>OY294039.1:40734440-41934991 GCA_958510855.1 Rhagonycha lutea | reverse complement strand
CACGATTCGCCGAGGCACGATTCGCCGAGACACGATTCGCCGAGAACGATTCGCCGAGAACGATTCGCCGAGAACGATTCGCCGAGAACGATTCGCCGAGACACGATTCGCCGAGACACGATTCGCCGAGAACGATTCGCCGAGAACGATTCGCCGAGAACGATTCGCCGAGAACGATTCGCCGACAGGCACGATTCTCCGTGACACAATTTTAAAGTGACATTAAATATAATTTCTTGTATGTTGTTCTTTACATATTAGTTAAAATTCTAATATTTTAGCGCTTAGGATGGTTTTATAATAAAAGCGTTATCTAAAAGTTCCTAATTAACCAATAGAAAACGTGTGTTAACTCTAACAAGCCAATAGAAATCCACCTTTACTTTTAACGGCTCTTTAAAAGTTTTATGAAATATATTAGGCGGTTGAAAGACTGAATTTTGTGATGAAATTTCAATTTTTAGTTGGAGCTAATGCGTAGTAACGAAAACTCGTACATGTGGGTTTATGTTGGTAAGATTGGATGTCAAGCGTTCTCCCTCCACATGTATCTACGACCTATCTAATCTGAATATACACCATTTCGCCGCCCACCCAGGGGGTTTTGACGCAGTCAAAACCTACTACTTACCTAATCTCGACCTTGGATTTTTAACAGTCCCCTCATTAAAAAGAAATCGATTCCTCCACTAACCTAAGTTCAACCGGTGGATTTCTCTTTTCACGGTCTCTTCATTAAAAAAAAATCGTTTCCTAATACTAACCTAAGTTCGGCCGGTGGATATCTCTTTTCACGGTCCCCTCATTAACAAAAAATGAATATTTGGACTTTATGGATATTTGAATTAATAACTGTAACTAAACTGTAAATTTATTTTTATTATTTTAAATAATCTACATTTAACTAATCTATCTACCTTGAAGTTAATTATAAAACTACTATTATTTGATTTTAAAAGAAAAAAAACTTTGAGTTTCCTTTTATTAAATCTTTCTTTTTTTGCTTCTTAAACCTTATATAAACCTTATATTTTACCATAATATATAAAATTACTCTCGGCGAATCGTTCTCGGCGAATCGTTCCCGGCGAATCGTTCCCGGCGAATCGTGCCTGTCGGCGAGTCGTGCCTGTCGGCGAATCGTTCTCGGCGAATCGTTCTCGGCGAATCGTTCTCGGCGAATCGTTCTCGGCGAATTGTTCTCGGCGAATCGTTCCCGGCGAATCGTGCCTGTCGGCGAAACGTTCTCGGCGAATCGTTCCCGGCGAAGTGTATCTCGGCGAATCGTTCTCGGCGAAATGTACCTTTCCCATGCGAAATGTCGACTTCATCTCGAGTTCGGATACTGAAATGCAAGTCAACTTGGCAAATAATACAATTATTGGAATGGTCAAAATTATTTATTTAATTTTGGTTTTATTTTTTGGGGATTTTGGACAATTCGATTAAACTCTACTATTTTTTTAAAGTCGACGTTTCGCGAAAAAGAAATATTAGTACTTTGAAAAATAGTAAAGTTTAATTGAATCGTCCAAAATCTCCAGAAATAAAACTAAATTAACTAATTATAACAACCAGTTAACAGTTTAAATTATTTAGGTCCTCAAAGTACATCTGATGTACCTATACTCACTGTTAATTATTTTGAAACATAGAATTATTGTAAAGGCCATTAATTCGTTCAAATTCAATTCAAACTTATAGTTCATAGTTTAGAAAACATGGTTTTCCTCAATACTGGTGCTGCATATTCTGCAGGAAAATGTAGTACCAAATAAAACGTTTTGCTTGCACCGTTATGCTATGCTGAGGTATTGCGGAGATATTTTGGATGCTACGTTCAGTTTTGTGACCACTTTGACTACATTTAAATTTGAATTATATTATGGTCCTCAGATTTTCACAAATATTGTTTTAGATTGTTTTAGAAACTTTCTAATAAGAAAATAAACCCCGATCAATTCGTAAATATAAAAAATGGATACAAATTTTACGTAGAAAGATTGTGCAAAAGTTTTTGTTCTAATTTATGAAACCATTTACGATATAGGCAGAAAGGCGGAAGCATTAACTGCTTTAAGAATTTTTGGTTTTAGTTCATTGTCAGTGTGGATGTTTTATAGTATATTCTTTTATCTTTTACGTTTCCGTTGCATTTCTGCTACTACCGACGAGCTAACCCCTGAGCATTTGGATTAATTTTTAGGAATTTGCTCTACCTTTCTGCAAACGTGAGTAGCATTGTTTCAAATATAACCTGAAGAAATATTATTTCTATTTTCTATTAGAGAAAAACTCTTCGATGAACGTAGATTAATTTGAAGTAGCACACAAAGAAATTAATTTATTATTAAAATTGTACCTACGAATTTACTTACCTGACGAATTGGTTGCAGTAAACCGCTTGAATAATTATATTTATAAGCAACAAATTGACGATGGAGTTTCACTTTTATCCATGCCAAAACAATGCGTACTCATATTACATGCAAAGATTTTAAAATATTAATTATGACACCTTCATGGAAACATTTTAGGAAGACAATTCCGGTACAAAACAAAGTGTCTATTTTGTTATAGTATGTTCATATGACTTTTATGATAATATATTTTGTCTTCCAAAAGGATACACTAAACTATGCAAAACATCGACTAAAAGTAATATACTTGAATCTTGTCGAGTCTCTAAATTCATTATTTTAGAATTTAATATAATTCTGTAATATTCTTTATTTTAATAAAACAATGCTTGATTTTGCGGGGGGTTTGTTTGTTTTTCCGCGATTTGGGGTATTATATACGAAAATATTAAATTTTACTTGTGAAACCGAATGCCTTATTTGTGAGAATTATAAAATATTTGACTTTCGAATTTCTCTTATTAGATAAGATTTTAAAAACTACAATTAATGACGATACGCTTGATTGAACAAAACACGATACTTATTTGGCCGAATTGTCAAAATTCCAATAAATGACACCTCTAGATTTTGATTGATATGCTTATTGTTAGGTTTCATTAGGAGATCGTGACCATATAAGAACGTCCATATTAGATTTGGTGTTGCCTTACTCAAGAGGAGTTTGAGTTAACCGGAGTCCGTACAAAGTATTTTCTTTACAGGATCAATTCAGGAGGAACCCGTCATGCGTCAAGATAGGGACTTCATAAGGACTTTTATTTTTATTTTTTAAATCAAACATATTATTCGAGAACACACTTAGCCCTCATTGATTTTGAAAAAGCATAATATGCTTTTCATATTCCTTAGTTCCAATATCGCAACTATGAACAGAAATACAGAAGCAAAATATAAGATCGACTTGACTTTTCCATGAGTATTATAGAGAGAACTACATTGCAATAAAAGTTGGAAACAGTGTTACAGAAATGTTCTAAACGACCAAACGGCTGAAACATTATCACCAACTCGAATAAAAATTTAAAATTCACATAACAGCAAGTTCGCACTAATTAAATTTTGCTACAGGTATCACATACCGGCAAGGAATCTAAAACCTAGAAAAAGCCTAATTGAACTTCTGAAAAGGTCAATCATACCACCTGGGAGGAAAAATTTCCATCTAAAAACAAAAACAAAAAATCCGTTCGTATAGTTTTCCCAAATCTTGGAAACTTTGAAACACACGATTTAAAAAAGTGCACACAATTTAAAAAAATATTTTTCTTCAAAAGACTCGTTAAATCAAATAAGAAATTTTGACCTCCTGCTATCTGAATTTTAACAGTTCGTTTTACTAGTTAAAATTTAGTTAGAATACAGATCTCATAAATTTGAAAAGGTATTTCAAGTTCAGGTTGAAAATCCAAATTGTTCTCACGTTTGATCTAGGAAACAATTTTCTAGAAGTTGAAATATTCATAACATAATTAACACAATTAAAAAAGCATTTAGTGCGTTTGCGAACAAATATGTAAACAAATAAAAAAAAAAAATATGTAACAAAAAAAAATGAAAAATCCAAAACCTGCGTAAATCTATAAATCTATTCTATAAATCTAAATATTATTTTTGAGTCTTTTCATCGGGTTAATTCTAAAGCATTAAGCAATATGATATATTGTCATATTACCCATTAAAATAAAGTAGCCGGTTGATTTGATGGCCGAGAACCATTTGTAAAGTGTGGAGAAAAATTACGACGTGAGCTCGCCGAGGTGGGAAGGATACCGATTACGAGGCTACTCGACACTGACCTACGGTGGTGAGAGCTTATTTTTGAGTTTTGTTTCCGCGAAGCGGACATTTTGTATTGAGTTGAGTTTGATTGTAATAAACAAAAGTAGATCGAGATATTGTCTTATTTAAGTTCATATCTTTTAGAAACCAGGAGTTAGAATTATAGACGTTCAATATTCGTAAAAGTTTTAGAAACATTTCCTGTTGGAAAGAAAAACTTAAAAGGGCGCTGATAAGAGCGACACATATTGCAAGATAATTTGGAACCGCTGAGGAGATCAGTACGGAGATCTATGAAGTAGGAACATTCAAAGACTGCTTTGAAAAGTAGAAAAATATAATTATTATTAAAGTAACTACAGGGTGTAAAATATTAACTGTCGCACTTGAAGGTAAGTTAATATCTAAAGTGATAACAAGCTTAGACAAATTCTTCAACGTACATTGTATCATCTATTTGTTATATCTCAATGCTACAATCGGCATTTAAATATATTGATTATTAAACTTTTAATAATAATAATGGACGTAAAACGCGAGCTTGCCCCAAATTTTCATTTAAATGGAAAGAAAACTTGTAAATAGTGAATATATTAACGAAACAATGAATAGAAGATTTGTTCAACGAATCGATGTTTGATTTGATTTTAATAGTTAAAATTAAGAAAAATCCTGTTGAAATCGTACTCTTAGAACCAAAATATGGATATATGGATGTCATAAAAAAAGATCTAGGTCTAAAAGCATACAAAAAAGAAAAATGCATGGTCTTTCCCAAAAGGAAAATTGTGACTGTGATGGAAATTTAATATTTTCTGATGAAAATCATCTGATATTTGAAGAACAAGACAATCCCCAGAATCACATTTGTATACTGCTATATGGCAAATATCCTTAAGCTACGTTTAGATCCGACACTTATTGCATGAATTTTATGTCGGATAGAAATTCTGTCTCTCTTACTGTCCCTTATTCACCGAGTCTTCCTCTTACTGTCTTTTACTGTCCGACATAAAATTCGTACAATTAAAGTCAGATCTAATCGCACCTTTAGAAGCTAAAAATTGTCTAGGGGTTCCAGAATAAGTCGTTGTTTTAATGGTTGGGAAAGGTTTCCAAACTTGCCTAGCTTTCACTGCGATTTATTAGGTGTGAAAATTAATGAAGGATTCGGTACCCTCCCATAAGTCAAATATGATCCAACAGTGGTGCCAAGAAAATTTATTTGAATTTTTAGAGTTGAAGAATGACCTGCAGCATCTCCAGAGACCTTTGACTTTTGACCTTTGACCCTTTGGACTTTTGTATTTGAGGTATATGAACATTTTAACAGAATCTCAAGGAAATTTCAAGACAATAGGGGAAAGATTGAATGAAATTGCACAGACTACTGTCCAAATTTCTAAATAATTTGTAATAAAATTTTTGTAAGTTTTCATATAAAACTATATATTGCGAAATATATATTTAATCTTAATTAGAAGACAATAATTAAAATTAATTTCAGAATTAATTCTCACTTCAAAATTTTCCGCTTGTACCTAAAGCATAAAAAAATTTTAATCACTAAAAATATTGATAAAAATAATGTTTGAAAAATTTGAATTTAAAATATAAATTCCTATTTTTGTATGATGATATGTAAGAAGTAAAGCTCGGATCTATATTTAGATCATTAATGACCGCATTCTCAACTATAATTTTTCTTACTAAAAATATTTATTATAAGAACATAGAGTAGAGCTTTAAAAAAATTACCTTAATACTTTTCCTTACCGAACTTATCTTAAACAATAGCTATTTATGTTACTAGTAACGGAAAGTTGAATATTTCAGTACTAGGCGATATATTTTTGTACGAGGCGCAGCCGAGTACAAAAAAGAGCCGCGTACTGAAATAGTAACTTTCCGTTACAAGTAGCATACAAGATTTTTCCTCATTGCGTTCTAAATAAAACACAAAAATTTAAGTGTAATTTAAATATGCTCATGCACTAGAAGGCGTGTGTGACTGTAATTATGAATTAAAAGCGTTGCTAAGTTGTAGAGTGTGCAGTTGTTTAAAACAATTTATGTGTTACATATTTGTGAAACACGAATACATTTTTAATTGTAAAATTAAAATAGGTAATTATTTTATTAAAATAAGTAGGTACCACAATTACAGTTTTATTTTATTTAGGTAAGCAGCATTGTTTTAGATCTCGGTGACAAAATGAGTGATCTATCTGAAGATTCCGATATCGAAGAATTAGCTTCGTTAGCTGCGCAATCTTTGCTACCGGCAAAATCAAAAGACAAGTATGAAGGTGCGTATAACAAATTCGAGAAATGGTGTACAGAAAAAAGAGTTAAAACCATAAACGAAGCAGTTTTGATGGCGTATTTTGAACTCCAATCAAAGACATATAAGAGCTCTACGCTATGGACTCTTTATTCGATGTTGAGGGCTACAATCCAACTTAAAAAAAAAAATTGACATCAAAAAGTTTACGTCTTTGGTTGCCCTGCTTAAAAGGAAATCGACTGGACAAACAACAAAAAAGTCCAGTGTTCTCACAAAGGGAGAAATAACAAAATTTTTAAAGGAAGCAGATGATACGACGTATCTCTTCATGAAGGTAATGAATTAAAAACTTACATTAATCAAGAAATTATTTTAATTGAAATTTAATTGTTTTAGGTAGCACTGATTGTGGGTATCAGCGGCGCATGTCGAAGAGAAGAGTTGACTTCTCTTCTGCTCGAAAATGTTCGAGACCAGGGCTCGTACATTTTAATCAACATACCATACACAAAAACAAATATAAGAAGAGAATTTACTATAAGCAAAGGAAACTTTGAATGTTCTGACCTTTTAGCAATTTTCAAGAAATATTCTTCCCTGCGTCCATCTGCAGTACCACATGGTAGATTTTTTGTTTCGTATCGTAACGGTAAATGTACCAAACAACCGGTTGGTATACATACCATCGGAAACGTTCCCCAAAAAATTGCAAATTATCTTCAACTACCAAATTCAAATAGATACACAGGGCATTGTTTCCGACGAACATCGGCTACTTTGCTGGCTGACGCCGGAGCAGATATAACGACTCTCAAGCGACATGGTGGATGGAAATCTACCAATGTTGCAGAAGGTTATATTGAAAACTCCGTCGAGAACAAACTGCAAGTGGCTTCCAAAATATTAGGTTCAACGGTTGAAATAGCTGCACAGGTAGTTACGGCATTTACTACTGGTGAATCTGTTGCAATATTTGCTCCTGCAGGACAGTTGGAGCAACAAACAAAGAAAAAAGAAGTTTTAGAAGACCAACCTGATCCTCCATCGACTTCTCGAGGTATAACTTTCAAAAATTGTAAGGCGATAACAATTAATATTTATAATAATTAAACGTATTATTTTGATTATTGTGTATGATTGAATCTCAGTCGCCTGAGAAAGTGAATTTCCTAATCCGGAACTGCTACTTTCCCGGCCGCAAAATGAGTCCGAGAAAAACTTTCCCGGACTCATTTTACGGAGTCCGACAAAAAGGGACTTTTCGTCACTCAAATGAAGATCGAAAGGTACGACCTTACCTATCGCAATGAGGAAAATTGTATTAATGAAATAAATATAAATGTATATTTAGACTTAATGCAATTTTAAAAGTAAACGATTCTTATTAATTTTAACTTTCTTTTAAAACCGTAAATACTGCACTAATAAAAATTTGTCTTGGTGACAAATAAATTGTGTGGTGAAACGACAGTAAAAAGCAATAAAAATTATTTAATAAATTTTGAACCATGTTAATTTAATTGTACAAATTAAATGACATTCTTTTGCAATGGCGAAGCTACGATTTTAAAATGGTTAATTGGCTAGCTAATTAATATGATTCCAAAATCGGTATGTTACGATTTGTAGTATGTAGTATCGACAATCAACTACCCAAATTCCTGGAAAATTTGCGATTATCTGATTTTGGATGGTTTGATCGTATTGTTATTATATTAATGTCAATTTGCATTCAAAACTTTGCAAGCAAAACAGTATTTCTAAGGCAGTGGCTTCGCTAGGGGCAACTGCCCATTTATGCCTGCCTCCTTTAGGTCCCCGCAGGATTTTGTTTTGAAAACGTATTTAATATTAACAATTATAATCTAAGTAAACTTTGCTAGAGTCCGAGTTTATAAACTATATAGGTTTATAAACCTTAATTCGGTTAAAACAGAACGCCCAAGAAGTTTATTTGTGCAGTGTGTAGGATTGCATATTAATCATCCCTATTATGTCGTTTATTAATCATTAACAACTGCGATTTGTATTCTGTCTTGATCATAATGGCATTATGTACAGTCGTGTGCAATATCTCAATATTTGCAAATTTTGCATTTCTTTTTCTATTTTTCTTTCTTAAATTCTTTTGTACTACAAAATAACCTTTTAAAACTTAAAAAAATCAGTAAAAGCATGAAAGCAATTTTTTGAAATAGACCAACTTTTCAAAAGTTATTACCATATTAGAATTTCTACCACTTTCAAAAGTTGTGAGGTAATTCTGCTTTGGAAACCTTTCAAGTAAAAAAAAGTTCCACACCCCAACCATCAGAAATATACTGTATTCTATTATAGCGTCTTTGTTGGAGTGAAGAATTACTGTAGAAATTGCGTTTTACACTTTGTAAAGTTTTGAAAATTATGTGGGAGGCCAAACCAAAAGGAGATCTCTAAAACTAAAATGAAAGCAGCGTAACAAAACTCGCAACGCAGAAGTATGCTTATAAAAAGTCATTGAATAGGAGAATCTAAAGAAGAAATATCATCAGAAGAAGTTATTCCCGAGGAAATTAACGAGAAGAAAAGTGTCATGCGAGCAGCACAAACAAGAATCCTGATATTATCAAGAAAGAATACGTGGAAAATAAGATGACAAAGAATAAAAAGAAAATTTTATGATAAAAGAAATCGTTATATTGATCAAAACAGAAAGTAAAATTTTGAATCGAGGCTACGTGAACACATAAGTTTGTTCTAAGTTTGACCGTGAACATATGTCTTAGCAGCAACATGGGGGAATGAAGAAATGGACGAAGATGACGAGGAGGAATACTGTCAAATAATTTGTTTGAGTTTTTGAAGTGCGGAAGATTTTAAAAAGAAAGAAGGTGCAACATCAACAAACATAACAAAGACGTTTTTTATTGATTGCAATAAATTTGCCCCATTTTGAATATTTATTTTGTTGGTAAAATATTTTAATTTTTTTTTTTATTTATTTATTAAAGCATAGCATAATGCGTAATGTGTAAATGAGGTTACATTCCATAGCTCGTGAATTTATTATTAAAAACATGTATTTAAAATCCATTCTTTAAATTAATTTGATAGTTCTTATCGTGTCAGTGCATAATTTTCTTCCTTAATTCATCACTTAATCTTCAAACTTCTCCATGTCTTCAGTGATTAAAGAATCATTGAAGAAACCGACTAAATATGATTAATTTATGATGACTGCAAATCTAATGGAAATGTACAACCAAAAACTGTAAATTTGATTATAAGAATGATGAAGAAATGTTAAAGAGTATTGTGAAAAATAATCGTAAGTCGTAGGAGGAAAAGTTAAGGTTTGCTATGTTGAGGAGGTATGAAAAAGTATTGAAGAGTTATGGGAGATTAAGTGATGAAATTAAGATTAAATTAAGAAATTAAGAAAAGTTAAGGTTTGGTATGGTGAAAAAACATAGCGAAGTTTGAAGAGGATGGGATATTGATGAATTAAAATAGAAAATATATGGATTTTAAATAAATTCTTTACTTCTGTATTTTGACGGGCAATGAAATGGGTAACCTCATTTACACTTGAAATCAATAAAAATTTAAAATATTTAAATAACAAAATAAATAAGATAAGTATAGAATCATCTCCAGCTCACTACTCTCTCATCTGTTTATTTCAAACAAAATAAATAATCAAGATGGGGCAAAATTAATTGCAATCAAATAAATATTATTTAGAGTTATTTATTTAGATTTACGTTTACTTTTGCGCTAATAAAAAGTCTCCACACAGAATAATTTCAAACTCCATTTTGACGTAATGTAATATTACCACCATAAGGTAATATAAAACTGTGAAAATAGTTATTTACATGAAAGTCAGGAAAATGATATATTACTGACGAGGAGCAATGTTGAAATACGAGGCACTTTGTGCCGAGTATTTTATAGCTCCGAGTAAAGTGAGATATTTTCCTGACGTATTTTGTATTAAATTTTTCCAAAAATCGTAAAAAATCGAAATTTTTGAACAACATTTTTAAAATGAACAAAAATCAAGATTGTCAATGTGTCAAAACTTGAACAACATGTTTAAAATGAGCAAAAATCAAGTTTGTCAATGTGTCAAAACACATTGAAAAAATCAATTACTGACATACCGGACTAGTCAGTATAATTCAATTTCCCTGCGCGTAGATACGCAGGGAAGTGTTGTTTCTATGACGATTTTTGGAAAATGTAATTTGTTCTTATAATTTATTAAAAGTTCAAAACAGTGATGAAAATAATGTCTCATTGTGAAGTTTGATTATTGTTCTATGTATTGTTTTAAAAGCCAACTTTTTATAATTGCGTAATGAAACATAAAATTGAGAATTTTATTAATTTATGTTTAATTAGTTCGCTGTTCAAAATGTGATCGTGTGATCTTGTTGCTATAACCAATTATTAATATCTTTGTTTTGTTTGCTCTTATTCCAAAATCGTTCCCGAAAATATGTGTTATTATGTGATTTCACAATATTTGCTTGATTAATACAACTTTCTGTAGAAGCAAAAATTTTTTTGGAGAAAGAAAAAGCTTTATTGATCCAATTTGATAAACAATATCAATAATCAATTAGTCACGGTAAGATTCTCTGAATATTTTATAAAAAGGAAAACCACAAAATATACTGTCATTTATTATAGAGATAATGAAATTATCGGCTAAAATAGAAATATTATCTTCCCTGGGTTCCTCTCGCGATGTTAAAGATTTCACTGACTTGCTACCAATCGTTCCTGATTTTTGTTCATCTGCATAAGTTTTTAAGTACATTAATAAGATATAATTATCGTATTAATTAGTATAAATATTGAGAACATAAATATAATATTAAATAGAAAAGAATAGAATAACAGGAAAGCAAACTGCTTTGCTTCTGTTCAGTAATTGTCAGAACGAATGCTTCTAATCTGTCATGCAAATTTCTGATTAGAGCACCTGTTGATGGCTGGCGTCAACATGAGAGCTGTTTAAAAATTTTCCAAAGCAAAATCTTGCTTGGGGCCAACTTTAACCATAAAAGATATTGGTGAGAATGCATATTAACATGAAACAGTTTGCAATCATTCTATTTTTCTAGCTCTTTGGAAAACATAGTATAAATAAAGTTTAGAGAAAAACTTTGCTTTGTTAGAAAAAAGAAAAGCAAGCGTTATGAAACAAAAAGGTTAATTGATTTATCTGAAACGCTAAAAATCCTTTGCTTACGAATCCAAGAGTTATTTAAGTTCTTATCTCGCACATTACACTTAATCTTGACTCCAAATCAATAATGGTAATTACGCCGAGAAAAAGTTTTTAACATCAGTTAAGGAATTTGAAGTTTTGATAACCGTCTTGAGTTTACGCACTAGAACCGAATAATAGTCTCTACGGTCTGAATGCTAATAGTGCAATTACAGTTGAATAAAACGATTTTAAAAAGCGATTTACAGTGCAAGTCTTGTAACTTGGATTAAGTATTCCTTTTATATTTCTAACATATTCAAATTTTAGTGCTTTTGTAAGAGTTCGGCATTCCTACATTTTTAAATATATTTATATGGTGCGACACTACCACAGAGACTAACTAAATTTAATTTAGTTGAGTTAGGTTTGGAGTTTATCATTGCCAAGCAAACTGATGGCAAAATATTGTCGATGCAGAAAAGTTGCTTATTAGTATCTTGTAAAAACCTCTTAAAATTAGAGAGTAATTAGGGCTGGGAAGTTGCATTAAGACTGAATATTCATTCAAATTATTGGAATAAAATTGTTTTAATTTAACTTTTTTTTTAATTTACGCATTAGAGGGAAGTGACATGTTTTGTCATGTTTCTATTGTATTACAGAATCCTTATGTACACATTTTAATTTTCGATTCGAGTATGTTTATGTCTGTATACTAAATCAAATAGAACATAGCAAACAATTTTCGATTGTCTGATATTCAAGATATTAGATTTGGGACAAAGAAAAGTTGTATTCGATATTGTCAGTCGAACATTGCACTTTGATGAAGCGAACAAATGAATTACTCATGCATCTTATTTGCACGATGCAGAAGATGGTAGAAGCAGTTCATATTTCCAGTTTGAAATTGAGAATAACCACATTGGTGGCCAAATGATTATTCATACATGCATCGTCAGCATCTTGATTTTTAAAATTATTATTAAAAACTATAAACTACTTTTATTATTTGATAAAAGAAAATTCACCAACCAGTATGCTATGATGGGGAGCTACTTTAAAATAACTCCTACAAGTGGAAGGCAAAAGGTTCCATAATTATTATTTACAAAAGAAATTCAAATCCTTATACAACTACTTTGAATATTTAAACCAATATGTAAATGAAAAACAAACCATTTTGCTACAATTCAGTAAAAATTTTCTCGTTGATGTGTAAAAGAATATACACAAAAGTAAACAATTCATGTCAATACAGCTTGAATAATAAAATAAATTGTACTCAAGAAGTTTCTGACGTATATAATCAAGACATGAAAAAAGTAAAAAGAAAACCTTTTTTCTTTATGGTTCAACGTGTCACAAATAAATAACATTTCTATGTTCAGTAAAAGGAACTTGCCTTGCAAAATTTTGATTTCCATACTTTTGTTTTATTTTCAATTGTTGGATTAAATCGATATTATAAAATAAATTGACATAAGTTTTAAATTCCTTAATGATCGAATTATATTGTGTGACGTGAAATGTCGCTATTACTAAAAAAACTAATTGCTACTTGAATATGAAGCATCAACACAAACGACTACTGTCAACACGCATCTTTCAGATTGAAATAATTTTTTTTATCCCAATTTACCTTAATTTATGAAAGTGGAGAATACACAAAAAGAAGAAATAAAAAAGAAAAGCGCGTAAACATGCAGCATGAAAAGTTAAACTTCACTTTGTTAGATTTCTTTCATAATTCAGCAATACAGCGCTTTCGCTTGATGGTCAGCATGAAGTCTTAACATCAAATGGTCAGATGAACCATAATGCGACTATAAAGTAAATTATAAATTTTATAAGTTTATTACGTAAGATATGCGGAAAGAACAACGGAATAAACATCTAGATAAAATACATAGCTCTTTCCCCTTTAGTTGGGATGAAAGATAAGCAAGATGTTTTAGAATTGGCAAGTCGATAAAGCTTTGCTTTAAAAATCTTTTGACCTCAAATAATCTCTGTTTATATTTTGAATAATTGAAAATTACTTCCGATTAGCTAATGTTATGTAATTATTTAATATTTTATTTTATTAATTAACTACACGGAGTAAGAGAAAATACTTTTGAAATGTCTTTCATATTTCTCTATAGAAAATTTTCAACTTAACGACAGTGCTTTTCATTTCCAGAAAGCTTTCTGCTTAAGAAACATTGAACGCTTAACTTATTATATAATGTGAACTTTCATACCTAAATAATTTAATCAATAATTTAAAACGTCAGATAAAAGGTAAGGTTTGGGTTTAATTAGTAAATTTGCTTAATTGCATAATTTATAGTTCTTGTTTTCATTCGTGTATAACTTACTACTTACCCATTCATTGGATTCAGCTATTCCAAATGAAAAATATTCAAATATGAAATTTAAATTTTAAATAATACGCAATAAATATTTCCAAGTCTTTTACGAATGTAATATTAAATTTTATGAATAGCAATTTTAGTCTGACATTTTTTATTATCAAGGGCTTTTAAAAATGATGGCCAACAACAATATAGCTAGTCGTCTGTCTGGCGCTATAAAAATACAATTATCAATGCGAGAAAGCAATCAGCCCCAATGCTTTTAGATCCCAATAAATAAAACAAATTAATTTGCCAATTAAATTAACACATAACCGGTCAATTATTACGTAATGAATTCCTACGCAGTGGCTTTTTACCTGCCTGATTTAAAAATACATGTGTACATTATTTTCTCGTTCTTTGCCCTCATTCGCTTATGAATGCCGTGTGATGTAAATATCAAAAGTTTACGCTTGCAAGTTAAACGCTTAAACGTTAAACTGTATCAACTCAAAAAGATATAGAGACCAAGAGGCTAGGTGGAGAATGCGGAAAATTTCACATGGGTCGACCCTTTTAAACCCCGTTATACTTTATTTTCATTATTAATTTAATTTTCTGATTCTTTGTAACAAATGAGTGCAAACCGTCAAATAGTCGACTTATTTTATCAAAATTTTAGTTTGAAGTTTAAGAACTAAAAATTCGAAACAAATTTGTAGACATATCTCATGTTAATTACAATAACCAATAAGTGATCAAATCCATATTAGTAGTTTAGTGATCATCTCGCTAGTCCGTTATGCGCGTTATAATATTATTGTAGTGTAACAATCGATAACAATACAAATTAAAATTAAAAAAAGTAACATTTTCGTCAAAATTGGTTCAGTATTCAGGTTCTAAAACACAAATAATAAAGACACAAACAGTCTGGTAAAAATCTCATAACTTCATAAATGCTGCTATAAAGATTTGCTTTCTTCAAAATGAGATAAAATATATCATATCGTAACTATGTACATACAGGAAAAGTTTCATTTCAAGTCGTCGAGATGTCATGTTGAACTTGATTAGCGGGTGGTTGACAAAGACTTTGTCTGCTCTCATCGTCAGGGCAGAAGTTAAGCGGACAGCAGTATACGTACAAACGGACACGATTGGGTGTGGTTTATTTTACTCATATGAAGGTGAATAATAATAAATTAATTGCTGAAAAAAGACGCAATATAATATTATTACGACGGGTAATTCTAATTAACGAGATATTAATAAAGTAGAATTAAAAAGGTCTTAGGTGTTATTATTTTTCTTTTATTTCTTATGATTACTCCTGATTGAACAAAAGATTACGTGGCCACGAAGCACATCTAACTTATTAGCTAAACACATTAGCTTTGAGATAGCAAACAAAAAGGGCCAGTCCTGACCATACGCTGATCTAATTTACAGTACGGTAGGTCAGGACGGCGATGTCATGTGTAATAACATCAACGAACCCGGAAGGGGTGGTAGATCGTATAACAAAAATACAAGGTGGGTAACTTCAAGCCAGTTAGACTCACTGGATCCCCCGTACTTGCCGATCGACTTAAGATTAATGATAATTAAGATAATTAAGATTAAGATACATGGCACATCTGAAGCAAGTCCAGCAAGCTACCTAATGGATGTAAAATTTGTATATGCTCATAGAACTAACACTGCCAAGGAAACGACGCAGATGTTGGTACTAACAAGCCTTACGGCTTAAACTATGTTGAAGAAGATATATTATTTATGTGGTAAATAATAAACAAAATAATTCTTTTTTAACTTTTAAGCGGAAAAGGAATTAATTCATTTAAATTAAATTTTAAATAAGAGACGGTCGGAACATAGTGGTCAAGCGAGTTGACTATGAACGCTAAATACCCGGTTCGAATCCGAGTGAAGTAAGAACTTTATTCTGGCCGTCTCTCTGGTCCTCCAGGTTGGGGGTTCTTCGTCGGACTGGCTCCCTGTCGTAGGTAAAAATTGAAATGCTGTGCTTGCCATTTAATATTAAAAGTTAATATTATAATGGTCAGCCAAGACCCATCAAGTTTCTAGCGGTATACGATATAATTACATTTTATTCATTTTATATAAAAATTAAAAAAAAAAAAAGATTCAAAATTCTTCCTTGTCAAATGATTAGTGTTTGACTAATCGAAATTAATATTAGGACTTGCAAAGTTCAATCCAAACTTGGGTTGTTCGAAGACGCACAGTTGATTAACCAATCATTCGGCCAAAATTTCATAATCCATATTTATTTATTGTCCATAAAATGGAAATGTATGTAAATTAAAGTAAATATTGTTGTTCTTACTAATTAAGATAATTTAATCAAAATGTTAAATATTATTTATGTTATTTTAAATACGATTTCAGAAATTGATAACTAACAACTCTAGTTGCAGTTAGACGGAGTTGTGATTATCTGTCTTTCAGAAAGTCCGTTAACATAAGAAATGCATAAATAGGAACGCTATGATTAGGAATGTTTTGTTGTACATGGACTTGAAGTTACGATTTACTAATTTTTGCTTCACATTGCAACGGCATAGCCTATTAAAAATTCAAATAGCTGTGATGACAGATTAAAATCACTAATTACGTATTGCAATCATATTATGTCATTGCATTTTACGTACTGCATTCCTTTTATTATTGTTTGTTGTATATAAACTTTATTATTAATAATGCATTGGTATTTGTGGTTCATTCAAATAATATTGCAGTAGTTCATAAATTGGTGCACATTATTTTGTAAAGTAATAAATTCAGCTAGATAAAGCAGTCATAAATTACATGCTCACCTATAAGCTCGCAAATTTGTATACGGTTATTCGAACATTCCAATAATAATAAAAAAAGCAATAATAGAAATAGTACCTATACAGGGTGAATGAGAGCACTCGTATCAGTCATTTTTTTCAAAAACGGCTAGTCGTAGAGAGTCGGGTTAAAAATATTTATTATAAAAGCCATAATAAAGATTCGAATGGTGATATTATTATTTCTTGGAAAGGTCGGCGTCCCGAGTAGATTGCTCCAGAAACTCCAGAACTCCATAATTTTAAATGGCACCATAGGTCGAAAATGGTATCGTTAAAAAGATCTTACAAAAATAAGCAAGTTTTGTAGGAAAAATTATTTTATTACTCCCACCCTTTTTAAGTAATATTCGATTGAATATTATGGGTGAATGCGACCACCCGTATCAGTCATTTTTTTCAAAAACGGTAAGTCGTAGAGAGTTGGCTAAAAAAAAATTATTATAAAAGCCATAATAAAGAATCGAATGGTGATATAATTATTTCTCGGAAAGGTCGGCATCCCGAGTAGTTTGCTCCAGATACTCCAGAACTCCAGAATTTTAAATGGCACCATAGGTCGAAAATGGTATCGTTAAAAAGATCTTTAAGAAATAAGCAAGTTTTGTAGGAAAAATTATTTTATTACTTCCTCCCCTTTTCAGTAATATTCGATTGCATATGGGTGAATGAGACTACTATTACTTAAAAGGGGTGGGAGTAATAAAATAATTTTTCCCACAAAACTTGCTTATTTCTTAAAGATATTTTCAACAATACCACTTTCGACCTATAAAATTTAAAATTCTGGAGTTCTGGAGTTTCTGGAGCAAACTACTCGGGATGACGACCTTTCCAAGAAATAATAATATCATTATTCGATTCTTTATTTCGGCTTTTATCATAAATTTTTTTGACCCAACTCTCTACGACCTACCGTTTTAAAAAAAAAGACTAATACAGGTGGTCTCATTCACCCATATGCAATCGAATATTACTGAAAAGGGGAGGGAGTAATAAAATAATTTTTCCTACAAAACTTGCTTATTTCTTAAAGATCTTTTTAACGATACCATTTTCGACCTATGGTGCCATTTAAAATTATGGAGTTCTGGAGTTTCTGGAGCAATATACTCGGGACGCCGACCTTTCCAAGAAATAATAATATCACCATTCGATTCTTTATTATGGCTTTTATAATAAATATTTTTAACCCGACTCTCTACGACTAGCTGTTTTTGAAAAAAATGACTGATACGGGTGCTCTCATTCACCCTGTATATGAGATTATGGACAAACTTCCTATTTTGACATAATCACATCCAACTTATTGACGATTAACTGTTAATTGCAGTTAATGTACCAAATTAAATTTTCAAATTGTTGTTCATACACATCCTACATAAATATTATAAGCTTTGAACTTATAAATGAAATAAAGATTTAAAGAATTCCAAAAACTAAGAAATAAGCAAAGCATTGGGCCACACGCTGAGTACCATTCATTAGATGAAGCCTAAAAGCGGCAAATTGAAATTATCGATGAGGTTAACTATCGATAAATTCGATCTATGTCAAAGTCGTGAGGATGATAAGAGGAAAATCACGTAAGCTGCTGAATAAATTTAATCAATTTAACATTTACGAAATAATACATTTAATTAAAATTGAATAAAAAAATTAAGAGTTTCTTGCACTCTTCAATTGCATTCTTCGACTGAGCTGGTTATAATAAATAATTTTAAAAATAGCGTAGTTTTTTTTTTTAAATAGAATTAAATAATAATAGACAAAACTTTCGGCGAATGAAAAATTCCGTATCAATATATTAGGTACAATATCTGAAACTTTTTGATAAAAATATTTAATAATTGGTGAGCAAACGTAGAAAGCTTGAAGTTTTAAAGTATTAGGTATACAATGATTTCATAACATAACTACAATGTAATGTTAGGGGAACTTTTCAAACAAAATTTCGTATGGTAAATTTTGACATGTGTTAGATAACTTAATACAAGTAGTACAATAAACAGATGCAATATTTAAATTGCAATTGTTCATCAAATTAAATTAATAAATATTATGATTAAACAAGAATTTACATATTATTTTGTAAAAAAAAGATAGAAAAAAAAAGAATTACTTCTGAGATAGATGAAAGGCTTATCAAGTAATATGATAGCATCCCTGATAGCAGGGATCGTTTCAAAGCAGCGGTCCCCACTAACCTAGTCTTTCCCAATAATAATAATAATTGGATTTCTATTATTAGAATATTATTCTAAATTGAAATTAAAATAATGGTAATCTTCTAAGTTTCTTACAATTATTACATTAATTTATAATACTTTCTTTAAATCCTTAAATTTATTTTAGGACTCCTAAGTCTGAGGAGCTTAAACAAGAGCGAAACTTTGTCAGTTTATAGTTTTTCATTTATAGAATTGGTAAATTATTAATTCGTGAAAATAAATTATTGTTATATTTTAATAAATTACGAATTATAATATTTATGTATTGGTGTTAGGTTTTCCTTTTTTGAGTGGAACACAATCCAGGTTTTTCCTATCTCACGGTTATTGGATTTGATCCAATTACCGTTCAAATGACAATACAATGTAAATGTTCCCATGTTTACCACTTATTATTTTGTAATTTCTGATGTTGATCTCAACGCGCGTTTGAAAGCTTAAAATACATTAATAAATATGTTTCTATAATTCGCAATTTATTAAAATATAACAATAATTTCATTTATAGATTCTAATTCTTTATAAATTGAAAAATTTGATCTTTATTTTTAAAGTTATAGGCGGGCTGAGAAGATTGCACTATATTCTCGAAGAAACCCACACCATTGAACCCAACGGTGTGTGCTTGCGAGATGAGAAGAGTTAAATTGCAATTGATACTTATATTTTTGATTAGGTGAAGCTAGTTACGGTTGAAAATTTTTATTCAATATCCACAACAATTATTTGGGCATTCATTCGGAAAGCGAGGTTTTACTTTTGTTGGGTTCATCCCCCCAGGATGTCCTGCCTGATTGTTAATCTTTTCTATTTAACATCGAGGTCCTCTTGTAGCACCTACTGTAATAAATTACTTGAAACAAATAACAATATCGATTTCCTACTTCTATACTGCGTAACTACGGTCTTGAACGAGTAATTTCCACTTTAACTTTATAAACTTTAACTTCTTCATGGTTAGTAGAAAAGCTGTAGTTTGACCAGTTGACGATTACAGATCTTTTGCCAAATAGCTAAAATGTTTAATTTCCACTTATATGTGGAAATCACTATTTCTATGGTGGCATACTCGAAATATTTCTAAAAGTGGTTATTTTGTGGAACTTTGTTAGTTAAAAAGAACAGTATTAGTTAATAAAAGTAAAATATTGTCTACTAATACATGTGATGAGATATCGCGTTATCATCGAATTAAATGTGATAGCTATGCATGCCTTTACCATAATGAATTATACCTCATGTCTTGTGCACGCGCATTGATTAAGATTTCAAAAAGTGCTCAAAGTTGTGCTATATTCTACAGCTCCAACCATCCGGTTTACTCAACCCAATGGGTAATAGTTCGTGTGTGAATAGAGTAGCTAAACAGTTTTCCATATTTTAGGCATGCACATAATATGCCATAGAACTAGAAAATTAACTTTAATGTAGCAATTAAAGCAATCAGAAGTTACAATTTTCTTATTGGTGATAAATTGACCATAGGTATATTTCCCCTACATAAAAAATTATTGAGATGTATGAAAGACATAAATGACAACTTAATATTAGAGTTGATCTGAAGATAGTGAATCTGCGGCAAAACTTTAAGTGAAAAAGTTATGGAACACTTTTTGCGGTATAAATAAGAAAGGCGTTTCATAAATTATTAATTCGTTTGTATCAATATCCACAGTCACGAGCGGCGAATCGATGAATTTAATGAATTTATTAACGGATTAGTGGTTAACTATGCACTGTTTAAAAGTGTTAACATTCTTAGAGTGAATTATGTCACACTATTGGAAGTAACACTAAAATTACTTATTGGAATGTCCTGCGTAAGATCAAAAGGAAAAAATGTTTATTTTTAAAATTCATTTTATCTTTTTAAGAGAAAATTTAGCTGATGCAGTTTTAGAAAATATTCGGTTAGTTTCGGTTCTGATGTCGTACTTGATATTGTATTCTTTTGATATGGGATGGTTTTATTAATGTGATATAATAAAAGTCGTGCTTTAAAAATAACCCCGAAATTCTTTTAACATTCAAAAGATCATCAGAATCTTTTTGATTCAGATTTTGAATCTGTATCGATTTATTACATGATGGACACGAATTGCACCCATATCATAGTTGAGCAGGCTATCTTCTCTTTTGGGTTAATTTGAATTTGAATGAAATTCTATAAACAACTAAATTATAGACAAAAATGCATACTTTTAAAAATTAATAGAAAAACAGAACAATGAAAAGTGAAAACTATTCTTAAATTGTTTACGGAAATAAATCTGTAATCATGTCAGAAGATTTCAAATTTTAAAAAGTGCATTATAAAGATTTCATAATTTGATTGAAAAACGTAGAAAACAAGATGTTTATTTTTTGTGATAATAAACTTTTTTCTCTAAATTTATAGCCCTTTTATGTATGGTATTTGTTGTTAAATGACAGTTTTTCTTCTCATAATGTCCCTAAGTTTCGCAATTTCTGTTTCTAGTTTCTTGTTAAAGAAATTAGGTCTCATCACGTCTCTTCGTACATGAATTTGTGTTTTATTTAAGCCCTACATCAAAGAAGTCTACATTACTTCCAAAACTTTTAAGGCCAAAAAGTTAAAAATTCTTTATGCTCGTAATTTATTAATTGAAATGAAAATTTTTAAAGCATTAATTAAATAAATTATACTTACCTTATTGAAAGAAAAATCCAGTGTGCTGCAATCGCTTCGATTTTCTTGTATAATGGAGTAGTATTTTAGATTCTATTTCACCCATGTCAAAGATCGAAACAAAAAGAGTATCTATCAGGCAACAAACATAAAAGCTTTTCAAACTTGTGAAGTTTCATGTATGTATGCACAATCCTTCTTTTGATGATCTTAGATCATACTTTAATGCTCAATTTGTCTTTCCTGTCATGTATGGATTGAATTATTTCGAAATATCTCACAGTCGGATTTATTTAATCAAAAGTTTCCTTACAAATACTGATAGTTATTATCTCAAAGTTTTATTTATCCTACATAAAGCACAAACAAAAGTGTATTTGCTATATACAATGGATACAGTGAAACCCTGACTTAGTGAAAATCTAACTGCCCAATCTTTTGCTTTTTTTATCAAATAAAATGTCTTGAATTTGGGTTGTTTTGAACTGTATTAATGTTCGGGGTTGAGAATTTTTGCTTTGCTTCGTAAAGGCTTGCAAGAACCAATCAAAATGAACGATTTACTTTAATCTAATTGGCTTTTGCCGGCTTCCATCAAGCAAAGCAAGACAAGAACCTCCATATGAACGCCGCTATACTGTGAACCATCTGAAATATTCTTATTTTAGATTAGTATAATATACTAAATAATTAAAAGTTTGGTTATGTCTTATGTTTCAACATTTGCATTACAATTTCAAAATTCTGATAGCACAAAAAGGAAGGAGAAATAAATTTTAAAAAATTTGCATCTTACCTAATTGTTAAGATTAATTGTTTAAATAATATCAACATAGACAATATGCATATTACAATAATATAAAAATATATTTTGCTAGTTCCACTGTGTACTATTCTTCCCCACTCATTTTTAGTAAATAACAACACAATAAGTATAAAAATTTTATTTTAAATTTTACATAAATACATTTACAACATTATTTATTTAGTAGGTAACAAAATATATTAAAGACTTTCCTATTTACTTTTAAATAAACCTAATCCTTAAAAATAATCCTTAGAGCTAAAACTGTTATAAATAAAAATTAAAATTAGGCCGTTAATTGTATTTACAAAAACAACTTAATACTTTTTACAAATTTTTATAATTAATAATTAACTACAAATATTTAAATAAATAATACTTATCGGTAAAAAATAACAATAATATACAGTGATTCGTTACATAGCAGTGAGAAATTTTCTGAAAAAGATTAGGTGCTGTACAGATTCCTATCAAAAATTTTTTATTTTAAATTCAATTTGGTTTTACGATTGACGACTTAAGAATCAAAAGTTGGAATATATACAATGTGTTCAGGATTTCTGTCCCAGGTCTTTACTTCAAAATATAAAGTTTAAACTTAAAAATTTTTAGTTGACCTCGTTGTTACATCAATTCTGATACACTTTTACCTAATTACCTATAGAATTATGAAAAATAATTGAATCTTTCGCTTCTTATTTAGTTAGAAATTGTTTTGAAAATCAGTGTAAAAATTGAAAAAGAATAACTACCCTGATTGAAATAATCTACATAAATATTAATAAATGAGCTTGATTGATTGTTTATTGTTGATTTGTTTATTGTTAAATTTTATAAATTCTGAGCAGTTACTTGTGGAAACGGGAAATTTGAAAGGTAGTTGCAATATTACAACTACAATCGAAAATAAAGTTTTTAATTAAAAGCTAGAAATAGGGGGATAATAATTTAATAGAATCTTGGAATGTATAGAAAACTGAATGCCTTACAAATTACTCCCTTTATGATTTTGGAGAGATAACCTGGTATGATGAAGCAATTTTATAAATATTTTGTGAATATAAGTATAAGCAAATTTAATGAATTATTCATCAGAACAAAATGTTAAAATTAATTTGTTTTCTTATAAATTTTGATTTTAATTTATGCTCAACAATAATTAATTAAGTTCAATTAAGAACTTATACAGGGTGTCCCGTTATGAGTGGTCCAAACGGTAATTGGTGAAGGGTTGGACTACCCTCTATCAGAAAAACAAAAAATAGGTATAGTAAAAGTGTCATGGTTTTCGAGATATTTGAGATCAAAGATTTTTCTTTTAATTTTCGTCTTCTCATATTATTTTTCCTGTAAAATCCACAAATGAAGGATTTTTTTATTTATTTTTTTTGTGAATGTCTCTGACTTTACGTGCTACAAGACGTAAATCAAAGTTTTTCAAAATTCTCATGGGATTAGAAAAAAATAAAATTATCTTATTAGAAATTTTCAACCTTACAAAAAATCATTGAGTTTTGGAGCATCATGGTTGAAAAAAAAGATATTACAACCTGACTGCCCATGATCTTAAAAAGTTTCAAATGTTGTGTAGAATACGCAAAAAAATAAAAAAATAAATTAGTCCATAAACCAAAGAGTTATTGCTATTTTATCAACGTAGGGGCCAATTTCAAAAAAATTGCGTTGTTAGATTTTTGTCTTGTATTTCATTTTTAAATGATATTAAGACATAATAATCAAGGCAACGTTAGTTCTCTTGAAAAATGTCAGGACATAACCCTCCCTTGTTCCTCAGTCGGGTAAAAACAAGCGACGGTATTATTCCTATTATTAATATTGCAACCTTCTTGTCATTCAAGGATGCTTGTTCGAATACTTTCAAAGTGTAAGATGACAATTGCTAGGCAAAACAGTGTTGTCAATTACCTGCTAATTAAACATCGACTTGGCATTCTTGGACTACTGTTTTGAGCTTTGTGTTTTGGACTCACAGTGAATTGGTGCAACAAACGACTTGGCAATTTTACGGAATACGATATTAGTGTTTTGCTGCCTCTGTTAACATGGCGCACTACACACCAGCAGAGTATATCAACATGCACTACCTCTACGGTTTATGTGATGGAATTGCGAGGCAAGCTGCTGCACTCTACAGGGATCGCTACCCAAATGATCGGCATCCTGACCACCGTGTTATTAGCAGACTACAACATGTTGCGCTATCAGAGGGAAGATTTCCTGGAACTGGCGTGGGTCGCGGTCATGAAGGAAGACCGCGTTTCGAAGGCGAAGATGAAGTATTGGCAGAGAGAGAAGCTGATCCAACTACTTCGGTACGAGAAATTGAACGACGCACTGGTGTCTCAAAGTCCAAGTAATACTCAAAAAAGTTCATGGATTTCATCCGTACCATGTGCAGCGTGTGCAAACCCTGCAGCCGAGAGATTACGCACAAAGAGTAGCTTTTTGCAGAAGAATGCTACAAAAAATGAGAGAAGATAACGATTGGTTTAATACCATATTATGGAGTGACGAATCCACATGCCGAAAAGACGGATTTATGAACATGCACAATCTCCATAGCTGGCAGTTGGATTCAAAGTGAACTTATGGACAAGGATTTTAAACGGAGAAATTATTGGACGGTTTAAGCTACCAGAGACCCTGAATGGGGATAACTACCTGCATTTTTTGCAAAACGACCTTCCCAGCCTCTTGGCAGAAGTACCACTCAACATTCGGAGAACAACACGATGGTTGTCCTGCACATTATGCCGTGCAAGTGAGAAATCACTTGAATGAAGGGTACCCAGAAAGATGGATTGGCCGCATCGGAACCATATGCTGGCCCCCAAGATCACCCGATTTGAATCCCCTAGATTTCTTTTTTAGGGGATCTTTAAAGGATTTGGTCTACAAGAACCCAATCGAAAACTTACAAGATCTGAAAAGAAAAATCCAACAATCCACCACGACAATACGAGAGCGATAAGGGGTCGTGGTGGTCACTTTTGAGCATTTATTATAAAAAAAATTGTTCTGTTTTAAATAAGAAAATCTGTGTCATGAATAATAGGCAGTCCACGATCAGGCAGTCTAATTTTATATTTTTATTTTTAATATCTAACACTGCATTGATTGTTTCATCTCCAGTTTCTCGTACATTTCATCTGTTGTTAATAATTTGTTAACAATCTAGCTGTCAAAACTCCATAAAAACACCTTGAAATGTTAACAAGCGATTAAGAACAGATAAATGCACGGAAAATCGAGGGTACATGTCTTAATATCATTTAAAAATGAAATACAGGACAAAAATCTAACAACGCAATTTTTTTGAAATTGGCCCCTACGTTGATAAAATAGCAATAACTCTTTGGTTTATGGACTAATTTATTTTTTTATTTTTTTGCGTATTCTACACAACATTTGAAACTTTTTAAGATCATGGGCAGTCAGGTTGTAATATCTTTTTTTTCAACCATGATGCTCCAAAACTCAATGATTTTTTGTAAGGTTGAAAATTTCTAATAAGATAATTTTATTTTTTTCTAATCCCATGAGAATTTTGAAAAACTTTGATTTACGTCTTGTAGCACGTAAAGTCAGAGACATTCACAAAAAAAATAAATAGAAAAATCCTTCATTTGTAGATTTTACAGGAAAAATAATATTAGAAGACGAAAATTAAAAGAAAAATCTTTGATCTCAAATATCTCGAAAACCATGACACTTTTACTAAACCTATTTTTTGTTTTTCTGATAGAGGATAGTCCAACCCTTCACCAATTACCGTTTGGACCACTCATAACGGGACACCCTGTATATTATTTATTTAAAAAATTTGAACTGAAATGATGAAAATTGTTGAAAACATTCCAAGGTTTCCAGAGTGTAAAATGTAAAAGAATAAATAACGTTTAAAAATATGTTACGAAAAATAAAATTAGTTTATATTTCTATTATATCGTAATATTGAATTGTTTAATAATAAACCCAGGAATTTCACATGTGAAATCACATCCTTAATAAGCAGTTTCCATCTCCAGATAGTAGCGTACACTCTGTAAATTCCTACTATTTAAAAATAATCCTTTTACTTTTATATCACAAAACATTGAAAAGCAAACTTTCTGTCACTTTCAATGTTTATTCGTTCCAAGTTTATTTAAAAGATGCAAATAAAGATTAAAATTAAAAACAAATTTAATACGCTTTTGAAAATAAAGCGTTATTCAGGCTATGAAGCCAAGTTTTACAAAACAATTAAAACAGTTACACCAAGTTTACGCTTTCAACAATTTTATTTCAAATGTTTAAAAATGCTTTTACACTTTTATTTACTGCAAATTAAAAAAAAACAAAACAAAAGTTTGAAAAATTTCGATAACCTACTTTTAAGAGAACAATAATTGAAAATTTTGTTTCGTTTGCTAGTTTATAAATTTATCTACCATTATATTAAATATTAAATTCGTTTACCTAATTAATTTAATACCGAAACCAAGGTATTTAATTAATTTAAGGTCAGTATAAACAGACCTAAATTAAATTGAGTTAACTGATTATGCATTAAAATTCATAAATTAAATTACCAGATTTTTTAATTTGGCTCCAATAAGTAAATGTAATTAAATTAAAACTAATTTTGTTTTTTTTTGGGGGATTTGGACAATTCAAAATTTTTTTAAAGTCGACAATAAGTAAAATATAAAATTAAATAATGGTCGATAACAATCAGTTAATAAAATTATAACGTTAACGTTACGTGTTTCCAAATAGACAGTTTATGGCAATTGAAAGTAATGAAAATTACATATTTCATGATTTACTAAAATTACAAATAATATAAGGAAATTGTTGTAACAATATCGACTTATTATTTCAACGATTCAAAATATCCACTATGCTCAATATCAACCAGGCCTGAAAATAGGTACCTAATAGCTGAAAAAATTCAGTTCTGCACTTTATAGCCGCCATAAGTTCGATCACTCAATGATTTTTAATCTATCGCCAATAATTTATACAATTTTCACGCATTATGTGCGTCTTGACATTACATTTGTGGGTCTCGAAGCGTTTAAATGAGGCGGAAATCGAATACTAAGCTAAGATTTATTTTTTAAAATTTACGTAGTATGTAGAAGTAATTGATTTTTGATTAGGACAATTAAAATTATAATAACAAACAAAGAATAGTGTAGATTTACTGCTAAATTACGTTCACTGAATGGAATTGGAATTTTATGGAAATAATTTATTTAAATTATACAGCAACAATAATGTCACAATTCAACAAAGACATTAAAATAATTTATTAATTAGGTCATGAGTTTAGAAATTTTACATAATTTTATATATTATTATAATTTAGAACGGCAGGGTAGTTTCTAAGTTAACCTGTAACTAATCAATATTGTTCCTTTATTAGGAGATTGTATTAATAAATTATTCGTGCGGATCCATGAAAGAAAGAAAGAAAAACAAAAAAGTTATTTTATTAATTTTAATTTAAAAATTATAAAAAAACTGACAGGTGGACACCCTGTAGTTACAGTTACATGAACTTTCACGAAAATTTTTAAATTTAAGAAAAATTTCACAACGTGATGAAACTTGCCAACTGGTGCCAAAATTTTGTACTCTCTTGATGGCTTTGGACGCGTGTTTTGCTGTTAAATTGCAGCTTTCCTGTAAGGTGTAATTCAGGTGTAAACTTTCGTATGAGAAAATAAGTTCTCTTTGGGGACGTACAGCGTTTGTCAAATACGTTTGTAATTTTTTGGTTTTAAAAACTTAACGATGCGATGTGAATAGCTCTTAAGTTAAATAAATATTTAACTTACAAATTAATAATATTTTTACTTTATTTGCTAATATCCCCTTCAAATTGTAATAAGTAAACCGCAAATGTTTTGATACGCGTTGCTTTAAAATCTTCTCAATTTTAGTTCTTTTGGATTACTTTTATTCACTTAATTTTACGATTTTACATTGCTTGCTTGAACAAACCAATAAAACAATTAACATCAAACAGTAGGCTCGAGTAATACTGGATTTATGTTTAAAATTAAAAATCTAACGGCAATTAGTCTGATACAAATTAGAGCTGCATTCGCAACCGTGAAATTATTGTTTAAAATCAAAGTTTATAATTTACTTAATCAAAATTAGTAAGGAACATTTGTAAATGCGGTTCATTTCCATTAATTGAGAATGCAGCTTAAAGCATCATTCACAACCACAAAATTAACAATTTTGTTTAAGATGTCCAATTAACGCAAAAGTTTAACATATTTATAATTCCTTATGTATGTTGTTCAGGACTTTAAATTTGTATCATGTACTTAGTACTATAGTATAGTAATGTTTGATACTTCCAAACTTTTAAGTACTAATTAGTAGTGAGATTAAGTTGTTTTAAAACGAAATTCAATTTTTTGAATATCTGTATCATTGGTAATTTATTTTAAATTATCAAAAGCTTAAATAGTTAAAACTAGTCTAAATATAGAACTAATGTAAAATTAGGGTAGAAAAGTTAGGAAAATATTTTACTGGCGCCCAACGTGGGGCGAAAATATTTGAATACGTTATTATAATATCTTAAAAGTAGCAGCATTTAGATTTATATTATCTACAAAACAACATTGTATTAACATTATGTACAATTTCTACTCTTTTCTAACACAATTGTACATAATTTTACTACAAATTAAATTTGTCGACAATATAGACCAACTTGTTCTAGTTTCAAACATAGCTTCCTTCACAATAATTATCATCTACTGGAAACTGTTTATAATTGGTTGTTTAGTACAGTTGCGTAGTAACTACCAGTATGCGCAGTGTGCGAGTGAACACGGCCCGTAAAATATTAGGGGCCCACGGCAATATAAAGCAAAAAATAATGGCACTTTGCTAGTCTTCTTAAACATGAGTAAAAAGCACCTGTGCAAACGGGAAACAAACAACTCGGCACTGGATGATTTGGCAACGGGAATCCACCGGTCGAGTTTAAGTTAGTGTCAGAAAAAAATTTTAAAATGGGGGGACCGTTAAAAGAGAGATCCGCGGTACCGAGTTGTTGCGTATCCTTCCTTGTGCTGATAAAATCTTGTCTTTTATTTATAATTTCACCATGCGGGCGCGATATTAATATAAAATATAATATAATTTCTCTCACGGTTAAAACTGTAGGTCCCCTGTGTCTGACTCATATGAGAGAAAACGAGATATAAAATAAAATTAAACTAAACTATAAAGACAAAACTTAACTAAAAGTTTTATTAGAATTTTAACTGTAAGTTAAGAATACATGACAGAAATTTTATTCAACAAACACAAAAAATTTCTTCTTAATTTGGTACAAAGTAGGCTTAGAAATATTTCTAAAATATCTCTTTTAAGATTTATTTATACAAAAGGAAGACATTTTGTATTAATTCTTGAATTTTATCGGTAGTTTTGTAAAATATGTTTAACTTTTCGAAGTTCAAATTTGTATTATGTATAAAGTAATCAGGCTTTGTAGTTCAAAAAAGTTCAAAACAGAAATAAGCAACCGAATTGGTCGATTTCAATTATTGAGGTTAATTTTTTAGTATTTTAAATTGGTTTCTGATTAAAATTTCAATTTTTGTATGTATTCAAGTTGCAGTTAATTTTATTTGTAATATTAATTTAAAAGTTTGTATTCACTTTAAAAATGTTCTTAAATATTTAATTATTATCACGAGTTAAATATTTAAAGCGAACATTACATTATGCTGATGTATAACAAAGTTATATAAAATTTAGTACAGGTTGCGGCAGAGAAACCAAACATTCGATGTAAACTTTGCATGCAGGGAAAGATAATATTGATTTAATTTAATTACTTACCTACTTTTCTGAAATATTTACAATGTGGACAACTAAGTTTAGGCAACAAACCAAGTTAAATTAAATTATTGATGTGGAATTGAATAATTAGTATTACGATTCCTACTGCTGGAAGTAGTAAAAAAGTTAGATGGACTTTGAATATAAAATTGAAACTGTTTTCGGTGAGTTTGAAAGCCTATTAGTGTTTACTAATTAATTAGCCACCTTAGTAGTTTTCAATTACAACAATTTATGAAGCTTTTTAGTTAATTGTACTTGTCGTTTAGTGCCAATTACTACTACAATTAAAACCATAATTGCTTGTGGCGATATGAAAAATTTACATGTAAGCAGCTTTACAGCAAATTTAAATATAAATTTTATAAAATGGAGATAGGTAGATACACGGAAAACACATAACAGATTTGAATTAGTTATGAAGTGTAGCCTGTTTTAAATTCTACCAACGAATCTCCTAAATAATAAGATTACATATCAAAACCTATAAATGTTGAGGTTTATTATGTTAATAAAAATTATATTAAATAAAGGCTTTGTTGAAATAACTAAAAGTGCAAAATGAAATACATTTTGATCGAATATTTATGCCCTTGCAGAGTGTTAGAACAACCAATGATTTCTATTGGTCTTTCTATTTTTTCTTTCTTGCTTTCTATTGGTGAGTTATTTATGAGTAATTAAATTGTAGTAAACGATGAGGTGAAAAAATAAATTTTATTTATTATTATGCAATTTTACATTTTAAAATAAATGCGTTTGATTAAGAAAAAATAGACATAATTACACTGTTTTTCAAAACAACTTTTGAAGTTATAATTAATAAACCGTTAACATATTTAGAACTAAGGTATAAAACATAAACATAACAATTTTTTTGTCACTATTGTGTTGTACACTCAATGTTTAACATGTCGTGATGTAATTAGCAACCTAACAATAACTAGCCAATGTCGCTACACTAACACGACATAATTTTCTATATTATTAAAATAATATTCCTTTCGAACGTTAAGTCTTTTTTGGTTACGTTCCAAGTAAACATCTACATGCTACTTACAATTTGTAAATTACTTAGATTTTGAATTATGTATCTATATTTACAGAATGAATTTTATCCATATTGTCGTCGTATGTATTCGACATTTAGGTTTCCTTTTCTTGTATGAAGTTTGTTTTGTGCTAATATCGAAGGATCATCATAAAAAATTTAATTTAAGTATTATTAGTTTAAGCTACAATAATTACATATAAGACATTTTTCAAGTTTTACACATGACACGTACAGTGTAAAAATTTTGTAAAGGCAATACTAAAGCTTTCAATTCCTCAGATGCGGCCACTGCGTCTAAGAAATTAATGTACAAACAGAAAGAAAGCATGTCGGCGATCGGCTCTGGTAGCTAGAAGCAGGAAACCTGTTTTCTTTCTGTACGTATTAGATAAAGTACTTCCGAGTTGAGTTGAATTAAAATATAAAAATCTGTAACAATAAATTATCAAACCCGCTAATTTGGCTGTAGGTTGATACGTCACTGCCGAATTTCATTCAACGTTCCGAAGTACCTTTCATCAACTTTTCCAAAAAGTTTGAATATTTATTCCCATTTCACAAATTAAACTACATCGACATCAACCAGTTTTCCACGCTGGATTTTCCAAAAACGACTGATTTTATTGAATAACTTCGGTAACTTATTAAAAGTTTAAAATATGTTACGTTATAATCGCGTCAAACGTTAATTTATCTTTCATGTTCCCTCACCAGGAGGTACTCAAAACATCATTTTCAGATTTGAGATTCAGCCATAAAAACCATGCTTACTTAGTTTTACTGTTGTAAAATTTTGAGATGATAAAATAGCACTCTAATAAATTATATACCATACGTAGGTAGTTTTAGTTGTTTTGGAAATTTTTAGAATGTTCCATGCTGGAAAACTGTTAAAAAGTCGAGTAGCGATAAATTAAAAATCTAAATCTGATAAAAAGTTTCATTTCATTTAATATCACAATTCAGAATATATTTAACTATGTCTTTACTAAATTTACATATTGTACGTTTACAACTATGAGACAATATCTTTACTTATAAATTTATTTTTACAAATATCACACATAATTCGTGGAAGTGATTAATAGATCAAGATTGACTTACAAAAATTAATAATAATAAGCCAGATTTCACCGCATATTATAAAATATAATGATTAACAATGTACCCATTATTGACATTGATTTATTATGAGCATCGTTATTTAGAGTTGGATTATTATTGTTCGTTGATGGCGAAAAGAAGACTACAAAAAAATTTTAAATTAGAGGGGTTTGGGAAATCGCTGTAAATTAAATTTCTATTTTTAATAAAATCGATCACCAAAATCATACGCTAAAAGCTTTAGGTATATAAAGCATATTTTATTAATCCCTACATTTCTTTTTAAGAGAATGTAAATAAATCATGACTGAGATATACGTGTCAACAAATTTTCTCCCCACACCTTAAAAAATTGAATGTGTGTGTCGAATAAATTTCATTAATGCAATTTTCTTTTTAAACACATTTTTTAGATATCACGGTGTTTTCTCTTAGACATTAAATTATTTTTTAATACTGGATTAAATTGGAAAAAATGAGAAAATAATAAAGTAGCGAAGAAAGCAAACCGAAAGTTATTTGGAAAAATTTGCTTAAGTTTAATTATTAAAATTAATGATAAAATGTAAATAAAACTTACCTACAACAAAGCAATCTTTAGATTGGTTTTGCATAACTGAATATATTATTACAGTTACAGTGTGATCGAGATTATAAAGAGCGAGAATTTACGAGTTATTTCTAATCAACCAATCAGAAACGGCAATTCAATCTGTCAGGTTAATGATTGGTTAATGAATGACTGTAGCGCCACCAGCAGCGTTTACAGAAGTCTTTGTAAGCTTACGTGACTGTATAATATAAAGTAACCACTGGTGCATAATGTAAATGCTTCTCTCAGTACATGCATATGCATATTTTAATTAATAAACCTGAGCTATGGTATAAAGTTCCTCTCACTAATTATTAACAAAATCTATTTTAAAGTAGTAGTCAGGCTTTAGGAAATTAGAAAAGCACGCAAATTGAACATAATTTTACATAGTTTACAGGGTGGGTAAATTAACTGTTTTGTAGGGGAGCTAGGTTATTATCAAACTTAGAAAAAAGTAATAAACATAACTTAGACAAGTATTATTAATTTAATTAGACTGCAATTTGTGTTATCATTTTTTGTTATCCAGTTGGACGCCGTTATTCATGTTAATATTTCATTATCAGTTTTACGATGTATCTGATTATGAAGATTTAATTCTGACTGTTTCCTTTAGTAGTACCATTTTCTACATTTCTTTATAAATATTTTCTTTAGTAATTTTTTGGTATTGTTTATAAATTTATAACATGTTATACACTTTAGCAACATTTTTAAGCTTTATAATCCTTGTGTTGAATGTTTGTAAAGCATCATTATCCTTTGCAAGATTTTTAATTCAGCTTTAATATTTTAATTCTCATTATCCATTATTTAGATAATATAATATCGTGTTTTTCTTGTCTTAATTTTTATAATCAATTTCAAGGGGCAAGAAGAGAATTGGAATACGGGAGCTTCAGAAGACTAAACAAGAACTTCGTTATTAAAAATATACGATTATTAAATTTTACCTCTCCCTATTCACGTCAATGTTCTTTCTTATTATTAGCTAATCAGAACGCTTTTTTGCCTTTAGTGTTAGCACAGTTAATTACATGTGGTTCAATAAAGCATTCAGTAAAAACTATTGTGTGACTTGTGTAAATTACCTTTGATGGTAAATATAGTGATTTATCTGTATATCTTCATGAAATTTTAATATTACATTGATCATAATAATAAATGAGGATAATAAACATATCAGAACATGAAATTGGTATTTTTGAATAATAATTTATACACTATTTAGCTAAATGGAACATCTTTAATCTACGCACTTGTAATTGGAAAATCATTTATAAATTTAAATTCTGTACATTTACATTAACATTAGAATTTATTTATTTATGGTATCACATGTGGTAGAGGTTCGTTTAAAATTATAATGTTGGGTTGAATTTGTTGAATAATTGCTTAAAATATACGTAGCAGATACCTTCACATTACTGAAAAGACTTAAACCTAATAAGAATGGTAAATCTGCCCCGCATGTATCGAATTTATATTGTTTTGTTTGTGAGTAGTTAACCTTCAAGTGGTTAACCTTCAATTATTCGGAAATCTCTTGAATTTTGTACTTTAAATACCTGAAATATACCTTTCAAATACAAAATACATGCAAAATTAAGGTACTTGAATATTGAAGTAGAAAATGGAAGTTATCTTGGAATCTTTTATTTTAAATTCAAAATATTGGATATTACTTATGTATAGTTATATCGTGTGTGTTTTTTTTCTACATTTAATCTAAAATACAAAAAATGTATTTTGCCCACTCCAGTTTATGTATTACTAGCAGGTCAGACGGTCTGCCTATCTTTTGGCCTTCTGTTAGGTCTGACAACTATTTAGTTGGTAGTTTTACGGTTTGTGAAAAGATTTGATGTTTTGAAAGTTGGAGGTTTGAAGAAGCTGATATCAACAGGCTCTTAACATGAAAAATATTATTGTACAGTCGAGTGATGTTATTTTATTGAAATGTAGAACATGGAGGTCGAGACAGACTGAAAACCGAAACGCCAAAAATATTCGCTAATATAACCATTGAAATGATAAATAGTTTTTTTAGCGATGTGCGAAACTTGTCAACAAAAGAAAGTAGGAAAAGGAAAAGTTTGGTTAAGCCAATTCTTCATTCGAAAATGAACAGTCGTCGCTGCCAGGTAGATCTAATTAACATGTAAAATCAAGCTAATCAAGGGTTCAAGTTTATTATGGTGTACGAGGACCATTTCACCAAATTTGTATTATTGTGAGCGCTGAAGAGCAAGAGAGCTGAAGAGGTTGCTTTTCAACCATTAGATATCTTTTGGACATTTGATGTTCCCTATACTTTGCACTCTGATAATGTAAGAGAGTTTGTTCAGAGAATAATCTAGCGCCACAAAAATGTTAGCTTCGTGGATGGAAGACAACAATACCACTAATTGGTTAAATGGTGTTTATGAAAAATAGAGCCCTTCATTCAGGAATCAAACAATCTCCCTAGAACGACATGTTTAGAATTGAACCAAAAGTAATTTGACAACAACAACATTGCCATTTGATATTTTTACAAACATCCATAAAGAAGATGACCTACATGAAATCATCAAATTAAGACCAAGACCAAGACGAAGCTGAAGGAGAAGGAGAAGTAGAGTAGGAAGAGGAAGTGCTGCTATGATACAGCCTCAAACATTTCTTCAGCCAGAAAGGAAACACGAAGAAAGAGGCGGAAAGAATGACAAAGATTTTAGATGCAACCCATCCTGCACTTGACATCGGAGGTAATGCAATTATTCTTATTCCTGCCTAGATAGTTCCAAGGCAGACTTACTGTTGAAAAAAGAATTCATTATTTTAGTTTTATATTGCATGCGTATTTTATTGTTAGGTCTTAGTATTTATGAATAGGCCTTTGTTCATAGTTTAGGCGTCTACGACTTTCTGTGCGTATCTTATGAACCAACTAGCTGTTGCCCGCGACTTCGTCCGCGTGGAATTCACTTTTTTGCGCGCAAACCTTTTTCCTTCCGTCTCTATATTCTATATTCTCTACTCCATCGGTCTCTCTCTCCTGGTATGTTGTCCACAGTTTCTCCATGCAGTTCTGTCCTGCACGTTCTCTTTCCACTCATCCACCTCTACAGCTCCCAAATCGTACCTCGCTTGTTATTCCTGGCTTCAACATTACTCTGGCACTCCATCCTCCAACTCCCATCAGTTCCCATTTCCGGCTACCTCCACCTCTCGTACTCTTTGTATCTTCCTCATTTTCCCTTCTTCTTTCCATTCCGTTTGACGTTTCATTTCTCTCTCTCTACTCGCGCTAGAAACGACAACCCAAATCAACTTTTCGGAGGTTCTCGTTATATCCTAACCTATCTCACACTTTTATTTTTTAATTTCTAAAAGTTTATTATTTTCCTTTCTAAACAAAATTCCATGCTTCTGGACAGTAGACCCAACGGTTTAGGCTGTGCTTTGGAAACTTGAAGGACGTCGTCAGTGGGAATCTCGTTAATCCATTCGCGCGCGTCACTACTAATTAGATATTAGGTGATAAATCCTATATTTATGTATATTTTTTTTTATAAAGAAAATCCCATGCTTCTAAACGTAGACCCACCGGTTTAGACTGTGTTTTGGAAAATTGAGGGACGTCGACAGTGGGAATTTCGTTAAGCCATTCTCTCGCGTCATCACTAATTAGATAATTGGTGATAAATCCCTTTCGGATAGGATTTTCATGAAATCCTTTCTTAGTGCTCGCCTACGTGATAACAGGAACCTCTGTGCAAAATTTCATCGCTAAGGACCCAGTAGTTTGGGCTGTGCGTTGATATATCAGTCAGTCAGTCAGTCAGTCAGTTTATTATTTTATATATATAGATTTTTAGTATTAGTTAGTTTTGTAGCAACCGTTATTGAATAAACTAGAAAAGCACACGAATTTTTTATTTACATTTTGTTGAGATATTTGAATAAAAATGTAAGAAAAACAATTAGCAATTAAATGCGCATGTTAGCACGGAGAGGGGAGTTGTAATTCCTTAACCTTCATGCATGCATCAGTTGCATTCTTGTTGCATTGATAAGTAATGTAAGTTAACGTTCTTCATGAAATGTTAAATGAAGGATTATTATTATCACATTTCATGTACTATTATTCTTTCTAAATAAACAAAATCAAACTGCGAGTTGTTAATTAGAAAATTACATCAACAGGTTATGTGCACCAGTAACGCTTAAACTGTGAGTTTTTGATTGATTTAGACGTGAATAAAAAACAGTAGAACTTTGATTTGAGAACGGTTAAATTTGGACAAATTAAAATACGGATAGTGTTTCGTGAGTGTCGTTTTTAACGCGAATTGATTTAAAATGGAAATCGATAAATCTCGAATTGAGAAGTTACGGGACGCAAACAATTGGCCTCAATGGCAATTTGTAATGCGTACACTGTTGGAAAGTGATAATAATTACGGAGTTTGCGATGGCACTGAAGTGAAACCGGAAGCTAGTAATGAATCGTTATTAAAAATCTGGTTAAAACACGAAAGAGCCGCAAAGAAGTTAATTGTAACGAGTGTTGAGTCAAAACCTTTACAATTAATAATGAATTGTGAAACTGCTAAACAGATGTGGCAAAAACTGCAAAGTGTGTATGATTTTCAATCAGAAGAATGTTTGTCGTTCGTACAAAAATCGTTTTTTGATTTTAAATGGGACCCTTCGAGCGGTATTGCTGAACATATAGCGAAGTTAGAACAAATGGCTCACAAGATGCGAAGGTTGGGTGGTGAAATTCCTGAATCTATGTTGATGGCTAGAATTTTATCGACTTTACCTGTTGAATACAATCACTTCCACAGTGCGTGGGATTCAACTGACCAAGCAAAACGAAATTTGGATAATTTGACAACGCGTCTATTATTAGAAGAAAATAGAGTACAAAAAAGAGTAGAAGATAATGCAACGGTGGCATTATTCTCTAAGAAAAAGGTACCACAAAAGTCAAAGAAAACTGGATGTTTTACTTGTGGCAAGAAGGATCATTTTAGAAGGGATTGTCCTGGCTGCAATGCATGTGGATCGAAATACCATCTGCAAAAGAATTGCACAAAGAAAAATGATGCCGGTTCGAAAGATGAAACTCAAGCAAACAAGAGTACAAGTGCGCGAAATTCGAGTGAAGCATTTATTGGGTTCCTTGAAATGTACCAGAAAAGTGATAAATGGCTGATCGATACGGGCGCGTCAGATCATGTTTCTAATCGCCGCGAGTGGTTTCAAAATTTGAAAACTTTTGAAAAACCGCTAAAATTAGAAATCGGTAACGGGAGTAAACTTGATGTTGTAGGCAAAGGCGACATTGAAGTAGAAATATTTGCAAACGGCAAATGGTCACCAGGAAAGTTTTACGATGTGTTGTACATACCACAAATCACGAGAAACTTGTTTTCCGTAAAGAAAGCCGCGGAAAAGGGTGTTGATTTTCGAATAAGTGACAAAGGAAGAAAATGTGAACTTCAACGGGACGGAAAAATTGTAGCTATCGGCGTACAAGCTGACAATTTATACGGTCTACTGGTTAAAGTAATTAAACCAAAAAGTGTTGCTTATGTCGTAAATGCGGTGGACACTCTACAGTTGTGGCATGAGCGATTGGCACATCAAAGTAAAAGACATGTTAAATCAGTTTTAAAAGATTTAGACATTGAAGTTTCCGAAGAAAATGAATTTTGTGATGGATGTGCTTACGGCAAGCATCATCGACAAAGTTTTGGTGAAAGAACAAATCGTGCTACTGAACCAAGAGAACTCATACACTCGGATGTGTGTGGCCCGATGAGTGTCAAGTCGTTAGGTCAAAAACGGTACTACGTAGTGTTCAAAGACGATTTCAGCGCTTTTCGTGCAGTTTACTTTATGAGTGAAAAGTCGGAAGTAAAAGAAAAACTAGAAATGTTTTGTGCGGAAGTAAAAACACGGTTTGGTACTGAAATTAAGGAACTACGTACTGACGGCGGAAAAGAGTACGACAATAAAGACGTTTCAGCTTTATTAAAAAGCAGAGGAATAAAGCATACAATAACTGTGCCCTACACACCTGAAAATAACGGTACCGCTGAGAGAGAAAACAGAATTATAGTGGAAGCTGCAAGAGCAATGTTGTATTCCAAGGATAATTTACCACAATATTTATGGGCTGAAGCGATAAATACTGCGGTTTATGTTATCAACAGGACTGGACCAACAAAAGAAGCAGGCAAAACTCCTTTCGAGCTGTGGTTTAACAAAAAGGGGCTAGTTAAGGATGCAAAGATTTTTGGTACGGAGTGTTTTGTGCATATACCAAAAGAACAACGAAAAAAATTGGACAAAAAGGCTTTTAAAGGATATTTCGTCGGTTACCTCGAAAACGGTGGTTATCGTGTGTGGAAACCGGAAGAACGGAAAGTCGTTTTAAGTCGAGATGTTGTGTTCAAAGAAGAAAAGTTGTCCGCTACGATTAACGAAATGCAAAGCGTAATTGATGAAGAAAAAGAAGTTTTAGTTGAAGAAGAAAACAAAACAAATTCAAGAGAATTGCGAGATAGACAAAAATTGCGACGTCCGAATTTTTATGGTGAAAAAATGGCAATGGTTGCTCAGTTTGAACCAGCAAATTATGAGGAAGCAATAAAATCATCAAATGCTGACAAATGGATAAATGCTATGCAAGAAGAAATTGACGCTTTATCCAAAAATAAAACGTGGGTGTTAGTTGATAAACCAGCTGACAAGAAAGTAATCGAAAATCGTTGGGTGTTTCGTGTCAAAAATAATGCTGATGGAAGCGTGAATCGGTTCAAAGCTCGTTTGGTAGCTAAAGGTTATTCGCAACGTCCAGGTATAGATTTTGAAGAAACATTTAGCCCGGTAGTTCGTTTCGATACAATTCGTGTCGTTTTAAGCGTGGCAGCAAACGAAAAGTTAAGTTTGTGTCAATTTGATGTAAAATCTGCTTTTTTGTACGGTACCTTAAACGAAGAAATTTACATGCAACAACCAAGTGGGTACGAAGACGGAACCTTGCGTGTGTGCAGACTCATCAAAAGTATTTATGGCTTAAGGCAGGCCCCCAAAAATTGGAACAGAAAATTTACAGAATTTTTAAAAGATTTTGGTTTAAGGGAGAGCAGTGCAGATGAATGTTTGTACATCATGAACAAAGATGGTGAAAAATTGTTAATTTTACTGTATGTTGACGACGGACTTATTGCAACTACAAATAAAGAAAGTGTAACTGTGTTTTTAAACAAGTTAAAAGAAAAATTTGAAGTGACAATAAACACAAAAGTGACAAATTTTCTAGGATTTGAAATTGATCAACACGACGATGGTTCAATTTTTATAAATCAAAGAAAATACATAAGTGAAATTATAACAAGATTTGGAATAGACAATGCAAAACCAGTTTCAACACCAATTGAAACAGGATGGAGTGCAAATGGTTCACCAATAGAAGAAAAATTTCCTTATCGTGAAGCGGTCGGAAATTTGTTATATCTACAGACAATAACACGTCCCGATATAGCATTTGCAGTTAATGTGGCTTCAAGGTCTTTGGAAAAACCAACGCAAGCACACTGTCAACTGATTAAACGAATAATACGATACCTCAAGGGTACAAATGAAGTTGGAATTTTATACTCGAGTGGGAAACTTGAAACTTACAGCGATGCAGATTATGCAGGTGACGAAATAACAAGGAAGTCGACAAGCGGAATCTTGTGTAAGCATTCTGGAGCAGCGATAATTTGGAAGAGCCAAAGACAGGTGTCAATTTCATTAAGTACAACCGAAAGCGAATTTATTAGCGCCGCAACAGCAACAAAGGAATTGATATGGGTTATGCGACTTTTAAATGAAATAAGTGCAGGTTTCAATAAAAGCAGTGATAATGTGTTAAATATTGATAACCAAAGTGCTATAAGATTAATTAAGAATCGTGAGTTTCATCAACGTACTAAACATATTGATATACGATATAATTTTATACGTGATTTATTTCAAGAAGGTGAGATAAATGTAAATTATGTTTCAAGCGAAATGCAATTAGCTGATTTCTTAACAAAGGCCTTAGCCAAACCAAGGTTTGAGTTTTTGAGATCTAAAGCAGGTTTAATAGAAAAATAAGTTTTCTAAATATTTTTATGTTTACTTAAAAGTTCTTCTTATGTAATGTTTTTTAAGGTTTTAAAATTTTTGTAAAAGAAAAGAAAAAAATGTGATTGCTCATTGTTTTAGGGAGAGTGTTGAGATATTTGAATAAAAATGTAAGAAAAACAATTAGCAATTAAATGCGCATGTTAGCACGGAGAGGGGAGTTGTAATTCCTTAACCTTCATGCATGCATCAGTTGCATTCTTGTTGCATTGATAAGTAATGTAAGTTAACGTTCTTCATGAAATGTTAAATGAAGGATTATTATTATCACATTTCATGTACTATTATTCTTTCTAAATAAACAAAATCAAACTGCGAGTTGTTAATTAGAAAATTACATCAACACATTTTAACCTTTGTAATTCTGAAATCTAAGTAGATACCTAATAATAAATATCATCAACACTTACGAATCATCATTGGAATTATACTCGAAAGAAATGGAGATGGCTTGCACAAAATTGGAACAAGAAGATAGAATTTTGAATAAACTGTATTGCAAGTAGGTTTATAGAATCTTTAGGTATTATTAGTATTTTTACATATAATATTTCTTTCAGATCCGAATTGAAGCGGTCATTGCCTTGCAGATAACGCAGTTGGATGCGAATGGGGGGTACAGGGTTCAAACCCGGGGAGAGTCAAACTTTCTTATGACTTTAGTTCCGTGCTTCGAAAGGCACGTTAAGCTGGTGGTCCGCTAGGTTAGTAAATTAGCACCATTAACATAAAAAACCAGGGTACAGGCATATCTGAAGACAAGTCTAGCAAGCTACCTGATGGATGCATTACGCATTTGAAAGCTTAAAATATACAATATTAATTCAATTTTATTGGATATAGCGGATTCCAATGGAAAATAAAAGAAAACACAAATCAACAATAACAACTTATAATAACAAACTTAACTGATTACATGATAACAACAACACGATAACATAATATGATAACAACTGTAACAACTAACAACGTGCTTTACCTAACAGGTAACCCTACTAAACAGTATTGCCAACTGTAGTACCAACTTAATTGTAACTAAAACTTAAGCCGCGTAATTTAAATTCAACACTCGCACTTTTTAGTTACAATAAAACCCCCCAAAAAAAATTCTACATTAATGTTTTATGCTTGGTCTTATGCTTGGTCTTATGCTTGGTCTTTGGCAAAACCTTCGGCACGATGTCCGCCACTTGGTCAACTGTATGCACGTATTCAAAACTAAAAACACCATGTAGAATGGCTGTTTTTACGTCGAACTGCTTCAACTTCATACGCTTTATCGCTCTTAACGCTAGAATTCCTCTGGTTGATGTAAATTTAACTACCGGACTAAAAGTTTCCTGATGATCGATGCCATATTCTTGCGTAAAACCTCGCACTACCAATCGCGCTTTGTAACGATCAATGCTTCCATCTGGATTCTGTTTTACCTTGAAAACCCATCGATTATCAATTACCTTTTGATTTGCTGGTAATTTAACTAAGGTCCATGTATGATTCTTTGTGAGTGATGCATACTCCTCATCCATCGCTTTCTCCCACTGTTTATGATCATGCGAATTCATTGCCTGTTCGTGTGTCTCTGGCTCTCCACTCATTGCTAACATTGCAACATGATACGCCGATGCAAGATACGATAGTCGCGGTGCAGCTTTGATCGTGCTCCGATCGCGCAAACGCCGAACAACAATATTTCTCTCATCGAGATCACATATGGTGGTATCACGATTGTCATGTTGTTCTTGCTCCGCCGCTGTTTCTACCTCCGCCGTTGTTTCTGCCTCATCTTCATAACTTATACCCTTATCAGCTTCATCTTCATCACTAAGTACGACCATGGATTCCTGTGCTACCTTCTTCTGGAACAACTTCGGATGAACTCCCACTGCCACGATGTTTCCATCCTTTCCATGTGATTGCAATCGAAGTTCCTCCGCCATCAACCGTGCACGCAAATTTGCCATAGTTTGATTTTCTGTACTTGTTGACTCCCACGCACTGTGAAAATGATTGTATTCGGCAGGCAACGACATCAAAATTTTTGTCATAACCATCGAATCGGATATGTGTTCCTTTTGAACCTTCAGTTGCTGAACGACTTCCATCAATTTCGACATGAAAGTTGCAATGTCATCTTCCGGCTCCTTTGTGAATTTATAATATTTCTGTTGTAAAAACAAAATATTTGATTTCGATGCTTGCTCATATGTGCTCTTGAGCATTGTCCACATCTCATTTGCGGTTTCACAATTCATGATTTGTAGAATTGGTTCCTTCATGCACGTCGTTGAAATTGTGCATCTGGCTCTAGCATCTTTCTTCCTCCATGCCACAATTTCCGTTGCATAATTCTCGTTTCCTGTAGCTGGTCTTTCTTCGGTGCCATCCACAACATCGAACAACTCACTGGCTTTCAAAATTTGGCGCATTTGGAATTTCCAGATTAACCAGTTGCTCCCATTTTCCAGTTTTTCAATTATCATATTGTTGCCCTCCATTACTGTATCTAAAATTCGATTAACCCGAATCACACAAATTATTCTACCTTGAATTATTATCCTGTATGATTCAATACGTTTTTTCTTTGTTCCAGAATGTTTTACCTGAATCGCACAAATTCTTATACCTCGAATTTTCCTGTACGACTACAAAAAACGTTCCACAAAAAAATACCACGTTTTTCTTTTAATCGAATTTTCTTTGTCCTTTTCTTTCTATTTTACATTGGCTGCGTTGAACTGGAGCCCATAACCTATTGGATATAGCGGATTCCAATGGAAAATAAAAGAAAACACAAATCAACAATAACAACTTATAATAACAAACTTAACTGATTACATGATAACAACAACACGATAACATAATATGATAACAACTGTAACAACTAACAACGTGCTTTACCTAACAGGTAACCCTACTAAACAGTATTGCCAATTGTAGTACCAACTTAATTGTAACTAAAACTTAAGCCGCGTAATTTAAATTCAACAAATTTCCCGAATTCGTAAATTATGAAAATATCTTTAGTAATTTATTTTCACGAATTAAAAACTAACCAATTTTATATGCTCACAGTTTCTCACAGTGCCAAGGAAACGACGCATAAAATGTTGGAAAATATCAGGCCTTAAGGCCTACAGAAGTGAACTGGTTCTAGCAAAGGTAGAAGAAGAAGATCCGAATTCGATGCATCTTTTGAAGTTTTTTTACTCAAGACAAAGGTCAGATGAAGAAATTTGTCTTAGGATTGCAGTGCAAACAGCTGCCATTGGAACTGACAACGATTCGTCCGCTGTTTTAAAATTGCATTTCAAAGTGGTGCCATAGGATAGCATAGAATCATTGACAAGTGTGACTCTCTTCTGGTCTGAGCCTTTGCTCTTCTTCTTCTTTATCTATTCCAAACTAAAGGTTTTAAGTAAAAATTGTTTATTTGCTGGTTATTTAGATTCAAAAGTGACTATTTTAGGGTCATATTGGGGGTATCTCAAGAATAATATTGTGAATTGTTCATATTTTATACGAGTGACAGTGCAATATATTTTTATTGGCATATATTGTCGTGATCCACAGCTCAGTAACGCCCCTACTTATGGTCAGCGGTGAAACCTCGCCCAATGTGGTCCACTTCAACAAATGAGTCCCAGCTAGCTTTAAGTTCAGTTTGCATATACGAGGCCACAATATCTCAGGTTATGGGTATCGGCGAGATTAAAGTAAATCAAATGACGCAATAAATCAAGGGATAATTTATTTAAATGACCCAAAATAAAAATTGAAGCAATTTTGGACGCCCCTGACACAATCGTCAAGCGATACTCAAATAAGTGTTTAATGTGTAGAAACATTCAATAAATCGTATCATTTATGTACAACACCTCAGCTATACTTTTATTGAATGTTCCATAAATGTGAAATGTGTGACATTAATAAAGAAAATTTGTAACAATGGTGTTTTTATAAATAATGTTCAATCTCTTACTCGTACAAATTTCGTAGTTGATGCTTATTGTGAAGCACTCTGTACATCGGACCGTACGCCACTGCTCAACATCTACTTCTTAATCGGAGTCCAGTTGATAAAACGGTAGCAAAATAACATCTGCGTCGATCCAGAAAATTCTTTGTTTATCCAAACAAACAGTGAAGTGAACGTGTAGAAATCGTCCAGTGTAAGGTTCAAAACTTGAATATCGGTTTAAACAAATCTTTCCAACTTCTTAATTAAATTGGAACTATTAACATCTGGCCGGAAAATTGTAACCTCCAAGTTCCACATGTGATTCTTTTAAACCACCAAAATCAGCGTAACATCTACTTGTTAGGTACGTACAATTAAATTTGATTTGTGTAATCGTACAAATCATCAAAATCAAACTTATAAAAGTAATTCCAGATGCGAAATCATACAAAAAGCAAAATGACATCAATAGAGTCGAATATTGCTTGCGCCCACAAAAATGCACGCAAATGTTGGTTCATGAAAATAATACGTTTCCAAAATGACTCACGCTTATCTCCTATCACTGGGATGATGGTTTTTGTGACTACAAAAACTCTCACAAAATGGTCTTCTTGGGTAAAATTGCGAGGTAATATTCGCAACCCCATGAAATTCACTCAGCAGCGGTCGCCTGCCTCAACGTTCGGCGTAAGACAAAGGTCTCGCCACCAATTGGCTTCACAGTTCAAATTACCATCCTAACAACAATAAAATTTCAAACAAAATTTTGTGAGTATGCGCCACTTCCGCCGCGATAGATTTAAATTATCACTTATCACATTTTAGATAACACTACATTCTAGATGAGCCAAAACACCACAAATTCTCAAGAAATATAACAGTCTTTAAGAAAAATCAAGATTGTATTGTTTTGTGTGTTGAAAGTAACAATACAATCGCTTTCGTCATCTCAAAAATTGCTTCAAAATAAAATGTCTACAAACGACAAAATTTTAATTTAACCAAAATTATCATTTGCCCATTTGATTGACTTTTTCTCACTTCAATATTTATATCATGGCAATATTATGATATAACTTCATATTTTGGACGCATCTAAAGGTCTGATTTTTTTAAATAAAATAAAGTTTTGAAAATTCAAAATTATTAGTTAATGCATTTGGTAATGTGATTTAATTTAAAAATATATATTGTCATATTTCTTTGAGGTGCAGAAGATTTGCAATTAAAGATTTTATAATTGGTTTATTATTAATTCGTGAAATTAAATATATTTTATTATTAATAAATTACGAATTAAGGAATAATTATAATGTTATATTTGAGCTTTCGGTCTTGCATTAAGACCTTCGTCAGAAAATTACAAATAATAAGTGGGTAAACATGGAAACGTATATATGTACATTGTATTGTCATTTGACCGGTAACTAGATAAAATCCAATAACCGTGAGTTAGGAAAAACCTGGATTGTGTTCCACCAAAAAAGGAAAACAAATTCTATTAAAAGTTATATTTTATTATTTGTCATTTTCTGAAGAAGGTCTAAATGCAAGAGCGAAAGCTTAAAATATAAATTTTAATAGTATTTCCAATTCGTTATTTATTAAAAATAAAACATTTAAAGATTTTATTGTGAAATTTTAAATTTTGATATTTTGTACATTTTTGAAATTAATGAGATGCTTTTGGTGTAATAGCCGACGTGGGGTCAACGTTTTTGATAACGGGGACTCTTACATGGGACCTTCTAATTCGCGTAGATGAATTAATTGATGGTGTAGTTGTGAAATTTTGCAAAAATTCAATTAAATTATGAATAAAATAAAATATTTTGTAAAGAAGAAATGTACATTATTTCTTCTAGAAGCTTTTAAAAGAAAAATTAAAATTGAAAGAGTTTTGAAATCATTAAAATTGGAATTTTACAGTAAGATTATTTTGGATAATTGCAAGGCCACAAGATAACATCGGTGCGGAAGATAACGAAGTGAAGTCGTGAAGTGAAGTCGTTCATATGAAAATCGAAGAATCTAGCAAGTTGAATATTTTGGAACATTTTATTTTTTGGAGAAACGTTTGCTTTAGTAGATTGAAATTTCGTAGTTTTCAATATTCTTCATTTTTCCAATTCAATTTTATCTCCAGCACATCACATCCCATCACTCCTCACGAGAAATATACACATCAGATATACCCCAGAAAACTAAATGGAAATTTAAGTTAAAATAAATTCTTTAATTTTTGTATTATTTTTTTGAAATTAAAATATTGATTTAGGTATTAAATAATAATATGGTAACTTACAACATCAGATGCAGTTTTGTCATTCCTATCCGTACACGCCATTTGCTTTGAACTTATAAGTTTGAGCTTGAGCTTGTCAAACACGCCGTGTGGCAAAGTAGAAAAAGATGACAAATTTCAAAAGATTAGACAACTTTGGGATTCCAGTAAGCAATAAAATGCAGTTATGTGCTATTATAAATTCTAGCTTCCTGAACATGTGGTTTAGAGAATTTAAAAATGCATTCTTAAAGATTATATTAAATTAATTACATGTATTTTGTTCATGATATTCATGAACAAAATATGTCTTTGTTACACCTATGTGCTATGTTACTACAACAAATTTAAAAAAGGGTTGTCGGTACTTAATTCAGATGGTTGTGACGTCAGCTTCCTCTTTCATGAAAACAACTGTATGAAGAATAGAAATTTTTTTTAATAATTCCAGTCAACGAGGAAGTGTTAGTGTAGCCTTTGGTGTAACTTAACATGAATTCAATTATGAATTTAATTCTTCTTTTAATAAAGTCTGACAAGCTAAAAGGAAAATCGAGAGAATTTTTTTAAGGACACACTGCTGCTGTTCCCACGAAATTAAAATAAAAAATTAAAATTCTAAATTTTTCATTTTTAAATTTAACTGCTTGTTTGAATGTTCTATTGTATGCAGTTTTTAAATTTACATTTATTGAGTCAATTTGATTTAAGTGAATTAATTTACGAGACAAGTTCGAGTTATGTTTACTAAAGCAGTTTACAGGATTTATGTAAGCATAATAGTTCTATTTTGCACTATTTTACTTTAGAAACAGGTTGAGCCAGAGATTCAAATTCTCATGATGAGGTAGTACTACATTATGAAAGTTATTATTAATTATAGATGAGGAGTACTTCTCATAAACAAATTTTAATACATCTTCAAAGGTGATTGAAATTGAACCTATATTACTTTTTACATATCATGCTGAATAGCTACTAAATATTAAAACGTTATTAATTTTTTGTTTATTAGCTTTTTTCTAAGTTTGCAATTTTCAGGGTTATTATTGGAAGTCAAAAAGAAATATTTTTTTTTAATTATGAGTCATTTCGTACGAAAACAGCCACTAGCAAATCTTAACTTTGAAAAATTGAAAATTTTTCCAAACAACTTATTTACGATTGCAGAGAATGGTGCTACAAAATTGCTGTTCTAAAACTGTCAAGATACCCTAATCGAGATTGGACATAATATGGAACAATTTAAAGGATAAAATTAGCGAATATATCAAAAGCAGTAGCGATAACTCGGATATGAAAAATAGGAAAAATGTAAAATTACAAATAATAAAGAATAATGCGACTTACGTGTTGTGTGTGGATATCTTTCAGCTGGTAAAGCTTGCTCTAATTCTAAAACCGGTATTGGGGTAGTTTTCAGCCGCGTTTTCGATTTTTCCAATTCGATGCTTACTTCTGAACTACGGGTATAAATATCATGCATACTGGCTAAACATCTAATCCTCAGTCTTCCATTGACGAGCAATTCCTTGGTAATAACCTGCCTTAATCCTAGACGTGCACTGAAATAGAAATCAATTTTGATTATTTTCGCATTGCAATGAAATGAACTTTATACCTGTAAAATCCGTCATGTGATAAATGCGGTTTAGATCGACGAAGGTGTACGGGTTTTACTGGAAAATCATTCACAAACCACGTCAAATTAACAGCAGGATGTGATTTGCTAGACAAACATTCAACCTTAAGGGTCTCGTTTATTCGATATCGTGCTTTATGTCCTTTAATTGAAGGGCCTTCTTTAGGTACCTCCACTACCTAAAACAAATGCAAACATGGATGTTTGAAACTTAAAATCATTTTCAAATGTAAACTCTTTAATATTTAGCAAACAAGAGTTTGAGAAGTATTAACTAACATTTTTCATAATTTAGTTATTATGTGTTACTCCAACTAATTTTATCTTTGTATTGTTATACTAAACTTTAAGAAGATAATTTATTGATTGATTTTATGCAAACTTGCGCAAATTTCTCAAATAAGTTTTAATTAATGTCGAAGATAGTAAACTACAAGATACACGAGACTTGATTATATTGCAAACAACCAATCTTCCATTTAATTGCTTCTAATGTCTTTATTATAATAATCATAAATTATATTCAAATATTTGACTTAGTTAAACTGAAATACCAAAATTTAGGCAAACGTACTTTTATACATTTCTCAATCAGCTCTTGCAAATTACAATTTTAAATTAGACGTTACATGCGATATGGATCAACACTGAAAGTACATTTTACATGCAAGTAATTACATTTTGAATGTTGATTACATTTTCTAAATTAAAATGTTAGTTTGGTAATCGTTTCAATTTTCTGCGAGACGTTTGAGCAACTTGTTGATATAAGTTTTACGGATTTCACTACAACTACGCTGACTTTGTTACAATTTTGTATTACTATTTCCGTTGTTTTGAAATTACTTTTCTGGATCTCATTGCTGTGTTTGCGTGGATTTTGACGATTACGAAGACTATCGTGTTCGTCGAATAATTAAATTCCGGAAGAAAAGCTCCACCTAAAATTTTCCTGCTCCCTCCTTTTTCTTTTTCTGTTTTTATACATAAAATTGAACCGGGCTGTAACATATACCAGACATTATTCTACTTGCTTTACTTGAACTGGTAATGTCCTGTTTATATCCTGAGATTTTAAGATATCGTATCCTTTAACTTGCACCATGCGTTAACTTCAAAGTTCAAAATGTACATTTTTACATTTTTATTGCCAATTTTGGCGTTTCAATTTTTTGAATGCTTAAAATTTTGAAAAATAAAACTTGATTTCTATAATATTGCTTATTATGCGTTATAAACTTGTATTTTAATTTCGAATAATGTCCAACGTGGAAAAATATTACTTGTGGCTTTAGCAAACAGGTTAAATACATCCTAAAAAAACATTTCATGTGATAATGTATTTTCAGTTCCAAAAATTTATTTTCTAACATAACAGCTGATTATAGTGAAAAGCTACTCTGTAAGGAAATATTAGAATATTATTAAACCCCTGTTCTTAAATTAGTTTAATTTTCATTTTTGATTTCTACAATCTTTATTTTAAACGGACGTAAAAATCAAAGTTACGGTGGCTAAGGAATCGATAAGATAAATAAAAAAGTTATTTAATAGTGCCCTTTCCAATTTCAGCCTCTTCCTGTTAGTATAATGGCAAACGAATTTTTAACGAACATTGTAATCAAATGTAACTTGTAAAGTTATTAATTATATTAATTAACTAACTGCCATTTAGCCATCAGTACATGATCGATGTAGGAAGTCAAGTTTCGCCTTATCGCAGGATAAATGCGAGCGTTCATAACCAATATAAAATTACTAGAAATCTCCTCCTCATAAGCGCGCCTTTGATTGGTTGATTTTTCTATTACCAGCCAAAAAAGTGTACGACCTACAAAATAGACGCATGCACCCGAGGCCTTATGGCTTTCACATGAGGCCAAACAACTACGTCAATGATAATATCTGAGAGATTGATTATAACTTAGATAATTTTTATTAAGATTTATTAAGACGAGGTACAAGAGCGTTCGCAAAAAACTGGATAAAAAAGCAATTCCAGGCATTACTTGAACCAGAATAAGAACAGTGGAAATGCTTTCAGATCCTTAAGAAAACCAAAGTGTAACGTCGCGTCGTCGAATCGCAGGGTAAGATTTGCATCCAATTTCAATTGAGCAGTTTAAGCAGAGAAATAGTTAGAATTGGAAGATGCTATGTTACTTTGTCTCAGGAAGATAAAAAAACTTCTGAAACATTAAGTCAATATCTCTTTTGGATTATTTCTTGAAATTAGCGAGCAAAACGAATTGGAAAAATCAATACGCATTTAGAAAGGAAGATCTATGAAGAATACGTCCGAAGAAGTGTAGGTGTATGCGAAAAATTCGTTTTACTTTTAGGATCCTTGATGTGATTTTGATTTTCAAAATCCCACAAAATTGTATGCAACCGATATAAAATGGTTCTTAGATTGTACCTACTTACAATAAATTCGATACTATGAGGTCAATTACGATTACTATGCTTGCGGCTAGAAGATGTCAGGTTTTATAGTAAAGTAAATTTAGAAATGAATCTTCAATTTTTCATTAATATCTAAATATAGAAATATCGCTTGAACAATCAAGTGCTGTATTACTTTAGAATAATGTTAATAAAATTTGTATAATATAGCAGAATAAATTTAAAATTTAGATTGCCTACTTAATCATCTCAAATTTTAACATTAGTTATTTACTCTTAATATTAAAATATTAATTATAAAAAAGTAGCACATAATTGCTTAAGAGTCAATATTAATTTTGTATCCTGTAAGTTCAGAGAATATTAAATAATGTTTAAAACTTTATAACTTATGGAGCAAAACCCGACATTTTCAAAAATAAAATAAAATAATTTGAATTATTAAAATATTAGGTTGGGAAAAAGTAATCCATTATTTCGACGTTTATTTTAATGCCTTATTTAACATGGTTACAATCATTCGATTTGAGCCGAATATTTTGTTCCATAATTTGTTACCATTGTGATGGTAATTTCATGATTCCTCTCTCATAAAACCCAATGTCCTTATTGGCAAAATACTCGGACAACGAATTTTCACAGACCTCTTTTGAGGCCAGTTTTACACTACAAAGAGAGTTTGACATGGATGGGAAAAAATCTCTCTTGTTTCTTGGTGCCAGGTGCGGACTATAAGGTCAATGCATTAAAACCTCGCATCCGAGCTCTCAGAGTTTCTGGCGAGTCACTATTGATTTGTGTGGCCTGGCGTTGTCCACCAGTTTTCGTTGTGGCACCCAAACATCAAGCTTCTTTTTGAATCCAACCTACTTCTAATGGTTTAAAATGGTTTTGTGGTCGATTTTTAGCTCAAGAGTAATGCTATGACTGCTCGCATACCGGTGTAACTAAATCATTTCCATCATTTCCATGATTGGCCTTCCAGAGCTTGCTGCATCTTTGACATCTAAATTACCGGAACGGAACTGACTAAACCCAAATATTTCGTGATTGACTGTTACAGTATTCGGGACCATGAATACCACATTTTCAGCCGCCTGACTTGCGATTTCGTCTTTATCTAAGCAAAACTGAAAAATATAGCAAATTTTCTCTTTGTTTACATAGATCTTTGACGCACTATAATAGAAACAGGATTGACCAATCACAAAACGACCAATTACTTTTTTACTACACATTCTCACATTTCCAAAAAGTATAGGAATTACCCGATCCGACCAATAGATCACGAGATATATGTCACTAAAGCCATTTAGCGACAAAATAATGGATTAATTTTTCCCCAACCTAATATATTTGCGTCAAATTATTGTTTGGTTTATGGATGAATAGTCGAATTCGAGTTTTAATTTTAAACAAAAATTAATTTTTTACAGTGTACTGTTGCAGCTGTTGCCACAAAAACTTAAAAGAAGAATAATTTAAAACCTCACAATGAGGCAATTTATTCAAAAATTCCTCATTATACTTTTGTACGGGCTTGCCGCATATGCATTTTAAATATTTCAGTCATTTCCTTAGTCAATGTTTTGTTTCAGGACTGCATCCGTAAAGTATTTGTAACTGACTAAAACTATGAATCCCATTAACCTTCGCATGGCATACTGGGGTCCCTGGGACCCCACGACATCTAAAAAAGCCTGTAGAATTTTCTAATATTTTTTTTTGGCAAATCGACACCTTTGTAATTTAGCATCATAACCCTCTCGACATTTTACACACTATGCAACTGTTAGTTGTGGTATGCCCTTCAAGTTTTATACGATTTAAGCGAGCTTGGGGTCCGTGGGACCCCAGTATGCCATTTACGTAACTATTTTGTTAAAGTGGAAATATTTTTTTAGTCATTTTGGCCTTTGATAACCATAATTTAGTGAATTAATATTACCTAAATTGTTAAGTTTTTAACTTCAGATAATTAATTAATAAGATATTTCAAAATATAAGAATTTATATTTCATTTACATAGGTGCGGAGTGCGATGATTACATTGAATAAATCCCAATTTTAAAAACGTCATATAAGACTTTTGTGATAACATTATGCGATGATTTTTTTTTTATTTTATAGAACCATATGTCTAGTTTATAGTATAGAATAATTTTCGGTTAAATTCTTTTTCATTTTTGTGTAAATAAATTATATACTAAAAGGTTGCTTTTGATTGATGAAATTTGCCATATTTTACTAAATGTCGAATATAATTAAAAGTTTTTCTTTTTTAGGTGGATTATTTATACTTTTCAGTGACAAATACATTAGTTTAGTGTTTCTTACAAAAATCAGTCTTAAAATTTTATTTTCTCTATTGATTTAATCCCTTTTACCGTTGGGGTCCACAGGACCCCAGTATGCCATCTAAGTAACTAAAATATAAGTATGCCATGCGAAGGTTAAATAGGAAAATCCGAGATTTGAACGTAAAATCCCTGCTTTGGTTTATTCTTGCTTGAGCGAAAACTATTCTATTTATGTATTGCGGAAAAAAAAGTTGAAATTATTATTTGTACTTTTTAACATGAAATAAATTTGCTTCTCTTGCAGTATTATAAATGGTAGCATCATGCAATAAATTTTAATTTGCTGAAAGTTCAGAAAATGAACACGAAAAATTTTACTTCAAATTAAATTGATGGAAATGCGTATCTCATAAATTCAAATTTCTTTATTTAAATGAAAAAATGAAATATCTGAAAGTAGATGTAGGGATGAAAAATTTGAAAAAGAAGTTCTTTCCTTGTGTAATGAATTATACTCTAGGTAAGTTACTATATTAATAAAAATTACCTAAAATGTTTTTCATATTTTGATAACTTGAATTATGTATAGTAAAATTGAGACAAAAGATAAGTAAAGAAAAGAAATATTTCTGATGATTAACAAATGGCAAACTGAATCTAGGATTTCGTGGTTGTAGTTTATATTATTATAATAAAGTTCATTATTCTCTTTGACAAAATATATCACTTTTATTTTTCTACAAAACGATAAAATAATTTTTTTTTTTAAAAGATTTTAGCTGTATTATTCGTCTATATAGTAGTAATTTCAAGAGTTTTAAAATTTTATCCATCTGCAAGAAGTGCTTAGGTGGAGATATGTATCGAGAGCTAATAAGTGTAGAACTTTGTAAGCAATAAATTTCAAATTTTACAGAAGAAGCGCAAGTTGTTTTAAAGTTATCAAATAAAATAGTGCAATAATATTTCTTATGGCAATGGAATGAAATCCCTGCTTCCCTGTTTGATATAGTATAAAAAAATTCATTGCTTAAATAATAATAAACAATTAGATTTCCAACAGATCAACCCTTATTTCAAATATTATTCACTAGTTTTTAACTCTACAGTTGTTAATATTAGCCTCTGATCAGCATTCGTCAAGTTTTGGACCTCATGGATTTTTGACCATAACGATCGTCAACCATTTGGGCATTGTGCTACACCACCACCTACCTTTAACATCGGTCGATAATACTTTGCATTCTTGAATCACTTGTGGAATGCCGGTTAACAATTACTGCAAGAGATCAATTACAACAACTTAACGAATTTTTGCAATTTGTTACATGGTACTACTTTTCATATCATTTCACAATATTTCTATAAGTACGGTCCATGTATTTTATTTTAATGTAATTTTATAATTGCAAACATTTGGCTTGCAATTGAAGTGGGTTATCTGTGGGTTCGTTCTAGTGTCGTCCTTTAGTCTCGTCAGTTGACGATATTGAGCGTACATAACTTCTGGGCGACTTTGTTAATTTCCGATAGTTTTGCTTGAACAATTAGCCTTAATTCCAATGTCACCATTTTTGTCGTACCAGTCGTTTGGAATGAGTAAGTCAGCTGTCGTGTGGTGTTTTTGGCTCCTGTTTGTAAACATCTGGAAATGGGAGAGGGTCTTTTGTGTAGCGATCTATTACGCAGTTTTTGGTACGCAAGTTGTAACCATTTTGGATTTCCTCCAGTTGGCAACGTCCTATTAATTGTTGTTGTTTTATGATGGTTAGATGGCCCAATCTTGTTTATATCTCCAACACCATCTCTCACTGGTCCAGTTCCAGTTATAGATCTGCAAGCAGTGTTTTAGAGTCGTGAATGCCGATCAAGTGTTTTCTTGTGTAAATTGACAAGTTGCAGAGGTCCATCGTTTGAAGCTAGCTGTCGTATCTCGAGTAGAAGGAGACGTTTGTCACCAGATAAGTTGTGAATTTACGAAAACGTTTTATGTAAGTAAATTAATTCTTTTATACTCGTCTGACCGATGGCGATATGCATTTTTGGCTTGTATTTTAATTTCTGGTATTAACCCATAGCGGTTGCTGTGTGTATTGGTGCTTGTAAATTTAAGTTGGGTGCACATTTTGATTATAACACCATAATCATTCATGGCTACGTGTGTCTGTTTACCACAATAATTTACATTGCAATTATTGGAACGTTTATAGCATCTCTCAAGTTCTGTGTACGAATTAAAGCATTTAAGCACTATTTGCGTTTTTTCGCAATTCGGATTGCGAACTCCACGGCTTGGTCTCCGCACTTAATCAGGAGCTAGTCTATTAACATGGTGTCCGGATTCTGATGGTCTCTGTGTGGGGTCAACCCTATCATTAGGGGTTGCGTTGCAGAGTGAAGTTTTTGCTACAAACTTTAGCACAATATTCCTTTAATACTTAAAAAAAATTTTTTATTCCGTAATTTAGATCTTAAGAGGTGATCGGAAGACTGGTTTCTTTGAGATAAAAATAATTTAAGGCTTGATACCTAATTTTTGAAATCGATTTTGAATTTCATTTTTTAAAAGTTATTTTTGAGCAACATTTCTTTCTAAAGTTTTCAAATTATAAATTGGCCACTTTGTGAAAAGCTGTTATTTCATAATACAAACATGTTTGTAATTTTAAATTAAGTTATCGCAGCATCTCAGATAAGCCAAATAACATTTTTCACGCATTTTATTTACAAATTACTAAATTTGAAAACTCTGTTTATTATTCACGAGGTACGAAATATGCTTTATTTTTTTATTGTGTTGTTCTAAAAACAAGCAAAAAAAGTTTTAATCGCGACACGTAATCAACGGTTTAAAATATAAAGGTTTATTTTGAAATAATTTTTTGAAATAATCAATTATTGATTATTGGAAAGTAGTTGTAAATTTCCAAATGCATGCATTTGAATCTTTTGGTTTTGCTTTTCAAATAAGTGATTTGTTTCGTAGCCAAAACTATTCAATTAATTAATTTCATTTATTGCGTCCATATTTAATTATTTTCTTGCTTTTTTTTTCTTTTCCTTTATTTGCGGGGTTGGTGGACAATAATATTAAACTCTATATATTTTTTTAATTAAGATAACGTTTCGAGGGTTGTGTTTCCTCTTCGTCAGACCAATTAATAATATATGTCATAAATTAAAAATATTTATAATATTATCTTAATTAAAGAAATATATAGAGTTTAATATTATTGTCCACCAACCCCGCAAATAAAGGAAAAGAAAAAAAGCAAGAAAATAATTTTCAATTAATTGCCTGTTAAGAAAGTATTTCCATATATTTTTGCTCCATTTTTTGCTCTACAAGAAATCTATTTGCAGTTTAGGTGTAAAAAATTAGTAGAACAACAAATAATTAAATTTTTAAGTAAATTTTTCAATTTACTATTGAAATCCCCATAGGGTCCGAAGTAATTCTGTTAGTTTAGTGCAGGGGTCGGTAACCCGCGGGCCTGGTTTTTACCTGAACATATTTAGAATTATTAGAAAATACTTCGAGAATATGTTCAGATGAACATTTTTCACATATTAAAATTCCCAAATTTTTAATCAAAATTTATGTCTAAATTTTTCAAACCTTTGGGTTAGTCCCTTTTAAAGCATTTTTTTAATTTCTGTTTTCAAATGGTTTATATACTATTGATTTTTTAGTATGATAAGTGGTACAAAAATTAATTTTCCTACAAATTAGGTTCTAACCCTTTTATAGTAACAGATTTCGAGTTATGGATTAAATTAAGTAAGAAAATGTTTTAAAACTTTGAAATTCTCTTATTTTTTGTTGAAAACTACTTCTTTTAAATGAAATGTTAAACAAAAAAATTCATGCTCCTTTCTGGATAGGAAGTATAACGGGCTGTAACTTTGGTTTAATGAACTTTGTTTTAAAAAGGGACGTTTGGGATGAATCAAAAAAAGAAGCAAAAAAAAATTATTATACATTATTGTGTGATTGAACAAAAAGAGAGATCCATCGCCTTTCTAGGTTTCTATAGTAGCACACTTTGCCGAGTTAGACGGCTCTAGGAGATAGTTGTAATTGGTATTCGCTATGTGCGTGGGTGGAGAGGGGATACAAAAACCGATCGAAGCGTTCCGAGTGGCCGTAATAGAAACGAAACGGGATTAATTTATCTATTAATTATTATTATTTATCTATGCCTTATGTGATTAGCATACACGCCAACAAATTTCCCTCAAAAAAATAAAAATTAAAACAGTTGCTATTGCTAAAACAGTCCCAATTCATTTTCTTTATTGAGTGACACAGCGAATAGCGAATAGTGTTGTCAAAATGGCTCTGGAGCGTCCAGAGCGGAGTTTTTGTTACAATTATCAGATAATTAAATGTATATTTTGAGTTTCATTTACTCATTTCAAATGTACAGGGTGCATTCGCTCGCTTTTGTAGTTATGTCCAATCAAGTTTTCTCTTAATAAATTGTTGATCACTTCTCGTTGAAGTTGAAAATTATTCGGAAAATATCAAAGATGTTTTGTATAGCTTATGATAATAATGAAACAAATTTTTATTACCTACATGTAAATATTTCAATACAAAATTGTATTGTATAATACAAATATAATAATAGTTTGAGAAACACTGCATTAGAATATAATAATTGGATTAATGCTTGTTCAGAAATTTTGTGGTGTTAAAAATTTTTGTATTGCCACCTGTCTGATGTGCTCGATATGAATAGGGTATACTAAGCAAATAATCCATCCCTTGTACAGCTAAGATTACGCAAAAGTAATTAGCACCAAAATAATCCTATCCTTTGTAATCCAGGAATGGACATTGAATGTCGTTACAGAAATTTTCATCTATTACAACCTAAATAGCCGTATCACTTGAGCATCTCAGCAACTTTACTTTTGCGCTATTATTATAGAGTCTAGCTTTTAATTTTTGAAGTTTAATTTTAATAACTCCCATACCAATTTCACGTAACTTTTTTTAATTAAAATAACTCGGAAATATTAAATATGCATTGTGGCATGTAGGTTTTCTAACGAACTCGTTGAAGAGGAAACTTTGTCGGTTGCTTCATGTTCACGAGAAAATCCACAAACTACAAAGTTAATTTAGGACCTTTTATAGGCAATCAAATATTGTTATTTGCCCACAAGCAAACTGAACATACTTGCAGAAGTCCAAAATATAATGTATAAATTTGACCAGGCTTTGAATGAATATTTAATTTTAGAGATAGAAGATCGAAAAGTATTCCACCAATTTATAGGAGAAAGCAAACACCAAAATGTGTGTCACTACTTCTTATTTTTAACAATTTTATTTCCGTTTTGTTTTCTTTTATCGTAAGAATAAAACATTACCGAGACAACAAAGTATGTACTATGTACTTGCTTTTGTTTGAATAATATTTTTTTGGATCCGTGTTCCTCTTTGCAAATATTTACTTTATTAAAAATTCTCATTTAGAGCGAATGAAGTTGTTAACAGCCTTTTAGACATGATGGACTTAACGTCAGATTTGAATTTAATATTTGTGTTTTCAAACAAATAATGAAAAAAGATATCCAGTATGAATTTAAACTTTATTTTCAAAGGATATTATTAATGTATAAAAAATTACAGCTGCTACACCGTGAGATATGCAGTATTCTAACAAACCGCTGGCTTTGTTATAAATTTTATGTCCAAATTTAGGGCTGAAATTCATCAAGAAGTTATATTGCAGTTATGGTTATATTTCAATGATTTTGCAATTAACTTGAAAGGGGTGAGTTGATTTATAATTTTTGCATCAATATGCATATGTTACAGTTAAAACCCAAAATCAGTTAAAACCCGAATTAACTAGTAAATTCTAGTTTTAACTAACCTCTTTAGTAAATTCTAGTTTTAACTGGTTTAATTTTAGTTAAAACTAGAATTAACTGATTTCAAATAAATCTTTTTAGTAAATTCTATTTTTAACTGGTATTAGTTTAGTTAAAACTAGAATTAACTGATTTCTAATAAATCTTTTTAGTAAATTCTAGTTTTAACTGATATAAATTTAGTTAAAACTAGAATTAACTGTTTGGTGTTAGTAAATTCGCGATCTATCGCCGTTACAACTAGATTTAAAGTAAAAGTAGATGTAATTAAATAAAAATGCTAATTTGTTATAGCTTTAAAAAAAATGGAAGGAAACACACGATAATTTAGAATTTTCTTGTATCTCATATTTTCAATTTAAAATAAAAATTTCAAAATCGGTTGCAATTTGTACTTCAAAGTACCCGAAATACATCTTTCTAAATACATTTCAAATACAAAATTTGAATTTTCCAGTTACGATTTCACTTGTTATAATTTTTAAATTTTTTTAAAATTTTTGTTGATAACTATTGTTTAATAAATTTTTTCATTTCTTTTTATATGGTAAAAGCCGTGTTATACTAACTTGTACTAATTATTAAAATTAATTATTATTATTAAAAATAATTGTTTAAAAAAATTAAAAACTTATAACAATTAAGTGAAATCGTAACTGGAAAATTCAAATTTCGTATTTGAAATGTATTTTGAAAGATGTATTTAGGGTATTTGAAGTACAAAATGCAAAAGATTTTGAAATTTTTATTTCAAATTGAAAATAATGAGATACAAGAAAATTCTAAATTATCGTGTTTCCTTCTATTTTTTTCAATCCAAAACACAAATGTTTTTGGGCTCCCCTGTAAAAGTATAAAGAATTAGCATTTTTATTTAATTACGTCTACTTTTACTTTAAACGTTGTTTAAATCTAGTTGTAACGGTGATAGATCGCGAATTTACCAACACCAATCAGTTAATTCTAGTTTTAACTAAACTTATATCAGGTAAAACTAGAATTTACTAAAAAGATTTATTAGAAATCCGTTATTTCTAGTTTTAACTAAACTAATACCAGTTAAAACTAGAATTTACTAAAAAGATTTATTTGAAATCAGTTAATTCTAGTTTTAACTAAAATTAAACCAGTTAAAACTAGAATTTACTAAAGAGGTTAGTTAAAACTAGAATTTACTAGTTAATTCGGGTTTTAACTGATTTCGGGTTTTAACTGTAACACATATAACTAGGTTAATTTCGCAATCATATGTAAATAAAACCGAAATCGATCATTCGTTAAGGTAATTAATTGGAATTTATGATTGAAACCCCCTTCTATTTAATTTCGAAGCCTCGATGTGTGTATTTCTTGCGATATGTGTTTGAGATAGTATCGATCTTTATGGTGGATCATATAACAGAATAATTTTGCGTTTATATCACCTTTTCTGTATTAAATATTCACCAACAGAGAGATAAATAAATATAAAGACAGGCAGATAGACAGACAGATTCGCTTGCTTAATAGAACGGCGATGAAAATGGATATTACAATATAAAAGTTGTTATAGCTAGCAATCCTGTATACATTTTTGGCTCAGAACTGAACCTTGATAATCTAGACTAGGTTATAATTATTTGATAATGCACAAACTTTCTAAAATAAATTAATTACAAAATTTAATGATAGAATTTGAAGCATTATAAAAATAATAATCAATAACTTTTGCATAATTTGAATATTAACTATGTTACTAGTAGGTATAAATAGGAATTTAAATTTGTCACAATATTGTTAGAGAGAATAATTGGAAGGGGTATAGTAGGATGATAAACCTCGACAGAAGATATTACATTTATTAAAAAAACTAAATGGAATTTGATAGATAACATTAAAATGAAGCATTAAGATAAGGATGAATTTCAAATATCGCCAAAAATCGCCAAAATCTAATACATTTTTTATGCAAATTTAGACCTTATCAAGTATTCTGGTGATGGTACGTGTACTTTCGGTTACTCCCTGTTACGGGGCATGGTAAGGGTGATGAACACAGTTGAAGTATAGTTGTATTTTTCCTTAGTGGTTGGGAGTGGCTAATATGCAGAAACGAATATTTATCATTTCATTTTTATGTTTGGTCAATTGATGCAATTGGGTGTTACGGGTTCTCCCTCCACATTTGTCGCGCAAGCGCAAGTCACGTGCCAACGTCTGCACCTGCTCCTGCCTGCACTAACGTGTACAGTCAGTTTTTGTTTGAGGCTATTATTAACAATAATTTTCCTTGCTTCAGCTGGCCATTGAGTCTGTACATACTGCACCATGAGCTAGTCGTGGGTTAAGGTTTTGATCGCCTTTGGTTTCTATCAGGAGTAGCCTTCCGCGTCATGACGTAGCCACGAGTTAAGATTGTTGCCCTTCAGTTCCCCTGGTTTTCTAGTGGCTCTTCGTCCAGCATGACGTCAGTTGGAGTTAGTGCCTCATTGTCTCCTCGTTCAAATTTTTGGCAATTGAGTCAATCTTATTCGCGTTTTACATTACCGTTGGTGGCGCTGCAAACCATACGTTTTAAATGGATTTATGTAAACAAATTCATTGTGTAAACCACGGATGTATAATAGGTTAGGTGAGGTGACGGCTACCTACGGCATGGCCCTTGAACGTCGCCGGCTGTGTTAGACAAGGAAATCCGAGGCGCGATATGTTTGAACGTGTTTGAAGCATTGTGGTAGTAGGAACAATTTAATTACAAATATTAAAAAGTTAAGAAATTTACATACTTTCATGAAATTAAGACTATTTGAACTCTTATTACATTATTTTATTTGTTACCTATATAACTATATACTTTTTAATTAATTATTTCCCAATTTAGTCGTTTTACTGGTCCTTTAATAGACAAGATTAAATTATATCATCAAATTAATAATTATTTTATATGCATGGGAATTTATAATAATTATTAATTTAATGATATAATTTAATTTTGTCTATTTAAAGACGAGTAAAACGAATCAATAGTGAAAAAATTCACTAAAACGTACACAAATTTCGTACAAGAGAAAATTTAATTAATTATGACCGATCTAATTTTGATTTTTTCTTATCGACAGTTGACTGTTTTGTTAATTTCTCTTGTTCTTGTCTATGATATAAAAAATTAACACAGAACCAATTTGTATTCGACTTAAATCTGCAATAAAATGCAGTTATGCATATGCATTATGTGTTTTATCACGCTACCCGTGACGCGCCTCGTCTATTCTTTATGGGTAATCTCTCTCGCACACTGACTACAAAATCGTGCCAATATTTTTCGATCAAATCATAGCCCGTCACTTCACCTAATCTATTATACATCCGTGGTGTAAACCAATGATAACAAAGCAAAATACTTTCTAAATGAACTTCGAAATTATTCCGTATGGTGGCGTTTTGTTAATGTAAAATGCGAATACTAGTGTAACCGGTAGTCAATTGGCCCAACAGTAATCGGTTCGCTCTGGGGAGTAGAACCTTACTCGGGTCTGCCCTACGAGCCCGAGCAATCTATCGGTCGTACATATGTGGCGGCTTGATTTTATCCACCTAATGACCATTCGCCAGTGTAATTAGTGGTGATTTGGGGTATGACGCCCACAAGGCACCCTTTCATGGCCATCATGTGAAGAATTATACTTGATCTTGCCGTACAGCCCTAAGATTCCCCTGGAATTCCCGGGGGAAGACCCACAAAATGAGTGCACGACTTGGAACGTAAGGTCCTTTCTCATTACTGGCCAACACGTCACTATGTGTGACAAAAAATTGCACAGTTGTGGAATTAGCGTATTGCACCAGGTCATACCAGTAGGTAGGGTAGGAATCTCGTTAATCCATTGCGCGTTACTAACTAAAAAATCGTACTTACTTTGAAAAAATAAACAAGTAGAAATTATTTTTACACATTAAAATAGCTAAATTTTTTGCAATTTTCGACATTAGCTTTTTAAAACATGTCTGATTTTTTTAATTAAAAATCTAATTAAAGAAAAAATCTCATGTCTCACTAATGTCTCAAGTGATTTCAATCCTCTTTTATGTTCATACATTAATATACAATTTTACAAAATTTTAGAATTTCAAAGATTAAATGGTAATTTAATTATTATTTAAAAATTGAATTCAATAAAAAAAGAACAAAATAAGCAACAAAAATTCTACAAAGTTGTAAAAATATGGTAAAAATATTTACTGAGTAAATACATGATCTTTTTCAGTTAAAAAAGAAGTGAAGCAAAAATGAGATTTAATTCAGGGTCAAACTGTTTGTGCGATATCGGTCATATAAATAAAGGTTGAAAGGTTAATGGTAATTTTTAGCTTAGAATATAAGATAAGCAAACTTTTATACCAAAGTGTAGAAGTTGTAATCTTTTATAGTTTTTATGAATAACTTTGGGGGTGGATTTTGTCCCCTCAATCGTTGCAAATAAACTTGTAATTTTACTGGAAGGTACAATGGATTTATTTTTACATTATTTGTTTAAGCGAATCTAAAAACACGAATCTCAGATTGCAATTTCTAAAGCTAAATTCCATCACGCATATAGGTACAAGGTTCCTTTAAGATCTCAAAGAATTTATACAAAAAGCGTCATATATTAGGTAAGTGTGAGTAATAAAATTGAGTTTAAATTCTTGATAGGTAATACGAAACAACAAAAACACTTTAAAACTTAGCACTTTTAAAAATAAACGCACTTTTCCATTAGGCACAATAGTCAAGTTAGAAAACTGATGCTTCAATAGCGAGACCCTACAGAAAGCGTGCGTCTATCTCTCAAGTGCCGAAAGAAAGAAACTGGAGACACGTCTTTATGTTAGTATGCACGTACGCAAAACTTCCATCTTAACTAAAAAGTATCACCGTACCGAAGACCCATGTAAAAGTTTTACTTTATAATCGCATGGATGAGTTGTTGATGCTGCATAACTCAATTTCTGCTTGTTAATCATAAATTTTCTTTTAGCTTATGCTCGCCCGGTTACCGTTTAGAAGACACAACATAATTTATTCACGCACAAAGAGAAAATTGTTAAACTGGTTGTCGAAACTCAATACATTATAATGGAGAGAGAGAATAATAAATAATTTATAACTCCAATAAATTTAATATTATAAAGTTTAAGCGTGAAACTTGACAATTTGATTAAAAAAAAATCAAAATATAACAAATTTATACTAACTTGCAAATTGCCCGATGCGGCAATTGTAAAAAATGATGGAGCATCAGCAGAAATTTCACAGCTAAATTCACCACTGCTCCCAATGGAGACGTTGTTTAAAATAACACAAGTTCCATTAGATAATTTTTCGATAACTTCCAAATAGGGTGTAGGAAATTGTTTGTATGGGGGAGAATCTAACGGAGTATATCGAAAAAATTCTCTGTAGTTTTTATACCATTTCACTGCATATAATAGATCTCCTTCCATATCATAATTGCAAATCAATTTTGCCTGTTTACCGCGTTCAACCGCTGATGGTATTTTTAATTTTACGTCTCGTAGGGCTGATAAACCTGAAACAAAGGAGATTAATTTTAATAATTGCGTCGTTTTAGAAATAATATTTTTTTGTGCGTTCTTTAATCTAAAAACCTTAATTTGAAATTCTTCACATTTATTTTTACCACGCTATTCAGAAGTGCGTTGCAACACAATTAACAATAAATAGGGAAGTCTGAATTTATGCTTCTGTAAAAATTTTGTCAAACCCAGGAGTAAATTTCATTTTGCTGTGATATTTAAATACAGACGTTTGAAAAAGCCCTAATTTGCATTCCATGGAACGCAATCGAATAAATTAGTTTTGAATTTCTCAGGTAATTTAGGTAAATAATGGTGCTTCAACATAGTGACAATTTGCAATGGAAACATTTATTGCATGTCAATGACAACTAACGTCAGTTGAAAATTAAAGCATTCGTTTCAGCCGTTAGTTTAAGTTATGAAATTGTTGCCTTTATGCGACTCTGGGGATACTTTGGGATTACTTTTACAAAAAGCTTCAGTTATAAACTTTTCAGGCACCGAGAAGCTATGAGGTTGAAAAATATATTTTAAACTTTGATAAGCAATGAAATGTTGTTTAAATATAATTTAAATATAAACTTCTAACTAGTAATTCGTTACACCAAGATTTTATGTAGTAATAAATAAGAAAGTTTACAATCTGCGTCTATATTCTTTTAAAGCTGATGCAAATTTAAAGTAACAAATATAACAACCCAACGTAATAAAATAAAGCAATTTTGTACTAGCACAAAGTACTAAAAAGCAATAAAGATGAAGCAACTTGCTGCACTGAAAAAATTGCTTCTTCATCTGGGTTCGAACCCTAGCTTAACAACAGTAAATAATAAGAATGTTTTTCAGCCTGTTATAATATTTCAGGGTATTGTCTCGCCAATTTATGTTTATCGGGTGATAAAATTTTTAAAACCCTTCCACGTCTCAAACACTACATTCACTTAATTAAACAACTATCCACTATTTTTTATAATTTATTCTCAACAAAATTTTATTTTTCACAAATTGTTCACATTCTCCAGAAGAAATAACCAAGTTAATAAAAATTTATCTAAAAACTTTCAAGTATCGATAAAAATCAAATTACAGACAGTTAAAAATATTGAAAATTTAATGCGAACGTATAAATGAAAATGGAATTACTAGGTATGTAGTAGCATGATTTCCACATAAATTGAAAAACTAATGATAATTATAGTCAGAATCTAACGAAAAGCTAACCTATAGTGGAAGTACTAATAATAATTATTCATTTAATATGTTTGATATAAAATTTAAAAACTTATCTGCCATACATTGACCAATATTATTGAAAATATGGTCAAGTATAATCTGATATTCCTGAATTTCAATATTCGAAACTGCAATTTCAATCGAAAATGCATGCATTTCTGGAATAATTGATGACAAATAATGTTTGTTCAACAATTTCCAAGTGTAATACAACGTAGAAATTAATTTCAAAATTGAATTAAGTTCCCAATAACAAGCAAAATTTCGTATACTTCTATTTTACACCTAAATTGTTACAACAATGTTTGAAATAAACTTATCATTTTGCGGGTGTGGTGGATATAAAATAAACTTTATCTTTGATATCGGTTTATAAACAATTGACAATGACATGTACCATGAGAAAGAAAAAAAGAAAATAAAAATAATGCTTTTGAAAAAACTAGAATGATATCAAGAGATATTTTTGTGTTCCTAAAACTTCATAGTTTCTGGAAAAACGTCGGCTATCACTTATTACGTTTATTTCAAAATTTATTTGTTGAAATAATATCCAAGGGCACCCAAATACCTTTGTGCTCAAAATTGTTTTGGAAAAATATTCCGCTTGTAATTTTTTATTTTGTCAAAATTTTAATTAATAAAAACCAATACTGATACTTTGTTATTGTAATTCTGATAACCCGTAGGCTTATAATGTAATAGGTAGGAGTTCCATAATTAATTAGTAATTGTGTTAAAAATTATTTTTATATAGGTATTTAAATTTTTTTTCTTTGTGTCATTGTTCTTTTTGGAAATTATAAATTCAAAAGCCTGCAGTCTTATTTGCCTTCACTATTATGGGATGTATTTTAATTTAATAGTTATTTATTTTAAATTAATTGGTATATTTAAAATAATTTTACTTTATTATTAAAATAATAATTCATTATTCTGACGAAGAGCATACCAGTGCTTGAAAACTTGATAAGAATAATAAAGGTATGCTCTTCATCAGAATAATTCTCGTAAAATTATTTAAAATATATACCAATTAATTTACTATCACCAATTAACAACTAACCAATTCAAATTATTTATTTAAATATTTGTATATACTATAAATATTTATAAAAATATTTGTTTTTCAAATTAAGTTAAAATATCGTTGTTTCAAACTACTTCAACTGATGCGTATGAGTGGATTAACGAGATTCAATCTATCTTTACATTACTCTCTGTAATTATTTCCTCTACTTAACAGTTAATTAAAAATATGTGAAATTTATTTAATTAGTTCATGAGTGTCACTTGAAGTAATTTAAAATAAATAATTTACGGTACAAAATAGCACATATCGATCGCAATTCAGCATAGGCTTTTACTTATTAAATTATCAAAAAAGGCTGGAACACGTAAAAATTGTCAATTTACATGAAATCTAAACCAAAAATCTGATAAAATTATACAGCATTTAACAAGTAACATTGTTGTAGGGAATATCAAAGAAGCGCAATGCTTTAATGCTGATCTATCTTAAAACTCATAAAATTTGCTATTTCATGCTATGGATCCTGGACGTTTGAAATATCGTGTAATATTTGATATCCAAATGAAATATATGAGCGTACACTTCAAAATAATTTTGTGTAAAATTACACATGATTATCAGTACAATATTACATATGGCGTCTAAAACTGATGTATGTAGTTAGAAATTGTTTGGTGTAATATAAAAATACATTTTTATTTGTATTTGAAATTGGCAATTTACATAGCAAAACGGCACCGCACGGAAAAATTTCAAATTAAAAATAAAGTAATGTAATGTAAATCGTGAATTCAAATACAATAAATACTTGAGAAATTCGAGTATTTAAAATATAAATGCAATTGAAAATGTGCCAAAATACCCAAAATACATTTCAATTTAAATACTTTATTAAAATTACCTTCCACCTTCCATAATAATTGTTGTTCCCGCTTAAGGGTGCGCTTTGAAGGACTATTTCAAACCTTCATTAACAACTCAAAATTGTTTATAGATACTGCGATAATTTCTTTTGAATGGAATGAGGAAAATTTTCCGAAGGTCATGATATAATTTTTAATCTGGTTAACATTTGTATTATGTTAATTAACGATTTTATATCGAAAACGTACAATTAATTAAAATTTAAAATATGCCAAGACAGTTCAAATAGCAATCTCTTTATATTCTGCATTAAAATTGTTTAAATTTCAAGAACTCGAAGTGCTGTAAATGAAGTTTCGCTTCGAGCATAATTTGAATGATTTCAAAAGATGCGCCTTATGAAACCAATGAGATTTTTCTTTCATTATTTCCAACCAATGAAGACGTCATTATTAATTACAATTTAAATCTTAATCATTTTATCAACATACTCAAAAAACAGATCTGCGCCAGAGGCATTTTGAAACACGTGCAAATCTGGCGGAAAATTTTTTACATTTTTTTAAAACACATTTCAGTGCATTTTTGAGTGAGCTATGAAGTCGACGAGTAGGGCAGCTGATGGAAAATCACGTCCGGCCAGAAGTAAGTTGAAAATTTTAGTAGATAGTTTAACGATTCCACAAAAGTATCTGTTTCTTAAAATGTGGCAATTTATTTCTACGTTTGTTTTTACGTTTTATTCGAATTCTTTGTTAGTGACCTCGCTAATTTGTTATGTACTACACAATAATAAACAAATATATGTGACCTCTACACAATTTTGGTTAAAACTTGAACTGGAACTTTTTATAGATTGATTAATTTATTGATATATCGATAATTATCGAAATATAGAACGATAATTATTATTATTGTCCGATATTTTGACTTTTTTTTCTTTTTTCATTTTTTTTACATTACAGTTTACGAAGTTGTAATTGATGACGTAATATACATAAATTTTATTTTCAACATCTAGGAGAGCGGGAGATCCGACGAGGACATTACAAATATGTCCGCCCACTGCTTAAAATATAATAATCAAAGTAGGGTAAGGTAAGGTATATTGGTGATAATTTTGTTTACATGGATACAGTTTGATTAATTTGAAAGTTTTTCCCGATTTTTGCTGGTATAATAATAGAATCACTTTATACCTGCCTATTGAGAGGTTTTTTGTTTTATTTGAATTCCATTTTCTTAATTAAAAACGAACATCTTTCTTTTTAAAAAAAGGTAGGTAAGTTGGTGATAAGATATTTAATTTGGTGATATAGGACATTTAATTTGGTGACAATTAAAAAAACTAAAATTAGTTATAAAACTTAATTTAAAACTTAAAATACTTTAAACATAACATAATTACTCGAAATCTGAAAGAGAACAACCATCGCACATAAAGATTTCGTCTTCATTTGCCTGTCATTGACAAGTGATGTGGTATGGAATAGAACAGAAGCAGCATTGAATCCATTTGGCACCATTCTTTTCTTGTACATCCTCATTATAACTTTTATCACAGACACCACATTCCCAGTCATCATTTTTCTTTAAACCTTTATTGAATTTTTTTCTCTTCTGATCTTCATGAGCCGTAGAACATCCTGATTTCTGAAGATCCTGTAGTGTTGTTAATAATTTTGCCTTTGAATATCTCTGCTTTCTGTTTGACTTTGGTATTCGGTGAACTGATGTTGCTGATGGTAGTTGTAGTCAGAGCCTTTGTGCACAATGTGCAAACACAGGGGCGGATAAAGTTAGGGACCAAAAACGCAAGCGAGGGAAGAGGCGCAAATGGAAATAAAATGCCTAAAAAGTGAGCTAGGGTTTAAAAAAATATAATTTGCGTTGCGACAAGGAAAAAGTAATAGAAATTTAGAAAATCGTATTAAAAATCGAAAAATCAAAAAAAACCTTGTTAGCAAGATTAAATAAAGCGTTTTAAACGAGGTCCAAAGAATATTTACTTGTGCGTCAGCTTTCTAAATTGACATACCTTCCTGTAAAACCATTTGGTTTGCTCTCACCATATTTTCAGAAGTGTATGTACTATATTTTTGATTACTAATAATACTTTGAAATTTGGTAATTTGAAGGACAGGTAATTTGGTGATAGCCTGAAATGCCAAAATAAAATTATTTTCAAAAAGTATTCTCCATTGACCGCCTTTTTTTGACAATATTGTATATATAAAAAATTTATATTAACGCCGTAAAAAAATAATTTAAATAACATAATCTTAACTCAGTAAAATTGCATTCGCACATGGTAAGAAAACACCGTTACAACGTAAGGGTTAATTTAATTAATAAACAATAACATGTAATTTTATTTATGCCATTTTGAAAAGTAGGCTTTACTCTAAAAGTATAATGTAAAAAACACTATATTAGCTTATTTATTAATTGATTTAGAACACATTTACTACCTAGCACGTATAACACTGAAGTAAATATGAAAAATAACACCATATTACATTAAAAATTTTTTTGGCAGGTAACTACATAAGATAAGAGCCTGTAATCTCTTGAATAGTCAGATGAAACTGTATGAAGTATATGATAACAATTTTAAATTATTTTGATAATCGATAAGTTGTTGGTGAATTTTTGAAAAAGTATCACCAAATTAACTATATCACCAAATTACCTTACTTTACCCTATATTAAAAATTAACAATTTTTTAATTCAAATATTTTGTAAAAAAATTTCGCAAATATTTTTATATGAAATTTTGTTGAACTTATTAATAAAAAACAGCGAGATCAATATAGACTTACATTGAAATATAATTTTTTATTACTTCTAATATTAATTTTCTTGTCATAATGCAACCCACTTTAAACTTGTAATAACTTATAATATATTTTCTAAGGCTTTATACAAACTGTTTATACCCGTTATATTTGTAAATCGCAAACAACTTTGTTAATATGAAGTTTTCAAAACTAATACAACTTAATCAAACTAGTACGATACACTCGGAAGGTCTTTTATGCTATATTTTTTATTAAAATTTATTTACCTAAATATACATATTAGCTCAATTAATTTTTTCTTATTTGCAACTCAAATTGAAATTTACAAGATTAACGGCGACTTTATTTTCTTACGGGTGTTATCCGGACAGAATATATTTTAATTACTTCAGCATCTTATTTCACAACACGTATTATGCTTGTTTATTAACATTAGATAATTAATAAAAAGATGGAATTTTATGCAGGGCATCATTGATTTTATATATATCTACCAAGTACCTACTATTTAATAGATGTCTACCCATTTAATTTTTACTTTACAAAATTTTGCTTTAGGCGTTTGTTTGTTCACTTGAAGTTTTAATATCGGATTAGTAATTCTTTGCCTAAGTTTTTTCGACTTTTTTATTTTTGATAACTTTTAATAATTATATGTGTTTAGTATTACATTCTTAAGTTAGTAAGAAGAGCTTAAAACAAGATTCCTGAACGTTAATTAGTCTGGGCTTTGAAAAACTGTTATTCCTAATTTATGAAATTATTATTTTTTAATTAGCTTAAGTAAGAGCGTCGCTAAACTTTCTATATAATTCTTTTTCAAGCGAAAAACTTAATTTAAAAAAAATATTAAGATTTATGTAATTGATTTAGAAAGCTATGTAGGTTATAATAATAGTAAGTAATTTGGGGTTTCATGTAAACTAAATCTGATGTGGTGATCACGTATAACCTTAATCGTGAAGGTTTAATGTTTATTTATAAAAGCTGGGTTTAAGAGCAACATCTATGAACGGCATAATCTTCGTGTATAAAATAATATTAGGAGTTTATATAAATATTACTTAATTAAAACAACCTACAAGCTATACGCATTCATTTAAGGCTGGTATAGCACATATATATTTTGTTATACAAACACACACATATATAGGTACTATATTCAAAGATAACCTGCATATTGCAAAATTTTTGGTTGCAAACCAAAACAGTAATCCATTAAGCTAATTACATTAATCATTTATTATAAATGACCAACTTGAAAAGTAATTTAAAGTTAAATCATTATAAACGTCAATCAATTAGAGATTAATTAAGAGGCCTTTTTAAGCAAATTACTTTATTTAAAAAAATATTTTGACAAAAATGTGAAAATGTACGCTAATTATTCAATCTTCCGAACAAAACCATATTCAAATTGCCAGCAGTTTTTTTAATGCTAATAGAAAATTTTAACAAAGCTTCTTAGCACAATATGTTGGAGAATTTGACAGCGGCAGCGTCAGATTCTAATTAGAAGAAATTTTATGTCATGTTCTTTCAAAAATGTTAGCAAATTAGCAATGTTCTTTAATTAAACTACAAGATTATAACTTTTAAAAAGATTTAATTACGCTTTATAAGATTTAAACTATAATTAACTTTATAAAATTATACACTTATTGTAATTTTTTTCTTTTTGAAATGGGTAATTTGTTTCAACTTTCAGAATGAAATTTTATTTTTAAAATAAAAACATAATTAATAAAGTTTACGTACCGAACAAATAAAAATAGAAAAGTAAACTTAAACGATTTTCTATTAGGTAGGCACCAGAAATAAAAATAATTCATGTTCGTGTTTTCTAGCGGTAGCGAGTGCTAATATTACAAATAATATCTCTTTTTAATGTTTTTAATACAGTCGCTTTCAGTAAAGTTTATTCAAAAATTATTCTGTGCACCCCTCTCCCTAAAAGAATCATTTACATAGGTAAATGCGAAAATATTGACATCGATAACCACCATTTAATAATCTCGTTTTTATAACGTCAATTATTTAACAATTTTATCAATAAGCTGTTAATTCCGATAATTTGATTTTTTCTCTAAAAGGAAATCTAATGTAGTTAATCGACTTTTAAAGAAATATTCAAACACATCTCATCATTGAGAATGCGATCATGAATGATCTATATTGTTACAGTTTCAGGTGACATAAGTTCATATCGTTTACATGCATCGAACATCAGCTCAAATTAAATATTAACCTTCAGAATATTTTTTATTATTCCCTTGTCAACTATTAATCCTCTGGAGTGTTGAAGTTTTAGCGAACGAGATATTTAAACTTTCATCAGTATACAGTCGTTTTGCTTCTAGACAGAAGCGTCGTGACCCTTAAATGTAGATTATACTTCTTACATATCATCATAACCACAAATAGCAACAAACAGGTCCATGTTAGGGATTCGAAATTCATTGAAAGAATTAGCAGGCAAAATTATAAAATCAAAGAAGAACTTAACCGGATTACATGTTTCAATTTCATCCACGTTTCTACACTCTCTTCTTCTCGATTTTTCTCTATTTGGAAATATTTATTTTTTTTTAACCATTTTAGCATTTATCCTTTTTACCATTTATCTTTTTTCCTTACGAACAATTAACACTCTAGACAATATTATAGAAATAGCAGAACCAATAAAAAAGAACAAAGTTATAAAGAAATAATTAATAAGAGTAATTCTACCGCCCAATTAAATACAAACTTGAGTTTAGTTTTGTGGTATTAGTTTCGGTAAATTTGCTTGATAAATTGTTTACAATGTTAGTAAAATGAAAGCGCGATTTCTTATGTCAATTTAGTAAAAATTGTTATGGCAAGCTGATGTAATTAGTCAACTTATAATTGAAAAGATGAAGAAAATTATATAATAAGTACAATACATTTATTACATTGGAAGCTAATTACATTAACCCTCCTACTGTTACATGATACTTTGGTAAAATTTCTCATTAGAAAAACAAACAAAATTTAGTAAAATATCTCCACTACATTTACTTGAATAAATGTAAAAACCTTTTTGTTATTGTTTTTCTGTTTAAATGGAGTATAATAATAAGGTTATGTTGAAAATAAAATACAATAGCGTATTTTATACTTGAATAACTTATCTTGTTGAACTGTATAAATTTAATAGGTTGCACGAGATGAATTTAAATACAGATATAGAATACTTACAAATAAATTTCCTCGATTTACATAATTTTGACTTATTACTCTTTATTTGATAGCAACATGATAAGTGTAGTTATAATTAATTTTCCGACTTTCCAATTTTCAATTTAATTTTTCTAAATTCAAGAAATTAGGTGATAATTTAGTGTTTAAAATATAATTATTATTACTCTTACATCATCTGCTCCCTCATTAAAGTACAGCAACAGAAATGTGTGTAAGTCATTAATTTTTAATCTAAATAGGTTCATGTTTTAGGCGGTTTTTGGGGTTAACCGAAAATAAAAGCATAAAGGTTGTACTAATTAGAAATAGAAGTTAAATTAATAATAAATTATTTATATTGCACGATCGTAAAATTTAATATTATAATATTGAAAATTATTAAATATGAAATAAATTTACTTCACTTACTACGATTTCCTACGCAACATGTTAAATTTTCATTTAATATTATCAACGAATTTAATAATATCTACTTAAGGTGGAGATTCTTGACATGTAAATGATAAAGGCTTCGCAATTTGCAAATGTCAATAACAAACATTTCTTATGTTGTAACCAAACCTGAAAATATATTATAAAATGCAAAACTGAAATTGTGTGTAATAATGCCAAATAAAGAGCAAAGAAAAATCTTTGCTTCGGTTTTCTAAACGTTGTGAGAGGTTATCAAGTACTATCAACGTTATTTTACATAATATTAAAACATTCACAAAATGTTATAAGTATTATATTTATTATTAAAAATTGTATGAATTTCGACCCAATTATTTTCTTTAATATTTTGTAAAAAAATTTTGATGACTATGAAATAATTATAATTTTTATTTCAAATACCAGCAATATATCGTGAATATTTTGCATGTACACTTGGGTGAAAATAAATCGACCCACTTCACATGTTTAGACTATAAATGCATTTTTTCTTACAAATCAGGTATGAAATTATTGATAGACTGTTTAATTACCCACCCCTGTTGGATGACAAATTCAATATGCGCTGTAACACATGAAATAAAGAAAAACTAGGTTGGCAAGTGAATGAAATAATATACGTTTCCATTGTACCGGCTATGCTCATTCAAATTAAAGATTTTCAATTTCAATTTACTCAACTTACCTATTTTGTTGCTTCGTCACCTAAATGCTATTCTATTTTGAATTAAAGATTACAACCCACGCTTGAACTAATTTTTCTCTATCGTTTCCTGAATAATATTAATTTACTAATTTGCAACACAAATAACTAATTTAAAATATAGTTAAATTTTAATTAAATAATAATTTAAATTTGAAATTAAAAAAAAATATATTGAGGGTGTCATTTTGGGGTTATTCCAAAGTGACGGGTGGGACATTTGGACTCAATTTTGTTCAATTTTTATCTAATTTCTCCCTACCCATTTACGTAACCAGTTTAAAAATGATAACATCGTGAAACCAGATTTTCATTTCAACCACAACTATTGAAAAAATAAATATGATACTGATTATACCAAAAAATTTACATATTTTCCAAGTGTGACGGGTGGGACAACCATGACAACCGCCTGCCCAAGTTGATGACTTCACTTCTAAAATCAAGGCAAATTATTCTAGCTAGTTTACTTAATTTTTCATATGTTATAACTGAAATATTAAAGCTCTCTATTTCTATATAAATTAAATAATTAACTTTACTAAATTTTATAAAATGCGTCTCTTAGTTTGTGACGGGTGGGACAAGTTATAATTGAGTACACATCAAACATGAATAAAATGAACACTGCTTATTTTAGATGCATATTTATAGTATTTTTTAATAAATTAACTTAATAAGACAAAGAGAAATTAACGAAATCTTACTTATTAATATGATAAACTGACAAAATAGACTTTTTTGTATAAAGCATAATTAGCATTAGTAAACTCAGAAAATAGTTTGTCTCCGCTTGTTTTGATGGAAAATCGGACTACGGCTACGTTCATAAAGCGAAAAAAAAACAAAATGGAAAATAGTAAAAATGTTGATATCTGATGGGTTGGTTTATTGGCTGTACTCTATTTATAGATTTAAATACAAATGTTGTAATTTATTGTTTCGACCTGTGGTGTCATCTTCGCTGGAATGACCCTTTGGAGTTTTAATGGCTTTAAATGGAGAAGGGTTCATTTCAAATGATTGGAAGTTCAAAACACCGCAATATCTTTACGCTTTGTAATTTTTGTTAAACTCACAAAGATAGAATTAAAATGAAATTTATGTAGCAAATTCACTGCCTACTATAATTTGGGCTATTTAGGGAGCAGTCTACGCACATTACGCCCAATTGCTAATATCACCAAGATGAAGAACCAAGTTGAACTGAAGAACTTTTGTAGTATTGGAGTCAAATGATCAATATATCCTTCCTGTTCTAAGAAAAGGTTAAAAAACTTGGAGTTTAAAAAGATCCAATGCGAAATTTAGAGATACACAAAGAGAAATAGAAAGGTAAGGCTTCGCACTTGATTTCGGTCCTCGCAAAATTATACATAATTAATAAAAAGTTTTGTAGCCTTTACCATTATGTTTGTATATAAATATTGCCAATTTAGCCACCCTTTAAATTTAAATATTATAAATATTTGAATATTAATTTATGACATATTATTAATTGGTTCTGACGAAGAGGAAACAAAACCGCTCGAAACGTTAATCTATTAATAAAGATATTGCGGTGAAACGGATTAAACCCAGCTTTGTATTTTAATAATTTGTCATAGATTAAGGGATGCTTTATCCAAAATAACATAGTCGAGCATGATTTTGTTATTTTAAGGTCGATTTATGTTACCACTGACACAAGCAAACAATTATTGTTGTACATCATTTGAAATCCAGTGATTTATAAAGTTGTTTGCGGCGTTTAAAACCTAAAAAGGAACAAATTTAATTATTGGATTTGAAATTTGAGCGCGAGATTTCACCTTTTGTTGACGTGCAAAGTGGCTCAAAATTCAAATTTTGGTTGGTAGGTTGAAGTTTTTAAACATGGAAAGTAGTTGAAGGTTGGCTGGCGACTGTGAAGCCAACTGGAGCGTTTTTGGTGGCGTCCACCATAAGTGGTGGTTTTTTCGGGTTTACTCGCAATCCAGGGGTTGATTGCGAGATAATAGTAGTGCGAAGTGTCGTCTAAAGTAGGCGATCGATTTTAGTTTAATTTGGAAGTAGAATCTTCCAATTACAGCGATTTTTGTAAAGGCGTCATTGGAAATTTTCGTATGCCAGATGTACATAATTCTTGGTCCGACATTGGTATGAGGATCAAAAGATATTTGTAATTGAGACGATTACGTGCCTACAATTAAATGTTTAGAAGAATAAATTCAAATTCGTTAAATTTGAATTAAATAATTTTACGTACCAATTTTGAGGTTAGTCACACGATTTTTATGTTTGGTTCAAATTGTTTGAAATTTGCCAACAAGTACTTTTTTATACGATTGCCGATCGTTTTAATCTGGATAATTTGGAAGAATTGCGGAGATTTGATGTCACAATTCGATATTTTCCACAAAACAGAAGCTGGAAACTGTGAACAGGTGTCACCGTACAACAGATGCAAGCGCAAGCGAGGAATTTAGGAAGCAAGAAAACAGTGGTTCTAAAACGTTCTCAACAAGTGCAGTTATAACTGGTAAATAAACAATTTTGAATCTAATTTGTACACATTTATAAAATTTTTTTTATGTCACACGATCTACACCTTAATAGGAACCTGGAGTATTTTGAGGTTGATTTGAATTTAAATGCAAATACTAAGGGCTCCTACCACACAATTTAACACACTGACGACCAAAACGAATCTGTTCGTAAACATTACATGCTCGACCTATGTTTGCTTATTGAGTTTAATTAATTTTATGAAAATTAAATTTGTTATTTTGTGCGAAGCTGCGTTTGATTTTGATTTCATGCAACGGGCCGTACCCCAATTTAGTTTTGTAGTGTTGTCTGCAACGACAGTCATTTTTATTAAGGCAATTCATGCAAATTTATTCCTAAAAGAGGAATTTCAATTCAACGACAATAGTGCGGTAGTTAGGCCGAACATTTGTTTTGTTTGGCGACCCAGAGAGGAGAGAAGTAGGAATCCAACCCTGAGATTTGTCTTCGTACAGAAATCGTATGCTCAACGATTACATAGCGCTACCGACGGCACTTTAGTGTTTAGATATTGTCCTGGTAAAGAAAAGTTTAAAATAAGGGTCGTATGAAATATCTATACAATATATAGAGTTTAATTCCTCCTTCTCAGTCCTTTTACCCTAAAGAGGGTTTGGTGAGCCTTTTAATTTGGGGACGATTTATGTCCACTAAACCCGCAAAGGAAAAAGCAAGAAATTTAGTAAAATATGGACGCAATAAATGAAATTAATAAAACTAATATGTAATAATCGATTTATTTTCTACTAACCAGCGCTATCACCTATGCCTTCTTATCGCAGGCTACCTCGAAATTTTTCCAAATTTTTAATTTTTCTACCAATTAATATATTTAAGGTAATTCCAAATTATTCACCAATGGGTATGGAAAACTAAAAGAAAAACCACTTTCCACTTTTAATAACTTTATTTTTAATCAAAATACCGGTTAAAACTTCGACCTTAGCTTTCTCGAAATTACGTCCTCCCAACTTGGGTATTTTAGCACAAGTCAACCTTTTTATATCCTGCCGGTCTCACAGAGATCCACAGCCGCCGCGAAAATTCAAAACTTTACAAAATAAAAATTGTTTCCTCTCCATCATTAATTTCGTCGCATCCTCATTCAAAAAGTAACGTGCCAATATATAACCAATACCATTTTGCACCTAATTTTAAAACAAAAAAGAGCTGGAAAAGGGAGCAGCGGACCCCAAAACTATAATATAGGGATGAACATGAACTAAAGTTGCAGGTATTGAATGGATGAAAGTTGCCAGATATAAGAGGGAAATAAGAAATGCCGAGATAGGGCCTTTGCCCAGAAGTGGAGTGATATAGGTCAATAGTAATGAAGTATAAAATCAGTTTGTAAATAGCAAAAAAATAATCTTTGAAGGGCAAATTTTCATTTAGAAAAATAATTGATATAAAAACACATTTTAGTTATACTAAAGTAAAAAGTAGTAGGCAAAGAACATTTTACTGATTTTTTGTTGTAAAATGTTACTTAATGTTGAACAGATTTTGTATAGCAACGCTTAGCTATTTTTAAAATGTAAGAAGAGTTTTTCAGCTTTATTTATACTTTCTATCCACTTTCTAAGTGTGCAGAAACTACGTAAAAGGTATTCATACCAAATCATCTTTTTAAACAAGGATTTTGTTTTCCACTTTAAGTATTAAACTTAAAAGTGTAAAAACAATATTTCTCCATCTGTGCATTATATAATTCATTGTCGCGGAATTATGTTTATAAAAATGACACATTATAATATGAAAAATATTCTAAAATACTTAATAATGTTGAAATTTTTAACAAAATCGAAATTAAAGGGGGTTCTACCTAGAAAAGCAATTATTATTCATAGAAAATAGTAAACCAATATCTTAGAACAATGGTGAAAACCTAATATCTTTAACAAAAATAATAAGCGAGATACTTTAAAATTGGTTAGTTGTTAATTCGTGATAATAAATTAATAATAATGGAATTAAATTAATATTATATTTGAGCTTTCAAGTGCAATGCACTCTTCGTCAGAAAATACATAATAATGAGAATTAATTCGTAAATTATTAAAATATATCAATTAATTAATATAGATACTTTATTATCTACTGCTCGTGTCGGTATGACGTAGCAACTACCAACATTATTTGTGCCGTAGTTCAGATTACACCTTAAGTTTATTAAAGTAGTAAGAATGGAGGTTTTTGAAGAAAAATCAGAGGGATAGCTTTTAGAGTTACGGAAAAAATACTATAAATAAATTAAAATAATTAAAATATTGTTTGGGTTATTAACTTGTGAAATTATACATTGAATCAGATTATTTTGTAAAACATTTATTGATTTCAGTTCTTAATAACTCATTACAAAAAGTTTGACAAAATAATGTTATTCAATGGAAAAATACTATTAACAACGTCAATGTGATAGTAGAGCCTAATACTACCCTTATTTGTTGAGTTTTGGATTAATGATGTTTAAAAACCGTGTATAAATGTTATAAGTGTTATATAAGTATATGTTATAAGTATAAATGTTTCTGTTGTAATTAAAACCAATAGCTCTTGTAGTTGTGATGAAAAACTTTAACCATTCCGAGGTCATTTCCGGTGGAACCGGAAATCATAATTACGGAAACTATTGCAGGAACCCTTTGCGCACATTAATAAATGTTTCTATAAAACAATGAAGGCGATAGCTCTTACAGTCGAAGAGAAAACTGAAAACTTTTCAGACGGGGGTTAAAATACGGGACTCATAATATCAGTAAAGAATGGTACGTATTATTAGAACATAATTAATGAATGAATTATATTAATTAATTTTTAATTGATGTGCTTTTCAGTTATAAAGCAAGATTAATTTATTAAGAATTGTAAATAATAATTATAATTTAAATTATGTTGTTTTGGTACTTTGTGTTAATAATTAGTAGTAGGTATATAAAATGTATTTTATTAAATATATTACGTGCTTTTATAGTTGCGTAAAACACTGTAGAGAAATATAATTAAAATAAAGACTAAATTATGAGATAAAGCCAAAGAACCATTTTGTGTAACCACTAATGCAGAACTCAATTTGGTACGCAATAGATAATAATGAACGTGCGTTTGCCGTTCTATAAAGATTCTACAATGGAGAATTAGATATGTACATGAAAGAATAATAACAAAGTAAATTAATTAAATAATTATTATTTTTACGGTGCAAAAAGGTTTTAAAACAATTTTATAACATCAAGGATTACTTTTGTGTGTGATTTTAGGGGGCTAAGTTGATAAAACACTGCAAATTTTTTTTTATGCCAAAGTTGCAATTATAAAAGATTTTTTTAAAGTTTATTTAATTACGCGTACACACAGAAAATTGTAGAATTTTATCTTAACAAAATGTTTATTTTCGTAAGGTACAATTTCCTGAAAATGATGAAGTAATTATGATAAAAATTATGTAGGTATTACTTAATTGACGTGTCGCATATAATGATTGATATCCAGCTTATTTTATTGAAGCCTTACTTGGGTGGCGTGCAGGAGTTTCAAATTTTAATCAAATCGTTAATATCACAAAGTTTTTTTTTAGCTACTCACATCGATCATTTTCATTATGCTTGATCTGATAGATCGCAAAACTATTTTCATCTTAATTAAAAATATTTTAATAAATCGCTTCTATGTTAGCCACATTCTTCTATGCTCAATTGATTGCTTACTTTGAGAGGTTTTCTTTGTTGCCACCATTGTCAATACTTTTTCTATTGGAAATAAGTTATACCCACTGAGTGGTGGTGAACATTAAAGCTACAAGAATGCGAACAAACACTACAATTTCAATTTAGAAAAACATTGATTACACCTAACCTTGTAATTTTGACATTTTCGGTATTACTATTCTAACATTAACATTTTAAAATGAAATTAGTAATAATGATGTGTTAGCTTCCAACAAAAATCATTTTAAAATAAATACATTTTATCGTTATCATTAATTCCCTTTTAAAATGTTAAAATAGTTATTTCGAAAATTTTAAAATTACAAGGTTAGGTATAATTGTAATATAATGAGACGTTTTCATTGAAATAAAACTACGAAAATGGATCAGGATTGGTAGGTTGTTAGTAATACAAAATTGTCAATAAATTGTCGATTTAATTTACAAGTTTAACTAAAATTATAATAATAGCAAATCAAACTTTTGCTAAATCCTTAATATCATTTTTCTTCCTATATAACTTCATTTGGTTATAATATAACTTGAACATCTTATATTGATGTGTTCTCATTAACTAAAATACAAAATTTACTGCCCATTATTTGGGATATTAGATACTGCAAATTACTGGTTGTTCTACAATAATTATTGAGCATTAAATTGTTTTAGTACATTTTCGATTTACCATATAAACCTAATGCTATGTAATAATAGTTCACGGATGTATGTATGTAGGTAGTTATTTAAATCGATAGTATATTGTGCGTAGGATGGTGAATTTTACGAAAGTCCTTAAAATTAACCTTAAAATTTATTGAATGGAATTGCTTCGACTTCTGATTTGGCAGAAACTCGCGCATTTCGTACATCACGTGACTCAAACCAGCGGTCAAAAGAGCTTGTATGGCTTTTTTATTTTCTTCCCTTCTTATATTCCAAAAGTGCTATGCCGCACTGAGTTGTAAAAGCAAGCAATTGGACTGGAAATTCTCCAGACTTAAACTTAAAAAATAGAAGTAAAGCTAATTTATTGAGTAGGGACTGTATTGCAATGATATTCACCCTTAAATGAATGATCACCCCACAAAAGCCCCAAAAACTAACGTTATGCCGGAGATGGGTTTTTCTCTTCCTCAGAGCTGATAGGTTCGACGAACGAAATAAAAGGGTGTAAATTCGCAACAAGCATAATTTATTAATTGAACGTAAAATTTTTATAAACAATTTGCATCAAATTTTTATAAGGACAATAAATTTGTCTCAAACCACAAGTATTTGGATGTAATGGCTCAGACATGCACGTAACATTTAACGTTTTAAATTTTAACACTGTACGTGTAAATCTGTCCATTCATGTAATGGGTGTAATTTTATAAAAACAGTAAATACAAGTTTCATTAATAACTCACTTATAAATGGTAAATTTTTACTGAAGTTAGCGTGTTGCCGGATCCATGTGGCCAAACTCCCGTCAGCAGTCGCCAGCTGTTCCAATCTATCCCAATCCACCAAACGTTCCACAGAGCAGCCAGTATTCCAAAAACCAGCCAATTCTCCAAACTTCACACACGTGCGTTTAATTTTTATAATCAAATTTCTGTTGTGGGTATCCAATTAACTGATACCTTAATTCGTCAGAAATACACAACTGCTCACTAATTTTAAATCGTAATTAGCAATTACGCGAAGATTTGATTTCCCCTAATTATTCACCTTTTTAGTGAATTCACAAATTTGCACTTCCCTGATCTTTAGATCAACAAGAAGTCTCGCGAGTTCTTCCTTCTTTCAGGATCACGAAAGAACTCCTCTCCGCTTGGAGGTCACTTAGGAACTCACGTGTTCCCTCTTTGAGTTTCACCAAGAGACTGGCTTCATTCTGGCTCGCTCGCCTTTCTGTCCCTCTCCCAGTTTTCGAAATTTGGATTCTATGGTGGGAATCGATATTTTTGATTACCAAAATCGCACTTATTTCCAGGTACCATAAAGCTGTTAATCGTGTGCGCACTAATTTTTATTTTCATTTTACACTTTTATAGAAAACTGCGGTTGTTTTAAAAATTAAAAATCATACACAGGATGTTGCAAAATATTTGTATTACATAATTAACTTCAAATTTGTATTGTTTTTTGTGTAAATTGTTACATGTGGTGGTTTGTTGTTAATTTGATGCAAAAATTTTTATATCAGCCAAATTAACTGATTATTAACTCAAAAATTAAATAAAACCGAATCACTACCTTTATTTGCTTGCTTACACCCTCTAATGGTCAAAATACCACAACAGTATGTATATTACAGGTTTTGGTTCAATATAATTAGCTAGAAAGTCCTCTTCCCTTTCCTTCGTGTTATTTCTAGACGTACCTCTAATTGATTTATTTACTTTACCTTTCCTAAGGTTAAAGGTTAAGAAGTTACCTTTCTCCATCGTGTCCCATTTTGTCTCCATCGTAACCCAAAATTTTCTATTTTACTTAGCGGTTCTTGAAGATAATGTTGATTATTGTCATGTGGATATTTCTTTTCCTAAGTTGGATGACTTGGAGTAAAATTGTAAATTCAAAATGAATGATTTATTATCAACGTCGGTTAATCTTTGCTCAAAATTTCAAACTGATCTGTTATGCCATTTTCAAATTAACCGTGAAAACTTTTTCCGAAAAGTCACTTCACTTTATGAATATTTGAATACAACATTTTAGTGTCCTTTTAACTGTAAAATTTTTAGGGACGTTTTATTATTAATAAAAATTATTATGAAAAAGTTGCAAATCCTTTGAAAAAGTATTATTCATCCTTAAATAAATGTTAGATTAATGTTCACCATTTTTTTTTGTATAAATTGTGTCTTACAAATGTAAAATTATTGAAAATGTACTAGTTCCTGCTCTTTGTGTTGGATATGTGTATTGACTTTACTTCCGCTTCCTGATTTTAATTGCCATTGCTGGTATATTTGCTCAGCCCTTTACTGTATACGTTACAATCATAAATTTAAAAATATTGCTTCCAATTGAGTTGAAACTGACGACGTGTAAGCAAAACCTTAAAATCATAAAATGTAGCACAGTAAGAGATTTACTTATATGGAAAAATACGGTGAAGATTATCAGGAGGTTGTGATTCGACATGACAAGGTATAATTTATTATCCTAGTTCATTATAAGCAAGAAGTAATTATTACTTAATCAAAATAATTACTTACTTACTTGTGCGGTCAGGTTAGTCGTGCAGTTAAATTTGGGACTTAGAGAATCCCCAAAAGGCATATTCACATTTGCATAAACAAAGGTTTAAATATTATATGAGCGCTAAAAGCGATTATTTTAAATTTTATAGTATACTATAGATAATATAAACTACGGAAAACATAAGCTGATCTATTGTTTTTGGCTTTGCAATATAAATTCTCTCAAAATCCTATATAATATCTTTTTCAAATAATATTATCAATATTGCGTTTACTGAGATATTTAATTTTTGACTGGGTAAATAACATGATTTGTCTTTTTCGACCGTCCTTCATCTTATTAAAAAATATTTCGTAATAAAAACGTCTTCCCATTTTTATGTTTATTTTCATGTTCCGCGGGTAAAAGTAGTACGTGCATGACTACACATAAAAATTGTTTTATTTCTGTGAAAACTATAAAATAACTGATTCAGGCAGGAGAGATGAGACTATAATTCATGTAATTACCGTGTTTCATACCCTCAGTACACAAATTCTCGGTCTCCAAAACTTTATAATTTTAAATAGCATCCTATTCCTTATGAAAGTTCAAATTAAAGATCCAGATAATTTTGTCTATTAAGTGTAGAATATTTATAAGAAAATCACATGCAAAACTCGAAGAAACTACGAATCTAATATAAAACAGGAAGATAAAATAATAAAAGATAAAAAGTGCTCTAACTGATGCTTTGCAAGATCATAATCAGGGCTCGGAAGTTCTAGCAAATGCATATTTTTTCTGGAGAGTCCTAGAATATTCGAAGTAAGACACAAATTTGTTTCACACTTCCCTGATGCCGTATACGAAAGTTTATAATGCTAATTTTTGCATATTTAAGGTTTTTAATGCTATTTTGCTATTTTTGCGTTTTACGTGCTATTTACAGGCATAGTTTTATATATTAATAGAAGAAATAAGCAGAATGTTAATGAAAAAAATTCTTTTTGACCGCATACGAATAGGCCAACGAAAACAAACATGTAATACTATTTTAACACGTATTATGATTTTCAAATTACATATACATATTCCAAGTATTTGCTTATTTTTAAAATTATATCAGACGTATCGTATAATCGGATTCGAATCGGTAGAATCGGAAATGTTCCAAAGTCGGACCAAGTACCTACGTGTAGTGGTTCATAAAATCCTTACCATCATATTATTTTATATAATACAATGTATTCTATAAAATTTATTAAATTGAGAAAAATCTAAAATTCATTTAACCCTACAGAACATACGTGAGGCTTGACAGGCATACGCTGTTTCATTTTTGTGCACTTACATGCGCATGTTACGTAATAATGCTATTTGTATTAATTTGTAGTTACTTTATCACAAATATTAATAAATATTTTATGTTTATAAATGTCAATTATCGATTTCTATATAAAAAATTTTTGAAAAATTCTCAAACTATGAAAAGAAGGCCTGTTAAAGTATGGGCCTGACAAGCCTCACGTATTCACTGGTGGGATTTTTTCACGTGTTGTCTGTAGGGTTAAAAATAAACAAAATTTTTATTAATTTTTATTAAAATTTGTATTAAAATTTTTTGAAATTTTGTTGGTTGACAATTTTATTTTGCATATTTTTTATTTTTTTAGTGCTATTTATAGCGCTAATTTTGGTGTTTTTAAGTGCATATTAAAGCGCTAAAAGTACACTTTTTTAGTGCTATAACTTCCGAGCCCTGATCATAATATAGTACAACGCTGATTGCTAAGATCAATGAAGTGCAGCCGTAAGTAACTCGATCAAAAGCCTTTTTACTCCCGAGAAAACTCACAATCATCAAAAGGACGACATAACTGTTATGCTTTGGAAAACGGAAACTAGTCATAAAATGCATTTTCCAGAAAGCAATATTATATATCTACTCGTATATTTAAATTGTGTATCAAGATTTTGTTGTTTCTACTGTAATTATAGAATAACGTTTTATTTAAAACGTTTTCCAAATGTCTGCGTTTATATTTTTAAAATTTTATAAATTGTCACCATTGGTAAAATTTCAAATTTTACCATGAGGTCAAGAAGAAACTTAGGTTTACCATGCTGAACAAGCCTCCAACAACAGTTACAGACTCTCATAGGAATATATCATTCTAACTCAACCAATCAGTAATGAATATCGAAAACTGTGCAATTTCCCACCCAGTACTTCCTAAATAACGCAACTTTGATTAAAATAATAAAAAAGTATAGCGGGACCTTTTTACTCGAAACCTAGAGATATGAAAATTAAATTAAATTTTCTACATAGAAGTCCGGAACCGCATATAACCTAGTATGCATATTTTTTTCACTACTTGACATTCAAAAGAGTAAATTTTGATTTATTATTTATAATACCCTACAAACATCATATTGGCTTGGAATGGCATTTTTGTTTGTTACGTTATCTTTTCATTAATTATTTTTCGAATTTAAGAAAAATGTAATAAAAATAAATGTTTGAAATAATTGCTAATTTTCTTTATTGAATTTTAAATGTTAATTTCTTTATAGGAATTATATTTTTGCTTTGTTCATTTTAATTTCCTTAATGATTTTCTGTTCCAATTTTAATTTACCTTCAGTTTCAAAATTGAATTTGTTTCACTTTTCTAACTTAAATTAAATTTTCATTAATTAAAATAATAAATGTTTGTAATTATTCTTATTTTTTTGTTTAATTTTAAATATTAATTTGATTACAATGCACCATTCAATTTCAAACTCGTGAAATTCTTGACAATCAGGACTCCGAATTATCAGATCATGTTTGACCATAATAATAATAGTAACAATATTTTTTGTATGCAACTATTGTAGTAAATTTTGAAACAACTATTCCAATAATTACATTGGTAGGTGCAAATAAGTACACGAACTAGTGTGCCAACAACCCTGATATGCGGTGTATGTATGCATATTGCGGAAGATTAAAGAACCATTATTAACTTACTAGAGAAACAAATTAAAGGAAAATATAAGATATATTTCTAGAGTAAAAGATAGTTTACATTTAAAAGTATAAATTACAAAAACAAATTAATATAAAAAGTGGGCAACCCAACCCCAAAATAGTGTGAGGCAGCAAAAAACCTCGTTTGCTGATGGAAGAGCAGGTAAAAATCTACCCAAAAATTTATTGTTATTATATTAAGGAAATTAGGATGTTATCCTTTCTACACGATTGGATTTTAAAATAGGATTTTGTTCCGGTATACGAAACAAAAGTTACAGAAAAGTGATGGTACATCATTAGATCTCGTTAGCTGAATAGAACACAATCTTAGTAGAAAAGTGGGTAGTTAAAACTTAAAAAGTAACAAAACAAAAAGATAATTGGATCAGGATCAAATATTTTTAGTTATAATCAGGGCTCGGAAGTTATAGCACTAAAAAAGTGTACTTTTAGCGCTTTAATATGCACTTAAAAACACCAAAATTAGCGCTATAAATAGCACTAAAAAAATAAAAAATATGCAAAATAAAATTGTCAACCAACAAAATTTCAAAAAATTTTAATACAAATTTTAATAAAAATTAATAAAAATTTTGTTTATTTTTAACCCTACAGACAACACGTGAAAAAATCCCACCAGTGAATACGTGAGGCTTGTCAGGCCCATACTTTAACAGGCCTTCTTTTCATAGTTTGAGAATTTTTCAAAAATTTTTTATATAGAAATCGATAATTGACATTTATAAACATAAAATATTTATTAATATTTGTGATAAAGTAACTACAAATTAATACAAATAGCATTATTACGTAACATGCGCATGTAAGTGCACAAAAATGAAACAGCGTATGCCTGTCAAGCCTCACGTATGTTCTGTAGGGTTAAATGAATTTTAGATTTTTCTCAATTTAATAAATTTTATAGAATACATTGTATTATATAAAATAATATGATGGTAAGGATTTTATGAACCACTACACGTAGGTACTTGGTCCGACTTTGGAACATTTCCGATTCTACCGATTCGAATCCGATTATACGATACGTCTGATATAATTTTAAAAATAAGCAAATACTTGGAATATGTATATGTAATTTGAAAATCATAATACGTGTTAAAATAGTATTACATGTTTGTTTTCGTTGGCCTATTCGTATGCGGTCAAAAAGAATTTTTTTCATTAACATTCTGCTTATTTCTTCTATTAATATATAAAACTATGCCTGTAAATAGCACGTAAAACGCAAAAATAGCAAAATAGCATTAAAAACCTTAAATATGCAAAAATTAGCATTATAAACTTTCGTATACGGCATCAGGGAAGTGTGAAACAAATTTGTGTCTTACTTCGAATATTCTAGGACTCTCCAGAAAAAATATGCATTTGCTAGAACTTCCGAGCCCTGGTTATAATAAAACTGCGTACTCATGTGAATATTTAAATAGTTAATTTTGACGCACCCTATCGAAAACTATTTGGGATTTAAATTAGTATTCGTAATGGAAAAATTACACGCAATTTAAACGTTAAATAGTAGTTTTAGACTGTCGAACTTAAAAGCAAGTTTTATTAAAACTTGAGAACTCTCGGACAAAGTTATTTGGTTTTTATCTGATCATGTTACGGATGGCGCCGTCGAGCTTTTCTTCAAGAGGTAACCTAGGAAACGATGCTCATTCAAACATCAACTGATTGCAAACACAAAATATTTGCTTTCTTAACTGCAGTGTTTTCATAGGAAAAACACTTGACTTGATAAATCTCAGTTTATGATTTTCTAACTTTTAAAACAAAAATTAACTTCATGAAAATTAGCAGCACAGCAGAATTTTCAAAAGCAAAACAATTTGCTGGCAGCGACATGCACATGTTACTTTTTTAATATTGAATTAAAATATATACTTAGAAAACTTTGAGCTTTTCATTTGTGTTAATTATATTATGTATTTTAAATAAATTATTGCAAATTTTATTAACGTATATTTTATTAATAAATTATTAAAATAATTAATAATTTAATTTTAAATAATCTCCTTTATTGCATAAATATTTAATTTCTTATTATTAACCACTTTTATGTTTGTTTACTTTATTACAGACAAACGAAACACTTGAGGTGATTTAATATAAAAAACAATCTTCTTTGATATTTTTTCAGTTTATCAAAAATAACATAAATTCGTTGATTGGTAAACATAACAGAAAAATTCTGCGTCGTGACCCCAATTTCCGGAGTTTATATTTTGTTTCGTTCTTAGGGTTATGTTAAACAACACGTATTTACGACATAAATAAACTAAATATTTCTTGAAAGAGTCTTGGTTTTTACAATCTTTTCAAATTTATTTTCTTTTTTGGTAGGCTTAATAAAATATATCCGCAATGTCAACTGACGCAAGACGAAAACTTTTAGATTATATTTCAACTTTAATTTAAAATTTATGAAGAGATAGTTAGGGTACTTTGAAAGTGTAATATTATTTTGTCGGTTTTATGGTATTTAGAAAATTTGAATTCAAATAACACGAGGATCAAGTTCACTAAAAAAAATAATCAGAGCTCTAAGTAATCTGGTATTACGTGTGCGTGCGTTACGGACCTTGCTTTAGAATTGTTAAAATTTATTCCTAGTTGTTAATGATTTATTTATGCAAACAATCTTTTTATATAGTATTTTATATTGAGTTTACAATAGAAGCGCTTCTTCAATGAGGCCGTACAATAGGTACTATCGATAGTCCTTATTAATTGATAGACGATATAGGCCACTCCTATTACACGAAATTGAATCAGTGTTAATGACCATATGATTATATTGATGCAATCTTGCAAAATTTGGTTCATCTAGGTGTTTTGACGTCATCCCTAAAGGAGTTAATTTATTTATTTTTCACAGTTAAGTGATCAAGAATCGCCTTAGTCTCCTTTATATAAGTACCCATTATTATCCGGCTTTCGATGCTAAGTTTAAAAGCTAGTCGCCCTGATACATAGAAGGGACATCGAGGTAGCGGCTTAAAGTAACAGTGATTTATATATCAAATTCTTTGAGTAAAAAATGTGGTTTAAATATTTTCACAAATCTGAAGATTAATTAATTTATGCAGATTTGTTTTACCCGAAATAAAAATTAATGTAGCTACCTAAGTTTTATACTTTTCAGAGTTATAACTCCCTTAAGTGAATAAAGAATAATTAACGAATCCTTGGCGTTTTAATTAAAAAGTCATAACACAAAAGTAAATTTAAAAATTCTTCAATAACTTAGTTTAAATAGGTAAAATAAAGCGAACGCGCTTAATTTGATTTTAATATCAACAAATGTCAATTAACATTTAATGGTAACATAAAGCTATAACAAAAATCAATATTACATGGCTGCATCAAAGTGGTCCCTAGTAAAATTTTCTAACAATTCCGGAGTTTTAACTTAATTAAGTCAATTGATATTTATGATATGAAGATTGTAATTGGCATTAGTAGCATATTGCATAATTGATCGTAAATTGCACAAAAGTTAACGCTTTTCTCTTTTTCATTTTTCATTAGTTTAAATTAATGTTTGTTTAATACTCTTCAAGATTTAATTTCTAACTTTGATGTATTTTAAATTTTGAATAACTTTCAAAGAAGAATTTAATTAAAAGAAATAATCTACCTAAACACTTTTTTCAATTAAAATATTCAATGCAAATAATTGGATTGCTAATACCTATAGCTGGATTGGAAAAGGATAACAAATTTAATTAAAAATTTGTTTTTAATTAGGTACTTATTATTTCATAATTTATCCTAATTAAAATTTCGAATAAAACTTCCACGGTATTATAAGTTTCAACGTAAAATTATTTTAGTAATGGTGTGTTCACAATACGTAATTGCTGTAACTTCCTTCCTACAAAAAGCTGGAAAAATTGAGCTAAATTTTTTTTTATATATCGAAACATAAATACAAAAAGCTAATTCTTTCAGCAATTCGGCGTTGAAATAAACACCATAAATTACTAACTGATCAAATTAACTTGGCTACAGCTAAAACTCATCCCAACTCGGCGCAATTAATAATTACCCAACTTTTGACAATTAAAATTTGCTTCTGTCAGAATCCTTATAAATTATTGGAATAATTTGCTATTGTGCTAACACAGTTAAAGGAAAATGAACTTTTTCCCTTCGATGATCTTTTTTTCGCTCAAATAACTTAGCTTCTAAGTTAGACAAAACTTAACTAAGCGCTAAAACATTACAATTTTAACTGCAAGTGAAGAATACATACTTAAAATTTTATTTAAATCACTTTAAAATGAAAAAATGAGTGGACATTTTTATCATTAATTATTATTATACTATAATTTACATCTTTTCTAAATTTTTTTACGTTTTTCATGCCTCTTCATTTTTTCATTTCTTTATATTTTTCAAATAAAGGAATGTTTGTAACGAATTTTAGTTCTGTTGCATAAACTTCTCCACAAATAATTACTCAAATATTCTGAGTACGGCCCAGTCTTAATTTTCCAGATATTTTAATATCTGCTTTGTGTTACTGACCTTCGAATTAACATTTGGTTAGGGCTGTCATGTGACACGCGCTTGGAGGTAGAAGGGACACGAGGTAACGAGAGTGAGTGCCTGGCAATCATAGAAAACGGTCGAGAGAATATTTAAGTGCGTAAAAACATCATTTTTGGCGGAAATCTTTGAGTGACGTCATTGAAGTTTATATCATTGTGACCAGTGATTTTTTGCGGTCCTGTATGTGTATTTGGGATACCACCGGTACACAGTAGCATTTTTTCTGTATCCACATCTGGCCGACGCTATCGTGCTCACGCGCATTTCTCTCGACGCAGGCATTTTCTGATTCGTATCAGCTCGAGCTCACTCGTGAAGGCTCGATTCTGTGTTGACAAACACGGACCAAAATTTTACTTTTTTGGGTTATGGTCAACTATTTCACCATTTACATCTATACTACATCTATCCAACTTTACTTTAACATCATTTCAACATCATTCCAACCGTTCCAGCAACTGTATCTGCACTTTTTTATAATCGAGGCCAGTTTGACAAGTGCGTCTGGAGTTGCGAAGCTGTCCAGGTGCTTCTGTGTTAATTGATGCGAATGCCAGTCCTCATTCTACCAGAGGACACGTCGGTTGCAAGTGGCATACTTGTCACCGTTTTAAGATCTTCCAAGAGCTCTTGGGGTGAGTCATCATTTTTAGTATCCATTTTGTCTCTGACGTGTGTTGTTGTCAGCACCATTTTTAATACAGAACTGTGCATTTGCATTTGTTTTTGCGAACGCTTGTTTGACAGTAAAGTCAGTGGGCTGTGTTTTATTAATAACCAGCCGGTTCGGTTGCTATTGTTTGTCAGCAGAGAGCACCTCTCTCATTTTGTAATTTGTTTTATTATACACTTGTTAAGATCACTGTGTTTTTTTTTACCCCTGGCTACAGAGTTTATTTCAGAACCTACGGTCCCCGCTTTCCACACGAATTGCGAGCGAGCCTACATTCACCATCGTGGCCAACAAAACCTGAGAGTTTCTCGGGATTGTTTCGAACGCGGCACTCCGATTGGGTTAACTCTCCCATTAGGGGTTACCTGTCAGAGGGTGGCGTTTGTCACATGTTTTAAAGGTTTTTTGAATAAAATTTCTATATACTCATATAATATTGAATAAATAAAAATATTTTGAAATTTATCGAGTTAACAAATAAATATTGTATTATATTTGAGCTTTCAAGTGCAATTAAATATAATTTCAATTGATTTATTTGATAACTCGATAAATTTTAAAATATTTTTATTTATTGAATTTTACAAATTCAAAACTTATAATTATTGATGTATGTACAACTTACAGTTAAAATTGTAATATTTTAGCGTATAATTAATATTTACAAATCCTTTTTTAAGATTTAGTTCTATAACTTAGCTTCTAATTAGCTGTTTTCAGATATTGCATTTTATGGATATCCTCCTTTGTTTCATTTAAATTTTCAACTTCTGGATTGTAACTAATTTATATACTCGTACATTTCAATTTACTATTTAAGTTAATTTATTTTTAGTGCTCTATATTTGTACGTTTTCCTGTTAATGAATGAAGGTTAAAATTATGTTTCTCAATTTACTGTCGTAAAGTTTTCTTGGACCACTAAATGTGTAAAATGGTTCTTACATGCCCGGAAGCAATAATTGCAAATATCTAATTAAATATAAATTATTTCACAAGGTAAGGATAACTTTGGAACACGTTGCATGCGGTGATGCGAATGAAAAAGAACATCGTGTGAACATAATTGCTATGCGTTCAACATCGCCTTTAACGATCTGAGTGGAAACGTGTCAAAAGTTGAAGATAAGAAATGTGTTTCTTACCGAAGCTCCCGTGTCCGCTTAGTTAAAATGTTTGAGTTTGGAAAACTATCCATTTAGAATTTATGAAGTTATATATGATTGGGCACTAAACGTGACTTTGGTTTTAAATTCAACTAATTTGTACTACCATAACTTCTTGGATTGCATTATTTTTGGATCATAATCAATTTAACTAACGAGTTACCGTTTTCACCCTAACACAACCTTAGCTTTGGAGATATTGAATTTCTTTTGGTGATGATGAAGTTCTTCTAATCTAATTTTTGTTTTTGGGTTAATTTGTTGCATTATGTGGGCATGGCCATTCGCACGAAAGCAAGTTGAAAATGATTTAGATTTTTCTTTTAAGCTTTTTACCATTTATATTTTGTCTTTTGAAAATAATGCTGCCGATAATAATATAATATAATTTACTTCGTTATAAAAATACAAATTCAAATTTTTTTTCAAATATTTACAAAAAGACTTAGCTATATTATAAAAGGCGTCTGTTGTTTTAGTATCAAATTTTCGAGTGTTGGAATAAAACCTACGCAACAAGTGATCAGGCATTCTTCCAAAGAATAAACCATAATGCAAATATTAACTTTGTATGTGCGTTAAAATTTTAATTTCGATTGGCGACTTTCGATTGGTTAGTTTAAGGAGAGAATTTGTGGATAATTTACTATTTAACACTATAGAAAAAATACTGTAAAAGTACAGTGCAAGCACTACAAGCAGGAGAGGAAACCCAGGTTTTAAAATAAAAACAAATTTTGGGAAATAGATATAATGGAACAGATAAAACTAAACAATAGAAATAAGAAGCAATAAATGGAATACATGGCAGAAATATACACAAATTAAATTTTAATTCAAGCTTGTACCAACATAAAATTTAATTTGCAATGATTAACAGTAAAATAACACGGAGATCATTTTCAATTAAAAAGAAGTTTGTAATTACAAGGGCTGGATAATAAAAATGTGTAGGTGCTTTACAAATGTATGTATTTTTTTACAATAATAAAAGTAAATTTTATTAAAATACAGTCGTCCTGGGATGTAAAGAACTTGGAATAATCAACACTCGCTTATAATGGACGGACTTGAAAATCCCGATTAAAATCCCATATTTTTACGTGCATTTATGCACTTAAGAGTGGATACACAAATTATAATGAATTTCATTATTTGAAAATTATAATATTCAGTGAATCATTGAATTAAATTCATTTATGATGATGACCGTATCAAAACTTAACAGCTTCTTCTTCTTAGTTTAAGCCTTAAGGCTTGTTATTACCAACATCTGCGTCGGTTCCTTGGCAGTGTTGGTTCTATGATCATATAAATATTTTACATCCATCAGGTAGCTTGCTAGACTTGCCGTCAGATGTGCCATGTATCCTGGTTTTTTATGTTAATGGTGACAATTCGCTAACACAGGGGACCACCGGCTTAACGTGCCTTCCGAAGCACGGAGACTAGTCATAAGAAAGTTTGACAGCTTAAATATATAATTAATATTATATTGTCGTGATGTACGGCTCAATTACACCCCCAATTATAGTCGGCGATGAAACCTCGCTTAATGTAGATCACTCGAACAAATTAATCCCAGCTAGCCTTAAGTCAAGTTCACAAATTTGAGGCCACAATATCTGCAGGTCGTAGATTCAACGATATTAAGTCAATCAAAGATCTCAATAAATCAGAGGGTAGTTTATTCAGACAAAGCAAAATCAAAAATGGAGCAATTCTGATATTTTCTGACACAAATGTCAAGCAATATGCAATATGGTGTATAAAATGTACAAACGATAAATAAAAAGTATCATTTACTTTCAAAAACTCAACTATACTTTTATTTAGCGTTATGTTTATGTAAGTTGTGTAACAAGAATAAAAATAATTTTGTACAATAGTGTTTTGATAAGAAAAGTTCAAATTCCTTACTTGAAACGATAATTTGATGTAGAACACAATTTGTGTAGCCCTCCGTACATTGGCAATGGTCGAATTCGGCAATATGCAACCCATTCGTCAAGATGGCTTCCAGCTTCTATACACTCAGTAGCACAGCTCCTGTAGTTTTCCAGATTTTGTGCTTCTGTCCAAAAATAAGTGATGTGACGTATAAAAATTTTCCTGTGGTGCATTTAAATCTCGAGGATTGATTTAAATAAATTTCTCCAACTTTTAAACCAAAACGGTAGTAAAAACGTGCAACTTTTTCGTTAACTTCAAAATCGAAATGTGGTGATTTTAAATCGGCGAAGTTACCGGTCATCTATTATAATAAGTGATGTAAAACTCGTTCATACACCGTATTATTCATTAATTTTAACTTCCTCACTTTATTTCAGGTTTAACAAACCCAAAATGTGCAATTTTAATCTTGCGTTCGAGAATTTCTCGCGACCAACAAAAACGTGTGAAAACTTCGTTTTCACAAAAATAAAGCGTTCCAAAATACTCACGTTTTATTTATCTCGTCGATATAATTGCTTTTGTGACTCAAAAGCTCACTAAAATTGTCTTTTTGGGAATAATTGCGATAAAATGGTCGCAAGTATCAACGTGTCCCCAAGACGGCTCGTGCAAGACCACCTCGTCGGAAACGACCTTATCAAATTATCCATACCACCACAAATATCCAAAATCCAACACAAAAAATCGTAGGTGGTCACTTCCTGGCGCTGTTTATTCAAATCACAGAAATTTTCAAATTTCAGGTAAACAATCGATGTAGTACCTGTATAAACACATCACAAATTCGTACGAAGCACATCACATTTTCAAGGAAATCAAATCTGTTTTAATTTTCTGTGTTAAAAGTTACAATTTATTGCTTGTTATGCAAAATTGCCTCCATATTAGATGTCTTACAAAATGACAAAATTTTAACTTTAAAGAAAATCTCTAACTGGCATCTTTGACTGACTTTATCACACTTCAATATATTGACAGCTTAAATATAATATTATAATTTCAGTTTATTTATTTGTTAATTAGATATATTTTAAAATATAGGTATTAATTTATTTAATTACAAGCGTCAAATAGATCCTACGGATCTCTGACGCATGTTTTATTTTAATAAAATACGAATTAATTGTGTATTTAAGCTTTCAATCGCGCTTTGCATTGACTATTATTATTATTTTTGCAAAATAAAACAATAATTTACTCTCACGAATTAATAATTAACCAATTTTTAATTAATTTATTTATTTTCGCGAGTTAAAAATTTAATAATTTAAAGTTATTATTCAATATATCGGAATACCAAATATACTAGATGTATTTTCATCATTATTTATTAATTTTAATACATACAATCGATAATTAAGTAATATAAATAGATTTAAATTTTTATAATTTTTGAATTTTTTTTAAAAAAGATAAATTTTCACAATTCAATGAATTTTTGTTTCCATAATTAGCCTTTTGTTGCGAAGAGGTCACAGCAACACCTCAGTTAATGAAAAAGGCGCTTGTCCCTAGAAATAATTTTGAACAACCAACAGCCCTGATAAATGAGGGAAATTTGCTTATTATACCGGGTGACCCGCCGCCGATGTGAACATAGGAAAATAACATGGGAAATTGATTTTTTTTAAATTCCTGCTTCCCATTATAACGGATTAGAATGAAAAGAGTATTAATTTAAAGAGGTTTATTTTCCGCGTCTAAAGACATCCAGCACTTGATGGTTTGTTCTTTGATCATTGTTAAAAACTCAAAATAAAATGACAAAATAGCACTTTTAAATAGATATTAGATGCGTTGTTTAAAATTCATTGCAATTGTTTTTATTTGAAAACCAATTTTAAACGCAAGTTTTGACAGTTCATCCATCAGGTCTGATTTTTAAAAAATCGCTTATTTTAATTCTACATTTTTACATTATTAAAGAACAAAACATCAAGTGTTGGGTGTGGAAAATAAAACTCTTTCAATTGATAGCTTTTTCATTCCTATCCGTTCTGATGGGAAGCAAGAATTAAAGAAAAATTAATTTCCTATGTTCACATCGGCGGCCGGTCACCCGGTATGAATGGTACAGAAAAGTTTTAAAATGGAAAAATCATTTTGGAAATTTTTGATTTTTCTGGATGATAGAAGACGTCCGGAAGATAATGATTCGAGACTCTCATCGAGGACGACGTCCCTTACGTATCGATTGTGTTTTTCCAAGTGTCCAATTTTGGTCCAAACTTGCGTTTCCTGTAGGGAAAATGGTTTGCATTCTAATAGAACGACGATGTTGAAAAATCGAAAAGGAGAAATTTGCATAGCGTGGTTGATGTGGAAAATTCGATGGTGGGTGGAATCCGTAGAATCATTATTCTTGAATATTGCTATCCCATTTAGTTGTGATCATCATTCAGAGATTCAGTTGGATAATTCAGATTTTAAAAATTTCAAATAAATGTGCTGGAAAGTTTTCAAATAAATTTGCATTTTATGAGTTGAAATCCCACAATTAATCCCATATTTAAAGTAAAGCTACAAAATTAATTGTCAATCAAATCAAAATACCAGAAACGATTTACACCATAAATTTGCTTTAAATTTTAAACTTAAATGAAGACTTAAACAATTTTATGCCCTACTGCCCCAGCATTAAAAAAAACTTGTGTGTAATTAAAATATTTTCTGTAAATACAATTATTATCATTTTAAAGCATTTGCTCCTATTTCACGAGGCTTAACTTTTAATATTTTAAGTGATCACGTATTCAGCGCTTACAAAGTTGCAGCTTCACTTCATATTTAGAAAAATGCAAATAACATCGTAAATTACAAACTTTAAAATTTATGAAAACCAAAGTAATTATAAACGTTTGTGCAAAAATATTTCGTACATTTATTAAAATTTTACTGCAATACTGTGTTTCTAAAACGTCCGCCCAAACTTTGGGGTACGTTAGTCTCCTAAGTATTATTGACAACTAAAAACAGGACTTCCAATATTTATTTTATCTAAAGAAAAATATTTGTTTTGCATTTGCAAAAAGAAACCAAATAATTACAAGCTGCAAGACACTGGAAATTAGACATAGAGAAAAGTTGAGGAAAAATTCACAAATCCATCAGAGGAGAACTGAATGTAGTAAAATTAGTGTGAAAATTAGTGGTATGTATTTTAGAATACACTGTGCATACTTTTAGCGACTAAATTTTGTATGGCAATCCATTGCCATTGCCATCCAAAACTGATTTGTTTAGATTTAGTTAAAATTTTTTTGTAGGTAATAAGTTAAATAAATATACCTAGCTTTATTTAAAATATTGCCCTACTTGTTCGTAAAAGTCATTAATTTATAATTGACAAACCAAGTCAAATGCGTACTCTTGAAGCATTCTCCCCTAACCAGTAACGGCTGATTACATTCAAGTTACATGGCCGAAATTAAAAAATTTCATATTTTAAATTTCAAGTACGCTAATAAGAAATTAAAGGGTGCAAATTGATGATAATTATTACTTTGTTTTATAATATTTAGCTGAGATGTAAGGGATTTTTAAATTATTACTAGCCCAGTCAAATAAGCATTTAACCTCGGAATGAAAAGATACTAAGATATAAACTTGTCTAAATCTTTGTTTTGACATTTTATAACATAGTTCAAAAGTCTCATAGAATCTCGTGTCCGCGTCTCAAGATACAAATATCGTTTTTTTGTAGATATCTTGTTTCCTTTGTTCTAAATGACATTTGAAGTTATTAAAAAATTGTAGAGCATAAAATTTTCTACAAATTTAGTTTTAAGCAATATTTTATACAATTAACCGTTCTTGAGATAGAGCGCGAAGAGTGGGAAGCTCTTAGCCATATTTTTATGTATGAAACGCTAGGTCAAATGTGGAATCCAATACATAAATGCGTTAATGGCAGCAGAGGTGTTTGTAAGTTGCAGTAGATCCGTAAAAATCGTATTGTAAAAATATTGGACGCTTATTTATTATTATGCATAAAATGTAATAAAGATACAAATTTTTCATTAAGTATTCACTAAATCGAATTTTATGCGGAATTGTGAGCAAATATAATTTAGACTATCCAGTTTCATATAAAATCTAACCTATATTTTAGAGACTTACATTGTTAGTAACATAATTATTTTTAATAAAACAAAAGTATCTATTTATATTGAGAACTCATAATTTTGTTCAATAATGAAGTAGGGCTGCGAATGCTCGAAGCATAGAGTATGGAGTTCACTTGGGTGAACCTAAAGGTTGAAGTAAAAAGGTGGAATTTAAAGGGGCAGTTTTTAAATTTTCATTCGTTTAATGTGATTAACGAATCATTAATACCAATTAACTAATTATTAATACCAATTAACTATATTTAAGAGATTTAACTAGATTATATAGCATGGAAGTAGATAGCATAGATAATAATTAGGAATATTCTGATTGGTTCTGAATTATGCGTCCGCAGGGACGCACGGATACGAAGTTTTATCACAAGACTTCTTGTCTTCTAAAAATAGCTATGCTTCTACATGTCATGCATCAATAATTCGGACCAGGGTCGAATGAAAAGTTAGTAGACAAAAAAATTATAAAATTAAAAGAAACTTTAACTGATTACATGTTTTAAACTTATTCGCGCTTCCACCCGTGAAATTGATCTCGTTGGAATGAAAATACAAGTTTAACTTATCAGTAATCCAAAACAATCACGAGAATTTCCAATCTTGAAGTGCCTTTTTGTGATAATGGATCTAGAAGTTTTTGCCAACTTTAAGAAGCAAATTAATAAAAGGTCGCTAAAATTCATCTATTCAATAATTATTTATATTTAATTATTTTTTGTATTTGAAATAAAGTTGAAAGTATGTAGATACATAATATTATAATAACTAGTATTATTTAATTTCAGTTTGAATTGAACAATAAATTATAAAGAAAATTTTGATTAATTATACAATATTATTACGTATCACTGAAATTAAAACGAACAAGCAATGGGTGGGTTATCATTTCACTAACAAAAATTTTATGTTATTGTATTTGAAGGATTTACAAAACCGAAATAATTCATAAATCTTTTTTGGAGATACGAAAAAGGTTGACCTACACTGTTTAATAATTAATTGTGGTAATTAAGGTCAAACATATTAAGATAATTTAACGTAAAAAGAAATATGAATATCCGACATTTCAAATATTGAACTTTAAAATCAAATGACGATTTTTAAAACTGAAAAATATATAAAGATAAAAATAAATAATAATACCATTAAACAAAAAATAATAACTTTCTTTTGAAAAGTAAGTATAAGGTAGGTATAAAATGTATTTTTGTTGTTAAAATAATAACCGAAAAAAGTTTTTGGCTTAACACAAAGCAGTACCTAATATAAATTTGTCATGGCGTGTTGGGAATTACTTCATTTTTAAAAGCAAACAGGTAAAAAATTATATTGTGGTTTGAAAAATTGATCAATTTTTGTTTGTAGGTGCTGTGACCTACGACACTTTGTTTTTCTTTGTGGTTCCAATTTATTGTTGGATTAGTTATATTACTTTGTTTTCACACCAGAGAAATGATTTGTTTTAAAATGGAAATAAATTTTTCCGTATCGTTTATATTCTTTCCAGTGGTTAGTATTATGAGTACTTTTCTTGTCGAGTTAAGTTTGTATGATAAATGTATGTTTCGTTCCCTTTTTGTAAGATTACCTTCTTTCAACAAAAATTATATAATTTATCATATGTATTATAGCAGAAAGTGGATTATATGCAAGATATATTTATTTTAAAGTATAAAGTTAGGAGTTATCTTTTGATATTTTTCAGAAACCCTTGTGGGATGTGCATTATGTATAATATGATTAATAATAACATTTTTGTTTTATAAAAAATATAGCTCGCTGTTACAGATAGTAAAATGTAAATGAAAATTGAATATATAAATAAATTTTAACAAACGGCCATATAATAATAGGGCTTTATATTTAAAACGAAATAAATTCAGTCGTCGATACCACGGCTTATTGAGAAATCATGGGTCAGTAGCAGTGATAAGCCAGTAATAGGTTTCCACCAATCGACTTGTGCCTGTTACGTTCCTAAAAATATATTCAATTGTTATCATTCCTGACATGTTAATGTGAATTTTGCAATTAAACCTTCGTTACAATTCTGGCCGTTTCAATTAATTAATTTAATTTCTAAACGATTTAATTTCACAATGAAGAATTTTCCATGAAAAACTATCCATCTATTTAAAATAAATGAAAATGCTTCCTAACTTTTTAAACTACTGGAAACTTTAAAGTCTAATATTTATGAGCGTTAAATATAATTTTAAGAAAATATGTGATCGACCGATTGTAAAATGATATAGGTATACCTAATGTTATTTTAAAATAAATTGATACCTAGCAAAAGCAAATTTCCTATAAAACTTTTATAACTTTTTAAAAGAAAAAAAAAGGTAGATAAATTCTATAAACTACTATAATGTGCAGTAATTTAAAATATAAATATTTCTTTAAGAAAATCGAAATTTAATAATACACCGAATAACAACCAAATACTTGTTCTTTAGAACGTGATCGTTAGTATCTACAATAATAGATTATTGTAGTAATAGAATAGATCCATAGTAACACTAGAATAAAATAAAAAGATCTAAATTCCTAATAGATTACAATGATGTTTCACACTTATACTCGATTTCTAATTAAAATAAATTTAATAATAATTGACGGAATATTAGGATAGAATATCACAAAGGGAACATTAGAGCTCTATAAATCGGTGAATCACAAATTGCTATTGAGTCACTTTCCTCGATGGTCCACAAATGTTGAGTGGTCAGACTACCTAGGATGTGACCCCTTACATACACGAGAGCGTAAGTCGAGCAAATGCGATTCGAGGGTTCTTTTTCCGGTGACTGTTAGGAAACTAACCAAGGAGGGAATACTTGGGCGCTAGTCTTCAAAATAAAACATGAAGATAGCATAGAGATTGCTTTAATTACAAAAAGAAATACAATTATAAAATAAATATGGGGTTTAACACATAATATAAGATTCTTATTTCACCCGGAATCGAACCGGGTTCTCTGCATTAGCATATAAGCTAACTGCTTAAATTGAATTTAATCATAAACATTACACCAATGACACAACCATGTTTAGCCAGTTTATTATATCATCAAATTTACTTCATAATTGGTATGCAATTCATAAATTGTAGAGTAGTAATAAATTTCTAGCAATAGATTTTTTTAAAAATTCCTCTGTCTTTAGATGAATTTCCGTTTTATAAGAGGGATCCTTTTAATGCGGCCTTCATGTATGCTTATCGCAGCAATACGAACAAACTTTCTCGTTAGTTTGATCTTCTACATGCAGATTTGCTTAAACTTTTCATCTGTTTTTTCAGTTGCGTCATTGGTCTTAACTTAGTTTTTTTTAGGTCAGTCTATTGTATTTGTATTTTGTATTTTCTTATTGTTGTAAATTTTAAATTATTGCTACTAATTCAGGATACAGACCTGCAGATTATTGATTTCTGATGATGCTTTGTAGAAATATTTTCAACGAAAATTTAGAAATGTAGTTCTTTTTTATGTTAATCTTTTTATTAGATTTAACAGTGCCGATGGAAATATCGTGTTGAAATTAATAACATTTAAAATGAAATCAACTTCAAATTCATAAATAAGTATCCAATAACATTTTACCCCTAATTTACATAACTATTATTTAAATTTTGATTAAACTGGTCCACTTTAATAGGCATTATTTCATACGAATAGCACAATGGGACGCAATTTCAATAAATTATGCATTATGTCTTTCATTTACCCAATTTACACATCAAAACGACGATTCAAAATTGAAAGTGAAACATAATAATTGATTTATTTGTAAAAATGCAGTCAACAGATCAATTATAAAAGTTAAAAGGTTCATAACAGCATTTTCAAGTTTTAACTTTTTTTAAATTTGAAAAAGTAAATAAAGCATTTTAATTGCGTTATTAGTAAACGTGTCATGTAGTAATTAACAAAATCCTCGTGCATTTGTTCAATCTGCCCTTACAAAGTAACTGCAGGTTAGTGTGTAATTTGTAAAACAAATTTAACACAACAAACGAATGTAAATTTATTCCATACAACTCTTGTTTAATATAAAAAATAATTCTTCCTAAAAATAAGCACCCAGAATTAATTAAAAAACATTCTAATAAATTAAGCTTAATTAAACTTTCATTGCTTGCTATTTAAGAAATTTCTCAAAAGTATACAATTTATATTGGTTAAAAGGGTGTACGTACTGAATACCATTTTGAGATAAATTGAGGTACAAATATATTTTTATTAATTCAAAATTTTAAATTACCTTTTGCTTTAATTTATTAGTACTACATGACAGGCGGTTACAACAAAAGTGGAATAAACAAATTAAGAAATATTAAAAATTAGTTCTTGTACTTCTTCTTAATTATATGAATAAACAACTGAATTTTTGAATTATGAATTTTATTCTTAATTAAATCATACAGGAAGTAGAAGCGACTGCACCACAAGAAAATTTAGATATTATAGTATGATTAAAGAATTGTTCATTTTCATTGGCTCTTGCTAACTTTCTACCGAAGCAAGCAAGACCCCACTTCATTGTGAACTCCGCTATACAATGCATCGTATCGACCTAAAAATGAGGTCCCCTTGATTGCGTTATTAATTATTATATTTTAGTCAAAAATAGGTAAAATTTACTTATTGTTTATAAGTAGTACATATTATGAAAATTTTAAAATCACAATTAAAATGATTAGTTTTTAGGTAATCTTCATACTATGTACCTATATGTAGGTTGCTTTTCATAAAAGAATGTAACGATTTTAATATCTTTTTAAAAGCATTATCGCTATTTTAAAAGCACTTTATAGACTATATATCTAATAAAAGTTTTCATTGTAAACATTCTTTCGTTAACGATATTCCTTTTGTACTACAAAATCCATAAGGGACTATTCAAATCTGTATATCAAAACACATTTTTGCTTTGTTTTTATTCCCTGATGTCCATTTTTGATATGTTGTCATACTGCACGTATCTCCGTATAAAAATTTATTATGTGACAAATACTCATAAAAATTTTATACTGGATGTAACTAAATAACTTAACTAACTATTAAGGACCATATTATGCTAATCAAATTTTTTGAAAATCAAACAATAACTATTACTAAAATTTAACGGCCAATCTTGTTTTCTTCTCTTCTGAAGTTAGCTGAAATTGAAAAACTTGCGAGACGCTTAAGAGTTACCTGCCCCATAGCTGATTTATGAAATCATGACTAGTCGCCTACGAAGATCAGGTATACTACAGAGGCAATGGTATTAACTTTGAGCGGTTTGTTTCGGCAACATTGAAAATTACAGATGTATATTAAAAACATCTGGCGATGTTCGGTGGCCGACCTTCGAACTTCCATCAGGAAAGCCGAAAAAAAAGTAATTTTTAAAAATCGTTAAGTTTTAAGACGGAATTGTAATTAAACGTCCATTTTATGTGAATTATAACTAAAAAATGTACTATAAAATTACTAAACAATAATGCCGGGCAACTGTAACCAATTCTTGTGGTTAAATAATTTCTGATATTAGAGGCGAGAATCGCTTGGGTACTACTGTATACATTAATGTTGCAGAGAGGTTGATAGAAATGGAAATAAAGATTTACTGTATAAATCCCTTTGATATTATTTATTATTTCAGATATTAAGTATGATTAATCTTACAAAATTTAAAAGTATTTGAGCTTTCAGACAAGCGTATATGAAAATGATATATGCATCTAAGAAAAGTAATACAACATGTTACAAGCATTGAAAAATATTTTACTTACTTAGTAGGAACATTTTGTATTGAAAATGCAGTAATATTCAAGATAAAGTTTATTCAAATATTCAATTACCTAGAAAATTGCTTCTATTCGTAATTTTGACTCGACTATTTAAAAAATGCGATTGTAGCTTTTCAATTGTACCATTCAGAGCTTTCTATTCAACAAAAATAATTACTTCATTTTATTGTGATGTTAATCAATAGGAGGAAGAAAAACTTCAATTGAAATCTTAATAATTTACTATAGTCGGTATTGATTCCAACGCGAATAGAAAATTATTAATAATTTTAATAAATCACTTTATGATTTATGATAACCGCACGACTTTTTATATGAACCCATGTGCATAATTTTAATTTATTAGAAAATTCACACAAAGTTTCGAAAATTATAGATTCCGTAGTCGTTTTGAAAGTGAGCATTTGACGTAGTAGTTGGTAGAAGATTTATGTGACGTAAATAATTTAATATTAATAATTTTCGCTTGTCATAAGAAAATTGATCACTTACTGCACAATGGTTTATTAATTGTACAAGAAGTAAGGATGTTGGTCAAGCAGAAAACAATTTGGTTAGTTCTGGATTTAGCCCCCACCTTGTAGTTGTGATGTACTCTATTCCACAATTTCAGAAATATTTATTTATTTCTTACTTTTGATAATTCTCATGTATGTATAAGGAATAAAGCGAAACAATTTTACTAACGACCTCTTGTGTCATCGTCATTGGGTGCTGCATTCACCAAAATGAGGTTAAAACATTTCCAAAGCTTAAGTGGGTTCTCATCATGATAAGATACAGCTCGGATAAGTTGAAAAATTAGTAGATAGGATTTTATATCAAAGGAACAGATCATTAATTGAAAATTACTTCGTTCTCTTAAAGGAACTGCTTGTTAACCAGAAAATTTTATTTTGATTTGTCAAGCTAAAATTATTAAATAAAGAGAGACCATGAATAAACAGAAATAAACTTACTTGAAAAGAAATCATATGAAAAAGCTTACAGTCCACATCGAATTAAAAGTTATAACTAGGAAAACTTCCCAACACGGGAAAATAATTAGTACACGAATATTATTTATTTACAACAATTAGAACTAACAATTATAGCGTGTGAAAACACACGCTATAACTAAAAAGGAAAGGAAAATCATTGCGTAAGATAATTCCATGTCAATCAACCAGATTTTATTGAATTTTAAACAGTGTATTTCAAAACAAGAAAATTAATTTCTGTTTTTGACTTTAAAATCTTTAAAAAAAATTTAGAATCGAGTTGAAAGCTGTACAATTTTAATAATATGATTAGGAAGTCATTTTGAGTAAACAATTTCATATGAACATAGGAATTAGTTATTCATTTCATGTTTTATTTACTCCGTTATTACAAGAGATCAAAGCTTTATTAATTAGCGGTATGATAAATAATACTAACAATATTTTATCATTGACATGAAAACAAACTGATAAAATTAAAATTAAAAGAAACAAAATAATCTAGTTTTTGTAAGCATAATAACCAATGAATGCTGTACAAATCTGTTCTTTGAACTGAAATATTTGAATATTCCGCTTCACTGCAACTATTTAAAAAAATAATAATAAAGAAGTAAAATATTTTTCTTTTGGAATGAACTTGATTTTTGTATTGAATTTAACTCCTCAGAAACTCCCCAGTATAAGGAAATACAAATTTTTCCTTTTTTCTTTTAAAATTCTGTTTTATTATATTGATGTAACAATTTAATGAACTCAAAGTTAACAATTAAGAAGGAAATAAGAAAAAGATTATAAAATTGGGCGACTGCGACTGTTCCATTTATTTATTAGGCTTCATTACAGGTATAAAATATTAAAAAATATCAAAATTTATATTTAATATTGGTGCACTGCAGTATCTGTATAAAATATATCTTAAAGTCCTTATAAAAAGAATTAATTTGAGCTAAACTAAAAAATTTCAACTTAATTGAAAACAAATTTATTTTAATATAAAAATGAAAATAACAAATGGTATCATAAGATCCTGTATTCCTTCAAGCGAGTAAAATTTTGTATAAATAAATATTATAAGCTTTGATGAAATAAAGTTATTTAAAATACACATGAAGCGAGGAAAAAATTCTTATTAGCTAATTTTAACAATCCTGCTTCCATTTGTCACGAATTAAATAACAATTGCAATCACAAGACATTTTCCTTCCGACTCTAAAGATACCCGGCACTGAATTTTCATAAAATAAAAAATATAAGTTACGGTATAAATTATATATTAAATTTGGTTACTTTGATCTATCAAAGGGGATTCATATTCTTTCAAGCACTCATTTAATTTTTTAGTTCAGACACTGAGAAATACGGAAAATCTTAATTAATCATATTCTAACGGGCAAACTGTGATGGGATCAACATAACTTTTCTACTGTGAAAAAATTTGAAATTAGTTGCCATGGGGCAGGTTTTCCCGACCTGGGACTAATTTTGATTAGACTGTCAAAAAGTTTTGGAGTTGTTAGGTCATAAAGTTAGCTTTGCAAGTTCTGGTCATGAAATTCTGCAAATGCAAAAGAATTGCAATTAGGAACGACAATAAAAAGTTTCCAGTAGTTATAAGCAACTTCGACTAGATAGCCAATATCGGTTCTCGATATCTGGCAAGAGTTCATGCCATTTGTTCGAATTGTCGTTTAAGTAAAGTGCAATTTTATGTCCTTTTAGTTTTGAGCATATATTATTATATTATTAAAGACACTGAAAATTAATTTTGAGGATCACAATAAATGAAACTTAACTAAACGTTAAAATTCGAAACCCTTTTAGACATTTTATTTATCAAGTTGTGAAATAATTTTTCTGGTTGGACCCTAATTATTTCAGCCTACCTTAAATAATTTAGTTCTACTTGATATAAATCAGTAAATAAAATTTCTGCGTGGATGCCTTCAATTTCAGTTAAAATTGAAATATTTTAACGCTTAGTTATGTTTTTCTCAAAATTCATAATTCATAATCCTGTTTCGATACGATTTAAATTCGAAATTTAGTCAACTGCAGGCAAAGTATTTGGTTGGAAGTAGGAGTTTTAGAGAGAGAATAGGAGTTTCTGAAGTGAAGCACCGCAGGTGATTTAATCATTGTTAAGTTATTGTATTACCTGTACATTGCTCGTAATTTGGATGAGGAATATGCATATTATACAGAAAGGAGCCAAAAATAGTTGAAATAATGACTTTGAACGTATATTCATATATAGATGATATTATTATTATTATTAGATGATAGATAATATTAGATGATTAGATGTAATTTGAGGATGAATAATTTTTCATACCCAGAATTAAAATAACAACATTGTCGAAGCGTTGCTAAGAAAAAGGAGTTAGATAATTATAAAATATATTGTGTATAAACAATAAGAACTTCAAAAGTGTAATTTTTAAGTATTCAGTATTTGGAAACTCATACAATTTTAAGTAGGTATCTACATATTAATTATTAAAAGATTAAAGGGTTAAAGTGTAAAAACTTTGATTCAACATTTTACTCAATAATATGTTTTATTAATTTTGTCTCTAATTGTTTATAATCACTTTCAAAAATTCCAACCATGAGTAATATATATGCATGTTTCGATCTTATTATAGATATTCTCGATAGTGGCGATAGAAGGAAATTCATTAAATTGATTTTTGGCTTTGCCTATTACGACTGAACGCAAAATAAATATGTGTGGTTGCAGAAAATTCTATTATGATGATTTAATATCTACGTAGTCTGCAAGTTTCAAAAAAGAAGATCCTGTTACATTTTCGTCAAAATACTAAAATGTTATTCCTTTAATATTATATTTCCACAATTGAATATTAAGCGATAATAATTGTGAAAAGTGTTTTGTAAGGATTCCATAATAGCAAGATAACTTATAATTGCTTAATATTTTCAGTAATTAATCTTAAGACACTTTTGTACTATTCAGGATTAGAACAAAATACAGTTAGCAGTTTGCTAACAAAGACAATAAGTAGTACTTAAATTATTAGTAACGAGTATCTCACTTTAATTTAGGTTTCATTAATTATAAGGAGACTGCACCGCCAACTTTGTATAATGAACCTCATCAATAATGTGTAACTGTGTAACTTAATGAGACAAAAACATACTGATAATCACTTGCTTGTGCAGATAGTTTCGTATTTATGTAAGTTATAAATATGTTGCATTTATATTAAAAGAACTCTTGTCATATAAAAATATGAGAATAAACATAAATAGTGGTATCGTAAAGAATAATGCGCTTTTAGTATTGTAACTGAAGGGTTCGTCAATGTAAAATTTTGGTGTGGAGTTTTTATGAAATTTTGGAATTTTCTGTGAATATTTTTTGAAATTTATCTGGAATTTTTGTGTACCTACAGTATTTTTCAGAGTGACGTACCTCTTAATATTGCAACTGCATACGTAAGGTCGGTGCCTTATGTTTACTTCGACTGGAGAAAAATTAGTGTATATGCTGTCTTCGCAAAGTCATTTTACTAGATTCGATAGGTTGCAGAAGTCGCCTTCGGCTCGATTAAATAAGCTACCTGGAATTTAGTGTACCTACAATATTTTTCAGAGTGACTTACCCCTTAATATTGCAACTGCAGACGTAAGGTCGGTGCCTTATGTTTACTTTAACTGGAGAAAAATTAGTGTATGTGCTGTTTTCGCAAAGTCATTTTACTAGATTCGATAGGTTGCAGAAATCGCCTTCGGCTCGATTAAATAAGCTACCTGGCTTGTCTAAAAAATGGGATTTTACATGATTTCGATATAATTTGTTCATTCTTATTCTAGATTAAATGTTATTTGGAACCACATAATATCATTACGAAAAAATATATAATTGGAAATCATGCCAAAGTGGAAATTTATTGAAAATAATAAATGATTGTAATTTGTAGTAATAATATTAATAGAAATATTTTTTTTGTAACTTTAACATAATATAATATTAACTATAAAGTAAATATGTAATACATTATAATATATTCCCTAATACACTTGAGTATATTATTATTTGTTTTGTAATTTGACGAAATTAATAAAGAATTCTTCACATCAATAATTTTTTAAGTACAAGACGCTCACAAAAACGAGTGACAAAAAATATGTTTGTGTAAAAGATACATTATTAAATAAATGTATTCACTCAAAAAAACGTTGAAAAACTCTAATAACTTATTTATTTACCATATTCTACTTACAATATTACTCTTTCCAATACTTTTAATAGGAGCATTAAAAATCCGTTTATGTTAAATGTAAATATTTAAACTTGGAAATCTTACACCACTTATAATAAAATTGATAAAAACTTCAACAAGTTACTAAAAGTTTCAAAATACTGTTTGAATTTCTTTCACAGATAAGAAAAGCTTTTTAGTGCAAATAACGCCTTAAAAACATAATAGAGATTCAAGTTTCGTAACAGTTAGATCTGGCAGTTGTAAAAATTGAGTTATTTGTCCCTAGACCGTCGATGACCAATTCGGTGGTCAGCTGTTAAGCAGCGGAAGCGGGAGACGTGAAAATCAATCTCAAGTAGCTTCTATTTTACTAATCTAATAAAAATTTAAACATACAATCAGTATTTTCTGATTATCAAAGAGTAAGTATGGCAGATAATTTTTTGAAAAATACTGACGTGGTTTTTAAGTCAAATTTTCAAAGAAGAAAACATATTTTGATAATTTCACCATCAGAGGAAGTATCGTAGTACTTCGTATAAAAAATTTAAGCGCTCCCAGCTTAGTTAATAATCATCTTCGCCGAGTATTCAACTATTTTATGAATAACCTCTGTTTTCGCTAATTATACTAGCAAGTGATGCTGTTCTATTTTCCTATTTGCTAGTTAATTTGCTTCCTTTGTGTGATAGAAAGCTTGTACGATATTGTTGTTTAGCTAATTGACATTGTAGTGTTTTGAATATTTTTTATTTTAATTAAGTTAAAAATCTCGGGTTATTGGATTTCAATAAAACTATACGTTTGTTAGTCAACTGTTTCGGTCATTTAATATGAAACCATCATCGGGACTGAAAAAATGAAGAGAAGAGAAGATATTACCGGAAAGAACATTAAAAATTAATATGATCTCACACTTACCAAACAAAAACAAGATTTGAAAAAGTTATTAAATATAAACGCGAATTAGAAATAGAAAATTAAAATAAAACTAATAAATAAAATTTGATTATAATTTTAAAACTGTGAGTAAAAATTAACAAATGTCAATTTTGAAAAATAAAATTTTGACTGAAAAAATAGTTGAAAAATCTAATGTAAAAAATCAATAAAAATGCAAAATAAAGTGAGTGTGAGACCAACTATTTTTTATTTTATCTACATAGGTATAAATCAATAATTTTGCATCGAAGCTCACGAAGGACTTACAAGCTCGCACTAACGCAATTCGTGTAACAGCTAATATTTTATTTAATTTATTTACCACCTACGTTGGTGAGGGAATTTGTAGGTATCAAAACTTGCTGTGATTTATTTTGGCTCGCAATAATATTAATCCTAGTATTTACTTATTAAATCTGTTTAATGCCTTTTGCAATTTACAATTCAAATAGTAATAATAAATGTAACTGTATATGCTTACGAGTACACGTCAGGACTTTTAATCCTAATATTATATAACAAGGGACTAAAGCGCAATTTTAATCCCCATAGTGAAGTTTATTTATACGAGGTGAAGGCGATGGTAAATTATCACGCGAGGGATTAAAATCCTTCAGTCTTGTGTTACATACACTATTTTATGCACCCATGGGACTTAAAGTGCCGCTAATTTCAATAAAACGCAATTGAATACATCACAGCTATTGTAGGATGAGTAGGACAGTCAAATTGAAGAATAACAATTTTGTATTTGTTAATTGAAAATTTTAAATATCTACAGAATTAAAATTACACCTTATTCTTTCCAGAAAGTAAAGTCAAGTTGGTGTTTACGTTCCGAGAGAGCAGAAACATTTTTATAATTTTATTATAGAAACTAATAATACTTTAGTAAAATTGACAAAAGTCAGGTTCTAAGTCAGGTTATCAGTAAAAAACCCAAACCAGCTATAGTAAAGATTGAAAGTTACTCAAAATTATAAAAATTATAAAACCGAACTTAAATTAGGCTTGCGATATCAAAATTGATTGAAACGCGAAACCTTAAAATTACAATATTATTACTTTTGAAAAGACCCCGGTATATTCATCTAAATTTGGTTGAGTTTATTATTTAAAAATATTACATAGGAAATTTGCGTAGACGACCACAAATGTTATGAATAAAATTTATTATAAATGAGTATTTGCTATTCACCTGGTTACTTAAGAGCTTACAACTACGTAATATCCACAACTTTGTTTGTAATATACTGTAAGAAAGAAAATTGTAAGTTAGGATATGAACATTCGCAAAATATCTTTACAAAAATTTAGTTACAGTTTATCACTAAAATAAATAGGGGAGAAAATAATTAAATATGAATTCTCCAATAGACTGTTAAGAAGAAGTAAAACCGAGTAAGCAGTTATAGTCTAATCTTTAAACTTAGGTGTTACGTCATCGTATATAAGCATCCAATGGCGATTGGATACTTAACCAAAACAGTTTCCACGATTGTGTAGGTTAGGATGATTATTATTAATAGATACAATACGATAATGAATAAAATATAATTAAATATATTGAATATTTAATTAATATTTAAGAATATTGAAATTAGAAACTCAAACAACAAAAAGTAATTTATGATTCATAAGAATGAAAATAAATGAACGAACTTGGCTAATTATTAAATACTCAACTTACTAATTAATATTTGTGGTATAAATAGGAAGAAACTCATTAATATTACATAAACAATTAAATATTTTTTATTGTAATATCCGTTAAGACAAATTAAAATTTTGAAAACACTTTCATTAAAATTTTCAGAGAAATTTATTATGCGAACTAATCCTCTATCTATTGAGATGTATTTAAATTTAAAAATAATTAGGTAATGTAAACAAAAAAAATGGCCAACACTCGAACTAAAATTATAATTTCTTCTCAATTTTCGAACAAAAAATAAATTAGTTTTAAATTGAGTAAATTTCAAATTGATATTATCAATTGAATTTTATTGGTTCGCTTTTTAATATTGGAGAGAATTAAGTTTAAATTAAAAAAAATTATTATTATGGTTAAACCACAATTTGTCAATTTGTGAGGATTTTAGTAAAAATTGTTTATCTATGTTTTTTTAGATTTCAAGTAAAACAAATAAAAATGTCATCAAACCGAACAATTCGAGTGATTTTATTTAAAACAAACGTATCAGCACTTTGAATTTTATGGTTTGAAAATAGCAACGCTTAACTTAAAAATAAATTTTAGAAGTTTATGAGGACCAATAAATTTAAAAAATCTGCATTTAAATGAAATTATATTAAAATTCAAATTCTGTAAATTTATTAAATTTCAAAATTTAAATCTTTAAAATATTGCTGCAAGCGTTTGTTTACTGTAAATTAACTTTCCCAAATATTGCAAAATGTAAAATAAACGAAAAAGCTTAAATTAATAAACGAATTAATTGCATTCCAAAAGGATTATTATATAATCGTATTTCTGCACTTTGTTGATTCAAGTATATCGATAAATTCCATGTTATCCTGTTATAATATTAAATATCGTACGTATGTGTTTTAAATAATATGTGGTTATGTTTTGTTAATATATGGAATTATTTTAAAAATGCCGTAAAAATTGCACAAAAAAAAAAGAAAGAATAAATCGATAAATAAAATACAAAGTTGGTAAATGTTATAAAAAGCTTTAATATTATGAATTATGGAATGCAATAAACAAGTGCAATAACTTTTGTCAAGTTGGCAGTATTTATGATTGTGTTGTGCTTTATTATTAATTTTCTTTAAAATACATACTACAAACTAAAAACAGGAACACACTTCGAGCTTTTCTTAATCGCTTACGGTCGTATTCAACATCATTAGAGACCACTTCGAGCGGAACTCTGGTTTGTAGACGAACTAATTGATTTTCTAGTTATAACATTATTTTTGTAAAAATCTGCTGCCTGAAAATAAATTTTATCAAAGCAAGGCATTGTTCAGGCAATCGAGTATTCTAATGACCACCAATAATTTAGAGTCCTAATGTTCAACTTGCTCTTTTAAAGGATAGGAATTATTATTTTTTTTCGTTTAACGGTTTTTCCCAATATCTTGTAGTAGACAACTGCACGCAGCGTGAAAAATTGAAAACCATGATCTGAATAAAAATTATCAGGACATTATACAGAGCACGTAAGTTTCAGGTATAAATGTAGGTATAATACAAAAGTGCTTTTATGCACATGTCAGAACAATAGAATTGTATAATAATGTTACAGAAAAGATATTGCTTTTGCGACTACATTATAATTTTATTATTGCATTCTGTCTGTGCCGATTTATTTTAAATATTTTATTTATATTTTATAAATTTTAAAATAGCTATAGCTAGCTAACGTATCATGTCACCTATGATCAAATCTTAGTACTACTGGTTATTCGATTTGCAGATGCAAGTGGGTAAGAAAAGGGAAAGAACATCAACTTCAGAATGCAACTGTGGAGATCCTGACCGATCTGTACGTGCCCAAACCGTACCTACTCCGGCAAATGATAGCCGATTAGTTCATTTTAAGAATGATTTCGGTATGCATCGTATCTGAGGTAAGTACAGTGACTCACAAATGTCTCCGGACAACTAATAAAAATATTGCATTAATTTCAATGTAATTTGACTTTTTGAAGTTATTTAAAACCATCCGACTATTGTACCCTTATTTTTTTAACAAATTAGCTGATTGTATCCAAAGGCAGACTCTTTCCCTACTTCGTCAAGCCCTTTACATTTTAATTTTAACGCACTAACTATAAGGTCTTTCTGAACTTTTCTTAAAACATAGTTCTCAAGTGTATAAGTTAATTTACGTAGTGGGTCACTTTTCTTTTTGAAATCGATTCGATCTTCTTCCTTAAAATGCATAATAATATGTGCCGCAGTGCTATTGTCCATATTGAGCACCTTTCAAATTTCCTGATGCGATGTAATTTTTGATAATGAAAAATTGCTAATTGTCTTAAATGAAAACTTGCGCATTTGGTGTTTTTAAGCTCCATTGTGCTAAATATTCAATTACGCGATCAAAACTGAGCATTAATGTTATCTTTGGTATTTACAAGGTTGCTGTAAATGCATTTTAACATTGTTACACAATTCTAAGAAACGTTAAAGTAATACAATTATTGTAACTTGTCCGATTACTATTCTAGTGATAATTTAAGTAGAATTGCAACTATAGAATGATTAAACCCTTGCTAATTCTGTCTGTGATTGAATTTTTTCATACCTTTTTGTATTACCGGTGACCCTAAGGAATATTTTATAAAATTATAAGTTGATATAGCTATTTTCTTTTTAAATAACTTGAAAAAGTGAAATTACATTGAAATTAATGCAATTTTTATTAGTTGTCCGGAGACAATTATGAGTCACTGTAGGTATAGCCCAGAACAAACAGAAGCTAATTTAATATAGGTAGATACTTATAGTTTTTTTAAATCCACTATTAGTGTTTTTTCCTAAATAAAGTTTACCTTTTTAAGTATTGAAAACTGACGAATTAATTAATAATATCAAATATAATAATTTGCTAGAAAGCTTATCCTCCCCACGTGTCTTTTATAGACGTGCGTTGGAGTAGTTCTTTCATTTATTACCAACCAAATGAAAACGAATTAGAAAAAATTTCGACCTACGAAACAGCATCTGAATTGTCACAATTCCTCCAAGTGATACTGAATTGCCAAACAACTATATGTCTACAAGTATGGCCCTGTTTCTCTTGAGGGAGCCCAAAGACCGAAAAATCACACACTTATGTAGATGGTTAAAGGCTAATCAAAAATATATAAAAATTATTGATTTGGATTACTAATCTTGTCAGCGAAAACATGATGGTTTTATCCATTATGTTCTGGAAACAATACCTCATATAAAAGAAACTGACTGATTTAAAAAAAATCTGGTAATAAAATCAAGCTAGCATTTTTGTTCTCCATACAAAGGACTTTAAATGTATACAACAGAATATGTTATAACCTTGGTTTTGGCAGTTGTTATGTTTCTTATCATTATTTAATAATGCAAACCAGTGCTTTAAAACTTTCAAGTGGTTTTCAACATGTTAGGATACTAGGGTTATGTATCTATTAAAGAACTCTCGGATGTACAGAAGTGGGTAGATGAATTTTGTGAAATTAATAAATCATGTAACTGATACTATGTGAAAAGGAAAACTACATACTCAAAAGTATCGTTAAGCTAGGTTCAGAATTGATAGTTTTCTTAGTTTTTATAACGTACTAACGAGTAATTTCCCTAATGTGTTACGTAAACTTTCTATAAAACGGTCGCACGTTCACCTTCAAGAAACAACCTTTAAATATTTTGTATGCTATGTATATCAATGGCGCAGATGAGTAGTTTTGGATAATGCTTTAGCTATTAATTACATATTCTTTTATTTCTAATGGAAGATAATTATGGCTTTTAGCCAAATCAATTTACAATCTTCTTCGATTGGGACAGCGTACACTCAAGATTTACAAGAGAGTTTTTGTAATCGCGTGTTGAAGTCTTTGTCCAATACCTAATGCAACCTTCTGATATAATTATTTTGATTAGTTAATCTCACGGTTCTTACAAAAGCTCTAATAAAATTGCATTTTCAATTTAAGGCGCTGAACCTATAACTCAAGATAAAATTATAACTATTATGATCATAAACATCAAAACTAAATTCGAACTAATTTATATTAATTAAATCTCAAATGAAGCCCCACGTTGGGTGCCGTTTATTCTAACCGCTTTTATAAGATGGCCTTTGGCAGTTCTGTCGTTTGGAAATTAAATATTATTAAATGTAGAGTAAATTATTAAATGTAATTTAATAATATTTAATAATATAAATTATTTCAATCAGAATAGATTCTTAGTTATTTTATAAGATAGAACCTGATGTCAATTTAGTACTGCATACCAGATAATAGAAAATAATTAACGGCTGAAACTGTACAAATTATCTACCTAAAAATATTTGATCAAACAAAAATTGGCGAGTCTAATAAATTGGCAAATCTAAGCTCAAAATTCTAAAAACTACTATTATAATATAGTACTTTGTTAATATCTTATCTAAGTTGATTAGCAATAAACAAAAAGCGTCTTTCGCCAACTTAATTAGCACCGCAAATTAATTCTTCACATAAAATGGTATACGATCTTATAATGTTGTTTGCACTTGGATGATACAGAGCTATTTGGGCAGATGTAAATAAGAAGTAATTAATTCATAGCACTAAACAGATTCATAGCACTAAACAGATCTAAACAAACTCAAAGAAATCACATTGAGGTTTGCAATTAAAAATTCTAACAAATCTTTTTGTTGTCTATTGCATATCTAGAAATTTATCATAGTTTTTGCAAATAATGTGTTCACTATATGAAATAAATAAAAAAAATCTTTTATATAAAATTAATTTAAAAAAACAAGAAAACTGACTAAAAATGATAAATAAACTCACACGAGGGTTTTAAAAAATTTGTCAGATGAATTTACTTAATTTAAAATTGTGGCAGAATTCGAAGCCAATTTAATATTTAAAATTTGAAAAGTGTAAAAAAAATAAACAATAATTATTTTACGCAATGGAAAGTGAAAATTGACAGTAATAATAAATTATTGAATGCTTGTAACGCCTTGATTGCGGGACGGAAAATGTCAATTTAATATTATTGGGGAAAGTTACATTTAATGATAATATAAAATAATATTATACTACCAAGGAAGCAATTTGACTTATGAATTTTTTAAATCAAGTGCTTTATACATATGGATAATGTCCATCCATACAATTTTATGAATTATTTAATTTATATGGTCGATGGAGCTAACTTAGAATAATAATTGATATTATGTAAGTATATTGAGTTCTAAGTGCCGGAATTCTAAATAAGCCATACTTGCACCATAATTCTATTGCTTGCAATGTTGTAATATAAAAACGACAAAATGGTAATTAAAATAAGAAATTTCAGAAAGTTACATACCTAACATACCGTTTAATTAAAAATAAAAAAATTTAAATTGTAATAAAATTTCGAATATTCGTGAAAATATGGAAAATGTTCTAAAATTCGCTACATTGTTAAGGTAATATTACAAAAAATGTTGCTAATTATTTTTATTTCGACATTTCTTGTGACGTCTGTTGAATAAAATTTGAATTTAGAACGTAGAAGAATTTCAGTAATTAAAACATTAAACAGCAGAATTTCCCACACCTTCCCGTTTTATTATTAATTTGTAACTTACTGAATAGGTATTGCTACTACAGCAAGTAAAAGTAATTAAAAAAGTTCGCGTAGTGTCACCTTATTACCCTTTAAACTTCTAATGAAGAGCGTCTCTGTTTACTAATTTTCTAAGAGATTAAAAAGTAACATTTTCATGTTAAAAAACTTGTAACACATTTAATTTTTTCGTTTTTCTTTTAAATTTAGATAAGCAATTTATTTATTTAGGAATTACATGTTCTTTTAATAATAATCACTCACATTTTAGCAAACATATTAACTGTTGAATAAAATAAGTTCGTAGTAATTCTATAGGATTACAAAATAATTAATGATATTTATTTGTAGCAGAATAAACAACAAAAACAAAAAAAAAACAGGTTCCTAGCACGTAATCTTCTTTAGAATCTAAAAGTAAAATATTAAAAGCTTTGTAAATATAAAAACTTTTTTAATAATAACGAGTACAGTTTGGTCAGTGTTTCTCAACAGTCATGTCGCTGCGTGCCTATATACAAAAATTAGGTAGGTAGGGTAAGGTGCTCTAAGACTGCGCGGTCTCTATTTCGGCATGGGTGATTGTTTTCTTGCTAATTTTAATTCCCACACATCACTGCCAATAGCGTGGTTACCCTTAACGATTTTTGTCGTAAAAAAAAATGGATAATAAACATTTTAGGTAAGTTTTATCATTTTACGCTGTTTTGATATAATAATTCGACATTTTGGAAATTGTGTACGGTCGTTGTTTTTGTGATTATAGCCTGCATATTGCAATATCATGTAAACAAAACTCTTAACCAAGCGTGGATGATGGTATTATTTTCCAATTTAATTGGAGATGGCTATATTCGTGTCCTTTTTAAATTTATGGAGTGGCGTGTAAGACTGCGCGGTGTGGTGGTTTGTAAGACTGCGCGCGTACTTTTACAAATCTCACATTGTAATGCTGGTTAATTTTATTCTTTTTACCTAAAATGAGGTTGATTTTATGGCCAGTCGTGTGACGGAGAGGGAAATCTCTAAAACTGCAATTCACGGCACAAAAAATAAGTCCAAAGAAATAAAAAAAAAACTATTGGAAGCAAAGAGTAGTTGGGTTGTCCAGGATGCATAGAACAAAGTAAATGCCAATAACTGAAGATTGGATCGAGTGTACATCATGCTCTCAGTGGTGGCAGAAGAAGTGAACTGCATAATACTAGCATGTGATGTGATCTATGCTTGTAAACTGAATGCGCAGTCTTGCAGACCCAAGTGCGCAGTCTTACATGACGGGGTCTGTAAGACTGCGCAAATGACTTTTTCTGATTTTTTTGTTTTCATTAATAAAGTATATGTAATAATTACTAATTAAGTTTGTAATAATATTGTTGAAAGACCAATAAGTTTTAATACAAATTTCTGAGTTTTTAATTGCTTTAGTTTTTTTTAATATACCGGGTCAAACCTTAAGTGCGCAGTCTTAGAGCACTCTACCCTACCTGCACAATTTCTGTTTTGGGATATTAGTGAAAATTCGAATCCTGAGATATCTCTGTTGTCGGGTGCTACTCATTTACGTGTAATTAATAAAAATATTTTCGATATTCCCAATTCGAAATCTTCTCCTACTATATTAGTTTCAAATAGTTTCAGTTTGACAGATACAATTTAATTATTTGAGAAATAAGTTCTAATATTTACAACTTCTCTCTCTTCAGCCTTTTAACAAAGGCTTTTCATGGCAGATTACACCCCGGTGGTTTGCCATTGCCTGCCGAGGGGAGACGGCCACAATATGATTCTTACTTCGCCCGGAGTCGAACCGGGTTCACTGTGTTAGCAGTCTATGCGCTTAATCGCTATGCTAACGACCGTCTCTTACAACTTACAAGAACAAAAATGGGATAAACGTTGAATTGCAGAAAGAAAAAAGTTCACAAACAAATTTTGTGTACCTTGAAATATTTTGCAATGCCATTTTATAGCATTTCTCTCATATATTCAAATAAATATAAATGTCAAAAATTCTATTTTTAACCAGTTTATGAATAAAAGGGCTACGTTTAAGAACCACTGGTTTAACACATTCATATAAAATTTTGTCATTGTGTAATTAAAGCAATCTGCAGGATAAACTATGTTAATTGAATTTTAGTTATTGAATTGGTCTGATATTGACAATTAATTTATTATTAATTTAATATTATTGAGTTTTCAATATCGCATTAGTAGGATTATATCATCTCTTTTGGTGGGTAGAATATTTTCTAAACAAGTGATTTTCAAAGTGGCAGTTTTAACACGTGAACTATTAACTTTTCGTGTTGGTTTAGGCAAAAAAATTATCAATAAATTAAATTGTTTACGACTCTTAAAATGTTTTTGTTTTATATTATTTATATTTTTATTTATTTAGACAGTGTACTCCACTTATAATGAATTCGCCTATAATAAGCTAATTCTTAGATAGCATTCCTGTGTTATTAATGTTTTAAAATATGGTTAAAATGAATTCCCGTTTATAATGGACTCTTATGGTTGGTCGAAGTATATTAAGAGGAAAAATAATGTATAGTACGAAATCATGTGTTATATAGGGTGTTTTTTTAGCTGCATGAGAACTTTTAATAGGGATAACAATTGAATCAAGATTGCTATGAAAACAGTTTTTTGACATTTGTGTTTAGCAAGGTTTGGCATTTGATAATGCATAGATTGACCATTGAACAACGCTACCAAATTATAGAAATATATTTTAAAAATCAAAGCTCTGTTTGCCAAACATATAGAGCCCTTTGCCCATTTTATGTTAGACATTTTCGACCTTCTGAGCAAGCTATTCGTGCGGTGGTAGACAAATTTCGTACCACTTCTTCGTTGTGTGATATAAAAACACCAGGAAGACGAAATTATGTGCGTACCGAAGAAGCTATCAGTTCTGTGAGTGAAAGTGTGCAACAGGACCCAAACATTTCAATTCGACATCGTGCTCAACAACTTGGGCTTTGTCCGTCCACTACATGGAAAATTTTACGGAAAGATCTTCATTTACTACCTTATAAAATCCAGTTGGTTCAAGAACTGAAGCCTGATGATCATCGATTGCGTCGTGAGTTCGCAGATTGGGCTCACAACCAATTGGAAGTGGATCCATTTTTTTACCGTAAAATTTTGTTCAGTGACGAGGCACATTTCTGGTTAAATGGGTATGTGAACAAACAAAATTGCCGTATATGGAGTGAGACCAATCCGGGACATTATCTTGAGACTCCATTGCATCCATTAAAATTGACTGTTTGGTGTGGAATACACGCCAACGGCATCATTGGTCCATATGTCTTTCGAAATGAGGAAGGAGCTACCGTTACGGTGAATGGTGTGAGATATCGATACATGCTCAATACATTTTTGTTTCCAAAACTTCAAGAGCTAAACATTGACAACTTATGATTCCAACAGGATGGTGCTACGTGCCACACAGCCAACGAAACCTTCAATTTATTGAAAGGACAATTTGGTGACAACATTATTTCAAAACGTGGTCCTATCAATTGGCCTCCAAGATCGTGTGATTTGACACCTCCAGATTATTTTCTGTGGGGGTATGTTAAATCCATGGTTTATGCTAACAAACCAACAACTCTAGAAGCATTGGAGGCTAATATTCGGCAAGCCATTTATGAAATAAAGCCAGAAATATTGGAAAAAGTGGTCAAAAATTGGACTGAACGGATGCGCTTCGTAACCATTAGTCGTGGTGGTCACATGCTGGAAGTCATGTACAAATCATAAATGCCTTTAACTGTACTTTAATAAAAAAATTATAATCAAAACATTCCGTCAGGTTTTTAATGTTTTATTTCATTTTGAAGTTCCCATGCAGCTAAAAAAAACACCCTATACTAGAATAATAGTAGGATTTTCTAAAAAAGTAAGCAATATAAGTTCAAAAAATGTTATTAATGCGAAAGCACAGGTATAGTTTGGTTTGCTTCAGTTGATGTGACGTCATCGTGCTTGGTGATTAAGAGCAAAAAAGAGAGTTTTGAGGGTGCTGTAATTGCCAACAACTAGTGAGAAATTATTAACCTAGAAAATACAAACGTAATATTGGAGAAAAACATAACCAAGTCTGAATAGGACAAATTTGAAGTGGTCAAATACAAATTTGGGAATGTAAATTTCGAGCTTGAATTTGAAGAATATTCTTTTATTGTGAGCAATAAAATAACATGTAGTTTCATTACTATGAACACATTTTCAATTCATTTCCTGGCCGTTGTGATGTCATGCAGTACTTTAGCTGATATCTGAAAAGACTTTGTCTGCTGTTGCAGGCGGCACACAAAGCTTTTTTGACGTTAGTGGCGGCAAAATAAAACTGCTTGCTTTTGTTTTCTAAATTTTAATGATGTAAACGTTATTTTCTAGATGTTTTAACAAACTTACATAATTGAAGTAAAAATAACATTTCTTTTGTAGAACAAAAATTATTTTTTGATTGATTGGTCGTCCATCAAATTATAAAACAATTTACTATTTTACTTAACTAAATAATTTTGTCATGAAATAAAAATTTTATTATCGCCGTGTTTTTAAATTTGTGATTATAAATCCATTTTAACACCAACAGCATATGGATGATGTCCACTGGAAGGCCGAGCTAAGAAATTCTGTACGGTCCGCGATTTGAACCCAGAATTTCCATTTCTGTAACTCAACCAGCGTTCAAACCACTCCACCACTGAGGATATATAAATATGAAACAAAATTACCCTAAATGTAACTTTTTTTTCGAAAATACAGCAAATCTGAATAGGTAGCATTCAGGAATTTTCAAAGGTAAAGTAACATAGCTTTTCAAGTTATTATAGAAACGGTTGCTAAAGTTGTAAACATGTCTTTAGTCCATTTCATGTTGAGTATTGGAGTAACAAAATAAATTTAACTAATTTAAATGTATTTTGCATATATTTTCATAGAGCTTATTATAGTCGAATAAATGAGGAAATGTTTTAGAATGGAAAGCGTGTATATGAAAGCTTTATTTTTATTGCTTTCGAACTAGGAAAAACGTAGTAAAGCGGCGTTGTATAGCGAACGCTCTCGCACTTGACTAGAAATCCTGAAATTGTTGCAATTCCTGTGAAAAATAGAAAAAGTAATTATAAAATCCCCGCGGGTCCTAGAATTTGTTTCATAAAACAGTTTATCTGAATATAATAATATAAAAAAGTTCCTCTTTGATATCTATCTCGTCAAATTTTAATTAAATGGACTGCAAAAAATAACAAATCCCAGGTTGCAATACTGTTCAAACCGTATTGGAGATGAAACTGCAGGTAATCAATACCAGTCTATGAATTGCATTTCCATTTTAAGATAAGTGCAAACCTACACGGCTCCTTTAATTTTAACTAAACCCAACAATACAAATATAATCAATACTCTTAGTCGAATTAAAATTTAAATTGAATTTTATAATTTTCCAATAAAATCTTCTAATTTTAAAATTCAGAAAAGAACACTCCGAAGTTTATTCAAATGTGGTTATATTTATTTTACAAATCCAGATATCTTGGTCGTTATACAATTGAAAAAATTTACTAGTTAAAAATAAATGCAATCCTGATTTTAAATTTAATTAAAAAATAAAACTTTTCGTTCAGTACAATTCACCATCATATAGAAAATAAAATCTGTTCGAATTTAAGAAAAGGCTGAATGCGTAAGGATGGTTAATTGTGCGGTCATGCGATTAAGCAGTGGACTTGCTGACCATCAGTCGTGGTCAATTTAAATCTCGCCAAGTCACAAAATGCGAGTTTGACGAAATTGTGTGGTTTAGTTCTCTCCGCTAACATGATTTTGGATAAACCGATAAAGGTTAATGCTGAAAATTGTGTACAATTCCTTTAAAGATAATTAATTTCTACTATAAGGATGAAGACAAATATATTTAATTTTACATATTAAAATAATTTTAATTGTACCTGCAAAATGAAAACTAACACAAAAGGAGAACTTTGTGAACTGCTTATGTCATCCTAATCACAATCAAATCTCTTGTACCTTTCGGTGTCAAGGGAAACATTTAGGTAATGTATCATGTTACCCGCGGCCAGCAGGTAGATATTTAATGAGCGAAAAATGATTGTACTACTATAATAATTAATAGCGCGCCACGGGAATAGACGCCATGAATTTTGATTGGAGAAAATTAACACGATAACCAGTCGGTCATTCGTTTACTTGAATATTGATCTGCTTATGAATATCATAAAGAAGATTCAGCAGAAATCGTAAACAATTTTTGCTTACAAAGTGTAAGCAAATCAAATGGGTTTATTTCGATAAAATGAAAAAGCGATCTTGTGATCGTTAAGGATGGTTTTCAAATGAATTTCACTTTACACGTTGAAATAACGTGTTTTCTTTGAAATATACACCTGTAGAACGTTGTTATTAATGCAACGTGTAATAAACGCCAATTTTACGTTGTTATAATATAACGTGTCAAATCAAGCGACATTTCGAAGTCGACTCAGCTGAAAATTTTAAATTAAATGTTTTAGGTTAGGTAAATCTTGTACGTGTTTACTTTAGTTTGTTAATTTCAATTCAATTTATGGTATAATCCAGAATAGCCAGTAATTTATTATTTTAGTAACTAATGGATACCGGTAGTTGCGTAATTGGGCTTCTGACTGGGATTCAATTCCGAGCTCTTACAAAATCTTTAAGCCGTGGTTCGGATTCCACCTTAACTTGTAAGTTTTTATTTATTATTTTTTTATTAAGTTCTTTTAATTATTAACAGTTGTTACTTATTGACTAAAAACGACCAAGAAATTACAGGTTAACGTGGAATCTGAAACAAGATATCAACAATAGGGAAGATGCATAAATTTTTTTTATAGCGTAGTTGGATAAAAAATACCTAAATATACTGATTAATACTATTTAATTTATTAATTTTCGTTTCGATAACAATTTAAAAAATATTTAAAAATCTATCAATTTGAATGCTAGGAAACGACCGCGCATGGCGCCATTTACTTGTGACGTAATCTAGTATTCTGTGATCTGGTAGTATAGGACTTACGCACGACTTACGTTAGTTTAGAAACTAATTCAAGAAAGAATTAAAGATTAAAGGATTAATCTTGATTAATTTTGTACCAACATAAACATATTATAAATATTTCTATTTCTATAATATATTAATAAACGACATTCAATACATGACAAATATATTTTAGCGCGTAATTTTTTGTTAAATTTTAGATCTTGGGTTAGTTTAGTTTTGTGCTTTGAAAGTTGAAGTTAGTTAGTGTTATTATCATGGAAACCCAAAAGAAGACGGGCTATAAGTTAGTATTGTATTGTTCTAAAATGTAAGAGCACTACACAATAAAAACACTAAATAAGCTGTTTTGGTTTCAAAATTAAATTAACTATTTCACGTTTTGTTGAAAAATGAATGCATTACATTATTTATTACGTACTTCCAATTTTTATTGATGTATAATATAATATTTATTTCAATTTTAGATAGGTAGAAAAAGACATGGCAAATTATACTCGATACCGAATCATGGCTCATCGTAAACACGTCTATTTTAGGCAAATTATCAGACTGAGCTTGCAGAAAACCACTTTCAGTCATGGTCGAAATAACAAACACTCAAACAAACTAATAAAACAATCAAAAATAATATTATTTAAATACGATATCGGCTTTATTACGTACACAAAACAGAATTACGTACCAAAGTAACTCGTATAATATACCTTGAATACGTACCAACTGCTTGCATACGCGGGAATCGGTCTACCTTATGACGTCAAACCAATGGCGTTGCGTTCATGGTCACATGATATATTTTAAATTATCAGTGAATTTTAAAATCGATTATTTATAACAAAATACAATAAATAGAAGTTATTCTTGCTGATTTGTTATTTAATATATTAGATTAATCAAAAAATACTGTTTTAATTAAATTTTTTTATTCATGCATGTTCCCTATTTCGTAGCAACTGAGAATCGAATCTATGATCCTACAATCCGAAATCTAACTTGGTTACCAGCTGTATTTTCAGTTATCGAAGTAATTCACCGAATTTGATTGTTTTTAGTTTAAATACAATGAAGCAACTTGATTTTCCGTAATATCAGAAGTTATAGCTATAATTTGTTCCGCATTAAGAGATAATGAATGTGTAGTTATTGGTGAAATGAAAGCGATTAGAGCTTGGCGATGAAACGCTAGTCCACTTTGTGGCAAATTTCGAATGAAATTCGTGTCAAGTATTACTTGTAGATATGTGTTTTAATGAGTTTCCATTCTTGTCGTTTGTACCTCAAATAGTTGCGATTTTGTTGTGCCTTATTAAAATAATTATACAAGTTAAAAGAATTATTGTACCTTTTGTTTCCATCAGTTTATTTCCTAGCAGTATGTATGGCGCGACTAGGAATAGAACTTCGGAATTCCGCTCTCTAGCTTACTAGTATATGCATAACGCCACACTGCTGGTTGACGTCAAATTAAGAAAAATTATTTCTTACTTAAAAATTATTATTATAATTCAACTTTCAAATTAAATTGTAATTTTGATGCATAAAACAGTGGAAAATTGTTGCCCCCCGAAAAGTTTCAATTATTTCTGTTTAACAATTTCTTGGAAAAGATAAAATTTTGAAGATTTCGCCTTAGTTTGCTTCAAATTGGAGTTTTCTGTGTTGGGAAGCCTCGACCAACAAATTATTTTAATTTTATAAGAAGGAAACATGTCCTGATTCCCAATTGGATTAACTCTTTTGGGAAGTATAACAATAGTGATTACATAACCGTATATACGATAATTTACAAAAGTACGGTCTGTGAAATTCAATGTTTACCGCGAAAGATAGGGATGCAGTACTTTTGAAGTGCGAAGAGTGGCACCAAAATAAATGGTCTTCCCGGCCGACATTTTGTTGGAAAACGGGTGTCAAATTGAACGTCTGAGTAATTTGCGAGATTTTGACATCCCGGAGTCCTGGAAGATTTCAGAACGCCTGGTTTAAATAGCACGGCCATTATGGTCCCAGTTTGTCGAACATTTGGAAAGTGGAGAGATTTTGGAGCGATTGTAACTAATTTGTGTAAAGATTATTATCCTGGGAAATTATTTTGTGGATACTTCAAAGTCAAAGAAACATTGAAAAAACGACGAAATTAATTACAATCCAGTTATGTACTTATATGAGTTTGTCCTGGGATTGTTTTGCGAAAGAATAGAATCGAGGAAATTTGGATATTATATTGATATGATATTTTGCTCTCGAAAATTTACTTCAAAGGCCGCTGTACTATAGTTTCACGCCAGTAGCTGAGTTCTTCTCTTTGTCAAGGGTCAGTGGATTCAGGCAGACGAAATAACAAGGTAGCAATTCGAAGTCAACATCATTTATTAAATAAAATACCCAATTGCGAAAATTTGCATCAATTTGTAATTGGCAACAAATCTGCCTTTAACCAAATGTGTGAAATAATGTAATAATTAATAATCCAAGCGACATTTAATTTCCTCATAAACAGAAGCTGAACTTGGATATTCAATTATTCGTGTAAAATAATGTGTAACGTTTAAATCAATTATACAAAATTTTCTAATAAATTCATTTAAGACACAATTTGTCGTTTTGTTTTGAATTTATTAAAACAAAAATAAAATTCTACCTTATAAATTTTCAAACTGGTAAAATTCCACTAGATTGGAATTCATATTTCTTACTTCTGCAAATGTGACCCGCGTTCCAACTGCTACCGGTATCCTGTTGCAAACAATCGCGTAAGAGTGCCAATCCAATTCGTTTTCTTTTTTAATTAACTTTTTAACTTGTTAATTAAACAATCCTTGTCCTTGACAACACCCAGGTAAGTGATCTCTTAATTATAAATCTCCTTTCGATCACTAAATGTGAACCTAACCTCAAAATGTTTAAAGCACATGTGCAAATTTTAATAACCAACTTTTTTGCAGATATTTGATTTACAAATACCATGTTGCTTTCGCGATACACAATTTTCACTAAGTACACGTCGTACGTAGTTAATTACCACGTAATTACAAGACTCTGGCTAAATTGTTCACTTTTGTGAACTCGCAAATTTTACTCTCTGAGTTTTTGGATCAAGAACCCTCGCACGAGTTCCCAGTTTGAGATCCACCAAAGAACTAACTTCTCTCTTCCTTTTGTTTGCTGGCTTCGTTCCCCCCATATTCAAATTTCGCTTTTTTGAAGTGGGAATTTTTATTCTTATGAGCGAAATCGACTCTTCTTTCCAGGTAACATAAAGCCCTCACTCGCTCACGCATCGAAATATTATTAACACTTTGTTTTTAGGACTCTGGCACTATCCACCATGTAGAAAATTATACACAGGACGCGGCACAAATTTTGTATTTTACAAATAAACTTAAATGTATCAGTTTTATGTGTGTATCTGTCACAAATTGATGGTTTTTGTAAAACTGATGCAAATTTCGCTTTTAAATACCAGTCGAATTAACTGGCCACTGACTTAACGCAAATGAAGTCAAATTACCACCTTATTAATCTTCCTGAACCCCTAAATTAAGAAATATCACAACAATATATTTATTTTGGTTACTGGATTAGTACACCCAAGAGAATTTAATTGGGGTATCAAACTTTTCTTATAAATGGTTTAACTTTTGATATTTTTTTTTAATTCCTTTGGGTGTGGAAGGGGTAGGACAATTTTGTTTATTAAATGTCCCCTTGCACTAGCGAGAGAAGGTTTGACCGGGATTTGCAATTATCCCAAGTTCCAATTATTACATTTGAATAGTTTGTTGGTGTGCGATAAGATTTAATAGGTGAAAAATTTATCAATTTCCAAAAATACAAATTTTTGTTCTTTATCTCGGATTTATTTTGAATGTCAATTGGGGGTCCTTCAGCGCATTTGCTAAGATTTTGATCTCTGAGATATGAGTTGGAGCTAGTCGTGGCATAGATTATCTGTTTCTGGAACCGATGTTTTTTTACAACTTTTTACTCCAATTTCATAAATTATTTCAAATTTTAAATTAACCTCCCGATACAGTATAATATAATATAAATATATAATTTTGGTTATTACTAACTTGTTTATAATATATTAAGTTACTAAAATGTATGTAAATTTGTAAGTGAAAATATATAATCCATTACAAATTTGTTTTGCTTTTATTTAACTTCAATTTACTTAGGTTAGGTTAGGTTATAAAAATGGCCAGTTCTGAAATTTAATATTAGTTATTTTATTTCCTCGGTGTTAAAATTTAAGTAAATATATAACTATAACGTAGACGTAGAGTATAACTCTATAACCAAGAGTAACTAGAAAATTTTAATTCGAGTTATACATATTATTTGATTTTATTACAATAATATTATAGACCACGGTGTGGAGTGATGTGATCGCTGGTCGAGTTACGGAGCGGAAATTCTGGGTTCAAGTCGCGGACTTGGCAGAGTTTCTTAGCCCGGCCTTCCTGTAGACATCCACACGCTGTGGTGAAAAGTTGTAGTGAAAAGAGTAGCAAAAGAGGATTAATCCACCTCGTGAAATGGATTGTAAAGACTTCAATAGAAGTGGCAATATTCCGACAGGAATGGAAAAGTCTTGTTATCTTATCTTAATATTATATTTTAATTAATATTCAAATTAATCATCGAAACTATAATATACATTTTTATTTATTAAATTTAAAAATATGAAATTTTAATTTTTTAATATTTTTGTATTTTATAATTACCCATTTTTGCTGAATAGATTGATTTTTGTGTTATTTAGAATTAGACAATCTTGATTTTTGATTTTTACTCATATTTGTTTTGAGTTTTTAATTATTTTATTTACTAAAAATTAAGTTATATTTATATCCTTAAAATTAAGGACAAACACTTGAAGTTTACTAATGCTACATGCATGATGAATTACTAAAGATACAATATTGCTCTCTACGAATAAAGAACCAATTAAAGGTTCAGAAAGATCTTTTGATATTTTGCTGAGGATACCAACGTGAAATAACTCGAGAGCAGGCACTTCGGCGGAGACACAGTTCTATATAGTCCGTAATGGTTTTTATTTTGAATATCCGCTTAACAGATTAATGGATGACGTGTTAATGGAGTTTGGAGAACAGCAACCCATTAAAAACTGAATATTTCAACTTGACAATGTAGCTAATCACATGAATCGTAAAAATCAAGGCATGAATTGAAAAATCTGAATTCGAATTAATGCATCGTCAGTTTATGCAGTCAGTAATACCAATGAAATAAAATTCCACTGACTGCAGAAACTGAAGGGAGCAATTAATAAAGCCTGGGATGTCATACTAATGACAGTCCTACAAAAATTAATATTGAGTATGCCGAAACGTATTCATCAAGTTGTAAATGGAAATGGGGATCAGGATATTATATTAAATATTAATCATAATTCTACGATATAAGAAAATGTTTATCTAATATTATTCCTCGTTCTTTCAAGTGTCTAATTAAATTTCGCATTTAAAATTGATTTTTTTTTAAATTTACATGTTGAAAATATTACGTGATTTTGCTTTGTTAAAATAAATTATTATTGTCTATAATTTAATTTCGGTTACTTTTAGATATAATATACCTTATGTACAGAGTGATCACCTGGAAGATAGGAATTTGTAGGTATGAATTATGTAAAAATTGTAGTATAGTAGCTCCCTTTAGATTAATTACTTTTATTTAGTCGTAAATTACGTAATCTTTTATAAAAACTTCAAGATTGTACTACGATAAAACTTCTAAGACTTGAATTTATTTTATTGCTAATTCTTTATTTAATTTTTATGCTGTTGCTTATCATTAATTATATTTTTGAATGAACCATGCGTTTTAAACTACGAGCCATGTTTCTAAAAATACCTTCCAGGTTAGTAGAAATGAATAAAAATCCAACGAATGTAAAAACAATAAAAAGAGCGTTATTCAATTTTCTTTAATGTTCAGCAATTTATTATTGTAAAAGATTACAAAAATGATAAAAAGGGGCTAATCCTCCAGATATGTGAGTAAAAAATTATATTATTAATGGATAAAGCTAAAATTACTACGTAGTTGTAACCATTAATTTAAGAAGAACAAATTCCAAAAATGATGACAAAACCTATAGGTATGAGACGGTTAATAAGAAGGCAATATAAAAATTTTATTTAAAACTTTTTTCAATAAATATGAAATCAAACTCCACGTCCTCATAAAACTTGAAATTAATCTAATCGATTCTCAATAGAACAACGAAACTTTTTAAATTTATTTGGAAATAATAATAATAAAATCTTCATATTTCTAAAATTGAAAACTGAAACTTGGCTTTTTGTTACAAAAATTATATGAAAAATTTTCCAACTTTCATAAAATCGTAAATCTTATTTGAAAAATTAAATTTTTAAAACTTTACGTATTTTAAAAGATTATGCAATTATACTAAAAAAATCTCGCGGTTTATAAATTTTTCAAGAAGGAAGTCGAATAAAAATAATTATAATTTTTAATATTTACCATTGAATAGGAAAGTCCAATATAGGATACACAACAAATACCAACACATCATGTTATAATCAGTAAAATAAATTACATAATAAAGTTGTACAAAATAACACGAAAAGTTTTATATTAAAGCACGCGATTTTTGCGTCCGTTGAACATTTGAAGAAACACTTTAACGTACTTGAAGTAGTAACAGACTGAATTATCCTTTATCCTTTTACGAAAGCTTCTGACAGCACGAGCCTGCGCCAGTAGCAACACGATTTTAGTTCTAACTTCTAACATTAACACAATTATTTTCGTACAATTCTTATGCCATTTCGAGTTTCCTCAGTTATGCACACTTTGTTTACTAAGTATTTAATGTTAAATTATTCAAACTTAGATAAAATAAACAATTTAGTTTTACTACAAATTATAATTTTTTTGGTGCAACTCAGTTATTGTTCACACATATTTACTTCGCTAGGTGTAAAATATGTAAATTTTTGTATTTCCATTTTACATTAGGTGAAACAGGGTTCACTTTAGATCTTTTTAAGATAGAGTGCGGTCAATATTAACCTATTTGTAACTTTCAAATAAAAAAAGGTTATACATTCGTATAAATTTTAATCGTGTCCAATGGCTTGACATGCTGAATGGTTTACACAGCAGATATACTGGGTGTTATTTTGGCAATGGTCTCCATTGAGATTCTAAATTCAAAGCTTGGATGTTTCGATCAGAACGATAATCTTCCCCTTTTGTCGAGTTTAAATCAATGCCAACGTCAAATCACTCGTGAACAGAATTGCCAAAAAAATTATGCAAAGAAGTCTCTTAAACATATTTACAAAAACAAAGATCATTCATCTGCGTTCATACCGAATTATGTCTTACCTACAGGAGATGGAACGGTCAGGTGAGTTGCAATAAAAGGAAATGTATTGATGTCGACTGTTCCAGTTTTAATTTACTCGGTGGTGATAAAAGGATAGAAGAAATCATTTAAACCTAACATGCCATTCTAAAAATGGAGCTAATTGAAGCTCAACAAAACAAACAGCGGATGTGTAAACAAACTTCACGTCAAGTCGCTATATTGGAAACTAAGTAACATTTTACCAATTATACGATGTAATAGCGGTTGCATTATCCATACCGAGTGTGACGTAATGTCCAAGCAAAATCGTTGTTAATAATTAAAATTATTAAGTAACTGACGCTAGCGGAAAACTCGCATTTGGAATTTCACAAATATGCTTAAATCCGTAGATTAACGTAGAATTTTACTACCTACCAAGTTCTTGAAGAGTTAAAAACAAACTAATGTGACCTTATAAGTTTACTCGCGTATGAAGTTAAAAACCCTTTCTATGTAAGCATAGCGTCCATATTGAATTAGCACCATGTGTAAACATAACCTAGTTTTTTTTATATAAAATGTACTAATTGGCTTGATCGATATATTAAATTTCTTCTTTAATATCAATTTTTTCTTTTAAATTTTAAAAGATTAATTTTTAATTTTAAAATTTTAAGCAGCTTCTTTTTGTAATAAAAAGTTATTCGTTTGTTTTTTTTTACATTTAATTATGTAAACCTCTTATAAATTATTTTTTGACATTTCAACCAAATTTAATTAATTTTCGAGATTTGAAGAAAAAATAACATGCTTTTGGCTCATCTGAATTCTCCCTGCTCCTTACGTTCGTCCGTCAAATTACAGATTTGCCATGTTATGTAATTGATTTTGTTTTGGGTATCTGGATTATAATGGTGTATATTAGATATTGTGTATCAATATCTAGATTCATGATCTAGATTGAGGCACCACATGTTATAGTGATATGAGATTAAAATGAGGTACTCGTATTATATAACTCGTCCCTGTGAAATAATCCTTTAATAAAAGGCAAAGTTCAGTTTATACCAAACATTTTATTAATTTTTTTCACTAAATCTTGCGTAATAGGTAATTTTGCTCCCGTGTTTTCGAAAACAAAAACTTTTGGTTCCAGCAATTTTAACCGCAGAAAAGTACGGAAGCCTGCCTGTTAGCTGGAGTAAAGTAAAATAAAATCAAGTTTTAAACTGTTTTTTTTAATAAAAACTTTTATTTTGGAATTCGTGAAATGAAACTTCTTCTTTCATGAAAGACACTTTTGATAAGAAACGAGTTAAGAAACAAATATTGTATTGATATTATGGACAATTACTTCGTTTAATTATAATTAAAATCAATAAAAAAATTTAATCAATCAGTTTATTAAATTTAATGGTTTGTGATTAAAATTAAACAAAATAAATGAGAGAAATGATGAAGAACTTCATAAATTTGATGTAATAAATTACTCATGATAAGCTCACAATTGCTAGAGTAACTATTTTAATGAATGAATTATTTATTTGTATTCTAAATGTGGATATGAGAACCATTATAATTAGACCCTGTGTGGTGTAAATTTCGGTCAGTGTAGTATACTAAAAATTAAATTAGAACATAAAAATATGTTAATTAGTTATATAATTTTTAATAAGAAAATTACGTAATGATTAATTTACTAAATAAAATTACTCCAATTATAAAATAATTTTTGGATTCAGAAAATTACGAAAAATAAACGTTTAGACAAAGTTATTTTTAAAAACTAATAATTGAAAATTCAATAATATTTAAAATTTTGGTTACATTTTAACTATTATTATGCAAATTATCACGGATTAAATTGTTACATGTTAATTATTGGTGCTACTTTGTAATTTCACTAAAGGTAGTAATTTGCTATTAATTACATATTTATGTGTTCGCAATTTCAACAGCAACACTTCAAAGTTTGGTCAAAATTATTCGGAAAATTTAAATAAATAAATATAAAAATTTCGAATATATTTTAGTTTTTCTAGAAAATGCCTACAATGAAAAATGCAACACCAATAATAATAAATATTTTAAACCTTTCTAGGGTGATACTTGAGCCTCGTAGCCACGAACGTGCATCCATAAAGATGATAAATGAACTAGGACATTGTTTGTTGAATTATTGAATATCTGGAATACCAAATATTAAATTAATTTTTTTTTTGCGGATCAAAGCAAAGAGACTCTCTTATCAACAAGGTAACAAAATTAGATCTCACTTTTTACCACTTTTTAAAATTCAGGAGAAAGTAGATGCCAAGACTTTGTGATCAAGATAATACATAACTAACTTTCGTACACTCCATTGATATCCGATAACCTCAGACATATCAATTTTAATTAAGACCAATATCCAAAATACTTTAATAATTATTAAAGTGATGGCTTAAATAATTTTGGTGTTCATTTTTAATTATTAGAAATTGCCAAGTCAAAACAGAAATAATATTAATAAGTATCTAGTAATAATAAATTATTATTATTGAGCCCAGAGCTTACTAAATTCTGTGTTAGTGTGACGATCGCGAAACTTATATTTATAATTAATTATCTCAAACCCCAAAACATAATTTGTTGTTTTAATTAACAAATCCATCTTAGATAGGTAAATTTCAATCACCGTTGAACGTTTTAAATTATTTTTAGGAACTAAATTAAAAATCAGTACCTAATGGTGTACTAATTTTTTCTGTGGTTCGAAATCCACGTTCAGTTATACACTTTCTTGATAAACTAAATAATAATTTTCCCTAAGTTGTTCTCGAAACAGATGTTAATAATTATCTTTTTTCTGTTGCTCTAGTCTCGAAATATTTAAGCCTTGCACAAAATGTTGCATTTCCTAACTGGTTACGTAAATAGCTATTACTACCTATAAACTTTTAAACATAATATTATGGTATATTATAGAAGTATTTTGTTCGAAAACTTAAAATTTCCTCATTTAATCTAAAAAATTATGAATGCATAATCCCGCATATGTCATAAATTACTCCATATGACTTACCATATAGTGGAAAATCATTTTTCATGTGTAAATAATACAGCAGTTTAATTATTACTTAATATGTTATTCCATCTTCAACTAAAAGCTAATTTCACCTAAACGGTATGAAATGCTGCTGGGTAATACAATGTTTTGAAACCATCAAGCTCCAATTCGTATGTTGTCTAGCGTTAATATTATGTACCCAAAGAGCCTATGTACAAACATGTTCTGTGTTAATCATTAATGAAGAGCTTATTTAATTTTCAAAATTGTATAGCGTATACGATTGGATCTAAAGTAAATTATTTGTTCTATATGTATTTTCAATTTTTTGATGTATTAAAAGTAAATCCCATTTGGTAGCTTGCAAGTAAATTTATTTACATTCACATAGTCGCTGAAACAGTAAATAAAGTGGTGAAAAATATCAATACCCGTTACATCACATCATAACTAAATTTCGTTCAAATTGGATTGAAATTTTTTTAGGTAAAAAAAATACAAATATTGGTTATTGCCTTATAAAATGTTAACTATTTCCATCGAATTTACTAAATTTAAAGGACCGAAACACGGGTTTATTGTTGTTGTATAGAAATTGTTATTATTAACTGCATGTCAGCTAATTAAAGAATAAACTTTCGTGATGTTAGCACACCAAAGAATAAAAAATTCAACTTTTTTATGAAATCATTTGGTGGTGGTCGTTAGGTAGTACTTTTTGACGTACTTTTTGATATTGAATTAGATATCACTATATTTGATTTGAATAGAATGTGAATCTTTTTGTAACATTGCATTGGTATTAGAATTATTTCTTCTCCATCTTCCGCTTTCTAGAAGCATTAATTTCTAGGCTAATGCCTGTTATTTGCCCAACAATTGGTAATTTCCTCGGCAGTGTTAGAAACTTTTTGCATTATCAGGTAGCTTGCTAGACTTTCCTTCAAAATTATTTATTATTATTAATTATTATTATTATATTAGAAAACTGCTAGGTTTAGCAATTTTTAATGTTAATTTCTTTATTTTCGTTTTCAGTTTGGTCTATTTTTGATATTAGGTCAATAAGCGATTGAGGAATTTGATCCCATACTACTTATTCGTTAATGATATTTTCGAAATATTCAATAATGGCTTATAAACTAATAAATACTTGAACATAGTTTATAGCCCAGTGCAGATTATGTAAATAAGTCGGAAGCTTAAGTTTGTGTTCCTAACATTCAACATGTAGTTCTTAGGAGAATAAGAAATACCTTAAAAAGATGCAAAAGGTTGGAGTAACAGAGTAAATTTGAAATTTTTCAAGTTTTGCAAATACTTCCAATTAAAACTTTTATAAAAAGTTGAATAAAAATAAGACTTCTTCATAGCTTACAATATCGAAGAAAGTTTATTTTTTATTTTAATTGCTTCAAAATAAAATTATAGAAATAATGGCCTACCTAATTGAAGTAATTATTCTTACTTTCGCTTTTGTACTTACTTTTAGTCGCTGTTATTTTTTAAATAAAAAAATAAAGAAAAATTTGATAAATTTCAACATATAGTTTGAAACGATTTTTCAGGGATTACAAAAGAAGTTAGGTACACGTACAATAATAAGATTAAACTACGTGCAAATATCGATTAAATGAAATTGATACATTTATACACGTCCTGATGCCTTGTCAGCACAGGGCATTAGTGAATTGACATTTGTTACATTGTCTACTTTTAGGCAAACGTATAGGTATCATTTTGTTTACCTTGCAAAATCCTCCAACCGGAAACAAAAATTCAATGTTGTTCGTACTTTTCAAAAAACAATTCAACCCCTATTCAGGAAATTGTTGAAATAAAAGGTAATTATTGTAAAAACTGCAAATTGTTCACTTGCTGCCATTTAATTTTCCAGGCGCACCTGGCGATATTGTTAATGTTATAATTTAAGAAAATCGATTGTAACGTTGCTTGTATAAAAGCTTTTATTGTTCCAAATGAAAATCTTCTCTTATGTTTTTATTTAGGTATGAGTCACATACTTAAAAGCACAATTAGCTTTTATTTTACCGTTTTGTTTCCGTAAGGAAGTCAGTGCGAGGTTAAATTGATCCGTTAATTAAAAAATGGTAATATTTGTAGAATGTCTTTCAAACCACTTAAAATTGCACTATCTTTCCAAAAAAAGGGGTTTAAAAAAACTCACTGAAGCATTGAAATAAATAACTAAAAGTTTAACGCTGCACTTACTTTTATATTTCAGATTAGTCTTTACTTGTTTCCTTTTAACCCACATTGTGCAGATTAGTTTCCATCATGTACTTTTAATATAAAATATACAAAAGCTTTCTCTGCTTTTAGAAAATCAACATTATGTATGTTCATGGTTTTGAATTAAGTGGTTGTAGTGCACCAAATAATTGTAATGTAAAATTCTTACACAAATATTTTTGTAATAATAAATGCAATAACGAAAATTGAATAAAATTGAAAGTATTTAAGTGCTTTTTCAAAAAATGTATTAGTTTTTACCAATAATTATTATCAAAACCGATATCGTTATTCAACTAAATAATTTATAATTTTCTAAAATTATGTTATGCAGGAAGTGACATTTTTTATAACATCCTCGTACTTATCTGGTTTACAAAAAATTTGAACTTAATCTATTATGTGTGTTCATGCAGATAACACTAGAAACTACAATAGAATTAATAACAATAATAATAAGGGAAAATTGACTATTAATAGTGAACATATTCAATTAATTTCCTGCCTGCTAGCATACTCCCACTTATTGTAATTTTTATTCTTATAGAAGTAATGGATTCAGGAAATTTGTTGACACTTATCACTAATAAATTGATTGTGTCAAATACACCGATAACTTACTTTGTAATACTTATTTGTAATACTTGTACTACTGTGCATAGCTTCTTTGCTTAGTTCGATTACTATCACCAACAAATTAATCTAGTAAAGAAATCAACCACATCGATCAATCACCTGTTGCGCTTCAGTCTCGCATAACAGATATATCAATGATTTAAACATGCAGTTATAATTGTGTTATGTTATACAAAAAAAAATTAGGTTACATAATATTTGATAACGGTTATGTAAAACCACTTGTAGTAGTAAATTGTCTTCAACTGAAGTGAGGAGTATTTCCTCCGATTACCCAGCATTTTTAATTTTTAATCGGTTTTGAAAAAGGATTAATATTTTGATTATGTTACTTACCGATTTTATATCAAAAACGTAAAATTAATTAAAATTTAAAATATGTCATGACACAGTTAAGATACCAATATTTAATATTCTGCATTAGAATTGTTTAAATTTCAAGCATTGTAAGTGCTGTTAATGAAGATTCGACAAATCTTCTGTAACCAATGTAAATGTACTTTCATTCTTTCCAACCAATGAAAGACGTCATTTATAATGAAACTGTAAATCTAGGTAACTGTGCCACCTGTTAAAATAGTTCTCGTTCTTATGATAGATTGAGCCCTTAAGATTTAAAGTAGAGGGGGTAGACGTAAGGGGATAAGATGTAAAAATTCGAAGGTTATGTATACGTTACTGATTTTCTTTATGTATTAATATTTTATTTAGTTTAGGAAATATTGCAAAAGAAAAAAAGAAGATAATATATTGTCGTGAAACGAAATTAAAAACAGCTTTGCATTAATAATTTGCCACAAAGTAAGGGATGTTTTATCCATAATGACATGGTCGAGCACGGTTTTGTAAATGAAGGTCGATTTATGTTACCGCTGACACAAATCCACTATTATTGTTGAACGTGATTGAAATCCAGTGATTTATAAAGTTTTTGCGGTGATTTAAACCTAAAAGGGAACGAATTTAATTATTTACATTTGAATTTTAAGCGCGAAGTTTTACCTTAGTTGACGTGCAAAGTGGCTCAAAATTTCGATTTTCGGTTGGTATTTTGAAGTTTTTAAACATAGAAGGTAGAGAATGTTGGCGAGGAAGCTTGGTCGGCGGCTGTGAAGCCAGCAAGGCGTATTTTTGTTGAGGTCCACCATAAGTGACGAATTTTCGAGTTTTTCTTGGAAACCCAAGTGTTTCTCAAGCTGAGAATTAGTGCGAAGTGGCGTCTAAAGTAGACGAGGGTTTTTAGATTAATTTGGAAGTAGAATCTTCAAATTGCAGCGTTTTTGGAAATTATCATATGTCAGGTGTGCATAATTTTTTGGTCCGCCATTGACGAATGATCGAATGATTTTTGTAATCGAAACGATTACGTGCCTACAAATTAAATGTTTAGAAAAAAGAATTCAAATTAGTTAAATTATATATATCTATTAGGACTGCTTTTTTGCATTGCAAGGTAAGTAAACACCTCACAACACATCAAGCTACAGTTTAACTGCGTATCCGTTCCCATTTGCCAGGTCTCTTGCGAGATTTGGTCATGGTTCCATGAGCTTTTTTGTTTTCTTTACAGGTGATGAGGAGCTGGCCCATCAACCCGACCCCCAACCTGGAGGACCAGAGAGACGGCCAGAATAAAGTTCTTACTTCACCTGGATTCGAACCGGGCATATAGCGTTCATAGTCAACTCGCGTGACTATTATGCTCCGACCGTCTCAAATTAGTTAAATTTTGAATCGAATAATTTACGTACCAATTTTTGAGGTTAGTTGCACGATTTATTTAAAATTGGTTCAAATCGATTGAGTTTTGCCAACAAACTTTATTATACGATTGTCGATCGTCCTTTTCTGGATATAGTTGGAAAAATTGCGAAGATTTGGTGTCACAATTCGATTTTTATGAAAAGCGCAGCTGTTCGAAGAAGCAACAGATTCGTTACGAATGACAGGTGTCGAGGTGTGGAGTATAAGAAAGCAGTGGTCCGAAAACGTTGTCAACAAGTGCCGCATCACTGGTAAATAATAAACTTTGAATTTTGTCACACAATTATTATTGCTATAAATGATTTATTTGTCACACAATTACATATAAATAGAAACCTGGAATATTTTGAGTTCGATTTGCAAATAAATGCAAATACGAAGGGTTTCTATCTCACAAATTTACACATCAACGACCAAAACGAACCTGTTCGTAAACAGCTCATGCTCGACCTGTTTTTGCTTATTTAAATTAAATTTATTTTATGAAAATTAAATTAGTCATTTTTCACAAAGCTGAGTTTGATTTTATTTTCATGCAGCGAAACATACCCAAATTTAGTATTTTAGCGTTGTCGATAACGACAATAATTTTGATTAAGGCAATTCATGCAATTTTGTTCCCGAGAGAGGAATTTCAATTTTACGAAATTAGTGCGGTAGCATGGCCGTACATTTTGTTTTATTTGGCGACCCGAAAAGGAGAGAAGTGCAAACCCAGCCCTGTGATTTGTCTCCGTACAGAAATCGTATGTGAACCGCTACAAAGCTACCGATGGTACTCTAGTGTTGAGATATTGTCCTGGTTGAAAATAAATTTTAAAGTTGAAGGGTCGTAGGAAATATCTCTACAATATACTGACGCCCTTTTATCAAATTTAGGATGTCTCAAAGATAAAATTTTTTAAATTTTAATACTCGACTTTACTAATAAATTAACTCGTATTGAGGTAATATAAATTTAGAAAAATTGTTTACAAAAATTTAATAATTCCAAGTTTTGTAGCTATAAATATTTATTTCAACTTCAAACACTTTTTTGTAGGATTGTAACACACGTTTAATTTAAAATAATGCGCAAATATTCTCTAAGGATAAATTTATAAAAACGCTACTACTTTCAGCCATCAAGTCTTGTAAAAAATTTGTTTAACATTTTAAGAAACTTCAGAGGCAATAATTAAATTTTAATAAAATATGATCCTTGGTATTTCGTATTTTATTAGAAATTATAAAATTCAAAAATCTTAAACATGAACTTGAATAAATAAGTAAACTCTAAAACAACAACCCAACATACGAGGGAAGATTTTTAAGTCCGCGGAATGAGACAAAAGGAAGTGGATATTGTAACAAAAACTACCCTCCGAAACGCAACCCCTAATGAGAGAGTCGACACAAACAGAGACCAGAGTCCGACACAATCCGGAGAAGACCTCTCCGGTCATCCGAAAAATTCTATCACAGTTCCAATAATTGCAATGTAAAATTACTGTGGTAAACAGACACACAGTAGCAATGAATGATTACGGCAGTATTATAATCAAAAAGTGCACTCAGTTCAAACTAAACAAGTACCAAATTTAAACACAGTAACCTCTAACGGTTACCCAATATGAAATACAAAAGCCCAGAAACACGTCGGTTCATATTAATTGGATAAAATACAATTGCTTACCTAGAGCTCGGATGAACTTACAATATAATGGTGACATGTGTTCGCCTCCAACCACTTTCCCAACGTGTGGCTTCAAAGATGAAAATCTGTAACTTGTCAATTTACACCAGGAAAACACTTGATTGACATTTTGCGAACACAAAGCACTGCTTGCAGACCTGTAGCTGGAACTGTAGCTATTTTGCAGACCGCTAAAAACAAATAATTATTCCTGGGGTCTTCGCAACTATATAATTTATATTAGATAAATATTCAAAAAAGATGTCCTAAAATTTCAACGTTGACTGAAAAATAGTTAGTTACTTCTCAATCACTGGCACTAACTTTAAAAATAAACTTTCTATATTAACTTATTTAGTCTTATTTTTCACTTAATCTTTCTGATTCGGTAAACTTTTTTCTTTAATTTCAGTTTGATTTATTTGTGAAATAAATTCTTCATTTGTTTACATTTGCATATGATTCGATTTTTTGACGTTATTTTGCAGAAGGGTAGACTTTCAAACTTTCTTAAGCAGCAAATCTTCGAATGATGCATTCGAGTTTTTGGAACAACCTGGCTGATGTTCTACAGATGTAGGAATAGCGATATTATGAACTTCCTTATCTAAGATTTCTGAATCTTGTCATCCAAATTGTTGCTATTCGAGAAGAAATGAAAGCCCTTTCGACAGCAAAGAAGAAAAATAATTTGGATTTGAAAGAAGTAGAAAGAGAAACGATTTTATGTTCAAGAAAACTCTCTTATGAAATTTTTTGGTCACTCAAATCCTAATGAAGTCCTTTTAAAATTGTTGTTCATCTACTCTCATTATCTGTTGCTCATGTCATTAAAAATTGGGAAATATTCGGAATATACTTTAGCACAGCCTTTAGGCTTCCTTTACAACTTTCAAATTTTGGATAATTGAAAATAAGCTATACAGAATAAGATTGCTCTTTCAATTTTGTAATTAATTGATTTGTTTGTTAATTATAATGCTTGTTTCACATTTTCCATAATTTTTGCGTGTTTCAATTTACTTTGAAAGTAAAATTTACCACTATATGAAAACCCATTGAATCAATCTATTTTCAAATGATATTCCAAAAAGTGACATTAGAAGGGGGGGGGTAGGTCTGTTTTTCTACATAAATCAATTATTGAATCGGTAGGTACCTAATTTGGAAATTACATTATTAAAATTTAAATAAAGAAAATGCAAAATTCATTTCGATATGCCATAATTATTTTTCACAAAATAGAAATTTGATATTATACATTAATGACTACTTTTGGTCATGTGGTACACATTCTAATATTGCTCTTTTTGTAATGCTTTTTAAGAACGAGTTACTATGTAGAAAAAAAATGAAATGAAATTATTTAACTAATAAAAAAATTAATTATTTATTCTAGTTTCAACAACATGAGCCCAGACGCACTTTATTAACAGAAACGCCACGAAAATTTTTTATATAATTTTAAAACGAAAAACTTCGGAAAATCGTTCAGTTCAAGAACAACTGATTAATAGATGAGGATCTGGAAATGTATTCAGTATGTAAAATCGCAGTAAAAACATTGGATTTATTTTATATTAAAATCTAAAAAATGTTGGAAGTTACAAATACTGCAAAATGAGGCCCTTATAATTTGGATATTCACCCCATAATTTATTTTTCAATGTTTTTTCCTTCTTAATTCTTTAAACCTTGTCGTAGGTCAAATATAATTTGAAAGTGTTATTCCTAGCAGTAAGTTGGTGTGAACGCAGGATTGATTATAGACCGGAAATCCTGAGTTGGGGAGTTTCTTTATAGGCTCAACTTTTCGCTGAATAGGGACATTTCAGGATCTTTTCACATCATGAATGTTTACAATTTGAAAAATAAATTATAAAAATATTTAAGTAAACAATAATTCTGTTTATTTGATTATTAATAATAATAATTATTTATTTAAGTTTGTATTTTATAACCAAAACTAAAAGTTAAGACTAATAAATTTTGCTTTTTGTAATTATTATTATTAGAACATAATTTTAACTGATTTGGGAATATAACCAATTCGATGAAACGCTTTATCTTCTGTTAATGCTATAAATTTCCGAGTTTCATTTGAACTGAACCTTTTTCTGTTTAGTAACCACGCAGTTAATTAAAAATAGTAATTTATATGTTGGTGGTTAAGTGAAGTTACTAAAGATCTCAATTTTTAACTTTAAGCTTAAATAATTGAAACTTACACTGAATTACGTAAATAAAAGTTTCACGCACCTTTGTTTAAATTGGAATGCTTTCAATTCGATGGAGACCAAAAACTGTAGGATATTTCTCTTTCGAGATTTTATCTCAAGTTGAGCAATTTTTGTTAGTTACTTAGTTTATCTCTAAAAGTTGCATTGAGATCCTTTGGGAAGTAGGGAATAAACTAGTTTATTAAACAAAGAAGCATTTTCGGGTTAAAACGGACACCACAAAACCTTTACTTATAAGCTTAAGTTTCTACACTGTATTTTGTAATTAAAATCTGCGACTGGATAGGATATGCTTTACCAAAAATTTTACAGAATTCAGAAATTTTCGAATCGCAACTACGGTTAATAATTACAATTATCGGAATACTAAAGCTTTCGTACGCTGTTTAATTGTTGTTGTAATTACGTGCAATTCTAGATATTTTGAAAATACCGTAACCTCATTGCAGCAATTCATTAGTTATCTGATGAGCTAAATTTGCATAAAATTAGAATCTTGTTATTAATTACCAAAGTTCTTTACGTTTTAATTAAATTATCATTTATCAAATAATTTTTGGTTCTCGTATTGCGTAACAAAGGGAATAAAGCCCAAAGGAAACAAATACCAAGAATATATAAGTAAAAGTCATCCGCGTTTTAGTTTTAATTGAGAAAAGAAAATGTTAATTAGGAAAATTCTTTCGCAGTAAATCAACTTGATTGATTCAAATTAATTTGGGCATGTTGCGAAACAATTTGTAACTTTATTTGTTTTTGGTTTAGAAATAATTCAATAAAGTTTGTATTTCAATCAACAAAATAATAAATTCTTGAATTTGCATTACTCTAACGAAATAATAGCATTTGACGCAAAATAGAAAAATAGGAACGACAATAAAACGCAATCAACTGAAAATAACGTCCCATCATCAAAGCAATGGTCTCAATTTAGTTGCAAAAAGCTATAATAATCAATACTTGTCAGTTGTAAAGAAATTTGTAAATGTAAAAATCGTTTACGCCACCAAGAGAATAAATCACGAGGGGATTAAAAAATGGAAAAATGCAGGGAGAAGCGCGGTTGGCTCTTACATAAATATGTAAAATGCAGTTTTATAATACGTAAGTCTTATCAGAGTAATTTGTAGTACAAATTAAACTTTATTTATTAATGCAGATTTTTTAAAATTACAAAATTCTGAACACAGATTTATCTTAATGAATATTCAAGTTAATTTTTTAATATTCCTTAAAATTTTCATTTTAACACCCAGCACTTTCAAATTTCCTTCTTGTTAATTATTGATATTTGTTATTAATAGCTTAATTTCTAAGACCCCTTTTAGTTACTTTAAAATATTTTGCATAGGACTCAAAATTTTATTATATTTTCTACGCCCTGAAATGCTTATACAAACAATTCGTTTACACTTTCGTTCAAAGATTATCAAAAAGATGAAAAAGGAGTATTAAATGAGAAAATTTATATAAGATGAAGAATCGATAATTGTGCTAAAACCGGAATGCTTGAAATAGAAAAGTATGATTGCAAAATTTTTTATAATAAGAAATTTTATTTGCTAAAGTTTAATATTTCTTACAAAATCAAACACAAATTTTGTTCATAGTTACGTATTAGGTTGCGTATTGAAAATATAATGTCAGACGCAGGATACCTACGCCTACGGTTTAATGCGGATTCCGCAAAACGGATCAAGAAAGTAATACCATTTGACCATTCACTCACATTTAAAACAGCAACCAACGTAAAATAAAATAATGACAAAATTTATGCTAAATTTATTATGCAAAAAATAAAATGAAAAACGTATTGCAGTTCATGCCTTTATGCAATAAAAATGTACTTCAAAAACACAACGTAATTTAATTACACAAGCCGACTGAAAATTTACATGAGCAAAAGGCATAAATAAAGCTCTTCAATGAATAAAAGTATTTCATTTCATTGAGTAACGGAAATTAAGTTGTAAGGAAAAGTCTTGAGGGAAATTTCGCATTACTACAATACCATAGTCAAAACAGAGAGTGAAACTAATTTCCTTAAATCTTTCATTTACAAAATTTTCTACGTATTACGTAAAAACAATTAGAATTTCTCGAATATTTCTCTATTTTTGGCGAATGGCGAAGAAAATGTAACTTTTCAAGAGAGCATAAAAACTGTAAAAACTTTTTCCAGAGAAATCTTAAAATTTTCAAAAACTTAATTATGGATATTAGGGTCAACTATTAACACGGACTTCCATTTAATTCTATGTAAAATTCTCTCTCTTCCTGTAGTGTGGTGTCGCGTCACGTCGCCCAAGTGGGCGCAAAGCTTAAAATATTGCATCAAAAAATGAAATTGCAGTTACAACCTTTATCCTTAGCGCGATAGTATATCTACGCATTGTAGATTTTAATTCAACATTTCCTTTCACCAAAAAATAAACCAAGTAAAAACTCGAATATGTCTTATTTTATTTTGGTTTTTTGAATCAGTATTTTTTTGATTGGAGATAATTTATCTCATTTGGAAAAAAAGCTGTTAATGAAATCTCTGCTCATCAATAACGTAATTTTTCAAAACATGATATCTAATATACCCATAACGTCTTAACTTTTATGTTACTTGGATTTCAAACTCATTTAAATTAATGGTAAGATACATTTCTCGTACCTAGTTTATTTTATATTGACTTTATCTACAATGCTACGTGATTATGGAATATTTACGACTAAAATAGTATTTATGGGCATCTGTAAACATAACTTTAGATATTTAAAAGAATTATGACAGCTTTTTTATAATAAAATTTAATTATTTACATACAGAATTAAATTTTTTATTGATTAAAATTCCGCTTAAAATGTTTAAACAGTTTATGGATTTTTTGTCTTCCCTATACATTTTTAAAATTGAAAAAAGAATTCCAGTATAGAGTTTATCCAGTTTAAGATGTCACAAAGATCAAAGTCTATAGATTAAATTTAAACCTAAAATTATAGGGGAGGATAATATATTGTCGTATTATTTTGGCATGAAGAAGATTAGGAATTTCATTTTATTGTATGTTTTTAATTTATAAAAATTTGGTCGGTTTTATTAACTTGTGAAATTATTTTGGGAAGAATGCAAGGTCGCATGAGAACCGTTGTGTGGACGATAAAATAACTGGAATAGTCGTGTCGTAACGTTAGCCCAAGGAATCAGGGATGGGCGGAGCTAATGTGCAAAAATGAAAATTAGTCCGTTTCACTTATTGATGTCAATAAGTGGAATTGGGTGTCACGTGTCATCTACTGCCCAACATTTTGGCTCCACCCTGCCCTGATTCCTTGGGCTAACTTTATGAAAACCGAATAATTCAACGATTTATTTATTTTTGACCTTATTTCTGAAAAGTTGTATTTTCTAGTTGGATTATTCGCTGTTGAATCTGTTCCGTTGTTTGTTCGATTTCACCACCGCGTATATGGATATCTGTTGGAAGGCCGAGCTAGAAACTCTGTGAAGTCCACGATTCGAACCCAGAACTTCTGCTCAGAAATTCAACCAGCGATCACATCACTCCACTGCTGTGGCTCAAATTCACTTAATTTACTAAATTCTTGTCATGCAGTAAAATCATCTTTTATGCTTTGACGTATTTAGCTGATATAATAAGTAGCGGATACTGCAGTTGGACTACTACTATTTTAGTACATCCTGTATGTGTATTATTTCTGTAAAAAATTTTCTACCACAGTTAATTTGTAACAAGCAAAGATATTCATTGTGTTAGTAATTAGAGCACTACAAATGACTTTCAGTGTTGTACTGTTTTGTACTTAAGAGTTTAATTTTGTAATAAATTTTAACTAAGAAAATTTTACGTGTTGCAAATAATAGCATACCGACATTAATAATAGTACCGCAAACTGTTGTAAATTAATTCTTTTCTTAATTGGTTGGTTATTACGGTTCACAACCTGTTCGATAATTTAAATCTCAGTTTTAATGATTTCCTTACCACTCTTGTGATATATTAGGTGCGATTAAAAGATTATAGTGGAAAAATTACATATTTATGATATTTTCTTGAAATTATTACCCTTTATTGTCGTTGCTCAGAAGTATAATTGAATAACAGGTGAATGGTCGTAATTTCCGATTATGCAGATATTTTTCTACTAAAGCTGGTTTTATATGCATACATAAATATATTTATTTCATTACATTGAGCACAGGAATACAGGATAATATTGCAAAGAATTACAGTGACATGGGGATACTTCAAATCCTGGGAATATAAATTGATCACAATGTTTTTATTTATTCGAAAACTCTAGCTCCAAATTGTGTTACAGTAACTGATTTCTTTTTCGGCAGTTAAAAGTGCCTGAAAAATAACTTTTTCCCCCACTCCACGATTTAAGTATTAGAACCTGTTTAACAATTTTACATTAGTAATTGAGGAAACACTATAAAATGATTCTGATTCCTTATTGGTGACAAAACGCTAATTATTTAATTTTACACAGCAAAATAGTGCTCTGCAGTTATTTCCTAAGACATTTTAAAGGAAACAAAATGATACAAAAAAAAATGAACTGGCGAAATCCCAATGCTAGTAACTGTAAATGATTTATTCATAAATAAAGTAATAATAACGTAGAACTTTGTAATTAATACTTAAAAGTTTGATCCATTACTATCCTGTTTTACCATTTATATGTCCTTAAATTACTATACACAATAATAATAATAAATACAATAAACTATAAGTTACAAATTACTATAAAAATTCGAATAATGTACTTTGATTTAATCAATAATGTTTTAAAAATTCAGATTTGCGTAGTAAAAAGTAAAGTATATTTATTTTTACAACCGATATGTTATAGCTAACTTATTAAAAAAAATTGCTTATTTAATATTTTGCAATATTACACAAACACATTGTTTACATATTTGTATCAGCATTTCTTATTTAAAATCCTATTTAAAATTTAATCTATGAACGTTGAAATATACCCGCACCCTCGATTTATTAGCATTTTAATAAATTGTCAATAAGATTCAGCATTTCTGAGTTTTGATGAAAATTCTGACTACATTACATAATTTAATTTCAGCTTTCAGCAAAAACATACGGTTTGCAACAATATATTTTTAATTGTAAGCGTATTATTATGGTAACCACATGAATTGTTTCAAATATTTTATTTTAATAATTACAAGATTAGTTTTGGTGGCCCGAGGAGAGTTTATATTCACATAATTTTCTTTTGTCTCTACTCTAAATCAAAATTTAGATTTCCATGACAGATGAATGTAATTTTGTATGAGAAATAAATCCATGGTTAATTAATATTAATATTTTGAATTAAACAATTATTATTATTTACCTCTCTTCGTTATTGAATATATTCATGTTTATTATTAGTTTTACCATTATTTGAAATTATACTAATTTACTTATTCAAAATGGAATAATTTGTTAAATATTCCAGTATCTCACAATTCCATTTTGGCCTCAGGAACATTTGAAATCTAATTAATTTAGAAAATAAATAATAATCTTGAAAACATTTACGTATAAACAAATACAGCATAAAAACAAAAATGTAAAATACAAAGGTGATGCACAAATTTTATACAGTAACGGGGGGTGAAATAAAAAAAGTTATTGTATTCTGGACTTAAACATCCCTAGTTTCTCTCCAATTTCCATTTTATTAAATTGTTTCCTTCAAATTTTTATTCAAATAATCTCCCCTTTAATTTTGCAATACTTCATGTAAACCGCATCTTGGTATCTTTGCTAGTTGGTTAGATATTAAGGATTGGAACTTTATATTCGTTTGAGAATGAAAATAAAGTGTTTATTTTTAAATTTGGAAAAAAGCTTAATGAAATGTTAAAATAACATAATTTAAAGTTGAAATGCATGCAAATTTGTTTTTGTATTTTATTTTTATCGCTTTGAAGCGATCACGTGTTGACAGTGTATTATTTATTGCTTCCTGAAAAATGGTTAATTTTTACACAATTCTTAAATTTCGATGTACCTACATAAATAAATGAATTTTTGGAATCTATGTTTTTAATGTTTTAATGAGTTTCATGTACTCACAAAATTTACTACCATCTTTTATTAATACTCTTTAGAACTATCTCTCCCTCAAACCAAACAAAATTAAAATTTTTCACAAAATTAAATGCTTTTAATAATTAAAAATTCGTCGGATTATTGACCCATATCTTGCTAACTATTCTGTTCTTTTGCAATCCCCCGTTATCGCTTGACCTTTGATTCCTTTACTAAAGAATTTCCCTTGTAAATTTTATACTTCGAAAATTTTACCATTTCAAAAATTTTCTCTTCCAAATTTCATTCTATAAGAAATAACATTCTTTTAACTATTCCACTTGTCTTATTTTCCAAAAAATCAACTTACGACTACTATTACGACTATTTCTTCACTCTACGAGAATACGACAATATATTATATAATTTCTCTCTCTTCAATCCATAACCCTTCTGCAGGGTGTAGTGAGCCTTTTAACAAAGGCTTTTCATGGCAGATTACATCCCGGCGGTCGGAGCTTAGCGGTCACGCGAGTTGACTATGAACGCTAAATACCCGGTTCGAATCCGAGTAAAGTAAGAACTTTATTCTGACCGTCTCCCCTCGGAAGGCAATGGCAAACCACCGAGAGTAATATGCCAAGAAAAATCCTTAAAATGTTAATGATCTAAATAAGTCCAAAATTGATCTGTGCAAACCACCGAGAGTAATATGCCAAGAAAAATAATTAAAATGTTAATGATCTAAATAAGTCCAAAATTGATCTGTGGACTAAGGGGAAGGTAAACCACCACCCCATTAGCCTTCTTGGCTAAGTCGGGGGGATCGCCGTACATCCGGAATCGGATAGGCACCTGAAGAAGAAGAAGGTTCGCCATTGCCTGCCGAAGGGAGACGGCCATAATATGATTTTTTACTTCGCCCAGAGTCGAACCGGGTTCTATGCGTAACCGTCTCAGACGGTTATAATTATAAACTAGGTACCAATAAAAACATTAAATTTAAATAAAACGTTATTTTTTAATTTATTAGTTGAGTCAGATTAAAACTCTCAAAGAGCCGCATGCGGCTCGCAAGCCATAGTTTTGACCACTATCGTTATATAGTATCAGAACTAAAAACTTTTTAAATTGACACTGGAAATGGTATGTGGTATTTTAACATTTAACTAATATACGAGTATTTCACACATGTGTGGGCTAATCCTGAGAGATTTGAATGTGTAGATTAGGATTTTAAAAAGCAACTCGCTAATACGTAATATTCCTATTTTTAATCTTTTTTCCTATATATGAGTCTAATTTGCCTGAACTGCTTTAAATGTCTGCAAATTCAAATATCAGCAACAACATTTTTATTTGTTTTGCTAATTAATGTAACTTTTGATGGAGAATTATTTGATCGTCGCGCTCATATTACAAATATCGCTTTGCAGTTAAATATTTAATTGCAAAAATAATGCAACCATGTAGCAGAGCGTAAAAAGCTTTTGCAATTAGTTTCAATTTAATCCAAAATCGAAATGTCATGAAAGCTGAGTTTGTGCATTAGAATGATTATCATCATCCATACACAACAATAAATAAGTATAATAAGTATATTTATGATAATTTAATTAATAGAAGCTGTGTGCATTGCACATTAATTTAAGCAATAACTAAATTACTTCTGGATGAATGAGCGAGCCGTTAGCGCCTTATCGTTAAGAGTCCTCATTTGCTCATCAGAGATTCGAGATAGATTTAAAATAGTATACATAACGTGACCATTTATTTTTAGACTCAGAATGCGACATCAATTATTTTTACTGAATCCACCGATAATAGAATAAGCTACCCTAAAATCAGAAATTAACTCCTTAAAGAACTAAGAAACTATTTGAAGAAAGGAGAAGAGTTTGTTAAAAAAACAGTAAAAGAACCAAAATATTATTATTATTATTAGTAAAATTTAGTTTATGCTCGTAATGCTCCCGAGTGAGGCCGAACTAATCTGCAGTCTGCACGTACACTGAAAAAAGTGGATGTAATTTTACAAATATTTTACGTTAATATACGTGTAATTTTCCATGAAATATCATGTAATAAATTTTTTCCATATCTTTTACATGTAAAATAGTCGTGTTTTAGTAATTTTACAATAATTTTTAAAACCTTTCCTCTACTAGTATAATTTTACTGGCAAATGACAAGTAAAATTTACAAATACTATGTAATTTTTAGAAAGTATGTAAAATTACGTAGTTAATGTAAAATTGTTGCACCTTAATTCAAGGAAATGCTCAGGAATGCAGACGATATTGTCGCCTATTTGCCCGGCATCTTTTCAATTTGTGATTGTGCTTAGTACTTTTTAGTACGCTTTGCGGTGTACGAGTTATTAGACGTGAAATATAAATTATTGTAAGTGTGATTTTGTGACCTTCATATTTAAAAGAATTAGGTAAGTATTCGTATATAATAATATTGTACGTTCTTGTAATTATGATTATGTGTATTTCAGTAAACACAACATAAAATCAGTTGAAAAGTAATAAAAACACTTGCGTTAGGTATCAATCATAGAAATACGCCACGGATAAAATGATAATAATATGTTGATGGCGATAGAACCCCATGATAGAATCCGAGCCTGTTGTAACAAATTTCATGTTGTAACAGAAACTAAAAACCATTGGCAATGGCTCCCAAGAGAAAATGCGTACGTCAATTTATACGGGGTAGGTATTATTTAGAATTTATATTTCAATTTAATTAATTGACATTATATTTTTACAGCTTCCCAAAAATTGAAAATTGATGTGTCTATTATCATCCTGGAAGGTGATGGTGCAGTAGCGGATGAAGATGAAATTTATTATTATAAATGTTTATTTAGATGTTTATTTAGACATGTTTAACAGCAAATTTTGACATTTATTTCTTTATGTGTATGTAATTTTTTGATTTAATTTTTTAATATGTGTAATCAATATCTAAAATAAGTACTTCTTAGTATTTATATAATAAATAAAAAATTATTTTGATCAAATAATTGGTTTCTTACTAATGTTGTAAATTTATTAAGGGTAAGTTTTCGTCCATTTTTAATTAATTTATTTTTCCTATTTTCAGGTAGCGGACTATCAATAATTACTCGATTGTATTACTCGACGTTTCGCTAATTATATTTATGATGAAGCTATAAATATATTAGCGAAACGTCGAGTAATACAATCAAGTAATTATTAATAGTCCACTACCTGAAAAAAAGAAAAATAAGTTGTAAATTTACTTATTACATGTGAAATAACAAAGTAAATTCACATAGTTAATGCGAAATCACAAAGTAAAATCACATTGTTAATGTGATAATACAAGATGATAGTAAAAATGATATTACATGTCTAAAGTATTTTTACATGATCAATGTAAATGATTACATGTATTATGTAATTTTACGCGACTTATTGATGGCCACTGGTGACCATCAATAAGTAACGTAAAATTACATAATTTTTTCTTTCAGTGTATAGTCGCATTCTCTCCGAGTGAAGTAATCTTCGGTAGACTCGCCCCTTACTAAAACCTTGTGTAAAGTATTTACGTCAAGTGCACGTATCGTCAACAGAATGCGACAACTATGCGGTTCTTACTTGAAAAATCGATATTTTACAAAAGATTATTTCCTAATCATCATGTTGAGTTTTTGTAAATATCTATAATATCTTCTAAACCCAATTAAGATATTCGAATCGGCTCTTGTTACATTTTCTTTTTACAAATTTGTCTATAGAACTTAATACGTACACTTATTTAGTTATATATCGCATTGCTCACACAGAGTTTTCACTCTGTGATCGAATATAAAGTAAAGTTGAAAATTGCTACAAAAATACAATCACATTTCAGCATCATTTTTATGAATTAACAACTCGGCTGAAAAGTTCTTATCGTTTTGAAGAAAAAAACATTTTTTTGCCAAAATGCAATTTAATTATTCAACATAGTTGCCTTCGAGGGCGATACATCGATTATAACGATCTTCCAAATTTTCGATACCATTTTTGTAGTACGATTTGTCTTTAGCCTCAAAATAGGCCTCTGTTTCGGCGATTACTTCTTCATTGGTTCTAAATTTCTTTCCATCGAGCATTCTCTTGAGGTCTCCAAACAGGAAATAGTCGCTGGGGGCCAAATCTGGAGAATACGCTGGGTGGGGAAGCAAATCATAGCCCAATTCGTTAAGTTTGACCATCGTTTTTATCGGCTTGTGACACGATGCATTGTCTTGGTGAAATAAAATTTTTTTTTTCTTCAAATGGGGCCGTTTTTTCCCAAGTTCATCCTTCTAACGCACCAACAATACTATATAATAATCGCTATTGATTGTTTTCCCCTTTTCAAGATAATCGATGAACAATATACCCTGCGTATCCCAAAATACAGACGCCATAACCTTGCCAGCCGACTGCTGTGTTTTCCTCGCTTTGGATTGGGTTCGTCGCGTGCAGTCCACTCAGCTGACTGCCGATTGGACTCTGGAGTGTGGTGATGGAGCCATGTTTCATCCATTGTCACATATCGATGCAAAAATTCGGTTTTATTGCGGTTAAACAGCTCCAAACACTGCTCCGAATCATCAACATGTTGTTGCTTTTGATTGACATTGAGCTCACGCGGCACCCACTTTGCACAGAGCTTTCGCATGCCCAAATATTCATGCACGATATGTCCAACACGTTCCTTTGATATCTTTAGAGTCTCAGCTATCTCGATCAACTTCACTTTACGGTCATCCAAAATTATTTGGTGGATTTTTTTGATGTTTTCGTCTGTAACGGCCTCTTTTGGACGTCCACTGCGCTCATCATCTTCGATGCTCATATGGCCTGTACGGAATTTATCAAACCACTTACGAATGGTTGCTTCCCCTGAAGCAGAGTTCGGATAACACTTATCAAGCCAAGTTTTTGTTCCAGCACTATTTTTTCCCATTAAAAAACAGTGTTTTATTAACACACGAAATTCCTTTTTATCCATTTTTTTCCAATAACCAAAGTTGCTTTACTCAAAATGCTATAACTCACGAACCAATTGACAGATCGCTGTCAAATTTTGAAACGTATCGTTTGAAGGTTAGTTCTCACTGAAACTCATATGAAAAAAATTCTAGTGGCGCCCTCTCTTAGAAATGATACGAACTTTTCAGCCGACCTAATATTACAAGATTTTATCTCTAGTAACATTAGAAAATCGAAATAATATATTTAGTAATCGCTTTGGTAATATTTCGATATCGCTGGCACTCCAATTTGCAACCTTTTCCATTTTTCCCTCCTCTCCCCTACTATAAATATTAAAGTACCTATGTAATTCAATTGGAATAATAAATTGAATACCTTGAAAATATTCTCTACATTCTATAGTCAAGATTTCAATTTTGCAAGTTACATTTTATTACTTAATATAATGAATTTTCTTACATTAGTCGTTAAATTTACTTTGTAATGCTATTTGCTATGAAAATTATATTCTATTAAACAATAATTTCATTAAATGTATTTCATTTAAGTAAGAGATATTACTAACAATTAAATTGTAATAATTACACTTGAAAATTCAAAGCATTTAAAAGATTTATTTAATATCGTAATAGGAAGACTATATAATAATTTATTATTATAAGATTTTTATAAATAAATATAATTAAAATGATTTAATTTTACTGTTTTTACCTAAAAGTTTTACATGCACATAAATTCACTTTACAACTGTCAAGAAATACGGTCAGAAAATGTTACTTTCCGGCTTAGGCTCCTCATTCTATAAGTAAAAGAAGAAAAGGATAATTATTAAATATTTTTTTACATTAATTATTTGGTTCAATTATAGTTAAAATTATATTATTTTAACTTTTCAGGTAAGATAATTTTAAAATTGTTGAATTTGTTTTTCACAAAAGTGCATCTTATATTCTGTATTTAAAAGTTTGAAGGTAATATTATGTACCAAGAAATGGGAAGGCCCGTCTTAATACTGTGTATGTATTATTTGAAATTTAATTTAAAATTTTATATTCAAGATTAGAATTTAGATCTAGCTTTTTGAAAATCAATTGCAAGATTTGATGCACAATTGTTGTTTAATTAGGTAAATAATATTATATGCTTGCCTATTACTACATTACTATATTTTAAATTTTTCAATATTGGAAATTTTTTTAGGATGCCAAAGAATGACACATTAAAATGAAAAGAACAAAAATAAATTTTTATGGTAAGCATCATACAATAAAAGCAATCGATTTAAAATTTTATGTTGCTTGCTTCCTATTGTAGGTAGTAGGTATGTTAATTTAATTGCTAAAAAAGTTTTGTATTACTGTGTTGTAGCATCTATAAGCATTGGGTAATAAAACACACCTAGAAATATTATTAGTTTAATAGTTAACCTCGAAGTTCTATTATTGTATTTGTAGATTTTTCATCTGCATAAATATATTATGTTCAAATATAATAGAACTAAAATCAATAAAATATTTTAAAAGCAACAAAAAGAACGGTCGAATGACTTATGATTTTTCTTTACTGGATTTATTCTTCATTATTTAAAGTAAAAATTAAAATATCTAATGTACCTATTTACCATTTATAAATACTGCCCTGCTAAGGTAAGAAGTCGTATCTGAAAATTTATAATTATTGGGAATTAAACGAATTTTTTTTAATCATGTTCTGTTGAGAGAACAAATTATCCTAGAAACTGGATTTTGCACATATTAATGAAATTAACCTATTTTGAACTTGGTTATTTGAGATTATGCAGATATGACTTATGGACGTAGGGATCCCCAACGTCACAATTTGTACTCTTCCAAATATTTATTACTCATCATTACTTATAAGTCCAAATGTCGTAACTGACACTAGAGTTATTATAGATACGTCAAGTTAAAGCAATACTAGTCAGATATGATATTTTGATTTAGAATGTCGAATAAAAATGTTATTTATAATTGATTTAGGTACACAAAATTCTTAGATGGAGTTTCTCTTTTAAATAAATAATAAAAAATAACTTATAACATAAGCTATAAATCGGATCCTTGAATATGGTGCCAAATCAATTAAAAATAACAAATGCGAAACATGGACTAATGTAGCCTCTCCACTTTTCATAAAATAACATTTTTCGCATTCCAGGGTATGAGTTGGAAGCAAGTTTCCTTTAGCCGTCTCATCGCACGTAATTTGCCATTGAGTAAAGAGTAATGGATTTTTTCTACTTTTAATTTATTTATTATTTTAGGGGGCGAAACATCCGGGGGCGAAACGAGGTTATGTGACGTTTCGCCCCCGCCGTTTCGCCCCCTAAAATAATAAATAAATTAAAAGTATAAAAAAAAGGTAATTTTAAAATGCCCAACAAATAATCCATATTATCTATCCTTCCATAACTTTCTGCGATGTTTTTTTATTCTTTTTGAAATTACACTATAGTATGTTTTGTTATGTAGCAGTCTTCAAAATAGTCCACAATGGGCAGTGCATCTTGAGGAAAATTTTCGTCTTCTACGAGAGCGTCGAATTCATAGAATTCATTCACGAATTCATAGAGCGAATTCATGTGATTGATTAACCCCTAGCCCTAACATAACTCACCAATAGAGGAAGTTTATTATCGCTAATAAACGTTTCAATTTGTAATTGCTATAATAAGGGCCGTGCCCAAGGGGGGGGGACCCCAATATTTTAGGAAGTTGGAAAAAAGTTGGATTTGAATTTAATCAAGTGGGAAAAACCAACAATAGTCGACATAGACAATAATTACAGAAAGTTACAGCATTTAACAAAATATAATAAAAAAAATTGTTTATTTGTTATTAAAAGTAAGCTTAAAATGGTCTTAAACGTGACCAATAGTAGAAATTAACACAAAGTGTGAATGTAGTGTAAAATCAAACTTGGCGGCGAATCGGCGGGGGCGAAACGGTGAGGGCGAAACGTCCCCATCCCAGAAAAAAGGTAGAGGCTAAGCAGGTATTGCGTTGCAGAACATTTACTTCCACAAAGCCTACCCATGGAACCTTCTTTATGAGAACTGCCCTAGGTCGACCCTGATGAATTGAGTAAACACCTCAGGAATGACCCTAAGCCAAAAATGTGAAGCATTATTCCACTTTCCATGCGCCGATCTTGAGAGTAAACTGATGGATTTTTGACATTCATCCTCACCTTAAAATTCTTTTGAGTTTTTATTAACAATTATTATCATATCTCCTGTTCCGGTCTTGGGTGCTCGAGCCTAGACCCTAGTTTTTGTTATTTTTATCTTGATCTGTTCATGTGTAACCTATATATTTTATTTTAGAATTCGATATCTTCAACCTACCCATTACTATACTTCTGCTTTACAAATGAATAGAACCAATCGTCTTATATATGTGCGTTTTATTTTGGAAGATTGCTGTCCAAGTATTTTTTTCTTAATTAATTGTCGAATAAATACCTAAGTCAGAACGTGAAATAACCCATGAATAATATCTGTGCGACCCAAGTTCTGATGACTAGAAGTGTAAAACCCACGTTAGTCTGTTAACAAAATATTCGTGGAGGTTCAACGGGGCAAGTGGTTCAAATGCAAAAATATTCACAATCTATATTTTGAACATCAGGATGACACAGGATATAAGGGGGGGGTCACCTAACCGGTATAAGGATAATAATTATACCTTTTATTGGCCTTTTAAAGGTAAATGAAGGTCATTCCTGTTATTGGGGGGCTTTGCTGCCCAAAAGGTTGAGAAACGATGCTATACACAAAAACTTGGAAAATACAATTTGAATACAAGGCGACTACTTATTAGGAAGTCCTCAAACTCGACTATTTGTACAACATACTAGGTGACTATTATCATCTCGTAATTTTTGATTTTTTGAAATTTTTTAACTCTTTGATGAAGAGACGGTCGTTAGCACAGCGATTAAGCGCATGCACTGCTAATACAGGCTTATGGCCGTCTCCCTTCGGCAGGCAATGGCAAACTTTCTTTCTTTCTCGGTCTTTTACCCGTTTTACCCTAAAGAGGGTTTGGTGAACCTTTTTAATTTGGGGACGATTTATGTACTTTATATGTTTCGTACTAAGTCCTTTTTTTTACCCTAAGACAAGGTTTCTCTTGGACGATTACACCCCGGTGGTTTGTCATTGCCTGCCGAGGGAGAGACGGCCAGAATAAGTTCTTACTTTACTCGGGGTATTTAGCGTTCATAGTCAACTCGCGTGACCGCTAAGCTGCGAACGCCTCCGAATGGCAAACTACCGGGGTGTAATCTGCTATGAAAAACCTTTGCTAAAAGGCTCAGCACACCCTGCAGAAGGGTAATGAACTGAAGAGAGAGAGAGAATTTTTGATTAGTTCAATTATGTATTCGCAATTTAATTAATTTGTAGCTGAGTGATGCAGGTAATAAGTTTTGTATGCAACTTTTTTTAACAACATCGGGATTTAATAATAATATTTTAGGTTAAAATATTACTCAATAAAATTCTTTAAACTCAGATATTTAAATTATTTATGGCCGGTTTTACAATAGAAGCTTAAGCTCAGCTCAACTTTGAACCAGCCTTGAGCTTCAAATTTTACAAATTATGGGTTTTACAATGTGCGCTTAGTACTTGAGCCGAGCTCAACTTGAAGCTTGCATAGGTGCTGCATAGGTGCGGTTCAGCTGAGCATCGGCTTAGTTGAGCCGATGCTAAACCTCCAATTGTAAAACCGGCCCTAACTAGCTTTCGGTTAAACCTCGGGGTTTAAACCTTAAATACGGGGTTTTTAACCATGTTGATTGGTAGAACTGAGTTCAAAGTTGAACGAGGTTTAACCGACGTTGGTACAGCCCACCCTTAATAGACAATTTAAACACTTGAACTGTTTCAATTTAAAAAAAAATGTACTTAATAAATTTAATTTTTAATTTTAATGTACTTAAAATTTGGTTAGTTGTTAATTTGTGAAAATAAATTAGTAAGGATATTTTAATAATTTACGAATTAAGGTAATAAAATTAATTTTATTATGTAATTTCTGATGAAGAATGCATTACGTATTTGAAAGCTTAAAAAAAATACAATATTAATTTTATTACCTGAATTCGTAAATTTTTAAAATATCCTTACTAATTTAAAAAATTTAAGTTTAAAAAATAAAATAGTTTGTTTGATATAAAAATTATTAATGAATATTGAGTTAACTATTTAAGCTTGTTAATTTTTAATTTAATAAAATGTTTTTCTTCGACCTGTTATGGAATACAATCTTATCAATAAATTTTTTATTTGCAATGATCGCACGTCGGGGCACGAAACTTTCGAAACTGTCAGTAAAGCGATGGTGAGATTCAACAAAATCAATTTATTTTGTCTCATCGTCTAGCAGCGACATTTAACAATGAGTTAACTATTAATGCTTCTATGATAATTTATTATTTATAATTTAGATTATAACTGAATTTTTTTTATATTGAATTTATTCATGTTGACTTGTGGAAATTGAATTAATGAAAAAAAAATATAAATACGATTTTCAAATTTTCATAGTTCAATACATGAAAAAATGTGATACACATGATGAAATAGTATTTTGTATTTTGTGCTAAAGTTATTCTAACTGTGTAAATTATGATAATGAAATGTAAATAATTTGTACAACAACCAACGTGTAACTTGAAAATTAAAAATTGTTCAAGCATTTGTTACACTTTTATGTTTTAATATGATCTGAAAAGTTAATGCTTAGGTACCCAATGTAAAAACTTTTTTTCTTAAATTGTTATATCTAAAGCAAACGTATACAAGAATCTATGGCATCTTTCAACGCTTTCTGCGTTAAACTTGTTTATATCTTTTGTATATAATTTGCTACTACATATGTATAACAAACTACCGTAGGGTAAAAGTTTGCCCAACGGAGTAGCAAACATCTGAAAATTATGCAGGACTATAAAATTTTGAGTATGTTATGATAACCTTCTGTAAGGTTTGCTTGAATATGAATAATTTTCGACAATATGCTTCAGATGAGTTAAAAAGTCGAAATAAAAGAAAGTTTACTAATATTTTATGCAAGCACATTAATACACGAAAATGTTTTCATTAATGAACTGGTGCAAAAATTGAAAATAATTGTTATCATGAAATTTGAAATATATCTAGATGGCCAAATTTACGTTAATGTTCCAACTAGTAACAGCGGTTACTCGAGCATAAATGTAGAAGATGATCAAGAAATTGTTGGGTTTGCTTTTGATAGGTAGGCCGACCTATCTTAATAATAACTCGAAATTCTAAATTGCCAGGATTATACCTTACTTGCAGTTATTTCATAATAAATTATGAATGCTGTAATTATGTTACTGCGTTTGTACAGGGTGGTCCATCTACTCTCATACTGTTATTGAAATACGATTTTACTTTTGACGCTACAAGAATTGCACATTCCTTGTTCACTTCCAAAAGAAGTATTGGTAAAATTTGCAGTTATATAGAATATAAAAAATCGTGTAGGAGTAATCTTAGAGTCCTTATCATTATCTAGCAAAAGGGATGTTTTGTTATACTTCAATGTTGTTATAGTTAGGTTAATGATCGTGAGCTAGCTTACCACTAACGATATTATTTGAAATTCTCGGCGCTTGGGTTTTATAATATGGAATGGGAGATTTGAAATTAAAAGTTCAGCATTACAAAGGTAATTTTAAAAATGCTATATAAAAATTACTCTTTAAAGTAGTCTGGTCTTCAAATTAATCGGAGAATCCACAGAAGCCACAACTGTAAATCAAACTTAAAATAAAATAATATTAAACAAGAACGCTAGTGCTTCTTCAAATTTATAAGCATCTCATTATTTTTACTGTCTGTATCAACTTGGTTATAATAAGTTCACTAACACTAATGTATTTTGCGGAATATTATGCCAACCATATTGGTTATTTTAAATTTAAAAATTCCTACAAATTTTATTTTATGAACTTTAAAGTAGAGGTATCTATTTATTTTATAAATAGGTTAAGTAATTCTAGATTATTGTATACTGCGAAGAACAAACTGAATTGTGAATCAATAATGCAAGTGTAATAGGGTCGCAGTAGAAAATCACCTCACGCAATTCCTAAAATTATACCTTTAATTTGTTAAAACAGAATATTTTAAACACATGCAAATATGTGATGACTTGATAATTATTAGTTAGTATTTCTAATAATTACCTGTTAAACAATAAGTTAAATAATATAATAAATACGCAGTATAACAAAAATGAGCACAATATTATGTAGCTTGCAAAATTCACCTTAGACACAATCCTGCAAGGAATTTTGGTGTTACGTTATCCCTTTTTGCTCCACAAGCAAATCAAAATATTAAAATTAAATTTTAAGACCTATTCATTTCAAATTTCACACAAGAAACTATTTTAAGTGATCCTTTATTATCCTTTATATAGGATTATCTAGAATCCTTTATTTAGGATTCATAAAAACTTCAAAATATAGTGATGTACCTACTTTTAACTATAATGTAAATACGAGTATTATTGTTAACCTATGAATTTTTTATTGGAGCGGTAAAATAATAAGATGGTGAAGAAATGGAAAGACCGAAGTGTGAGTAGGCCGCATCAAGAGAGCAACTAGCTTCAACTGGAACATGATAGCGTATACAACTGGCAATATTGGAGAAACATTGGGGAGGCTTATACCAATAAAATAAAAAACAGTTAAAGCTGAAGATGCATTTTTTATAAACACTTTGTTAAAATCTAATTTAGCTAATGGTGACCTAAGTTTCAAAATTGTAATCGAAAAAGTTTGAACCTACTATTAGTCATTTCATGTGATAAATTAATTTATTTAATAACATTTCATGTTTTGAATTTTTATTAAGCTGCATTTGTATTGCACATCATTCCATTAGAAAAGTGATAAATTTGACATGAGTCTAAATGAGTTTTCACTTTTCATATATACATTATTGATTTATCATTATGTTGCTATTTTGGGTTTCATGAGTAGCAAGTAATTATGAATACTATTTTATGTTACACCGAAAAAAATTTTGATGGAATTGTTATGACTTTTTTGAAATTTTAAAATTAATCACCAAGAAAAGCATTTTCGACATTACAATGCAATAAAAACGATTTTCGATATTTTTGAACCACCGTCGTTAAATTGACGATTTCTTTGCATAGTATGCGAGTACTTTAACACTAAATTACATACTACTTTTATAACACCGACTACAAATTTTATTAGCTTTGTTTCTTTAAATTACATTTGAAGCAGGTGCGTATAGTTCCACAAAATTTATTACTTTAATTTGTGATAACAACACAACGTTGTGCATATAAAATTCTTAATAGAGCAATCAATTATTTTTATGTAACGCATGAAATTTGAATTTTAAGTAGTAAAAACTAAATGACAGTATTTTAAAAGCTGTTGGCCCTTTTATAAAGCATTTTTCGCGTTATTTTTATCTGATAACGCAACATCATTATTTATCATCTTGAAATGTTTTCAGTTCTAAAAATAGAAAGTCCTTCCAGTGTATTAAAATTTCCGCCTCCTTGAGAAAACTTTATAAATTAATTGGACTATGCGGATACCAATTTTTTGTTTTGTGCAGTGGGCATTGATAGCCAAAATTACTGTCGTGACAATAGGTTCCAGTCTCTGCGGAATCACGTTGGAGTCTCGTCTCGCCAGCTCTGAACCCTTTTTATTATACCCTGGTTGCCGCATTGACCTTTGACCCATTCCGCTTCACTGTTATTTTGGTTTGTTATATCAAACAATAATTATTGACATCGATAGAGTTAGTGTTTAAAATCATCATAGTATTATAATGGATAAAGGTGAGTTTTATTTTAAGAAAATAGGGAAACGTCGAGTAAAATAGCAGACTGCAAGGATCAACTGCTGAAACCACATTATTCATGTTATTCTTCTCATTAGTGCTGTTAGTTTGCTCATCAAGTTATTATAATTACAAGTTTAATTTTTGCACCTTTTTCGTTGGTGTCCTAACCAAATATTTGATTTTTGAAATTACGAGTTTTTTTTTGTATGAAAATATATCTGCAAAAGGCAAGCAGAAATAAAACCAAATCGGATTATAATAATCTCGCGTGAAACAATAAAATCCTTGTATAACTACAACTGTCAATATTTCCATTTTAAATTACTTTTGTGATAATTTCAACTTTTAATTATGAAAAACATTATTTATTATGAGTTAGAAATACGAGTAGGTTTAAAATTTGAATTTTCATTTAGTCAGCTAGTAAAAAAAAAGCCCCAGCAGATGTTTATTCAGATTTAGGTTTACACATAGGCCAAATTGGGTACCCATTAAGGTTTGCTCGAATAATTTTTGCTCAAATTTGTTTGCTCGGGTTTGCTATATTAATTTACATTTCCATTTTTTATTACGTTATTATATTTTCATTACATTATATTTTCTTATACTGATGTGAATTGAGGGAGGTAAATTTGCAATAAGATAACACCAAAAGAAGTCACTTTAATTTATGTTTAACTGCTATCTTCGTATTTTCCATTTAATTATGAATTTGAGAACTTTTCCTGAGAAAAATAAGTTTATTTTGATTATTTGTCTGGCATGAGCTTAAAAGATTAGTGCTGAAACATTAATTTTTTTTAAAAATTGTAGTTCAGAAACAATATTTCGTTTTCTAGAATGTACTGGTAATGTAAAATTAGGCAAAGAAAAATGAACGTATCTAAACTTCTTCGCAGTAGATGTGGAGGGAGAAAGTCTCAGTGCTGTCGTGTAAACGGACAGAATTTTTCTCTAATTAATTTTACTCTACTACTCTTCTCTCATTGTTCCTTTAATTCTGAAATACTACCGACTGTCTTCATCTTCATCAGCCTTTCCGTCCACTCCTGAACCTAGTCCTCTCCACTAATGGAAGTTTTGGCTATAACTTACCACGTTAGTCAAACGGGTCTTCAGATCGATTTTTGGAGTATAGTTGTTTTATTTATATCCAGTAGCAGCTTGTTAGGCTAGCCATCAAACGTGCCTGTAGCCCTGTTTTTTTTTATAAAAATCATCAACTCAGGGGGACCGCCGGCTTAACAATCCCCTCCGAAGCACGGAGACTTGGTCATAAAAAAGTTTGACTCTCCCCTGGTTTAATCTAGGTCTCCCTCCCCTAGGTCTCCGCCTAGATACTGGTGTATCTTCACCAAAATAGATCATATCATAATATGCCTCCACCATGACATATAAGAGGAAAAAACTAATAAACAGACGTTGCTTTACTGCTGACTGACCTACCAGAGGAGCAGACTGTGCGGACTGAGAGCTGTACTGGAACATTTAATAGGCTGGTAATTTACATGAAGAGACCAATCCTATTGCGTCATCGTTATCGATCGAATACGGACGTAATTACGGATCCTACTATTCTATGATTATGAATAAAAATATCGTAGAAAACTTTATCTCCGTCTTTGTGTAACGCCCTCTCGCATCTCTGATTAGTCGCTCATTTATCACCAACTTAAAAATATTTCTATACTTTACTTACCCAACATATGCACCTAAGCTCCTCCCAAAATATTCGAATAGAATTTTGAAACTCGTTTACAATTGGCTTAAATTTTTGAGGAGGAGTCTATATGCATATGTTGGGTAAGCAAAGTATTGTTATGTTTTTTGATATCAAAAACTACCTCAAAGACCGCTGTACTAGTTTCACGCCGGTAGCTGAGTTCTTCTCTTTCTCAAGGGTCAGTGGATTCAAACAGACGAAATAACAAGGCAGCAATTTGAAGTCAACATCATTTATTAAATAAAATACCCAATTGCGAAACTTTGCATCAATTTGTAATTGGCAACAAATCTGCCTCGAACCAAATGTGTGAAATAATGTAATAATTGATAATCCAAGCGACATTTAATTTCTTCAAAAACAGAAGCTGAACCTGGATATTCAATTATTCGTGTAAATAATGTGTAACATTTAAATCAATTATACAAAATTTTCTAATAAATTCATTTAAGACACAATTTGTCGTTTTGTTTTGAGTTTATTAGAATAAATCAAAATTCTACCTTATAAATTTTCAAACTGGTAAATCTGAACTCGATTCGGTACGCCACTGGAAATCATGCTACTGTGAAATTCCAACCATGCGACCATGTTTTCATCTCTATGGAGTCTGGATCTGCTATAAATGTCACCGGTATTCCGTTACAAATAATCGTGTAAAAAAGTCGATTCAGTTCGTTTTCCTCTTCAGACCAAATCTTCGTTTTAATTGTTAATTAAACAATCGTTCTAGACAACACCCAGGTAATTGATCTCTTAATTATCAATCTCGCTTTGGTCACCAAATGTGAACCTAACCTCTAATTTTCAGATCACATGTACGATTTTTAATTAATTTTCTTACAGGTATTTGATTGGCAAATACTTCGTTGCATTCGCGATACACAATTCTCACTAATTACACGCCTTACGTAGTTAATTACTACGTAATTACAAGACTAGCTAAATTATTCACTTATGTGAATTCGCAAATTTTACTCTCTGAGTTTTGGATCAAGAGACCTCGCACGAGTTCCCAATTTGAGATCCATCAAAGAACTGCCTGCTCTCCTCCTTTTTCTTGCTGGCTTCGTTCCCCCCATATTCAAATTTGGTTTTTGTGAGTGGGAATTTTTATTTATTTTATAGCTAAATCGACTCTTCCTTCCAGGTAACATAAAGTTTTTATTCGTGTACGCACCGAAATATTATTAACACTTTGTTTTTAGGAATCTGGCGTTACCAATCCAGTACAAAATTATACACAGGACGCGGCACAAATTTTGTATTTTACAAATAAATTCAATGTGTTAGTTTTATGTGTGGTTCTGTCACAAAATTGATGGTTTTTGTAAAACTGATGCAAATATCGCTTTTTATACCAGTCGAATTAACTGGCTACTGACTCTAATGCAAATGTCTTCAAATTACCACCTTATTAATCTACCTGAACCCCTAAATCAAGAAATATCACCACAGTATAGTGGAGCTACGGCAATCTACTTATTGGTATTATCTATAAAAGTATTTTAAATCCCAAAAGTTAAATTATTTTTGGAATATTCTTTTGGTTTGGTAAGTTGTATGGATGTTACTCTAATGACTTATTGTGGGTGTCCAAATCCATTTAGTCTATCCATCTGCTGCTCTTGGATTATCGGGGCGAATGACACAAATTTAGAGCTATTTGTGCTTCGATGCAAACCATAGTAGCTTTATCCCATAATTATGAGCTTATCAGGTCCTCGTATATCTTTCGTGAACCCCAAGGCTAAACAATTGTCGACTTAAGTATGATAATTTAGCATCTTATGACGCAGAAGGCTAAACTAATACAAGTCTAATAAGTGAAAATACATAATTCTTTTTGTAAACTGTAAAATTGATCGGGTAATTTGAATTACATGTTTTACAAAAACGTTAAATACATCTGAACATGTAATAATTAAAAGTCAACAATTAATTATCAAATTGTCAATCGACAAGGGTAAAAATTAATAATTTCTATTTATTTTATTTATAAGTATCTACTGTGTATGTATTTAAAATTTCAATAAAAACACTACTTTTATTTTATTTCTCTTTTACTTTTATTTGCAAATACAGTTTTTGCAAATCGCCAGTTTTGGATTGCAAATTTATATAATTTTTATTTGTATTTGTGATAAATCTTGGATAGTAATTATTGTTACTGAATTAGTTATATCAACTATCACAAATATTTGAATATTCTAAAGGGACAAATTAAGCCACTTCCCTTTTGCATCTATTGGGAATAGAGTTTATGTATATCACTATAATATTAACCTACTATGCTATTTTACAATTTAATGTTATCGGCTGGAGTGGCGTTTTAATTTATTTTAAGCAACTTTGTCTATTGATAATATTTTGAAAATATTATTTTTAGCTTAGCTAACTTAAGTGAAGCAGAAGTTAATTACACAGTATTCAAGGATGTATCAGATAGCGGAAATGAAATGAAATTCAAAACCAAGCAACTTCAGGAAGAGCAAATCCAAAATTAAGTGCAATTTAAAAAACTAAAAATATGGGGGGTTATGAATATAGTACTTACTAGGTTTGTTAGTTACTTAGTTTTTACTGCTATGTGACTGACTATACACAGTAAGATTAAGCGCTTATCTCAAAGAAAGTTGAACTCCGGTATTTTGGTATTGGCGTTAATTTAATACAAAGGAAATTAAGCTGATAAGATTTAAGGCATGAAATTTTCATAAAACTGTAAACTAATTATATCGCTATTATAATATCACACTTAGAAGACACCTATCATAAAATATACTTACTTTCCTTCTACGAGTAATATACTGAAGTGATTTGTGTCTTAAATTCTGTTATACTAATTTTCGTAATTAATAATTAATTATTCATAATAAAAAATAATCAGACAAATTCGTTGTAAGCTGATGAAGTACTAGGTGATATTATTACTTAGGGCATTATCATATAGTCCGTGTTGAAACGTCAAAGACGTTATCCGATCCCCAAACTACCAACCTCGTCGAATTGGAGTTTGGTTTGTTAGCATTTTACATTTTTTACCTACGATGAGGAACAAGCCCGACGTAGAACCCCCCAACTGGAGGACCAGAGAGACGTCCAGAATAAAGTTCTTACTTCACCCGCAGTCAAACCGAGAATTTAGCGTTCATAGTCAACGCGCTTGACCGTTATGCTCCGACCGTCTGTAAAAATAGTTAAACAAAAAAATATAAATAATATAGAATATACACAATGTGTAATAGTAATAACACTCTTCTGCAGATATAGATTAAAAATATAAAGCCTACTCTTAAATGTAAATATAAACACAATTTAGGTAGTATTAAAAAAGTAAAAAATTGTATTCGTGAATACAAGTAATCAAAAAAATTCATACATTTTGCTATAATTTTTATTAACTTTTGAATTAGTTTGTTTTTACGGTTAAAACACACGCTAATCCAAATGCACAATAAGATTGCAATTAAATTTATATTACTCCATGAATTATAGAGATAAGTATGCTTCTATTTTGGATTATACCTAATTACTTAGGGTAGTATAATTTAAAGTTCTACGTTAGTAAGATATGATTAAAATTTAATATTAGCATACAAAACATCGATCAAAAGGTAAAACTTCGCATATAACGTGGTAAAGCAGCAAAAAATTAATGAACAGGGTAAATATTATTTTAATATTATTATAATAATTAATAATTATTATAGTCAAAATAAACTATTATAGGAAAATATGTATAAACATTTAATGGTTGAATATTGAATTTCAGCTAATATTCGGTCATCTTCGATCGAATCTAAGTTAATCACTAAGAAGCTGTAAATTAAATAACAACAACTTGATGCTCCCAACAGAAGATTAAAGCAGGTTAAATCGAAATCTTGAACATAATTGATGAAACAAAAAGCACGAACTCGAGGGATGCGTATGGAATGACGGAGAGCCAGGTGAAACACGAAATAATATCAGGACTTCCAATTTTGGTAAATAATTCTACGGAATAGGCGATATTTACTTTGGAACAGAATTTCGCAAAGTAGTCGTGATAAAGTTTTGAGAATAATTAAGTTTTCTACGCATTATTTATAAATTTGGCGCCCAACTTCGGGCGCTCAAATTGTGAATGATATATGTTTCGAGGTTATATCCGTTTTCACCAGTGAAACTGATCTAATTTGATCTAATTAGATCTCTACTTGCAAAAAAAATATAATAATAATTGTAGCATTATAATTGCTACAACAATTGCGACTTACCCTATACATAATTAAAAATGATATAGCTGTGCCATCTACGGTAGATAAAGACTCGCGAGAAATGGCGTCTGGTGTAAACTGCGAAGTTTGAGGTCGTCTATTTTTGATAACGATTTTTGAATACCCAAAGTTTGTTTTGACGACCAAAAGTTATTCACACCATAGTATTATTACTTAGTTTAGACGGTGGAGTCAGTTTTTCCCGTATTAGTGCCAATTTAGAGTTTTTGCTAGGTTTTGGAATTGTGCAAATTGCATTTATATCTGGAGTGCAAAGGAAGATAATTTGTTATCAGCATTCGAATGGTGGCTGATTTATGCGTAGTTCCTTGGTGGTCTATGGGTACATTTATTGGTGGATATCGTTTGTTATCCCAAATTATTACGAAAACTCTCAATAATATCTGGAAGTGGTTTCCATCTGATAATATCGGGATATTTTTCCATTCGACCCGTGTGCGTTGCCCGATAGGATTTAATCAGCGGTTCCATTGACACCTGCGTGGGAATTCGCCGTACATTTGTTTGTTGATCGTTTTTTTTGCTTTATTGTAATTTTGCTCACAATCACAGTAATTAGTAGTTGCTTGAGTTGCTTTTGGCGTTAATATTATTTGCTTGCCAGCTTAGTATTTTTGCATTCAGATAGACGCTGGAGCTGAACTAAGGTGCATGTTACATTGCTTGATTTGTGTTTATCTGTTTTTAGTGCTTTGCATCATTTCTTTGACAGCCGACCGACGTCTTCGAAGGGAGCTCTCGCCGAGGATTAGTTCGATCGAGTTAAGGGTCAAGATTGTTACCTCTGTAACAATCGGTCAATTTGATAAGCAGGGTAAGTACACATTTCAAGTAGTTATTGCATGTGCTTGGTGTTTGGCTTTATTGCGAGCGTTTGTATCATCTGGTAAAATAGAAGCTTTGCGCTTCCGCTTAAAGCAGGCAATTTTATTGACGTTCGGGGTGATTACAGTAGCTGCTTATTGCTGCTGGTTATCCAAGCCTTCAGCTACCCATGTTTTGTTTGTGGCCTTCGAGGTCAATTTATTATTGTATAATTGATTGTAGTTGATTGTGGAATACGTAAACAAGCCATCTTTTCTTATCTTTCTTCGGTTTATAATAAATCACCATTTTTCTCCTACTGAGTGTTTTATTTAAACCTGGCGTCCGTCGAGCATTTCATTTTCTAGTAGCTGATACCAAGTTTCTTGGAGGTGGTACAACTCAAGATAAGCCCAAGCGTAAGTATCCACGAAGATCCCCGCTCTCAGGGCTTAGTGCGAAAAGCACAGAGCCAGCTGCCATTAGACTACCAGGCGTAAGCGGCACACTTGTGGCCAAAGTAATAATTATTGCTACATAATATATAAGATAATATTTATATCGGTTCTGCAAATTTGTTTATTATTTATCGATTATTTTCCACTTTTATCTATATTACGTAATTATTTTCTCTATGTACTGTAGCATTTCAAATGCTATTTTTATATTTTTGGCGGAAATCTATGCATCACCCTGTGTGTGTTTCAAACACGCGCAATCGTATTGTATTTCGAAAATTTATCAAATTTCATTCTTCGCTTATCTGCATGAAAGATAGAAGTTTCATTTTTCGTTGTGTTCAATTTTATGTTTTAAAAGCCACAAATTGTTAGTTTATTGAAGTGATCTTTTTTTATTTTACCTTCTGTGCTACATTTGTGGGTAAGATTGCATTATTTTCTATCATGAGCGGAAGTTTGACTTTTGATAAATTTTAGCTTTTTTTTTTTCGTACTACCACGTCAATTTTATGTGACGTTCATTTTTGGTTTCCAATCTTAATTATGGTTTTTTGAGCGGTTCACATGGTGTGCATCAGTAGCTGATTGATGTCCATCTGGCTGTTTTATCCACCAACCATATGGTTATTTGTATGGATATGGGCCAGCAGTTTGGTTATCTTGTTTCCACCTGTGATGACCTTGATTCCTGCGTCGAACCATCTGTGTCAGCCATTTTTAACGATGTTGGGATTTCGTTTTTGGGTTCACCATTCCTGTATGAGATCAATGGAGAGGGCAGGACTGATCAACATTCATTTATCCCCAGCTTCACCGCAGTTTTGCGTTTTTGATTAAGAAGTGGTGTGATAAGTTTGTCACTTTGGCCGTCTCCTTTGACGATTTATCCGTACTTTTTGGGAAGACGTGCGAGCTCCATTCCAACATTGAGGGATTTTTGTCGCAGCGGTAGCGTGAGCCTATACCACTATTCCATCTCTAGTGGTTAGGACAGCACCAACGACGTAGGATGGCTGGAAAACCATTAATTAGTTTTTTTGTGGAAACGCATTTAGGAGATTTGCTTGTTTTAATTATTTACATCGTTATTGAGATGCTATACCGTTCGCAGGTGAATTGATTCTTGTTTAATTGTGCAGTTTTTGTTATTTTTAGCTTTACACCTGAAACTCAGTTTAAACGATGAATCATTAATATTCCAGAGGTTCCAAAAGAATTGAGATGTTGAATCGGACGGATTGAGGTGGAAGGGTAAGTTAGAAAGCAATTGCTGTATTTAATTTTACTTGATGATATCTCTTGCGAATGTGTTAATTGCAGTCAATTTTACCAACGTTTTATGTCTGCGTTGGGCAATCTCCTGGATGCGCAGATTATTTTTTGTGAGTTGTCTTCATATGGCAACTCATCTGTTTTTTATTTTTTATTTGATTGTTCCTCGGTATCCCCTCAGGGTATCTTGGATTTCACTTGATTTGTTATGTGTTTTGTGTCTCCTATTGGAGTTTTGGAATCAGATATTGTCAACCCCATCTTTATCTATACTTTGTTTTTTTAAATAAAATCAACTCTTATTTACTTCCGTATTTTATTTAGAGGACTGGCGCCCGAAAGGTTTTTTTTCCTTAGTTAGTTGTACACTGATCGTCTGAGCCAACGGAAGAACCTACGAACCGCGTTCGCGCGACCCATGCTCTGGCACTGGACGGGGGTGTAATCCCTTAGCTGGCCTGTCTACCATTCCATTCGTAGATCAGCGGGGCAAGTGGCACAATTCAGAGCAATTTGCGTTACAGTACCTAAACTTTAGTAGTCTCTCTAGTCTAGTAAATCTATAATTTTTATGTTCTTCCGAATAGTTAGGGACTGAAAATTTACGAAAACAGAAACAACGTAATTATTATTTTGATTAATACACTGTTAAAAAACAAACGTACAAACAACATTTCCAGTCTGCTCTTTGAGTTATATCAGTCCATTTTGTCTGAAAGCTACCGTTTGCAAGTTTTTCATATAGCATTATGTTATTGATCGAAAAATTTAATTTTCTTTTTAAGTTAACTAGATTCACAAGCAAATATTTCTTGGTATTTGTTATTTTTACGTGGAATTGGAATCCAGAGACTGCAACCATTGTTAGTTTCTTATATTGCCGATTGGAAAAACTACAAGTTGCTGAGTAGTGAAGCTTTGATATACTGTACTGAGTTTTTCTTTTTCTTATCGCAACCATGTGACCTTTAAACATCGACCATAAAATAACTCCAAATATTAGTTTGTAAAGTTGCTTTTCACAATTCTTGGTTTTGGTTAACACGGTCGCATTTAGATTGTAAGTGTTCTTCTATAACAGAACTTACTAGAAAATCACTACTAATATTTTACTAAATTGTATTATTAGTGTAGTTTATTTAGTAAGTAAATGCTGCTTTTTAATTACAAAATTTGTCTGTTGTTTTCCCCTGTTCCTTTTTCCGTTATTATAATACTACCAAACTAAAATTTTGTCTATTTGAGTAAACTGAGTTTAAAGTTTGTTCTCATTCTGGGTTGAAGTGAAGGACAATTTTCTATTTTATGAGTTTATTTTTCGTTTTTTTATGTTTTCGTATTGCTTGTGTCTATTCTACTACACAATCTGTAAGAGCGGGAGATTTGAAATTTAAAAGCATTACAAATTGATTTTAACAAAAATATAACAACGATAACAAAAATATAAAAAAACTAAAACAATTATTTTAGAAAAGCAAGTTTGGCATGTACTATTCGTATAACAATACCGGTAGTATGTTATACTAGGGTAGCGTTCTTAACAAACCCAAATACACACGTCTAACATTTCATGTGCAGCTTTTTGAAATATAAAGTACGCCAATTTGACCTCCCTCGACAATTACTTTGATAAAACTGCTGTCAAATTGTTTCTGACTTCATGGTACCAACTTTTAGCTTCAAATTATACGATTATTTGTACATGACCAAATATACTCAAATAAAACTAAACTTGAATAATTTTTTTAATTAAAAATAATGTAATGAAAACCATAGCAATTTATTATAGAATTCTCATGAAATAAAAAAAAACTTTATATTGTATAGGGTGTTTTTTTAGCTGCATGAGAACTTCAAAATGAAATAAAACATTAAAAACCTGACGGAATGTTTTGGTTATAATTTTTTTATAAATGTACAGTTAATGGCATTTATGATTTGAACATGACTTCCGGCATGTGACCACCACGACTAATGGTTACGAAGCGCATCCGTTCAGTCCAATTTTTGACCACTTTTTCCAATATTTCTGGCTTTATTTCATAAATGGCTTGCTGAATATTAGCCTCCAATGCTTCTAGAGTTGTTGGTTTGTTAGCATAAACCATGGATTTAACATACCCCCACAGAAAATAATCTGGAGGTGTCAAATCACACGATCTTGGAGGCCAATTGATAGGACCACGTTTTGAAATAATGTTGTCACCAAATTGTCCTTTCAATAAATTGATGGTTTCGTTGGCTGTGTGTCACGTAGCACCATCCTGTTGGAACCATAAGTTGTCAATGTTTAGCTCTTGAAGTTTTGGAAACAAAAATGTATTGAGCATGTGTCGATATCTCACACCATTCACCGTAACGGTAGCTCCTTCCTCATTTCTAAAGACATATGGACCAATGATGCCGTTGGCGTGTATTCCACACCAAACAGTCAATTTTAATGGATGCAATGGAGTCTCAAGATAATGTCCCGGATTGGTCTCACTCCATATACGGCAATTTTGTTTGTTCACATACCCATTTAACCAGAAATGTGCCTCGTCACTGAACAAAATTTTACGGTAAAAAAATGGATCCACTTCCAATTGGTTGGAAGCGAATTTGGTAGCGTTGTTCAATGGTCAATCTATGCATTATCAAATGCCAAACCTTGCTAAACACAAATGTCAAAAAACTGTTTTCATAGCAATCTTGATTCAATTGTTATCCCTATTGAAAGTTCTCATGCAGCTAAAAAACACCCTATATAATGTAAGAGACTTGGTTAGTCAGGTTAAATAATAATAAATTAATTCCCTATTGCACAAAAAATATAATTAAATTATAAATCTAAAATCTTTTTGTTTCATCCTGAACATTGACCAATTTAATATCAACATTTGCATAAATACAACGACGCGACGTCTAGTACATTATTTAAATGGTTTCAGTTGAAACTTCTGTTGAGTATTTTATAAAATATAATAGCGAACAAAATAGGCATTAAATGTAATTATTATTAATTCGTTTTCGCTATATAAAACAGAATTATTAAGTACGGTAAATTGAACAATTTAGGAATAGCATGGAAATGTCATATTCCTTCAGTAATTTGAGGATATATTGAACATTTACCCAGCTGCTATTGTACATGTCACATGCACATTATAATAATATGAAAAGTGCACATCAGATTTCCTCTGTAAACAAACTTTTAAAATGAGTTTCATTTCTTTTTGTGTCTTCTTTAACTTTTACTTCTACTGTTTCAGGGTAAACAACAAACTAAAGCGGAACCCTCAGCGACATTCTGACGCCACTATAAGAATTATTACTGTTATATATATATATTCTGGATTGTATTAGGGTCGCCATTCTATTCTACAAATTTTCGAAACGTCATAGAAAGTAATCAATCAATAACACAAAATCTTTCGTATATAAGCACAATAAAACACAATCGGACATACAATGAATGGGACTTGAAATCTTGTATCATTAGTTGTATTATTAAAGTTGTGCTAAAAGTCAAAAAAAAATTATTAACTCTTCTTGATAATAGGTTTAAAATTAAAGTTTCTCTATTTTATGTTCATAATGAAAACTTTATGAAACTCATTATAGTATGGCTATATTAGGTACATAAGATGGAAGTCATCTGTATGATGCCAAATATTTTACTGCGAGAAGTTGGCAACATTAACATTATCAAGTTTCAAACAACATAACCTATAAAATATATTTTCAATAATCAATAATATTACAGTAACAACAATTTCCTCTAGCTGATAAATAAAGGTGAATTTTATCTGACCTCCAAAATTAAACTGTTACTTTCTTATGTGATTTATGCTTAACTTAACTGGGAGGGGGTACTTTCTTACGGATGTTAGTTTTACAGGTGCCTCTTCTTAAAGTGAAAGAAAAACTGACCTAAAAAAATGATGACAGCTTTAAAAAATTTACAAAATCGCCATGGAGTTCTTGACTTTCTGACAAGAAGGCGGCGAAAATCAATTTCTTGAATTTATATCCCTTACGATATAAATAGTTGAACGAAAAGCTCTACAAATTATATTCTATTAATTTTTACCGTCAAGTTAAGAGTTTTCGTGAAAAATCGATAAAGGACATACATAGGACATTTTTTCTATAAAAAGGTGAATTTTAGAAACTCAATTTTGAGAGCAGGTAATTTCATTTTATTTTAAAATTATTTTATTCAAAATCGTGTATTTTTGGGTGTATAAAACAAAATTAATTTTTATGAAAATTAATGAAAACGAAATACTGTTTATGACAATTATTAATGTCAACCATGTCCTTCCTTACGGTGCCAACTGTACCTTGAAAAGAGGCTTGAAAAGAGATTTATTTAATTTTTGAGACAATGCGCTTTTGTAGGTCTTCTGTAAGCTGCGATCAGATTTTTGTTTACGTAATTCTCAAATTGTTTGAACAAAATTTTTAATTATACGAAAATAACATACTACAAACAACATATCAGCTTTAAATGATCGCTATCTCATTAATATTCCATTTTTTTTGTTTTATAAACTTTTGTAATTACCATTTATGTAATTATTGATTTCCATCCTTTTATTTGGAAGTTGATTGACCGGAATAGCTACATTTGGGAATTCTGCAAAGAAACCCGCTATTTTTTTAATATTCTACAAAACTTAGTTTTCACTTTTCTTTTACGTTCCTACAGCTTAAATAAGCTTGCGTCTGGCCAATCTGTCGTTCCCATTAATTGAAATATCACGAATGTTTCGCAATCGCATATCGTTTGTATTAATAATATTTAATTCAAGAAAGTAAAAGTACTGCAGCTGATTTAATCTTTTTTAATTTGTACGCAATTTTACCATTTTTAGAATATAAATCTTAAAAATGAAAATAAATTTCAAGAATAGGTGTGATATTAATATGTATTGTAAAATATAACTAGCAAAAACTTAACTGAGCGCTAAAATATTAGAATTTTTGCCATTTGCATTTCCTTCATATTTTCAAATATTTTTTGGAAAAATGTTTTTTAAAGTGTTTTTGAACAAAATTTCTCGTACTATGTTGTTCTTTACTTACAGTTAAAATTTTAGTATTTTAGCGCTTAGTTAAATTTTAATTAAAGCTAGTATTTTATCTATAGTTAGCCAGAAAAATTTGGTGCTATGTTATTGCACACCTGATCGTATAAAGCAGTATAAAGCACCGCTATTGTGATTTGTTGATTGGGTTAGGATGGCGCAACACCGAAGTTCCCTGGTAAGAACTGTAATACAATTTTTGCTTATAATTCAGATCAAAAAATGTCTTATTTAGATACACGGACCAGAAGGACCGTTAAAATATTGAAAATTTAGTTTTGGGTTTTATAAGAAAAAGGATAAAATTTTATTGTTGAGTGTAGTTTGTTTTCAATTTTAATTCTTGTAGTGAAAAATGTTTTGCCAACACGACAGGTATATGCGATGAGACAATTTGTGTCCTTTTCATTTAATTTGAATAACAATAAATAATAAATAATAATAAATAATAAATAACAGCCTTGTTTGGAAAAACAAATTTTCATTTTTAAATTTTGTCAGAGATGGAATGTTTCAATTGTGGTGGTCGTAAAAGTGCATTGTTTTAGGAATATTTTGGAAATTTTTGATTTTTGTGATGACAGGACGCAATCCTGGAAGAACTTTGTTCTAGCGGGAGACGACATCGAGTGTAGACGTAGAAACCTCCTTGCGTTTCCTGAAGCGTCCCATGGAGACTAGTTTACTGCTTTTTCAATTGATTTATCCATAGATTTTATTTGAATCCAGGGATTGTGACTACATCCTGGAATTCTGGAAAAATGGTCTTTATTTTGGTGGATAGAAGAAGAGGTAAAAAAATTTCATTAATGTGGAATCCGATGGTGTTTGCAGTAAATGGTAGGTATCAGTTTTGATTAGTATAAATCCGTTTCATCAATCTTATGTCAAGATTAAATTAAATAAATCAAATTTTAACAAAGGCGCGGTTAATTTTTAAGGTTAAAATTGTTGATAAGAAAGTCATGTACCCAATTGGCTATAATAAACAATTGAAATTAATAATATTATGCAACTTATTGATAGCTGTTATCAACAAATTCACTTTCTAATAGTAGTATATTATCGCAAGTGCATTTTATCAATCTGCAACTGCCGGTATTTTGAAGCAAGGAATGCATTTGAAGTTTGATAACGCATCACAGGGGCTATGCGTACGCTAGCGAAGAACACAAATGTACCTGACGAATTTGCATTTATAACATCTTTCTCTTATTTTGTTTCCTTAAGTGGCAAAAATTTATGAAACTTAAATATCTGCTTACAAGTTCAATAAAGGCATTTGTTGGTTTCGAACTGTATTCCAATTAATAATTAAAATTTTGGTTTCAATTAACCCACACTCATTATGCGTCTTTTTCAGATTAAATTTAATTTTGAGACTCCAATATTTATATAGAGCTAGCCGAGGTATACAAAACGACACTTTGCTACTCGCAGAATAGTAGCAGAGTTCCATATTATTAAATCGCAATTTTCTTTATTATGAATCAGTTTTAAGTATGCGGAATACACTAGATTTGCCTGTTATCACCATGAAAATATTTCTCAAGTCACCTTCTCAAAATATATACTACTATATATAGTCCATCAGAGGAACTTCGCAATTCCAAGAGCTATTAGTTCAATTGGGGTAATAATATAATTCTCAAGTTGAAATTATTAAGTGTTCATAATTAAATAATTTTAGGGTAATATTAAGTTTTCGTATAGGATGTGTACATCGTACTTAGGTAACTTTGCCTAATTAAATCAAACATCCACAGTAACTTGAAAAGAAGCACGTCACAAATCCGATTGAAATTCTAGTTGCGGTCTGGAACGTGTTTCGCAATTCAAGCACCTATTTATACCACGGAAGAATTCTTAATAAATTCTTTTTTGGCAACAAATGACTCGAAAAACAACACACTCGGATGTTTATAAAATAATAAACTATGTCACATTAATAGTATACAAAATTTATTGTAAAATCAATCAAACGTTTTCATGAATGTTGCTTCTTAAAATATTGCTGCAAAGCTTTTGCGTGATTTGACTTCTATGGTAATATAAATCAAAAGCAACATTTCCTTTCAACTTCAGTAGATGTGCATAAATCACTTTAAATTTTCTATTATATTTATATTTTGCCCAAATACTTTCACATTATTCTAAACAAATTTTGAGAGATTTAAAAAATATATAATGTTGACATAAATAAAACAATAGTTATTTACATGAAAGTCAGGAAAATTATATATTACTGACGAGGAGCAATGTTGAAATACGAGGCACTTTGTGCCGAGTATTTTAGAGCTCCGAGTAAAGTGAGATATTTTCCTGACGTATTTTGTATTAAATTTTTCCAAAAATCGTAAAAAATCGAAATTTTTGAACAACATTTTTAAAATGAACAAAAATCAAGTTTGTCAATGTGTCAAAACTTGAACAACATTTTTAAAATGAGCAAAAATCAAGTTTGTCAATGTGTCAAAACACATTGAAAAAATCAATTACTGACATTACCGGACTAGTCAGTATAATTCAATTTCCCTGCGCGTAGATACGCAGGGAAGTGTTGTTTCTATGACGATTTTTGGAAAATAATTATACAGTGCCAGCTGAGAAAATGTCAAAATTAACTTTGAAACTGATTATTGGATGCAGAATAATTCAGGGTGTCCTGCATTGAGTTGAAGCTAGAATTTAATTTAAAATTTTTTCCTGTGTAAAATGCTTGGTAAATCAGAGATGCTAGACTGCCGTCATATGGAAGAAGGCAGTAAGTCCACTTTTGGTAGTTTTGAGTAAATCGCAAAAAACTAATCGCAGATTGTTCCTCTTCAATGGATAATAGTAAATGTTTTTTATGAATACCATTCCATTCTAATAGTGTTATAAAGGCTTTATGCAAATTTTCGCAAAAAAATATGCATTTTTCTAATAGAGACAAGCAAAATAGTAAATACGCTTGTCGATACTACGCAAAAAGGCAGTAAGTACAGAGTTACTGCCTTTTTACTTAGTTTTTAACATTATAGTGAATATTAAATACCTTGTCGATACTACGCAAAAAGGCAGTAAGTACGGAGTTACTGCCTTTTTAATTTGTTTTTAAATCATTTTGAAAGTGCTATAAAAAGTAAACGGTTTATTATTAATTTATTTTATTAATTTATTAAAGTTTTAAGGCAAAACTAATAATGCTATTAATATGTAAAATAGAACAAAGCTATTCAAAATCTGTTAGCAAATCACTCGAATTTAAATCTACTGGCAGATTTTTCCAAAACTCTTGCCGACTTTCTGGCATCAGAGGGCAAAGTTTCTTCACAAGTTCTTCCTTTTTAGAAACTTTAATTCCTCTGGGAACTTCTCTAAACGTAGCTTCTTTAAAACCTTTTTTTATAAGGTTCACCTTTAAAAAATTTAATTCTGTGCGGTTTCCTTTAAAATCGGTCCAATATGACAACGTATATTCATTTCTTCTAAATTAAGTTTCTTCTTCTAAATTCTTTCTTCTAATTAATTAAGTTAAAATATCCGTAATATCAGATTAAAGATAGTTTCAGGACACATTTTTTAATCGAAATAAAATACTTACTAACTGCTATTAACAAAGCAAAAAGGCAGTAAGTCACACGTGCTAAGTAAAAAGGCAGTAAGTGTGAATACTTACTGCCTTTTTACTTAGCACGTGAGACTTACTGCCTTCTTTCTCAGTAAACCCTTGATTTTTTGCCGTTGACGCATTTTTCATATCGGTTTTATTTAAAATTTAAAAAACTTTTGCAAAATCTGATTGCACATATAGACGTAGTTTTTTACGCTGATTTAAAAAATATAAAAAACTCAATTTTGAAAAAAATGGACTTATTATTATTATTGCTGAACGGGTGTGTTTCTTACGAACCACTTGCACTGAAGCTCCTGGCTTATTGTACCCCGCGTTCCGTGTTTTACTCCAATAGTTCTGTATCCTCTATAAAATTGAGGATTCGACCTATGGGAACCTGATTTATCTCACCGAGAGTCGGATATAGACAATCAAAATGTTGTAGCCTTTTAGGGGCTAGAATTGTGCATACACATAGTATGTGGTGTGGAGTTTCCTCCTCCATCCCGCATAATCTACATGTAGGATCTTCCACAACACCTATTGCGTTCAGGTGTTTGTTAAGACAGCAGTGTCCGGTAAACAGTCCTACTATCTTTCTCAGCCGCACTCTACTCAGCTGGAGGATTTCCTTTTTCCTTTGTCCACTGGAGGGGCCCTCCATGAACATCCGGGACTGCCTGAGTCCCTGGAGGCCCCGCCAGTATTCAAGGTGTTTGTTACGTATTAGTTCCTTAATTACCCCCTTTGCGGTCAGATAAGCTAACCCGCATGTTGGTTCCGGACCTACTAGATGCTTTCTTGCAGCTTTCTTTGCCAAGAAGTCTGCTTGTATGTTACCTCTTATGCCTGTGTGAGCCGGAACCCACCTCAGCATAACGCTGTTGCGTTGTGCCAGCCCACCCAGGGCTTTGAGGCATTGCTTCACGGCCCTGGATTGTATTTCTACCGCTTCCAGGGCCCTGAGTGCCGCTTGGCTGTCGGACATGATGCAGATACGCCTATTTACATAAGCCCTCCCCATCATCTCCTCAGCACAGACCATTATGGCGATAATTTCCGCCTGGAGGACAGTTGCGTAGCAGCCCAGGTTTATGCTGATAGCAACCCCTGTTCTGTCACCCCCAACTCCCGCTCCAGTACTTATATCCGTTTTGGATCCATCCGTGTACCAGATGGTGTCAAATCGAGCCCCCAGCTCCTGCTTGGTGCTTACCTCTTCCCTCTTAGGTATTTCTACTCTAAAAGGTTTTTGGAAGTCCCTTACAGTGCGGGTTCTGTCTGATTGCATGCATAGCATGTTTGAGTTCTTAATTGATTTAAAGATCATGGTGTGATATCCCTCCCTTGGATTCATCACCCCCTGATCACTAATGTTTAGCCTATAGGCTGCTAATTGGGCCTCCATTTCCACCACTAAATGTAGTGGGTGGAGTCCCACTAGCGCCTCCATAGCTGCGGTGGGTGTCATAGACATCGCCCCCGTAATTCCCAAACAGGCAAGTCTTTGCAACTTGTTGAGTTTTGTAATACTATCCACTTTACTGGCTTTGTGCCACCAGATAAGGGATGCATATGTCACTGTGGGTATCACAACTTTGGTATAAAGCCAAAGAACCATATTTGGTTTTAGTCCCCACGTCTTTCCGATCGTTCTCCTACAGGCCCATAGGGCCCTAGTAGCTTTGGTCGTTATATTTCCTATATGTTTTGTGAAGGTTAGCCTGCTGTCTAAAGTAACACCCAGGTATTTAACCTCCTCTACTAACTGTAGTGTTTTACCCCATATGCTGGGCATCCTCACATCCTGCAAATTTATGCGTTTTGTAAAGGCTACCACAGCGGTCTTATCAGGGTTAACCGACAATCCTTCCCTTGTACACCACTGTTCAACGACTTTTAGGGCTCGCTGCATCAATGAAGAGACAACAGCCCCAAATTTGCCGCTGACAAGGATTGTGATATCGTCTGCATATCCTTGCGCATGTACTCCGCATAGTTCCAGTTCCCCTAGGAGGCTGTCTACAACCAGGCACCACAGAAGGGGAGAGAGAACTCCTCCCTGCGGGCACCCTCGTGCAGCCATAACCCCCACTGTTACTGCACCTAGTGCGGCACTTATTCTTCTACCTCTTAGAGTGGCGCCAATCCATCCTATTATGAACGGGTTGACTCCACGTCTTCGAAGAGCGTTTTCTATAGAGGTAAATGACGTATTGTCAAATGCCCCCCCTACATCAAGAAATGTCCCCAGGGCGATTTCTCGGAACTGGAGAGATTTTTCTATCCTTAGGGTTAACTCGTGAATACTTAGTTCACATGATTTTCCTGATTGGTAGGCATACTGGTGCTTGTGCAAAGGCATTTCTGCCAGGGCACCGTCCCTTATGTGCCTATCTATCAGTTTCTCCAAGGTTTTGAGGAGAAATGACATTAAGCTTATTGGGCGGAAAGATTTAGCCTGGGCATACGATTCACGCCCCGGCTTAGGTATAAATACCACTTTAACCTTTCGCCAACAAATTGGCACATATTCAAGAGCTATGCTGGCCCTATAAATAGTGCACAAGGGAATGGATAGTAAATCCATTCCTTGTTGGAGTAGAGCGGGGAATATCCCGTCTGGTCCCGGAGACTTGTATGGTTTGAAAGACTTCATAGCCCATTCAAGTTTAGGGATATTGATCAGCTCATTGGCAACCGCCCACCCTCTCCCGACCCTCCGATTCCTCGGGTTGTCAGAGATCGGTTGGTCCGCTGCATGAACTTGTATTGGTGTACTGCCTGGAAAGTGCGTCTGGAGCAATAGCTCCAGAGTTTCCTCCCCGTTAGTTGTATACTCCTTGGAGTTAGGTTTTTGTAGAGATCCAACTTTGCCTTTGTTGTCTCTCATCAGAGCTCTTTGGAGTCTAGCACATTCTGGAGTTCTTTCGATCTCCTCACAATACTTCCTCCAAGACCTCTGTTTCGCCTCTCTGATGGCCTTAGCGTATTTAAGACGAGTCACCTTATAGGTTTCCCAGTCACCGTTCACTTTGGCCCGGTTAAAGAGTCTACGAGTTTCTGACCTGAGGATGGTAAGCTCACGATTCCACCAGGTGGTTTCGCTCTTTGCTGCCCTACTCCTCAAAGGACAGCTTTTATCGTAGGCAGTAGTGATTGCTGATGTAACGTAATCGTTCATCAGTTCCAGTTCTACTGGAGTTTTAGGTTTCCGTGGACAGTTTTCCAGTTCCTGTTCCAGGTGCTCTCTATAGAGTCCCCAGTCGCAGGATTTTGGATTCCTGTACATTTCAACCTCTTCCTTCGAAGTTTTGATATTAAATCTTATGTATCTGTGGTCCGAGTGTGACTCCTCCTTAGAGACATGCCAGTCCCGCACCACACCACATACAGTCGGTGTCCCGATTGTTAAATCTATAACTTCCCTTCTCGTCGTAATGACGAAGGTTGGTTCGTTATCTTTGTTCATGATTTCCAGATTGCGTCTGGAAAAGAATTCTAATAAGAATTCACCTCTTCTGTTTGTGTCTGTACTGCCCCACACAACATGGTGTGAGTTAGCGTCACAACCGAGCACTAATTGTGTTTTGCTTTTTTCACATTGACTTACTAGTTCTTTTACTTCCCTAGTAGGTGGTGGTCCTGCTTGATCATATGGAAGATACGCTGATGCGACCACCAGGTTCATTGCGCCTTCCTCCCTTATGATCTTTAGCCTTACCGCTACAAGGTCCCTGCAAGTGAGTCCCCATAGCGGTAACACATTATGCTTCTTTTTAGCAATAATGCATGTTCTAGGGTTGATATTTACCGGGCTTATTAATTCCCAGTCCCCTGATATATTTAAACCCCTGATTTTGCCCTTGTTTAGCCAAGGTTCTTGTATCAGGGCCACATCTATGTTGTGTTTTAAAATGAACCTCTGCAGGTAGGCCGAGGCATCCATGCAGTGGTGCAAGTTTATCTGAACAAACCGGAACATGGTCTACGCCTCATCCCGGTCTGTTTCTGCCTCCATGCTGTCGGAAACAGCTTGGGGGTTATCGGGAGATGTTGGGGCCGTTTCAGGGTTTTTATCCCCCTCTTCTACCTCCATCCTCTCCGTATCTCCTTCTTGTTTCTTTCCCAGTGCTTTAAAAGTCACCCGGGAAAAGTTCAAGTAAGGCTTACATTGAAGTTCCTGGATTTTACTCCACGACCCTTCGTCCATCAATATGGTGAGTTGTTGCCCTTTCGGGTCTTCCTTCTTGCCTACAATTCCCCAGGTACTGGTTGTCAGACTCTGGTTCTGTAGTTCCAAGCGCTTTAACACTTTTTCCGGTTCCTCAATGGGTCCCGGAATCCATGTCATCGTTCTAACTGGTTTGGGGATGTCCTTAGCATCAATGACGCTAAGTTCAGCCCCCTCCCAGGGCTTCCCCTCCGCTATCACCCGCTCCATCCAGTCCCTAGTGGACTGGTCAGCGCAGGAGGCAACGAGGAGACCCCCTTTGAGTCTCATCTCCGAGAATTTCGGGGATGGTCCTCCTTTGATTAACTCGTCTAGTGCTTTGAGCAGCATGCCCTTTATCAAGTCACTTTGCTCTACACTTAGAGTAGTTTCTGGAAATCCTTGTGGCTTAATAGCCACTCGGATATCCGTTAAAACTGCCTTATAAGAACGAGTAGGTACTTGTCCCTTGCCCTTCTTAGCCGGCCTAGTTGCACTGTTTGGAGTTCCTCCTGGTGACCGGTTACGCTTTTGCCCACCGGTCGAGGTGCCCTCCCCTGCAACCAGAGGTGTGGTTTCCTTTGAGGTTCCCTCACCTTGGTTTTTCTTTCTCTCGAGTGCCCGTCTTAGCCGTTGCCGGCGTTTGATGGATGCCCCGGATGTTTTTGATTTAGGTGGGTTCGTCCTTTCGGAGACCCCATCTTTTAGGTTAGGATTTGGTGGGTTCTTCCTTTCGGAGACCCCACCGTTTGGATTTGGGATTGGTGGGTTCTTCCTTTCGGAGACCCCACCGTTTGGATTTGGGATTGATGGGTTCGTCCTTTCGGAGACCCCATCATTTGGGTCCAAAAATGGACTTACTGCCTTCTTCCATATGACGGCAGAGAACTGGCCCTTACTATTTGATTAATTAACGGAAAATTTGTCACTACAGTTTTCCTTGCATTTTGAAATGATAAGAAGCTTGGATTAAAAATTTTAATTTAAAATAACAAAATACGTTTGTTCTGCTTTCCTTGAACTAGAATAAAAATAAAAATAAACGAATATTTGAAGTATTCATTATTTCAGGAAATTAAACAATTAAGTAAATTATTTTTGTTAAGATTGCAAGATTAATTACAATACAAAACTTTAATTAGAAAAGTAATCAGCTGTTCTTTGTGCAATTATTTTTGATTGTCCTTTAATTAGAGATAATGAACATAAAGCTTGATGGAATTAACTTTATAAATCTGAAAAGTATCGATTTTTCAAAATTTTATTAAATCTTAATTTTATTTCTCAATCTTTTTAGGAATTCTTCCACTAAGTTGCTTTTATGTATGTTTCAAAATTCTGTAACTAATTTGCTCACAAATGTAACGAACGTTTCTTTGCTAATTTTATTCATAAAATAATTTATCTTCAATAAATGTTATGATGCTACGAAATAAGGAAAAAAATAATACTTGTAAAATGTCACATGAACCAAAACTTGCTGCATAGAATATGGGCTGAGTTCAAGGTGTTAGATTAGTGCTCTACACTAAAATCCCCAATGACAATGAATGGTCGTCCCATGCTGTACCAAAACTTTTGAAACAGAAGTTTATCTGGTATTACAAAGTCCGTGTTCGCTTTGGCACTACTTTCGCTTCGAAGAGCTACCAAACACATTTTTTCGTTCGCTTTGGTACTTCCACTCGCTTTCAAACTCTTTAGCTCACATTTATCTACGTAGCTATCATTAATAAAATAAATCAGTTCAGTTTATCATTCAGGACCAGCATTTCAGTTCAAACATAACTTATAAACATTTATAGGTACTAAAAATATAAGTTAGGTTAGGAACCATCCCTCAAACCTCAAACACCGCTGCCCCAAGGCACCGTTCGTGTTGGGAGCAAATTTTGCATGCTTCTAGCGTGAATCCAATCGACATCCAATCCAGTACTCCATATCCAAAATAAAGATTCAAGAAATTTTACAAATTGCCATAATTGGTTAGAATATGATCTAAAATATTTAGTTACATGATATTAAATTAGAACCATTAGATAATATTTATTTTTTACTAAAAAGTTTCTATTATGTGCGGATTTGAATACAATTTAGTATTAAAATTAATATCGTGTCGCGCAGCAAGTTTTAAATTGTCTCACTAAACTATCAAGAATAAATTAATGGTACCTCCGCGGTTCTGTAGTAATTACAATATTTTAGCGTTTACATGTGTTTAAATTAATTACTTGTTTTCTTAATTTAACATTAATTTAATCATTTGTGGAATGCAGGAAATTATTAGAATTGGTATTAAAAAAATAAATATTTTTGTAGTATAAGAAAATTGTGGAAGAAAAGTCCAAATAGGGGTCAATTTTACATCGGATTTAGTTAGGCGAATGGCTATAGTTTAATATATTGAAAATTATCATGTATAGATTTTCCGCATCATACCTACATTGGAGTCGGAAACAGTTAGATTGTTAGATACATACATAGATCTTGGTGCACTGCAAAAAATTATTGATTAAGGCATTTTCACCTAAATGCAATTTTAAATGTTGACATTTTTGCTTCAATTCTCTTTTTCGCTCTTTTTAAAAGAATCCTATCTTCACCAGCAAGTTTTGCAGGAAAGGAACGATTTTTTAAGTCAATATATTTTTTAGGCACTAGACATCCAGTATATTACCAAACTTTCATCGTCTAAACGATTAGAAATCAGAAGGACGAGGGTGTTCTAGACAAGGTGACTTTTAATAGGTATGTTAAATTACGGATCTAGCAAAATCCGTCGAAAAATTGCCATAAATCTATTTCAGAATCTTTTGATGAAAATTTTTGCAATTTTCTTGTACTATAAGTGCGCATATCGAAACTAAATAGTTCATCAAACACCCAATTAAATATTAAAATATTGCGTACATAATTCGATCATCAAGTTTGTTAAATATACCAATTTTGAATAGCACAAGAAATATAGAATTATTCCTGGTTCCTCGATGTTATGCCGATAGTTAAATTTTGCTTCGCCTGATCCAAAGCAAATCCAAAACAACCAAACTCAGTGTGATGAGATGATGACGAAGCTCACATAAGCTGGAGGAAGCAATCGTGATGACGATAGTTTCCAAGTGAACCAATCATACTTCCACATACATATAAACCCAAGCAGTTCCCAAGTTCAGTTCCATTATACAACGCCAATGCAGAAATTATTACCGGAAATTATATTATAATAAGGTCCAGATATTAAACATGACCAACGACGTCATTTCTCAGATCTCATTAGATTAAATTGATTTAAAAATAGATTAAAAACTAATAAAGTATATTATTGAAGTTGGGCAAAAAGTTGACAAATTTAGTAATGTACAATCGCTCATCAAGAAAAAAGACACGTTAAACTTTTGATGAAGCAGAAAATTTAAATAATTTAGAACGTAAATGTGAGCCAATTAAAGTAGTGAACAAAGAAGTGTACCATTAGTCATCATCATCATGCAGGCATTAAAAATTCAAAAACAAAAATTAAATAAATTGTAGTAAAAATTTATTTCAATCAACTCAGAATATATTATAGTGCATCATGAAAGTGAATAATAAAAATTTGCAAATCGTTTTCTTCTGACGTGTTGTTTAAACGTCGCCGTCGACTGATGAATTACTTTACATTCTACGACTTTTATAAAATCTAGAATTTTTCAAACAAAACCGTCTAATTGTTTTATAACTTTTTGGTTTTATCATTCATTGAATTTAAGGTTATTATGATGTATAGATCTTAATTGTCATTCAGAACTGTAACTAAATCTTCGAATTAGAACTTCAGTTTCAACAAAAATCCGCTGGAGGACGCCACGAGCGCTAATAACCGTATCAGTCCGGTTAGGTATTCGAATCATGTCCGCAGCTAGGATTTTCTTTCCGGTGTAGTACTTCTGGTATTATTTTTTTTAAATAAATAATAGAAAAAGAGCTACAAACAAATTATTGTAAATTTTTTAAGGTTAAATGGACTAAAATTCCGAGATTATTTTGCTGGAATATATTTGTTTTGCTTAACAAAATTTCCTAAAATTCTTCGTTTTGAAAAACTGAAGGTTTCATGGGAGAGAAAAATCACGTGTCCCCAATAAACCTTTCTTACTATGGACTTAAGCCTTTGAATGCTTCTACATTATATGCTAGGGAAATTAATGAAATATTAATAGTAAATTTTGGAATTAGTGAATCTTGTGATCCAAATTGCAGTTCGGTATGGAATTTTATGGTAATACAAATAGGAGCGTATAAAGAGATTCTGAATGAATAAAAATAAGTACCTACACATAAATTAGCAAGGTTTTATAATATCAAATTATTTAACATTATAATAATTGAATCGGTTATTGTTGAAAGGGGATAACTCACTTTTTGACTTTTTTTTTGGTAAAGGTGAATTTCTATAATTTCGAGATGGACGCGTTGCTTGGTGGTAAAAGGGATCTTCTTATATCATTTTTTACAAAAAATTTGCTATAAAACAAGTAACAACGAACGATATTCTAAATTATATAGAATGATGGCCAAAAATACTATAAGAAAATGTGGAATTTTTGAAGGAAAATTTATACAGTTTTCATTGCATTTTAAATATTTGTGTAATAAAATTTTCAAAAATAATGACTAATTTATTTCTAAAACAAACAAATAAAATTTTTATTGTTGAAAGGGGATAACTCAAAAAACTTTGACCTTCAAATTTATAGATATAAAGATTTTCAAATGTTTTCAAAATATATCCAAAAATACCATGGGGTTCTATAGAACCATCAAGTATTGTTAAAAATGTAAAATTTGTTTCTATTGGTTCAAAAAACAGTTTTTAGCGATTATCTCAAAACATCAAAAAGTGAGTAGTCCCCTTTCAACAATAACCGATTCAATTATACTATAACATTAAACAGTTCAAACATTTACATTCTCTTTGAAAAATAAATAACGTTTAAATAATATCAAGTCACTTTGATGTGTTTATTCTTGTAAAATTTGTATAACCATAATATTAACCTAAAAGCAAAAATCAATTGAAGATTATAATACATCTTTGAACACAGAACTATTATAATCAAATCCTATGGAGTCAATTTCTCTTCCACTGAATTTAACTCGTCGCATCAAATTAATTAAATAATATAAGCATCGAAATATAATCTATTAATTCTATGGTGAAAGTCATAACAGTACAAGTCCATTTTTTTCGAAATCGAGATAACTGCATAATCGGCGTCTATAATATCATATTTACGCATAGTAATAAGAGAACAAGTCAAAGTCGGCTCGAAACATACGCAATTACACTATTTAAAATTTTTTTTTCTGTTTTCAAATTGCAAGAAGTACAAGTTATCTTTTACATTTTTATGGCTAAGATTTTTCAAAATGTATCTCTTTGCACCTCACAGTACTCAAATATAATGTATAAATCTATTTTTGAAAAATTTTATATACACGGGTTAGTAAATAAAAAAATAAAGAAAAAGAAAAAACTGCTGCCGGTTAGATTTATGTCTGTACTGGAAAAGTAACTTTTTAGACTTGTACTCTTATGACTTTTCACCTTAGAATTATTCGTTAAGTTGGCGTGTCCATTACATCGGTCAACCTATTCGTTCACAACCACAACATTTTTCATCGTTGAGCGAACTTTAACTTGATACTACTTCTTTGGTTTGCTCGTCTTCCCTCCGCTGAAGCAAACCTACCAGCAACATGTTCTTGTCTCTTTCTATTCTACATACGTAACAATTTTATAAACAAACTTATTAAAGGAACAAACCAATAAATTTATGGTGTTTTGAGGAAAAAAGCTCTATGGTTTAAATTATTCAAGTTACCAACCTTACCAATAAACAAATAAAGTTGATTTTCGTCCAGTTTTTGATGTGAGAGCTGGATGTTTTTGTGCAAACAGTCAAAGAATGCATACATAATGTGAACGCCCTTCTTCAATGTTCTTCACAATAGTGGCAGAACAGCTTGAAAAGTTAAATCTGTATATAAGATTTTAGTTCTGCAGATGAAAAATTGTAAGTAAATGTCTAAAATTTAAGTATTATTCTGCGATTTTCTATCATCCTAAGCTGAAATGAAATTCAATTACATTTGCTGATCAATTGGAATCATATCACATGAACTAAAAGTTAAAAATATTATATCGCATATTTTATTCTACTACTTTTTTAATAATAATTAAAGAACAATATTGAATCAAGTGCTGGGTGTCTTTAGACGCGGAAAATAAAACTATTTAAATTGATACTTTTTAAATTCTTCTCTGACAGTCAATTTCCTATGTTACTATTTTCCTGGACGGTGGTGGATCGGTGGACGGTCACCCGGTATAATATTTACATGAAAATAATAATATGTACGGAACATAAACTTGAATATATTGTAATGATTTTTGGCTATCAAAAACTATTTCAAAGGCCGCTGTACTAGTTTTATGCCGGTAGCTGAGTTTTTCTCTTCGTCAAGGGTCGGTGGATTCAAACAGACGAAATAACAAGGCAGCAATTCGGCATCAACATTGTTTATTAAATAAAAATACTCAATTGCGAAATTTTGCATCAATTTATAAGTGGCAATAAATCTGCCTCGAACCAAATGTGTAAATAATGTAATAATTAAGAATCCAAGCGACATTTAATTCCTCAAAAACAGAAGCTGAACCTGGATATTCAATTATTCGTGTAAAATAATGTGTAAAAATTCAAATTGATTGTACAAAAGTTTTCTAATTAAATTAATGACACAATTAGTCGTTTTATTTTGAATTTATTAGAATAAAATAAATTTCTACCTTATAAATTTTTAAACTGGTAAATTTCCACTCGATTCAGTACGCCACTGGAGACCATGTGTTGATTTTCGTAGTCGCCACCTTTCCCAGTACCTCGGAAGCTGCAAGTGTTCCAAACTGCTACCGGTGTTCTTGTGTTAATAATCGTGTAAAAGAGCCGATCAAACCCATTTACTTGGTTAATTAACTTTTTTAAATTGTTAATTGAACAATTTTTGTCCTAGACAACATTCAGGTAAGTAATCTCTTGATTATCGATTTTGCTTCGATCATCAAATGTGTATCTAATCTCTAATTTTCAGAGCACATGTACAATTTTGAATAACCAATTTTCTTTCAGATATTTGATTAACAAATACCACGTTGTATTCGCGATACACAATTTGCACTAATTACGCGTCGTACGTAGTTAATTACTACGTAATTACACGACTGATTAATTGTTCACTTCTGTGAACTCACAAATTTTACTCCCTGAGTTTTTTGGATCAAGAGGCCTCGTACGAGTTCCTAGTTTGATCTCCACCAGAAAACTGACTTCTCTCCTTCTTTCGCTTGCTGTTCCCCCCGTATTCCAATTTTGCCTTTTTTGAGTGGGAATTTTTATTCCTATCAGCTAAACCGACTCTTCTTTCCAGGTAACATAAAGTTTTTATTTGCATACGCACCGAAATATTATGAACACTTTGTTTTTAGGAATCTGGTAATATCTACCCAGCACAAAATTATACACAAGATGCGGCACAAATTTTGTATTTTACAAACAAATTCAAATGTGTTAGTTTTATGTGTGAATTTGTTACAAATCGATGGTTTTTGTAAAACTGATGCAAATTTTGCTTTTTTATACCAGTCGAATTAACTGGCTACTGACTTTAATGCAAATGAAATCAAATAAAAAACCTCATTAATCTGCCTGCACCTCTAAATTAAGAAATATCACAACAATATACATTTTGAAAGCAATGTTGTGGTCATGTTTCTTACAATGTGAAGTCCATTTACTTCACGTTTTTTCAAAATACAGGATTAAATTTCCTTTATAGAGAAATTCAATTAATCAAAATATTATATTTTATTTATTTAAGTGGGTTGTCCATTTATCACTTTAAATGACTATTAGATAGATTTATTTCACTCTGTATAGTTTTCGATGAAAACTTTGTTATTAATATAATTAAAACGTTTCTAAGGGTAGTTTGATCAAATTTATCTGCATTTTAATTTTGAAAAGTATTGCGTTGATTTTTTTACGCGGTATATTGAGATAATAATATTCAAATTTTGTTACTTTGAAACTTAACATAATGAATTTGTTACCCTTGTTGTTTGTAATTGTCAGATTAGAATTTCAATTTATTAATTGTTAGTATTAAAGAGGCGGAATTGAAAGGTTCCGGGGAACAACCGTTTGGAATCGGTGTATAAATCCTGAAAAACGTCATTACAAACCTTTTTACAGTTCGAAGAACAAATCTTAGTCTTGACATCTACATTGTAACCCCTGAGTAATGTGGTAAGGGGATGTTCTATAAAAAGAGGGTGGAAAGTTTTCGTCATCTTGAAATAATGGTTATAAGTCATGGGGTACTTTAATCAAATATAAACATTTTAAAAGTTCGATAACTGCCAATCGTAAAAGTTAAACTGAGAAGTAAAATTATAATAATAAATCGGCAAGGGTTAAATTTGATGATTTGACACAAACTTCTTTTTTTTTATAACATAAATTTTAAAAGAGCTCTAAACAATCTTTGCGAAAAATAAAAAAAATTAATATTGTACTTTCAAATTTATTGTTATTACTAACTGGCATGCCTGAAACGATTTGTCATTTTTAAAGATGAATTGTAAGAAAACTCTTTGTAACCATTATAGGTACCAGTCAGTCGTACGATTCTTTAATACAATTCGAATAAAAATAAAAGAATTACTTAACGTAAAAATCTTTGTTTTAAAAGGATTCAACTTTTAAAAGTTGCTTTATTTCGTTATTAATTTGAATTACTGATCCATTAAATTACAATGGCACATTTTTAAGATAATTGCTAATCTGAAATTAATAAATTTTGGAACATTAAAAGTTTATGTTAAACTTTATAAGAGCATAATCAGAAGTGGGATTACTTAAAACATTAACGACGCAATTTCCGTAAAGTAAATATTGGAAATTTAATCATTTTGGAGAGGTTGCTTAAAAAATTACAAGTTGTTGTTTGAAGTAAGAAAATAATTTTGTATAAATTAATTGGGTGCACTTAGGCAAATCCAAATTGTGGATAAAAAGAGTGCTTTTACATTATTGTTCCGCATTAGCTATAAATCTTGAGGAGGGTGTATTACCCTAGTATAAATGTTGCATGACTCTTTATAACGTGCAGGAATCTCCAGATGCATCATAGCCGCAATTGTGAATATCGACCCTCTTCTATACATGGGAAGCTCGACGGAAAAGTAATAATTCTATTAGTGGCGTCAGCTAGTCGAATCGTTACGGTTTTATAGCAGTTTCTCTATCTAAACTTCGATCAACACTACACCGCGGTTTCAAATACCGACAAACTTATAAACTTTTCAAAAATGTTTGCATTATTTAGACAGAGCCTTACGAGTACAGCTTTAAAGTGCATCTACTAGGGCTTTTCTGAATTTTTTATAAATAAGCGTCGTACAAACCAAATCATTGGAATGAGAAATACATAAACTGCTAGGTGGTAAGGAGAATGTTCCGTTTTGGTTTGTCAGATTGTCCGACAGTTTTAGCAAGCCGAAATAAAATTATTTATTGCATTTTCTACCACGCCGCCGGTTCTATACAAGGGTTTTTGATGTTAATAATTTCAAGTCGATGAGAGAATAGGTAATAAACTTTAGTCTCTAAAATTATGATTTTATAAAATTTAATTACATGACATTTACTTACTTAAATGTCTCTCTATTGATCGCGGAAGATTCTCATAAAAAGTTGCGTATTTATCATAAATTATTATACAAAACATAAAAAAACACAATTATTAAACTTTATACGAAACTTTTATGACTGTATTATGTACCTATTCGTTTCTTGATTAAGTTATAAGTAGTTGTAATAATAATAATTTCCATGAAGGATACATCATTGTGTAATTTTGGAATTCTCTCACTACGGTATATAAATTATAAGCTAAATAATGTTCACGTTACTTCAAATAGCCATATTGTCGTGATATTTTAAAGGACCCTGAAGGGGGTATAATTTAATTTTTGTAATAATTGTGATAGAAGTTTTGTATAATGTTTAAGACTGCTACAGTTTGAGCGTCACTGGTTTAATTTATTTGTCACAAATGCGAGGTGCCATGTGGCTGATATACATAATTACATTTATTTACTCCAGAGTCTTTATAGTAACAAAACATGTTTAAGTTTGTATAAAAATTTGAATTTAAATGGGAAGGTGTAGTGAAATGAAGGTAAATGAAAACTCTGTAATATTGCATATCAATTTTCAATTTTCCCCAAGATTATTTCCGAATAAAATATTGTGGTGATATTTTTGACCATCGTGAAATTCAGTTTCGCATTATTATTTATTAATTATAAATTAGCAGTTTTGCTATCGAGAAAATTGGTCGAGCATTTATGATGTAATCAGAGTCGAATTATGTTACCATTGACATACTAAAACACACTAATTTTTGATGTTGATAAAATCCAGTGATTTGTGACGTGCACAACAAATTTAATCTAAAAAGGAACAAAAGTGTTTTCAATTTGAAATTTAGGCGCGAAAAACTTACCTCTTTGCTGATCAGAATGGCTCGAATTTCGTTTTATTGATTTGGCAATTTGAGGTTTTTTTCAACATGCAACGGAGCGAGAATTGGCTTAGGGGACTTCATGGCGAGCGGCGTAGCAGGCCAGGCGTGATTTTGTTGAGGTCCAACAAACTGACCATTTTTTGAGTTTTTTCTTTGGAAAATCCGGGTGATAACTACTCGGAACATTAGTGCGTGTTGTCGTCTGAACTGGGCGATTGAATTTGCTTAATTTGAAGGTAAGATCCTCAAATTATCACGATTTTTGGAAGTGTTAATGCAACATTTGGTATCACGTACCTGGTTAAAATTTTTGTCTCTTACAGAAATCAAGTGTAAACTGGCATAAAGCTACCGACGGCACTTTAGGGTGGAGATATTTTCCCAAAAATAATAAAATTTATTATCAAAGTTGAAGGGTCGGGAAATATCTCTACAATATATTATATAATATTCTCGAGACGCTATGTGATGCCAATGGCGATGTTTGGAAACTTACCCTAAAGGAACCTTAACTTTACACGACTTTACCTTAAAGGAAATACCGGTTTTGGTCTTATGAGAAGTACTAAACAAAAACATTTTCTTCCAGATATTACTTATGCGGCTTGTACCGAATAATGGAGCAAAAATTTCCAATATATAGCTATTAGCTAACTGAAATTTTTTTTATTTAAGCTGCTTTAGCATAAGAGCCAAAATAACTTGTAATAAGGATCGGAAAAATTACAATCAACAATAATGTATCAAATAAAAAGCTTATGTCACTATTCAAATGACAATTTTACTTAATTGTAGTAACTTTAGAACCAACAAAAATTAGTCGAGATACGAATAGTTTATGCGTATATTTAAAATTGTAGAACTTTTAATCTTTTCGCATTGTGGGGTATTCCAAAGTCCCCCGATCCCCGTCTACATGATATATCTATTTGAGGGATATTGGTCTTTCTGACCAGGGCCGGTATTCTGAACTCGCTCCACTCCAAGTGAGCGAGTGAGTGGTTTAATTGCGAGTGGAGCGGTAATTTTGTATTCTCATTGATTCTCATGTGCCGCTCCAGCTATATGACAGTTATATCGCTCCGCTCCTCTAAAAGCGAGGACCTCAGAATACCGGCCCTGGTGCTTTTGAGAGCATGTAGTTTGGGTTTGCGAAATACATGTAAAATCTGAATTAGCAACCCATTTGCGAGATGATAAATATAGGTTTTAATTCGAATAACTGTTTAGACCTTGCTAAACTAGTATCGCCCAAATTTGACTCTACTGCCTGTTTTCACCAACAATTTATTTAAGAATTTCCTAGTAAAGAATTACTTAGCTAGGATTCCATAAATTTGATTGGTCAAATTTGACATATGAATTTTTTATGTCAATACTATGTCAAATTTCACCAATCACATTTATGGAATCCTAGCTAAGTAATTCTTTATTAGGAAATTCTTAAATAAATTGTTGGTGAAAACGGGCATAAGTGTTGTAGAGCAAATTTTATCCTTAGTGACTACAGCAGTGCGCAGTTAATTGGGTGGGAGAACGCGTGACAACCAATTCCACCAATTAACACCAACACATAAACCTAAAATGACGAATATTCGTTTCTGCGTCGTAATCACTACGGAAAAAACAAACTCGATAAGAGTATAACTCTCAGTTATCAACTGCATAAATGGTCATTATTTTCAATATTTTTCTGATGTTTGATAATCAAGAAGCAAAATATTACTTGATAAATATTTACATAATGCGGTTCATAAAATGTTTGTAGAAATATTCATTATTTTAATTCTAACCATCGATCCACAATTTTGTATATAAATGCAGGTGTATTCCTTGGCACTACCTCGCGTACACTGGGAGGTTACGCATACTCCCGGTTGAGAACTACGGTAATAATGCATCAATATAGTAATTTATTAGACATAATCCTCGTTCATGTCATTTTCAAGTGCATATCAGATTGATTTGTTCATTTATTTCCAACCAAAGAAAGTTTTCCCATTTCTATTGCGAACAAAAATTGTTAAACCTTGTTCTCTTATACCTATACTCGAACAAAATGCCATAAGTCCATGGTCGCAAGTTTATAAATCGAGGATTGCCATTTCCACATTAATCTTTTAGCCAATTTAAGTATTCGCAAAATTAAATTAGATAAATTTAATTTCACTTAAAAAATAATAATAGTTTTAGCCCCCGCAGTTTTCCGTATACACAGCTCTTTATAAAACCCCAATTTTCTTCAATCTTTCTGCAAAAATGGGATGACAAATGCTAAACTTTAAACTCGTACAGCTAAGGCCCTGGAAGTTTGCAGTGAATGTAATCCCTACATTAAATTCGCCCAAGAAAAGCGTAGTTTTTAATTTCCGATGTAGACTTGTTTTTCTATTCATCTGACGCAAAAGACGCGTTCATCCGACATCTAAAATTGAAAACTATGCAATTTAAATTTGAAGAAAATTGAGGTTCTACTTTCTACGTAAGGCTGCATTATCTTTATAGGTATTGTAACACAAACTGTTCTCTGTAAAACTCAACTCTTATCGGAAGGATGTAGAAAAACCGGAACATATTGCTTAGGTGTTAAAATTGGATAGCGATGGTTGTATGTACCAGAAGTGGAAACAGAAGTGGAAACAGAAGTGGAAAACATAATTTATTTTTCACTCTTAAGACGGATGCAAAATTGGACAATAATACCTACATCCATAACGTAAACATTTAAATTTTTCTCAGATAAGCCTGACTGGCTGGTTATGGCACCGCCGTGTCCACATCAGCTTATCGCATCAAGCAAGGTCGCGTAGGAAATATGAAAATATTCGAATAAAATATTTTACTTTGTTTAACGGTCACCATGTAACGCAAATTGCTCTAATTTGGGCCACTTGCCCCTCTGGTCTACGATGAAATGGTAGAAGGCCAGCTAAGTACTAATTACACCCCCGTCCAGTACCAGAGCTTGGGTTGAGCGTACGCTGTTCGTGGGTTCTTTCGTTGTGACTCAGGCGATCGTTTTGCATATATAACATCTCAATGACGATGTAAATAATTAAGAAAAGCTAATCTCCTAATTTCTCTTCTACAAAAATAAATAATCTATGGATTTCTGGCCATCCCACGTCGTCGGTATTTTCCCAACAGCTGCGACCGAACAAACATCCGATGTTGGAAAGAAATGGATGAACTTCCAAAAATACACGAAAATATTAGTTCCATAAAATTTCTAAAATTTCCAACATCAAATTAAACAAGGTCACGGCCCATAAGAGGTGACGCAGGAACGTACAAGGTCAGCTCGAGCTGACTGATATCACGGAACCAGATGTAGAACCATTAAAATCAACCATGGAAAAAAAGGTAAGCACCCTCACATGGCAATGGGTTCCATCACGCTGATATAAGATAACAAATCATATCAGAACCACTCCAACTTCGCTTCCAGAAACCATAATCAAAATTGCGAACCAAAATTGGACGTCACATAAATTTGACGTGGTAATACAATTAATGTAATTTTCAAACGCTGTTAATAAATATGAAATTTATTAAGGAAAAATACCAAGCAAAAATAATAGCATTTAAAATGCTACAATCATCCACAATGTTAATGTGGGCTCGGAATGGTTAAATGAAAAATATATAGAAAGGAATAAATTATTAACAAACAAATGCAAAAATATTTTACAGTATTTAAGGGTAGAACAATACTATTTTTTACTATTTCTACTCGATGTATAATAATAATACTGTCACGGACTTCTTTTTAGGAAATGTAATTCCCTAGAAAATTATATATGAAGGGTCCACTGGAAGAACGATGAGACTCCATTTTTTTCAAAATCGATATTTTATCGGAATCTCTTAGCTTGTAACATAAGCTATGAACATACCAATCCTCACAGGAAACAAACAATGAAATTCCACTAAAAACTGCGGTTGAAAATAGGCAGCGCAATGTAACGTTATGCGTTATGACAAGTTGTGAAACTTTAAACCTCGCTTTACTCGACTTTTTAAAAATGTGAGTCTCATCGTTCTTGCAATGGACCCTTCATATATTATCATGAGTTTTTCCTTAAACCTATTGATACTACCGAGTAAAATTTTAATTATGTAAAAATTTATATTGGTATTACAAGTTTTATTAATTTATTGTAAATGTTGAAGAGAGCCAAACATTTTTTAGTCGCTAATTTAATATTTTTATTCATTTCCAAGCCGTCAAAGTTGTAACATGGTTTTTGAATTCATGTAGAAATATTAAGATAAAAATATAATAATCGAATTATAAAAACTAAGTAGGTATTTGTGTGATTAGGGGCTGCGTATAGCGAAGAGCAAGAGATGAAATTCAAATATGAAATTTTCATGAAATGAAGGAATAAAATTTTAAAATGTTGGTAAAATTTATAATTGAAAGTGAGAATGCGCTTGGGATGAATTAATCCCTTTATGCTTAATAATATTTGTTTAATATCTTTGATCAACAAAGACAAATTTTATAATAATTTTGGAAAGAGTGATGCATGCAGCTGTAAATCACTTGTTACATGAATATACTGATAACATTTAACTTGCGTTCGACCTAAATTGAATTTTAATATAAATTATAATTTATATATTATTTTGAAAAATCCGCCTTTGCTTATTTAGTAAACAGATCGATTTTATCATTTTTAATTCAAATTATAAAGAGTTCGTATTATGTAGGTATTTAGAATAACAATTCTCACTCTATAGTATCCCTCGTAATTAAAGCAAGAAGTGAATAAAAGTTGGAAACACTTTATTTTTCCTTTATTAAGAAATGTCACGGTTTATATATTTTTATTTTCTTTTGACACTGGAAGCAAAATATTGCGGTGGAAACAAAAATCAACAAATAGTATATTTTGAGGCGATGCTTCCCATTATGAGAAAAGTCATTGTAAGATTTTATTATTAGTAATACGCTGGATGAAGCAGACACAGAAATTGTCTCTTATTCACCCTAGTAAGTTTATCCGAGTAGTCGTAAACAAACAAATTACACGAGGGGATTAGTTTACATTATTTCCTAAGTAACTCAAATAAAAAGTGTTTATTTATATGTAAATAAGGTTTTAATGTATAGGTTTTATGCAAAACCGTCGAAATAACTTTCAAGAAAGCAACGTACGTGAGATAAATACAGCTAGTTTTCTTTACGGTTGTCAAAATTTTTAAACCAGTCCCTTTATTATCTTTGAAACGCTCAGAATCAGGTAAAATTAAGATGTGATATTTAAAATCCACTTCTTCAACTCTTTGAGTGGCATTTACATCCAATTGATGAAGTAACTTTGAACCGAGCTTTGAACTCATCAGAAATGCTGCCATGCTAGCACGTCTGTTTTTACTGTGTACACTTCGGAGTTTTGCAATTTTCACCAGTATGGCGCTGTTATTAAATTTTTCTGAAAATATTTTTCACTATAACTTTATTTCCTTCACAGTAAATTCTACACATCACCACTTTATGATTCCAAACGATTTTAAAATTATTTACTGCACGTTCATTTTCAAATAAATAATTATTTATTATTAGGTACATATTATATAAAAGATTAATCGGAGTAAAGTTGTTTTAGGCAGGTCAATGTCAATAATAATTTTTTATTAAAAAGCTTTTAAGCTACCTTCTCTGCAGTTAATTAAATTTATATTTTTAAAGCATTCATAAAAGAAAACCTTTTAAAATAAATTTGATGCTTTGGTTTGTTATAATGCGGAAAAGTGTTAAAAATAATAAATATGAACATAACAAAAATAACTAATTAGTATATAATATAAGTTTTGATTAGTTTCCGAGATTTAATTTAAATCCATGTGCTTTTAGTTATAACTTAATATAAGTTATATGTAATAATTTATGAGCTTCCAGATTACGCCTAGTAGATAATGTAGCGAATAATTAAATTATTGATTATACTACTTTTGATTTCTATCCTTCGTTTGATGTTATATTAGAAATAAATTACTCAATTACTCTTCCTAGGATATGCAATAATTGCTTGCTCACGGAATTTATAATTAGTTCTCTTCGTTTAGCATTTTGTATCTTACTACTTGGTTAATTATTATTGTTAGGTTAATTATGTAAATTGATAAATATTACTTAGTAATAGCACTGTGGCAATATTAGCCCCTCCTAGCAAAAAAATCTGCATTACTTTGTAATGGCTTTAATTTGAAAAAATTCGACCCAAATAGAAAAAGACAGCTATTGCACACTTGGAATGTAATGAAATTTGTTAGTCCTTTTTTCTTTTTCTCACTACTATATAATTATTTTTAATTTGTTAATAATTATTTCTAGATACCAGTTGTGTTGGTGCAGAATTGTTTATAAATCAAAATTCACATTTGAACTTGACGAAAAATTGAATCTTCCATTTGAATTTCATTTTATTCGACTATACCTTCGGAAAAGTAGCAACTTGAAATTGTTCATTTTTTGTGTGTTTACGTGGTTACGGAATTTTACTACTTTTAAGTGATTGGTGAGAGCAACAGATTTCGTTCCCTTCTTTTGTTTTACCAAATCTAAAAATACCGGCATTTTGGTTCTCTAGCTCTCAGCACTAGATATTAAAGCTAGTCGCTCTTTAGAACAAAGTTCAACTTTAAAAATAAACTTCTAAGAACTTTTTATACAATATGGCAATAAATAAATAGTTAAATATTAAAGTGATTTCAATATTTAAAACCCTGAAATTTGATGATCCTAAGTATAAACTTTAACTAAAAATTTATTTTGAAAGCATCGTGGATACATTAATTTGAAAGTGCTTATTTAAAAATGTCATATTCATTCATGAAATATATTGAAAAATTTTTGTTTATAAAATGTAAAAATAGTTATAGAAACACACATGGAAATGTTTAATTTTGGATTAAAGCTATTAAACAGGAAGCTGCATTGTTTTGGCATATTTACTGTTGTAAATTCATTCTAGAATGAAAAACAATAACAGCAGCGAACTAAATTTGATTAGTGATACTTCAACAACTTGCAGGTTTGGCTGATAGATTACACGTTAATGTTATATTTTCTGTGATGCCTTTTTAACATTTTATATTCATTTTCAAACTTTGCATTTGATGTAGTTTTGATTTGTAATCTGCTATTGATATCGGCTTTACATAATATTATGTAGTACATGATAAAGTATACAAAATGCTTTATGGTTCACAAAATATAATGATAAGTAATAAAAAATAATATTGCATAAATATTATTAAAATAAATACCTAAATAGATTAAATTATTTATTTGCAACAACTACAGTCTCATTTTTTCAATTTAGAAAAACAATGATATTTTATTTCTTGTTAATCTGTTCATAAGCATCACAATCAAACATTTAATCAAAATTTGATTAATTTAACTTCAGTATTAATAATAAGATTGCAAGTTAATGTGCAATTGGGTTTAAAATAATTTTCTTCGGATGAAAACTGTTTGAAATAATTACAAAACAACTAAACTTGGTAAATTATAAATTGCTAAATATATTTTAGGTTATTAACTTGAGAAAATATACCATGAATTACTTTATTATGTGAAATTTAGTTCATATCAAGTTATAGAAAAATGAAATCCATTAATAAAAATATATAAACTATGGCAATGTTGTTTCGCTTTCCTTTAAGCTCCTCATATAGTTATAATATAAAACCATAAATATATATTGTCGTGTTGCACGGCTCAATAACGCCCCTAATTATGGTCAGGGATGAAACCTCGCCCAATGTGTACACTCGAACAATAGAGTGCCGGCTAGCTTTACGTCAGGTTCACAAATTTGAGGCCACAATATCTGCAGGTGGTAGGTTTCAGCGACATAAAGCAAATCAAATGACGCAATAAATCAAGGGATAATTTATTCAAATAACACAAATTCAAAAATGGAGCAATTCTGATAATTTATGACACAAATGTCAAGCAATATGCAAAATGGTGTGTAAAATGTACAAACGATAAATAAAAAGTATCATTTACTATCAAAAACTCAGCTATACTTTTATTTAGCGTTATGTTTATGTAAATCGTGTAACAAGAATAAAAATAATTTTGTACAATAGTGTTTTGATACAAAGAGTTCAGATTTCTTACTTGGAATAATAAATTGATGTTGAACGCAATTTGTGTAGCACTCCGTACATCGGCAACGATCCAATTCTGCAGAATGCAACCCATATGTCAAATGGCTTCTAGCGTATTAACAAACGGTAGCTCGGCTTCCGTTGGCTTCAAAACTGTGCAGTTATCCAGAAATAAGTGACGTGACGTGTGAAATTTCTTCCGTGGTGCATCCCAATCTAGAGGATTGATTTAAACAAGTGTCTCTAACCTTCGTAAAATTACAGTAGTTAAAACGTGTAATTTTCTCATTAACCTCAAAATTAAAATGTGACGATTCCAAATCGACGAAATTTCCAGTCATCCAATACAACAAGTGATGTAAAACTCATCCGTACATCAAATAAACCATAAATTTATTCTTTCTGACGTTATTTAAGGTTTAACAAACCCAAAATGTGCAAATTTAATATTATGGTCGAAATTTGCTTGCGACCAACGAGAACGTGTGAAAACTTTATTTTTACGAAATAAAAACGCTCCAAGTACTCACGATTTATTTATCTCGTCGATATAATTGCTTTGGTGCCCAAAGGAATCTTCAAAACAACTTTTCTTGAAGAAAATTTGCGAATTAACTATCGCAATATGACCACACACATTCCCCATCAACGGTCGGCACAAGACAAACTTCATTTCCGAAAACGCACATGCCGTCCCATACCACTACAAAAATTTTACTTTTCAACGTAAAACCGTAAGTTTTCACTTCCTGCCGCCTTTTATTCAAAATAATCAAATTTTCAAATTTCAGGTAAACAATCGATGTACCTGTATAAGCACATCACAAATTCGCACCACACACATCACACCCTCAAGGAAATCAAATCTGTTTTTGTTTTCTGTGTTAAAAGTTACAAAACAATTGCTTGTTATACAAAATTGCTTCCACATCAGCTGTCTTATAAATGACAAAACTTTAAATTTAATCAAAATTACTATTTGCTCATTTGATCGACTTTTTCACACTTCAATATAATATAAAATTTATTGAAATTAAAAATTAAAAAGTTGGAGTCTAATGGTATTTATGAATACGTCAATAAACTTTCCTTAAAAGAAAGCGAAACAATATTGTCATAGTTTATAATAACTTGATACAAACTAAGTTTTACGTAATAAAGCAATTCATTAGTAAATTATATTAAGCTGTCTATGAAAATATAATTAATTGAATTAAGACAGGAAATGTCAATGACCAAATCGAGTCGGACATACTTAAAAACAAAGAAAACTAAAACGCATGATTAAGAGAATACGCGGTTTCTTACAAAGAAATCGGCACTTGCCATGAAACGCTGATCAGATAATAAAACATCCGGTGGATCTCCACTTGCTAGGGATTCAAATACTAATCATTAGAAACTTTGATGGAGTTTTTAAGATAATTACCAACAAGTACTAAAGGGGGTCAGTCGTAACAGTGGAAATAAGCACTGCACCCCTTGACCTAAAGTCTGTAGTATGTGAGACAAATCAATGACCCCATCTTTATGTTAAGCGTGTAAATATTACTGTTATTAAATGAAGGGTACAGGGAAAGAACATCTTAAGTCACTTGACATATGAGTTTCACTAATTAGATTCTACAACCCCCAAATCCAAATCAACAAAACAAGGTACCTTAGTTCAACCCCAAACATCCTCATACTTTACCACAATAAAATTCAAGTAATTCAAATACATCTTAGCGTTTTCTTCTTCTTTAACTTCTTCTAGAGCATGATATGTTCTATAAGTAACTGTGTCAAGTTTCCTTGGCGCAATTACCACTGTGAGCATATAAATAATTGCTTTACATCTGCTAGATAGCTTGCTGGGCTGCCCCATGTAGATGTGTCTATATCCTGTTTTTTTATGTTAATGTTGATAATTCACTAACCCAGAAGGACCACCGGCTTAACGTGCCTTCCGAAGCACGGAGACTAGTCATGAGAAAGTTTGACCCTTCCCCAGATTTGAACCCAGTACCTCGCATTCGCAACCGATCGCGTTAGCTGCAAGGCAATGACCGTCTCAGGATTTTCATATTTCAATTCAAGAAGAAAATGCAATTATATTAAGAGCAACCAAACAGGTAGGTTTCGTCTAAGGGATATTTAAGTTTAATATCACAAGAATATTATTTATAAATGTATTTATTGCACGTTACGATTTAATATCTTATTAAAGTAATCTAAAATGTAAATTGTAATTATTAGTTTAATTATAGCGGGGAATTTGAAAGTTATTTGCATTATAACATATTTACAGTTTAAAGGAAAAAAGTGTATAACACCACTGATTCATCAAATCAAAACTTATGAAAAATATTTTTTTATAAGGGTGGTTATGTAGATAGTAGTTTTCTAAATTTACCATTTTATATATTTAGTTCTAACGATAAAATCGTTAGCTAAAACAAGATTAACATTACATTGCCATAGTCGTGCTAAAAATGCACGTTCGTGCTCGTACTATAATGTAACTAATTATACCCTGAAATGCACACACGATTCGGTCAAGCAGATACTTATGTAGTTAAATAAGTTAAAATTTTCATGATAAATCTTAAATAAATTATTTAATAAAAATGGAATGTGTTAAACTATTCCACAATTTTAATAATTAGTTACAGTAAAGGTCGTTTATTATAAATTAATTTTTAGATTATTTTAATTTTTACGGTTTGCCATTGGGTTATATTGTGATCAAGTTTTTCCTGTTGATCGTGTCTATAAGATATATTTTTTAAAACCTTCTTTCTTCTTTATTTTCAATGTTGTTGCTTAATAAGTTACATACATTAGGATTTTAACTACACATCCTATTTTGTCCTTATTTTGTACCTACTATTCTTCCTTTTACTTTATAAAACAATGGAAGCCAGAAAATAAACTACTTGCTTCTTTAGAAAGCTCACATTGCTTACGAAAACAACATAATTTTAAATTGTAGTAAAAACTATATCGCAAATAAAAGCTTCAGGGTTAAAAGGAAATCCTTGTGTTTTGAGTAACAAGTTGGAAAAGGATAATAATAAAAATTTGATAATATAAAACCTGGAAGTTACAATTTACGTTATGCCAGCAAAAGGCACCTACGATTTGTTGTTGTTGGAATTTCCCGAAAATGTGGTTAGTAAAAATACATCCAAATCCAAATTAAGCATTTTTGGATATTTATTGATTATTTTATGTGGACACGTGTGGACATAATAAATTTCTGTCTTATAATATAATAATAAATATAGGAAGAAACTGATTCTGACAAAAAAAATTTGACATAAAAAATGCTGCAATTGATTTTTCATCAATAGACATCAGATGAGTGTCAAAATACATCAATATTATAGCAACAAAAGTTGGTGTAAAGCTTTTTGCACGATATTATATCAATATTTAATCATTATTTGTACAGCTCGAAAATGGAGAAATATTTAAATATTAATTTTAAATTTGCTCGCAATAAGCTTGTTTAATAGCTTTTAACACTTCTATACAAGAGAGAACACCAGAACATGCTCTAATAAACCACTGAGTTGGCCCTTTTATTAAATCTGAATATTTATTAAGAACTTTGAATATTTCATTTGCATTTTATTTAAATGGAAAGTTCTAACATTTCAAAAATTAGGGTGGGTTATGCGGTAGTCTGATATATTGCTAGTATTGATTAAAATGTTACTAACAATTAGAAAATAAATGAGTATCATTTATTACCCACTCATTTTTGTTTAATTGTCAGACATACACATTTTGGAATTTAATGAAAATTCAGTGAAGATAAATAATTGGTATAAATATACAGTGTGTTCCTAACAAAATAAAAAGGGAATGTAATAATTTTCTATGTAAGTGTACGAAATAATAATCTATTATTATCCTTTGAATACTTTCGATGGTTGTTGCTGTTAAGCTGCAGACTTAGTGAGAGATATAGGTACATACATGCATTTATTAAACATGAATGACAATAAAAAACACTGTAACCCATTAAAATAATTTGAACTACAATGCGATAATAAATTACATTGTTTTTATTAACCTGATAAAATCTAAACTAAAACGGAGAGAACAAAATATTAAATTACATTACCTCATAGGTAAATGAAGCTATATTTCATTTAGTATTGTACTATTAATTTAAATTTGAATTACATTTTTAAATCGGAAAAGTTTTATCAAATCGCATTGTTTTTAATATTGATGAAATCTGTGAGATTAACTTCATTTACATATTTTAATTGCACACTTTAAATATAAAATTCAATGAGCTAAATATTTACCTCTACAAAAAAATTTTTTTATTTCATTGTATACAAATTAGGTGTTTCAATAACAATAAACTTGCGATAAGCCTGTCAATAATATAAACGATTTTGCATACTCCAATTTGTTTTTAATGAATAAAAAGTAAAGTGTTTATATTATATCGATATTGATGAAATTTTTTTAATATGGACATAGTGAATTTGTTATAATTTGTCCCAGATGATAAATAAATAATTAATTTGACATTTTATTTTATGTCATTGAAGTGTAAACCAATTATTAACAAGTTAACTTTTAATATAATAACTACAATATTATTAGTGAAGAAAAATTATTTTGACATTGAAGAAAACCATAAAAGCCACTGCTGCATCTTCGTAATGCTAAAGTCACTGTGAGAGTCAAGGTGATATGATACAACAGCAGACGACAAAATACAATCTTTCCAGTCAAGCTGGTACTGGACGTAAATCAACTTAATTATTTTATATTTTGAGGTCGGTAATTTGAAAACTGTTATGAAATATTGAACTATTTCTTTGAGAACACTACAACTTTGATTTTTTTCTTCAATAAACTTGTGTTTATAAAATGGAACCACATAATTAATTAATTTTTCATTTTTGGATTTAATATTATCTCTCTATTATCTATTATCTCTTAATACAAATTAATATCTAGCACAATAACAAACATATCTTTAAATTTTTTTACGAAATTCTTGATTTTCGTCTTCATCCAGAAAATAGTTTCGTTGTTTCATGGACATTTTTTGTTTTCTCATTTGGAATTAAATGCTTAATTTGTGTTTTAAAATTTACTGTTAAAGTAAAGTTTACAAGTTGCTTTTGCAAATAGTAGTCCATGATGTTTTTTCCTCAAAGTTTACTTGAATGAAAGTTTTACAGTTGTTAGGTTGTGTTAATAATTTAGTACAATTGTAATTATTAAAGTAATGTATTGTAATAATTTGTTACAGTATGAATGTCACTTTGTTTGAGTTAGGAAGTGGACTCAATATAATACCGAAACTTATAATTTATGCAAGCTAGACAAATTATAGCAGTGATTAATAACTAACTATGTTCAGTTAGTGTTCACCATATAGCTTATACGTTCATCATTTGTATTAAGTTATTTAACGTTTCTTGCAAAATATCGTATAATACCGTTTAAATTATTCTAACTTCCTTTATCATAAAAATTAGTATGCCGTTAGAAGCTTACAAAACTTTACTGAAAATATTACCATCATTGAACAATGCCGAGAAAACTTGTATTATAGGTTGATCATTTAACATTTTTGTTTAATTTTAAATACTGCGAAACTGAATGTTTACAAAAAGCAAATTGGCTCTTTCCTAGGACTAACAAGGGGAGGGTCCCATATGATTCATTATCACTATACCTTACATTATTTAGACTATACTTCATAAGTTCAAATTTTAAAACTCACTGTTGTTTAATTGTTACTTATTTTATAATACCGTCCCTTATATGGACAGTTGAAATGACGCGCATGATTAAATCAACGAGATTAATTAGTACGTTTAATTTCTATTTTACATCGATTAACTACCAGTACTTTAACTACTAGCCGGCTGATCAACAAAGTTGGATTTTTTTTAATTCCTTTTAAAATTATTCGTGTGCAATATGATATGATATTTCTCTTCATCTTTCACGTAAGATATTAACACTAACGAGAAAAAGTTGTAATAAAATTGCTGTGGTTTTTAAAAAGAAAACAAAAAAAATTTTATATTGTGTTGATTAAAATTTGAAAATAATTAGCAAAAAGTTTCAATTTTACTAACGTGTTTGTCCAACTAGAAGTAATTCGACTGTTAAAACTGGCCGCTGTGGTAAAATTAAACCTTTAACCTGTCCTAACAAATATACAGCTGACAGTTACGTGCAATACCCGTAACATACGACCGAATGCAAATGAGTCTAGCAAATAGTTAAACACAGAAGCAAAACTGAATGTTCACGTTAATTAAATAAATAGAAGTTACTAATAAAATGCACGTTTCTGGGTTCAACCCATAAAAAGTACGACAAAAAGTTATCTCTAATCGCTCGTTTCCTTTTTGTTTAATGCCGTATATAAGTTTATGTTTTATTATGCCGCACAGATTGAATTTTGAGCAAGTTTTTGTTCCATCTTTCTGATATTTTAAACGTGTTAATGCAAATGAATCCGCATTTACAATAATAATATCCAAGCACAGTATAATAAAAAACTAAAAACTCTTATATTATTACATTAAAATTTGAATATCAAATAGCAAATAATATACGGCTCTTTAAAAATTAGGAAAATTTGTATTGAGATTTCAAGACATAATATTCATATAATAAATTACAATGAAATGACAAAGTAATATTCAAGTATACTTTAATAATATATTATATTATTGTAATATTAAGTTTGGAGACGAATCAACCCACTTGAATGAAGAGGGATATACATCAGCCTATTAGGTTCAATTAATGGATAATTCTTCTTCTTTTCTTCTTTCAAACGTTTTCCATTCACTTTTAGATATATAGCCTCTTCATTTTGAAAATACAATGGATTACACAAAATTTTATAATAATCTGTTGAATAGTTTTTGATCTACACCAATTTTGAAAATGCAGTTTTAAGAAATACGCGTTTAAGGTGCACGCACACTTAGGCGACGCGACACCTAAGTGTGCGAGCATCTTTAAAGTTTGAGCAAGTAAAACAATCAATGTTTAAAAATACTTATAAGAAAATCAGCAATACAGGCCCATATTCCTGTATCCCATATTCCGGCTTCCTCGTAATGCTGATTTTACGCTAATGGTTGTTCCCTTCTTCTTAATTTCATAATAAAAATTAAATCACAAAGTTAGTAAGACAAATTAACGCACAGCTGCATGGAACATTGGACATGTTGCCTTTTCTGCGATAAAGGCTTGCAAGTTTTTGCATTCTAATTTTTAAATAACATGTAAATTTAGTATGTACATAATTGAAAAACTTATATTATACATATTGCACAACTTTTATGTAATTGGTAAGTAGTTTCCAATATAACAAAATTATTAAAGATAAGGTTTGTTCTGGTACTTATCCTAGCTGAACAGAGAGTCACATTCGCTTTATTAGACAACTTTTTTGTTCTAAAAATGTAATCTCAAAAGCTTTGAACTAAGTTTTAATTTTATTGTTACTAACCAGTTTTTAAGTTGTACCATAAAAAGCAAAGAAATAAAAAAGTTATGATGGACGATAATTTGTTTAAGAAGTTTTAATTTATTTACAAGCATTTATTTACATTAGTTAGTATGCATATCCTTACTCTTACTAAAATTTAGCACTTCAGAACTAACTTTGCAACTTTTGCATAAATTTAGTACAAAATTGTTTATTTTCTTTGCACTAAAAGCACCTGATTAAACCATCATCACTTACAACGACTTCAAAATTTTGGCATATGCACTGGAACACTTTGAAATGAATTTCAAGATATAAAAATGTTCAAGCCGATATTTATTACTTTGCTCCAAGAAATTGATTTTATTTGCTATTGAAATCAAACAGCACACAAACTTATCTTGTAAAATAAAAAGGATTGAGTGGCGATACCTTTGGTAAGCATTGTTTGGCTTGTTGTTGTCTGCTGATTGTTGAGAGTTGTGGAGGTGATTAGTCGAAATAATCTGGTATGGCTTATTTCTTACAAATTCTGCTAATGTCGTCTCCATTTAAGTCAAAAAAGACAAAAAGATTTACAAGGATTAACACAAGCAAACGGGATTTAGCAATAATAAATGTTTAAAAAATTAGTTCTATCTTTTGAGTGGTTATTTGGTTACTTTATTTGTAACTTGTAATTTATTTTAGATTTTGTATCGTAGAAATTTGCATTGCATAATGTTGATAATGCATAATATTGCATAGTTTAATTGAATTAATTAAATAATAATAATATTAAATAATTGAATCTTTAAAGGGGTATTCTCGAAACCACATTTCTTCGTTCAGCGGTAATAATATTTCAGAAACCATAAGACCGATCGGATTAAACTTTACGAGCTTACTGTACACACACACACACACACGTGGCTATCGCTTAAACCAAAACGAGGTCAAAATTATAACATACTTTTTACGCAAAAAACTCAGAAAAAGCTTGATTTGTTAGGATAAATCAGCAGAAGACTAAATATATGAGGTGCCAGCGAAGAAAAAATGAAAGAAAATAGAAAATCTGAAAGTTCAAGCTTTTAGTTACCTGAGAATCCAAGTAAACAATAAAAACGAGAGACAACATGAACTAAAAAGGAGATTGCAACAGCGAAATAGTTAGTGGGAATTTATCGAGAAAGACCAAGGTAAAGATTTACAAAACCCTAATACGTCCTGCGATTGCTTATGCGGTGGAAACAATATGCATGAGCAAAGCAGAAGAAGACGAATTGAAGGTGTTTGAAACAAGGATAATGAGAAGGATATTGGGACCAGCGCGAGAAGGTGATCAAAAGAGACCAATGACGAATGTAGAAATACTGACAGCATTGGGGAAAGAAGATATAGTAGGAAAGATTAAATCAAGCAGAATAAGTTGGCTAAGACACGTAATGAGAAAGATTGCGGAATGGAAACCAGTGGAGGATCGCGCAAGGGGAAGACCAAGCTTGATGTGGCAGGACCAGGTGACAGAGGACTTGAAGCAGATTAAAATCGGTGGTTGGAGGGAGAAGACGAAGGATAGGCGGTATTAAGGAGAAAAAAAAGGACTAATTCACCTCAGAAAACGGATATGTAAAGTCTCGTAAGAGACAGTCAGATTCCTACGGGATTGAACGACTTATAATAATAATAATAATATATTTTGTTTTCTTCCTTCGTAAAATTTAGTCCAGCATATCACACTATTTCGCATTTTTAAAACATAATTAGATTTGCATTGTTTGAATTGTACTCGTGTATTGTAGTATTGGGTATTGTGTTCAATCACGCTTTTTTTGAAATAAATAAACATTCAATTAAAAGAAAACCTAAATCATTTCAACATTTTATGAACGTGAAAGGTTCATTATTGATCAAATAATATAAAATATTAAGTAATGCTTTTTCAGTGTAAATTTGTAAATTTTGGAAAAAAATTTAAAATGTTCTGTAATAATTTGGAGTATTTTTTTAGTATTGATGTATGTATAGATTACATGCGATATTATTTATCTAGATTTTCTAGTTACTTCATTAGATTTGTATATTTAGAAATTATTTTAGTATTAATGGTAGTTTTGGGTGATCAAATCTCACGGTTTTATTTATCGTTTTAAAACATTTAATTTGGTTATTTTTTGTTTTGATAACAGCGGTGTATCATTTTTCGGATTCCATGACCGAATCAATAATGAAATGTAATGAAATAAGTTAATATTAAAACTAAATTAACATAATTATTAAATTAACTTATGCGTGAAAATTTGGACGATGTTATGAGATATGTCTTCGTAATTAATAATTATCATTACAATTATTTATTTTAGTTTATAATGCTCCGCACCAAAATTGTCACGATCGATCACGAAATTATCGATTGGGTCATATTAAATAATATATTTTTTATGATCCCATTTTTTAAAACGCGAGATCATTATCATGTAGTGGTAATGTGTTTATTTGTTTTGTCATTTATGTAGTTCTAAACATAATTTGGAAATATCGTAATCTGTGGCGCTCTTATATTGTTGAAGATTAAGTTTTGTCGTCCTGACTCTTTATCTGACACCCTTGAAAATTCTACATTAAATTACATATATTTCGTAAATTACGACCGCAGAATACTAGATTACGGTGTAACAATATATGTACACAGGCCCGGACTGGCTAGGTCGGCTAGTCGACGATCGCCGAGGGCCCCGGACCCAAGGGGGCCCCGAAGTGGCCTTAAAAATAGTAATTTATACTTGGGGTAAAAGTGAACTTTTTCAAAATAGCGGAAAATATGCTTTTCAAAAATCTTCTCTCTGGTAAGGGGCCCCTCTACAATGTCTAGCCGAGGGCCCTCAAAAGAGCCAGTCCGGGCCTGTATGTACATTACGTAAAAATTTGTAGGGTAATGAAAATCTTCGAATTTCCCCATGTAGCACACAATGTTGGCGCAATATTGGCCCAATATTGCGCCAATATAGAATCTTGGCGCAATATTGCAAGATTCAGCCAATATTGGTCCAATATTGTTTTCCGACATTGGGGCAATATAGATAATCAATATTGCACCAATATTGGCTTTAGCTTGGCGCAATATTGCACCAATATTGGCAACCAATATTGTCTGCCAATATTTAGCCAATATTGGTCCAATATTGTTTTCCGATATTGGGTCAATATAGGAAATCAATATAGCACCAATATTGGCTGCAGCTTGGCGCTATATTGCACCAATATTGGAAACCAATATTGTCTGCCAATATTTAGCCAATATTGGCCCAATATTGTTTTCCGATATTGGGTCAATATAGGAAATCAATATAGCACCAATATTGGCTGCAACTTGGCGCTATATTGCACCAATATTGGAAACCAATATTGTCTGCCAATATTTAGCCAATATTGGTCCAATATTGTTTTCCGATATTGGGTCAATATAGGAAATCAATATAGCACCAATATTGGCTGCAGCTTGGCGCTATATTGCACCAATATTGGAAACCAATATTGTCTGCCAATATTTAGCCAATATTGGTTCAATATTGTTTACCGATATTGGATCAATATAGGAAATCAATATAGCACCAATATTGGCTGCAGCTTGGCGCTATATTGCACCAATATTGGAAACCAATATTGTCTGCCAATATTTAGCCAATATTGGTCCAATATTGTTTTCCGATATTGGGTCAATATAGGAAATCAATATAGCACCAATATTGGCTGCAGCTTGGCGCTATATTGCACCAATATTGGAAACCAATATTGTCTGCCAATATTTAGCCAATATTGGTCCAATAGTGTTTTCCGATATAGGGGCAATATAAGAAATCAAATATTTGGTCTGTTATATTACTCCGAACTACTCCCAATAAGTTCATGTAAAAAATTGCGAGAATTGATTGGTGTAATAATGGGGTTGGTGATTTCAAGTTACTTAAAATACAGTGTATTTAACCCCATAATCGAAACAAATTTTAATCTCATCAAATAGAAGATTATTGTACGGAACTTTATCGGAGGATACGAAAAATTTAAATACCCGTAACTTTGTTAACGAAAATAAGACTTGCGCAAACCTGCACAAACGAAACACAAACGTCATAGACTTCACCCCTATTCTGTAACTTTTTCGTTATCGTTAAGGTTATCGTTAAGATTGGCTTCGCTATGAACTTTCAACCGAATTTCGCTATGACTGGTATTCGCTAACTTCATTCGGTACGGCGATCGCTCGCATCACGTTTTTAACGAAAAAACCCAGGTTTCTTGTACGAATAATTACGAAGTTGTTTTCGTATCATGCATTCATCTTCGGTTTTTGAAATTTAAATTTAATTATTTTATTTATTAAGTGTATGGCGGCATAATTATAAATCTACAAGGCTTTAACAAATTTTATTTTTTCTTGCGAATTCTTCATTTCGTGATTTATAAATTTTAGGATTAGATAGAATTTAAGAAAATGAACATTATTATAAAAATAATGGTTAACACCCCTATTTTGTAACTTTTTTTAAGAGACACTTGACACTACTTGTCTATGCCATAATAAGAATGAATAGGAACTAATAAATTTTTCAATTTTATTATGTTATTGTACTATTTATTCCTAGGAACTGGTGCTTCTCCCTGTAGATACCTGTTTTTAGGGTCTACTAAAGTATCGGTTTATGCTCATTTTTAGTTTGGATTTTGAAGCCCTATAAGAATTTTTACATAATTATTCTTTGCGTAATTTTATGTAGATAGTTTCTTAGAATGTAGTTATCTGATTCAAATTTCGTTTTTTGTAATAGCCTTTCACTCAGAATTTTTTGAAAATACAGAAAAACGCTATTCTTTTCAAGCTGTAGTTTATCGCTAACATAATTCGCATCCATTTTGTACTTTTTAGTAAAATATTAAACAAAAACCAACAGAAATACTACTAATTTGAACAAAATACGCAAGTGTCACAGCCACAATGTATTCGTTATGCTCTTAACGCGACACTTGGAGCATTCGTCCATTATGTCGATCTTACCGAATGCGGTACCGAATATGCTTACGAATTTTAAGTTACGGAATACGAACTTAACAACTTAAAGAATTTTGCGGTTCAACGATAACGAAAAAGTTACAGAATAGGGGTGGTAGACTATTTTAAATCCGAAATTTAAAAAAAGCATGTCTCCATCCCCCCCCCCCAGCGAAATTTTGAAATTTCTCAAAAACTATTTGGGTATAGGTTATTTTATTCATAGTGGTTGGCGCGTGACTTTGGCTTGCGCGGCAAATGTGGAGGGACAGTGGCGGATTTCCGAACAGGCGCAAGAGGCGCGCGCCTCGGGCCTCATAAATCCAGGGGGGCTCAAATTTCAGCTCTCACAATAAAATAAAATAATTTTATTTTTATGATAAAAATAATTAATATTATCACAGCGTACTTCATAATTTCATAGATGTTGCTCTTATATAACTTGATGATTAATCTGATGAACAGGTTGCCAAATCGGGCCAGAACAATGGTGGGGTGTTTTGTGATGCCAGAAAGGGTAACAACCGTTTCTTGATGCATTCATTTAAATAAATTTCTGTATTTATAGACCCCATTGTTACAAATTCTACCGATTTTAATCTGCAGGTAGGTACAAATTGCTTGCCAAATAAGCTACTTTTTGGGAAATTTTGAAATTTTTTTTGTTTTGTACCTTTCTTCTACCTGGCCTAGACCTACTGTTATTTGTGATCAGAATTATCACGAAGAAGCGCCATTTAGAGTGAAGTTTTAAAAGATTTTGGATTATTTTTTGATTTTAAAATGCCTGACGTCCAATTTAATGATTGTGTGGAAAACTTATGTACAAAATATCAAAATGATATTGATATTAAAAACTTTAAAGATGAACTTGTTCATTTTATTGCCTACGTAAGAGAAGAAAATGTCACCAATTCTGTGGAGATGTATAAATTGTTAATTGCAGGTTTGCAATCGACATTTCCTAATGTAGAGACAATTTTAAAAATATTTTTGACAATTCCAATTTGTAATGCAAGTGGAGAACGTTCTTTTTCAGTTCTTAAAAGAGTTAAAAATTATTTAAGAAATTCCTTAATAACTTCATTTAAGTCATTTGTCTATGATGTTTATAGAAAATGATATAGTTATGTTAATTGATTATGAAAGTCTAATTGATAAATTTGCTAAAGCTAAAGCGAGAAAAGTTCCGATTTAGTTTGTTGTTAGTATTGCGAAAAAAGATTTGTTATTTTTATTATTATACCTACTTATATTTAATGTTTAATAAACAGTGATAATGATACCCATTTGATAATTTCATTATTTTTTTTTGTTAAAGATCCCAATTTTGAAACAAACCGTATACAGGTGGTCCAAAAAGTGTGACATAGGTGTGAAAATATTTAGAGGGGGCCTCAAAATTGAATTGCGCCTCGGGCCTCTGAAGTGCTAAATCCGCCACTGTGGAGGGAGCACCCTTGACACCCAAATTCCACCAATTAACACAAACAGCACCGAAATGACGAATATTCGTTTATGCACATTAGCCTCTCCCAAACACTATAAATAAAATTACCTCTAGAAACTAAAATAATTTTTGTACAAACAGGTACAAACCACGATACGTACAAACGATACACAGACGATTTAGACTATTTTGGATTCAAAATTCTAAATGGGGGGGGGGGGCGACATGCACCGCCGCTGTATATAGGGTGTAATAAACCCAAATAGTTTTTGAAATAGTTAAAGAACATCGACGACATTGATGCGCATGATTGATTTATTTTCCGAAGGTCATGATTAGAGACAGGATAGTTAGGTAAAATAAAACACCCTATTTATTATAATCCCTAATATAACTAAATATGTTTATTCCATAATATAAATTTGTTTTACTAAATATGTTTATTCCATAATATATTTAATTCAAAATTTTATGGTACCAACCCGTCGCTGTACGTATTTTTAGAAGTGCATGTCGCTGCCCCCCGCAAATCGAATTTTGGAGTGCAATTGGTGTCAATCGTTAGAGCCTAAATGAGATTCCATTTGTTTCGTTTAAGTCTCAACCATCGCGAAGATATTCGCGAAAAATGGGGGGGGGGGGGCTGTAGACACGTTGGCCCCCCACAAGTCGAATTTTGGGATGAAAATGGTGTCAAACGTTAGAGCTTCGTTAGAGTCTAAATGAGCTTCCATTTTTTTCGTTTGAGCCTCAACCGTCCCGGAGTTATTCGCGAAACAGTTGGGGGGGGGGGGCAGGCTGTAGACTGTTTTTCTATTTTTGCAATTTTTGTGAATTTTTAGGTAAAATGGTATCAAACGTTAGGGCTTCGTCAGAGCCTAAATGAGCTTCCACTTCCAACATCTTAATTTCAGTTTCTAAAAAGTTACGGGCATTTCAAATTTTCGATTCCTCCGAGCAAGTTGTGTCCGATAATTTATTTGTTGTTCTTTCTTCTATGTTGAATTTTTATAAATAAATTAATTAATTTTTTTTTTCATTTACTACATTAAATTTTTATTGATAAATCTATAAAATGCTGCATTTATTTTTGGTCATTTGTAATCTTTCAAGGGATTTTCAAGTTTGTTAATCCCCATTGTGCAACTTCTAATACTTCATAAGGAAGGTACTCGGCCCGCATCGGTGGAATTGTCCACTGTTCAAACGTAACCATTTTAGCGTCGAGGATTTAAAATTGACCATCGCCATCGGTGGAAATGTCTCTAGTCTTAATAATATAATTTTTAATCGGTTTCGATAACGGGTTAATAATTTCATCATGTTAAGGTGGCCGATTTCTATGGGGATTATCAACTTAACTAAAATTACTACAGTTACGAAAATTTTACAGGTTGTTGCTCAAGGCTTCACGTATAACATATTGAAATATGAGACAATAAATTATTATGTGTATTAGTTTTCGCATGCGCAATACACGTCATCGCTTTATATATTTAATTATTATCAATTTAATAATTGTCTTCTACGCCTCATATTTCAATATGTTACACAAGAAGCTTTGAGCAATAATTTGTAAAATTTTCGTAATTGTAGCAATCGTGTAGCGCTACAACCCTAATGGGTCTTGGCTGACCATTATAATATTAACTTTTTAATATCAAATGGCATTCACAGCATTTAATTTTTTACCTACGACGGGGAGCCAGCCCGACGAAGAACCCCCAACCTGGAGGACAAGAGAGACGGTTAGAATAAAGTTCTTACTTCACTCGGTTTCGAACGGGGTATTTAGCATTCAGCATTCATAGTCAACTCGCATGACCACTATGTTCCGACCGTCTCTCTTTGTAGCAATAGTATTATTTAATTGCAATCGTTGTTAAATAAATTTTAAAAATAAAAATAAAGTAGATAATCCCCATAGAAATCGACCACCTTAATGAACAATTTTACTTTCATTCTTTCCAACCAATGAAAGACGTCATCAAATACTTTAGTATTTGACGTCATCTATGTAAATCTAAATAGTTTTTACCATGTTTTACCAACATAATTTGAAAAAACCGACCTGCGCCAGAGGCATTTTAAAACAAGTGCAAATTTTACGGAAAATTTTCAAAATAAATTTTCTTATAATTTAATTTTGGTAAATTTATATAATAATATAATTAAATATAAATTAATTGTAAAAACAATAAACATGTCGAAATCTAGATCTACGAAAAGTATGTCCATACGTTTTTTCTAAAACAAAAAAAATAGTAAAATTTAGATTAAAAAAATATTATGTAATATTTGAATTTTTCAAAACGATATAAAAACATCTTATTAAATCACCGACAAACTCCGAAAATAAGTATGTTCCCCTATAGGTTAGTGGTTAGAGTAGACGGCTCTAGTACAATTCGAAAGATCTATCGTAGGTTCGAATCCCAGTGGGATCTAAGGTAAGAAAAAAAATCTTCAAATTTAATTTTCAGATTCACAGAAATGATTGGCGCTGCAACATATCCATGGACACTAGTAGAAAAATTGATTTAAAAAGATTTTCTTCAGGTACACTAACTTCATTTAGGAGCCTTTAATATAAATACAATATGGTAGATTAAATAAAAATGAACCAATAATAATAATACTAAAATAAAAAATAATTAATTTTTTTGCAAATAAATATTGGCAACCAATATTGCACCAATATTGGAAACCAATATTGTACCAATATTGGAAAATGTTCACATCTCGATATTGGCGCAATATTGGAAATAAATATTGCACCAATATTGGAAACCAATATTGCACCAATATTGGAAAATGTTCACATCTCGATATTGGCGCAATATTGGAAATAAATATTGCGCCAATATTGAAAGCCAATATTGTACCAATATTGGAAAATGTTCACATCTCGATATTGGCGCAATATTGGAAATAAATATTGCGCCAATATTGGAAGCCAATATTGTACCAATATTGGAAAATGTTCACATCTCGATATTGGCGCAATATTGGAAATAAATATTGCACCAATATTGGAAACCAATATTGCACCAATATTGGAAAATGTTCACATCTCAATATTGGCGCAATATTGGAAATAAATATTGCACCAATATTGGAAATCAATATTGCACCAATATTGGAAATCAATATTGCACCAATATTGGAAAATGTTCACAACTCAATATTGGCGCAATATTGGAAATAAATATTGCGCCAATATTGGAAGCCAATATTGTACCAATATTGGAAAATGTTCACATCTCGATATTGGCCCAATATATATTTTCAATATTGGACCAATATTGAGCCAACATTGTGTGCTACATGGGTCTTCCCGGCTGTTTAAATGAAGGTCGATATTACAAAAAAAAAGTCTTTTGAAACTTTTGATAGAAAAGAATTTTCCATAAGTAGGCTACCCTGTATACAGCATACGTTAAGTTAATGCTCAGTTAATAGTTTTCTTATTATTGCAATAATTATCGCAAACTTACATCTTAAGTAAGTACATTAATAAGTTTATAGCAGTGAACTGGTAGTAGGTACTTTAGGAGTAGTTGCCAACAGATTATAGAAACTTTTATTCAATTATACATATGAACGTCGCACGGAAGTAATAAAAGTTAACTAGGTTGTACCTACCATAAATGTTGGAAGTATCTAATAATAGGTTAACATAAACAGTTTTATATTTCCGTAAAAGTTGCGCGGCTTATTACCTTAAGCGTAGAGGCTGTAATAATGCTCTGACATCTAACTTTTTAGCAAAATACAGACAATAGTGGTTTTTTAAATATTTCTTAAATTATCAGCTAGACCAATAATTATTAATCTAGAAGAAATAAAAAAGTATTCATAGTGATTAACCAGTAATTATACATGGAACAACTCGTGATTTTCTGTTTTACATAACAAATTTACATAGAGGAAACTGTAACTGGCACTTATAACAACTAGAAACTGACAATTTGTAAAATTTTAATGGAGAGTGCTGTACGGAATGCCAACTTTGGGAAACTCAGATGTTTTTCTTTCACCTTTTGATAAATCTCTGACATGGAAATAATTTATTTTTCATTACGATTACCTTAAAAGTATCTCAGAAGTAGAATAATTATTAAAAAATTATAATTAGGGATATTTTTAGTAGCTTCTCAACAACCAGTACAAAATTTAAGTTCGTGACAGCTAAAAACATTGTAATGTAACTAAATGACAATCATCTGACAGCTAAATGACATTTTTAGCTACTGAGTAACGGGTTAGTCAGTTTACTTTTAATTATTAAATTCTTTAAATAAATTAAAATAAAGAAAAACTTGAAGGTTTAGCAAACCTTTAGATTTCACTGTTTCCAATCAGGCATTCACTTTACAGTTTCTTCCTACTAATTTCCTCCTTATATTGTTCTGCCGAAGTTCTACATCTTATAGAAGAATTATCGAAACTGTTATTGTAAAACGTATATCTTATTATTAATTTTACAGGTATTTTCAATGGAAAACGTTCTTATCCATTCGTTTCCTTTAAAATTGATTTTACTAAACTTAAAATTCGTCTTTAGACCATTTGTTTTCTTACTTCGGCGTCCAACGAGGGGCAAGAATTTAAGTGTGGAAGAATTAAAATTTTTAAGTGGAATTGTTTGATAACAGCGAAAATTGAAGACATGTGTGGAAAATATCGATAGAAGTCAAAATTTTCCAAAATTATTGAATTCCTAGATATCGAAAATCATACATATTTACATTAGGTACATAATATTTTTACATATCTTAAATATAATTTACCTGACTTAACAAATTCTTGATGCATATTTGAACCAATATCTGTCACATATATTACACAATAGTTATATAATAATGTTGAGGGTAAAGAAACTAATAAAAAATAACAACTTGATTCAAAAATATTATTAAGTTTGTAAAAGTTTTCAAATTCACATTTACTGCTTAGATATACATATTTTTGTATTTTAGAAAATTTCATATAAAAAATAACTTGACCTGAAAAATTTGATTACGCTTCTATAAAAACAAAAACTTTTTTATTTACGACCAAAGTTTTTGAAATCTAGTTCTGGAATTTTTCCAATTTTCTCTAACACCTTTTGTTATATTCACGTGTTTGTAAAATATGTAATAATAAAATATTTAAGCGATTCAAATACTATTAATTTATTATTTACACGAGAACTGAACATAGTCTGAAATAAAAATCGTTAAGTATACTACTTACTGGAAAAAACAACGTTAGATGCTAAGAAATCCTTATATAGTAGGTATATGTTTATATTACACACAATATAGCAATATATTCTTCTAATCGAAAATATTATTTACTATGACACCTAAAATTGTATAATTTAAAAAAAAAGAAAGTTTTTGAAGAAAAATTATTTTTCTTGTTCTTATTTATAAAGCGGCACTTTTCGTAACTAATTAATGTCATAATTTTCATCAGTGGTGATGAAATGTGAAATACCACTTCACTATAATAGTGATGTTCATTTCATCACCAGTTATGAAAAGGTAATAACATCAGTATATCTAGAATATACTAATATCTGAATTTCAATCAGAAAGTAAATTAATAAATAAGATATTTTAGGAAAGAAATAAAGTTTATTAATTTTTATTATAAAAATTTTACCAAATATTAATATTAAATCATTTTTAACAGCCATAAATTTGACCAAAAAGTGTTGCAACAAAATTTTATATGGCGTCCGTATAATGAGGCAAAGTTTTCTAGAATTGCTACAGTGACACAAATAATTGGCACTCGAAACTGTGCTCTCCGAATCAATAATGGTTTACTTAATCAGACTTTCCGTATTAAAAAAATTATTGGCACATTTACTCAATTTTGATAGTTTTCTGTGGAGTGTCGCATTTGCACGTCCACCTGGTGGCTTTGTACAGCCAGAAAAGCTTACAGCTCGTCTTTTACGAAATGAACGTAAATCCACTTCATAAATTTTATTAATTTGATTGGCAATTTGAAATTTTTGTTCAGAACACTATAAATTTTGATTTGGTTCCTTGATAAGTTCTTGTTTATAATAAATTGTCACTAATTAGTTTTCTATATTTATATAAATATATTTTGAAATAATCTTTTCCATCTACAATGTAAATCCATCTATGTATTACAGAAATTATGATACAATAATAAAAATGCATTATTGTTTTTTTTTATAATCTATTAGAAATAAATCGACATTGCTTGTTTCGTATTGAGGGCGGCGAAATTAGTGTAGTTTCTAATATATCTGAATAATAATATAGTTAATTTCAACAATAACTTTGCTTTTTAATATGTATAACTTTTGATCTAGTGATAGTTTTTTTATTTATTTTTTCACACAAGTCAATTAGTATTAGGGTGTATTAAACTACATAATTGCAAAATTTTGGATAATTTTGGTCATTATAATCGTCTTTCTGAGAGCGCTGTCAACTGGACAATTTTTTCTAATATATGGATGTGAGTGATATGTGGTTTCTGCAGGACAGCGCCGCATGCCACATAGCCACTGAAACAATTAATTTATTGTGAACGAAATTTCCTGATGGAATAATTTCGCGTAATTCTGCATTGGCCGCCTAGATGGTATGATCTAACATCGTTAGACTACTTCTTGTGGGCCCATGTGACAGGTCAAGTCTATGCAGGTAATCCATAATCCATTGAAACCTTGAAAATAAATATCCGACGCGTAATTGGTAATATAGAGCCGCAATTACGCAAAAATGTTGATAAAAGGATCAACGTCTGTATGAGTTGTCTTGGTTTTCTTTTTCCGATAATTATTTTTCATTCATAAATTATTATACTTTGTACATTGGATATCGCTATAAAGAAATACAGAACTTTCATCCAAAATGTGCGTTTTATTTAAAATTTAAAAAGAGAGTCCTTGTTGAAAAGCCTTTTGTAATAGGATGAATCTGGAATCTTAATTACTTATGTGCATCTACTAACATTTATGGCCGATTAATCACTGATTAGTTAATTTATGTACATCAACTATGAACCGAAACCGGCCATCCATGATCCGAATTTTCAAAACATTGACAACCTGAATTATAATAAATATTAATAATTATTATGCATCATGGTAAAAAGTTAGTTCAAATTATAGGGGTTTCTAATTATGGAAACTTCACTAAATCACCGAAAATCTGTCAAATATACTGTTGTGATATTTCATGATTTAAGAGATCCGGATGGATTAATAAGGAGATAATTTGAAAATTCTTGAGTTAAATTCAGTAATCAGTTGATATGGCTGATAAGGAAGTGAAATTTGCATCAATTACAAAAAACCACCACATGTAACGAATTATACACAAAAAACCCCGGTCCCGGTCAAATTTCACAAAAATTTAGAATATTGTAGTTCATAACATGCCGATAAAAAGTGTCCATGGGCACGAAGCCAAAAAATGGACAGTTTCCGAGATAAAGACAATCAAGAGTGAAAAAATGGGAGTTTTAGGTTAACATAATGCTCACTGTTTTTCAGCTTTGAATGATGTTATAATATCTGTTTATAACATTTATTTCCTTATGTTAACAGTGACATCATGTAATAATTCGCAATATCTCATATTTTAAATTTAAATCCCTTTAAAGTTCAATAATTGCAACTGTATAAGTGTAATTCCCAATTTTAGTAATATTATATTTTTAATCAAGTAGTAGTATATCAATATAGGTACTTTTCCTACATTGCAAAAATTCACATTAAGTAAATGATTCTTGCTTGTTGTACATGTTATTCGATGCAATAACATTATATTAAGTTTGGTTTGAACATTGACTGGACCTTAGACAGGACTATGTGTACAGGCATACTGTGCAAAAGTATAATTCATCCAGTAAATTCAGTAACCTAACACTTCCATTTTCCACTTTTTAATGCCTTTATCTCGGAAACTGTCCATTTTTTAGCTTCGTGCCCATGGACACTTTTGATCAGCATGTTATGAACTACAATATCCTAAATTTTTGTGAAATTTGACCGGGACCTAATTCCCATAAGACCGTTGCGGTTTGAATTTATTCGTGAAGTACAAAATTTGTGTAACATCCTGTGAATGAATTTTTAATTGTAAAAACAACAACAGATTCCTGTAAAATAAAGTGAAAATAATAATTTAGTGCACAAGCGATTAACAGCATTATGTTACCTGGAAAAAAGTGCGATTTTAGTTAACAAGAACAAAAATTCCCACCACACAAATCCAAATTTTGAACTTTGAAAAACACAAAAGGCGAGCGAGCGAGAATGAAGCCAGTTCTTGGGGGGTAATGTGAACTCCGCCAAAAGTGTTGTGAACTCCGCCAAATGCAAAAAGGTCGACAGTAATCCAAAATGTGAACTCCGCCAACAGCCATTTATCAATGTGTTAACTATTTATATCATAAGCCGGAGATTATGGTTATTGGAGTTTAAGGACGGCTTAATCATACCAATAGAAATGCGTAAATTTTTCGTAAATGTTTTTTTAAGAGAACGTCATTAAAATGTAGATGCACCGGTAGCGCCTATATTGGTGTTGGGAATCGACTTGTATTTAAGAAGAGATTCCCGATTAAAAGGTGGATCCCGGTTGAGGCTAGGTTAGTGTTAGTTTTCGACTTTTTTTTTTAAGAGAACGTCATTAAAATGTAGATACACCGGTAGAGCCTAGATTGGTGTTGGGAATTGACTTGTATTTAAAAAGAGATTCCCGATTAAAAGGTAGATCCCGGTTGAGGCTAGGTTAGTGTTAGTTTTCGACTTTTTTTTTAAGAGAACGTCATTAAAATGTAGATACACCGGTAGAGCCTAGATTGGTGTTGGGAATCGACTTGTATTTAAGAAGAGATTCCCTATTAAAAGGTGGATCCCGGTTCAGGCTAGGTTAGTGTTAGTTTTCGACTTTTTTTCAAGAGAACGTCATTAAAATGTAGATACACCGGTAGAGCCTTGATTGGTGTTGGGAATGCAGCTTTTAAACGCAATTTTAATTCTCCTCATCCGAATATCTACCAATTCATACATGCTCTTCAACAAGAGCAAAACAAAACATACGTTGCTCTAAATAGTACTGCTAAACCACCTATACAAAACAGTTACTCCAAAAACAAAGAAAAAGTTATTGAGCAACAATTGTTAAAGTATAATAACAAAGAAATTTCGCGGTTAGATTTCGTAAAAGCAGTCTCCTTTTACGGTACCCCTATTATAAGTAAATAAATTTTTGTTATTTTTAAAAGTAAAATTATTGGTAAAAACAGGGATGCGTCGGTAGGTTACTGTTACAAACGATTACTTTTTTAATTAAATATAAATTTACTAATAAATCCCTCCCTAAATAAATCCCTTAAGCCCGTATGTTAACTCCACCCAAAATTGGCGTGGATTACATTTCAGATTACTGTCGACCTTTTTGGTTTTGGCGTAGTTCACACTTTTTGATTTTTTTCTACCTGCCGAATTGGCGGAGTTCACACTAACCCGTTCTTGGGGAAACGCTGATTGAGAAACACGTAGATTTCTCGATAAAATCCCAATTAAGGAACTCAAATGTGCTTCTTTGATTTAAAGAATCAAAGCATAAAATTTACTTAATTAAACAGAGGTAAATTAATAGCGGAGTCGTGAGTTACGGAATTCCGGTAGTTCATAGACTTCCAAAAGGCTTTTGATCGAGTCCAACACGATAAACTGATAGAAACCCTCAAAAACATTGGGCTGGATGGGAGAGATGTGCGTATTATCTCTAATCTGTATTGGAATCAAACATCTGTTGTAAGAATAGAAGGAGTAGAATCAACATCAATCGATATCAAGCGAGGTGTGAGACAGGGTTGCATCATGTCTCCTCTGCTTTTTAACGTTTATTCCGAGAGAATTTTTAGAGAAGCTCTTACAGAGGAATCAGCGGGAGTTGTTGTCAATGGTGAAGTTATTAACAACTTACGGTACGCAGACGATGCGGTGCTCTTGGCAACCAGTCAGGAGGACTTGCAGAACATCCTGGACAGAGTTGTGTCAAAATGTGCCACAGCTGGTCTTGACTTGAACATCAAAAAGACAAAGGTGCTGGTAGTAAGCAAAACGCTTGATATCGTAACCAACATTACAGTTAGAGGCAAAGTTCTGCAACAAGTGGATCAGATAAAATATCTTGGCAGATAAAATATCTTGGCAGTATCTTAACAAGTGGTGCTGACAGCCAAACTGAAATTAGATCAAGGATTGAGCAGGCTCGCGCGGTTTTTAGGAAGATGAGTAGAGTGCTATGCTGTAGAGAGTTGGGGTTGCCTTTGAGAGTACGTTTTCTGGGGTGCTACGTGTTATCTACCCTTCTGTACGGGGTGGAGGCCTGGACAATTAACAGCAGAGAGATTAAACGTCTTGAAGCTTTTGAGATGTGGTCCTACAGGCGGATTCTAAAGGTTTCGTGGACAGAGAGAGTTCGAAACTCCGAGATACTATCGCGTTTGCAGAAGGACACCGAGATTGTGGTCACAATTAAGAAACGCAAATTAGAATATTTTGGACATGTGATGAGAGGCAAAAAGTATCGGCTGCTGCAAAACATAATGCAGGGAAAGATAGCGGGTAGACGAGCTCCAGGTCGAAGGAAGACATCTTGGTTGAAGAACCTCCGAGTCTGGTATGAGGTGAACTCCAGCACACTGTTTAGACTTGCGGTTGACAAGGTAAAAATAGCCATGATGGTGACCAACGCAACGTTCTGAAAGGACATGGTACTTGAAGAAGAAGGTAGTTACTGGAAAATAGTGTATTGCGTGCGTAATTAGATATTTGTCGATTAAATATCTGAAACAAAGTGGATTACAGATATTTGTACATCTGGTATGAATTAAAGGTTATGTTCACACGTGGTGAACAAATTAAGTAATTACTTACCAAAGTGTTATCTAAAACGAAGATTGTTTAATCAACAACTTATAAAGTTGGTTAACAGAAAGAAAAGGATTTAAGCGGCACTTTAAACACCAATATTGGCACACATTTATCAGTGGCGGTGAACACTTCGAATGGCTACCGACAGAATAGGCAATGTTTTTGTTACCAACTGTTCTATGGTGATGAAATAAACCAAGTAGTATGCAATAAGGTAGAAAATTTAAATTTTAAATTTAATGAATCTGACTAAAGTACAACGATTTGTGTTGTCGTCAGATTAATTAAAGGAACTTTTATTGAAATTGATTATAATTGATTTTTTTACACATGTTTTTACACGATCGACTCGAAATCCAAACTTAGCTTCTGAATTGAAAAATTAAATGTGGTGAGGACTTCTGAATCGTAACATTACACTAAATATTACACATTGGTTCAAGACAAGTTTGTTGTCCAGAATAATTTGATGCAAATTCTCACGTTTGAATATTTCATTTAATAAATTATGTGGTTTTTGAATTACTCTCTTATTATTTCGTCTACTGAATCCATCGACCCTGTGGAAGAGAAAAACCCTTCTTCGGCGTAAAACTGGTCCAGCGGCTTTTGTAACAGTTTGTTTTGACCAAAACATCATAACAATACCGCACTATAAATGATATGCCATTCAGAAAATGCAACAGTTCAGAAGTTGGTTGCCGTTCAATTCAACCACCCTGTAACATGTAACTGATATAGAGTAGCTGAAATGTGGAAAATATTTAATAGAAGAACTTGCCCGACGAATAAGTTTAATTAAAAACTTCGCTTTTCACAAACTTACTGAAAGTTAGTTTTCATGTGTATATCCTTGAATGAATATTTGTAATCCAAAACTTTATTTATTATAAAATATGAGTATGCATGTGTATGATGTTGAATTAATAATAATTATTATCGAATAAATATACAAACTTCAAATGAAATTATTATTATTTAACCAGAATTTTGAATTAATTTTTCATTATGATAAATAACTCTAGTATTATCTTATTTCGTAAAGTTAATTAGATGCACGGAAATTTAGTGCGATTAGATTTTATCTCTTCAGTGCACCCTTGTTGTTTCTTCTACTATATTCCTATATTGTATTTAGAGTGTTGCTTCAGGGTAGCTCTGGATTTAACTTCTTACGAGTTTGTATTTCTTTCTTTTTCGAAATTCAAAAAAATATCAACCTCACCTTTAATTTTTTCTTTTGAAAAGCTTATTTTAATATAGAAAGTTTCGTTGTTCTTAAATTTATTTTGGTTTTATTAAATTTCCTAGCGCCCAGAAACTGCGTTATTTCTTATAATATATAATAACTATAAAAAGCTCGTCGCAGTAAAGTAAGGACTTAAGAAAAATCGTGAATATGATCGAAAAATGTTATTTGTTAGAATATTTTTTTTCCTCATTGCGATAGGTAAGTTCGTACCTTTTGATCTTTATTTGAGTGACGAAAAGTCCCTTTTTGTCGGACTCCGTAAAATGAGTCCGGGAAAGTTTTTCTCGGACTCATTTTGCGGCCGGGAAAGTAGCAGTTCCCGATTAGAAAATTCAATTTCTCATGCGACTAATGGCGCTATTCTGATAATTACACCTATAAATCTATAAGTCCTATAGAACTATAAGCTATAGTTACTATAGAAATTGTTGTTATAGAAATCGAAAAATTGCTATTCTGATATCCATTCTATAAGAAGCGTACCTATAAGGACTTTCTTATAGTTTTATAGATTTCCTATAACATTTTATTTTATCAAGTAGGTAAACTTCAAAATCTTTATTAGTAGAATATTTAAAGAAGTATATTAACTTTGTCCTAATATTTTACCCATCGGCGGTTCTAGGGCGGTGCTACCAGTGCGACCGTACCACCGGGCGCCATCTTAAGGGGGGCGCCAAAATGACCAAATATTTTGAAAAAATTAATAATTCGTTTATATGAATAAAAAATAATTATATTTCTTGGTTTGTACTCAATGTATCTGTATCGTCATCATTAGAACTAGTTCAAAACGCGACCGAGAAAGACCTACTCGTGGACCTACTTAATGGAAGTTCTTCAAAGGAAGACGAAGTCCATGAAGATGAAGAGCAGCATCTTCTTCTTCTTAGTGCCATATTTTATCTTCTTTAGACGTAGGCGATCTTCCTGACTAAACCAGGAAGACTTTACTATAGGGAAATGTTAATGGGGTGGTTTCCCTTTGCCTTCCCCATAGTTCACAGATCGATTTTGGAGTTTTTAGATCACAGCACATATCCGATTAGGCCGGATTAGAACTATTTTAGGATTAGGATTAGAACCGCGGTTTCCCGCTCTGTAGTCTATCCGTGTTTGATTTACGCCAGACTGCTGGTCAAGAGCAGCATGCACAAGAATATTTAGCTATTTCTGGGATGTCATCTGCGGTTCAAAATATTAAAGAAGAGGGTATACCAGACATACCATCACCGTCACCTTTTCCAAATACTAATTATGATGATATTTGGAAATGGTCACTCGTTAACCCTGCAACCATAGATGAAATAATTATTCGAGGTCCTGTTAGTAACGAAATGAGCAACAAAAAATATCCAAGAAAACTGATGAACGTCCCGTCATGGTAGGATATATTGCCGAATGTATGGACATCAGCACTTCGATTTTGCTAACCATAAACCTATAACTAGAACTTTCAGTGGAAAGGAATTTGATCAGATCTTCCAACGTCTTGTCCTATTCTTTTGGTAAACGATAATTATTTACAAATGTGGTATCTGGGATTTCAAATGCATTATAATAATCACGCAAAAGTCTTCTTTCAATCCTCATGTGGTTTCTAATAATATAAAGTTTAATATTATTGCCTGCTGCTGATGCAGTTGTGTGAAACAGTAAACGGACAACTTTTTAATAAAAATTGTAATTTTACTACCTTCGGAAATCATTTTCAAGTAACGCCATAATAAATAATGTACTATTTTGAATATTGAAAAGATCCATTATGGTAAAAATAAAATAAAAAGTACTATAGTATATAGCACTATAGCCGTTATAGGGGAAAAAATTTGCCTATAAGAGTTATAGAATTTCTATAGTGTTATAGACTCTATAAGTATGATCAGAGTACCATTTCTTACTGACGTCTATAACGTCAATAAAACTTATAGAATTTCTATAGTGTTATAGACTTATAGATCCTATAAGTATGATCAGAATACCATTTCTTACTGACGTCTATAACCCTTATAGATTTATAGTTTTATAGCCTTATAGGTGTCAAAATTACTATCAGAATAGCACCATAGATTCAATCATACACAATCAAAATAATACGTTTATTTATTATAAATATTAATTGTTATCGCCTTACAATTTTTGAAAGTGATACCTTGTGAAATCGATAGAGGATCAGATTGGTCTTCTAAAACTTCGCTTTTCTTTGTTTGTTGCTCCAACTGTCCTGAAGGAGCAAATGTTGCAACAGATTCACCAGTAGTAAATGCCGTAATTACCTGTGCAGCTATTATTTCAACCGTTGAACCTAATATTTTGGTTCTGTTATATTTGGTCGTTGATACCCACAATCAGTGCTACCTAAAACAATTAAATTCCAATTAAAATAATTTTTTGATTACTGTAAGTTTTTAGTTCATTACCTTCATGAAGAGATACCGTATCACCTGCTTACGATGATACTCGGCTGCGCCTCGTACAAAAATCTATCGCCTACTACTGAAATATTCAATTTTCGGTTACTAGTAACATAAATAGCTAAAATTTCATGAATTTCTAACTATTTTTCAATTGGCGCTGTTTCTGAAGACAGCCTGATGTTCAATGTACGAGTATGTTAAAAGAATGTATCTACTGCCGATTATTTGATTTATTTCTATTATAAAATTATAAATTATAAAATTCTTCAGCTCTACTTCAATTTGAAAAGTAAGGATTTTAGTTAGAAAAGTTACCAATAATGCAGCGCTTAAAAGCTTGGATAGTACAAATCTGTGTTGCGAGAAATGGCAAAACACTTCAGCGAAGTTTCCTATTTATTACACTTGTGTACTTAACTTATTATGTTACAATTTTTCTAACATGTTTTCAAAAAAATATACACACATTATATAAAAATGATTTTTCCTTGAATGTTTCAATTTGAAAAATTGATTATAACTTTTTTCTTAACTCCATCAACAGATATGAAAGTAAAATCAAAAGAAAAGTATAAATTTCTTCGCTCTTCACATAATTTATAGAAAAATATCAAGTGACTTATCTCAAATATAAAAACTATTAACCCACATTTTGATAAAATTAATTGCGAGTATCAGTAACTACTAACTCTTGCAGTTACTCCCAATTTTCAGCCAAGTGTAGTGATATAAATTGAAAATAATGTCTTTTAGTTGCCAACAGAGTATTGTTAAATGCTAGACTGTTGAACCGCTTTGCGCAATTTGAAATCCATACTAGGTATTACAAAATTTTCAGAATAAGTTTTTATTTAACAGAATTTCCGCATTACAATATTTTTGAGGTATACTTTATGCTAAAGTAAGCGGTTTGGGGGTTAATCTAGTGCAGTGTTTATTCCGAAACTTAAAATGTGGAGATGCAAGTGGAACATTTTTGAACCAAAATACGAGTAGGTATGTGTTATAAATATTAAAAATCAAGAAAACCTTTAATTTATTGTTTTCTGGATTATAATGTTATTTAAAAGTTTACAAAAGTTTGAGAAGCTCTTGATTAAGTAGAACAAATTTTAATTAAGGAAACAAAATTTTTCCTAAGCAATCCTACGTGGAAGAAGTAATTTTTGCGAATAATGAGCTCGAACATACTTTTCGCAACTTTTACACATAATTTTTGGAAGTACGCAAATCTAAAATTATGTTGGTAATTAAGCCATAAATTACCACAAAACGTAAATTACCACAACTTTTAAAAACAAAATTTTATTTGATTTAGAACCTAAAATAGCTATAAATTAAAATTTGTTTTAGTCAAAATTTGTTGAAATACCATAGCATAATCAGCAGAAATTGTTAATAAATTTTAACATACGAATTTAAAACTTAAATTAATCATCATAAATTTAAATAATTCTTTTTGATAAAATAACTTTTGCGCACTTTTTGTTTTTAATCCTATTACTTGAGATTAATTTTCATTAATATGCAATGTCGTCATAATTTTACAACTTATGAATTATAACCCACCACATTTCATCAGATGAATACTAATGAATAAGGGCACAATTTCTCATTGGATAATAATGAACAAATTTTAGAAATTACCTCATTAAGCAGTCTATTTTACAGAAAAGTATTATTTGCTGTGTAATTTGAAAAACAGAATTTATATTTAAGTTGTAATTCTTTATTTAATATTTGTATGAAATTAAATAATTTAATAAACTGGAATTTTTCTCATAAATTGAATCGATTTTTTTACTCGTAGCCGTAACTAAATATTTTATCTCATGTTGCAATTATGTTAGGATTAATCAAATGAATATCTAGTGCTCCAAATTCAATAAAATTTTTGAAAAACATTGTGTATTGTGTATTTGAAACATAAGCGAATTGACCATAACTTCATAATAATATGGTCATGTGGAATTACATAAAAGTTCCATTTACATTTTTTAATAATTTTGTCTCTATAAGTTTAATGGATTATTTAACAAATCAGTCAAAAGCACTTAAAAATGCTTAACATTACAAATTAAATATTCTAACTTTAATTATTGTCCATTAAGCAATAATAATAATCATTTTCGATTTCCAACAGGCGAACCCAATTACAGGAATTATTAATATTACTTCTCATTATTGGGAATCTATTATATAAAATAATATCGGTCAAGGACGTTTTTGGAGGTTGAAGCGGCTCGCGTAAGCGAGCCGCCCGAGCGATTTTTTTGAGGGAGGTCAGTTAACGAGCGGCCCGAAGGGCCGCTCCCCGTAGTGCAAAAAAAAATGGCGCCGAGAGCCGCCGCAGGCGGCGCGAGCCGTACGAGTGGCTTTTTTGAGAAAAAAACCTTGTCCGGGTGAGATATCTGAAACCGCCCAACGGATATCGGCCGGACGCGTCTCAGTCGAAGCGCCTAGGGTTCCCATCTTGCACAAACCCGGCGGCGTAGCCGCCGCTGGCCGGGGGGCGACGTGGCGATTTTTCAAAGTGGAGGTAGTTTTTCGACATATTTTGTTAGATATGCGTCTCGACCTTTCGAGGCGGCGATAGAATTTGGCGCAGCGGCATGTCAAAATGTAGGCCGTGAAAAGTTCTATCCGACGGTGCCGGAAAAATCGAGCCAACTCCTCCGGGGCGGCGACGGCGAGCGAAAGAGTTTTCGGCCGCGAAATGCAGAAAAGTTGAAAATCTGCAGTGATAAGCAAATCCGCGGGGAGTCGGCCAGAAGAACCCACCGAACCGATCTCGACGGGAGAGGCGGCGATCGACGCGGGAGGTATTCCCATCGTGTCATCACGAAAGCTCCATCTCGGGAAACGTCCGGGGCCTCCGTGGCGAAGCCTCAAAGTCGAAGAACTTTTTTCGAATAATTGTTGTAAAAGTACTTGGGAAACGGGCGGCGGAGTGCGCAAATTTTCGGTAGGGGTGTCGAAATGTCGGCTCCGACGAATGTCGTCCGAATCCGGCGCAAAATTCGAGGTGCGAGGTCGGAGGCGGCGGCTGAGGCGGAAAAACCTTCCCGGCGCGGCAACGGCGTAGCGGCCGTACCGAGAAAACGTTAGCTACCGGACCGGTGCCGTTCGACGCCCAGTTAGATATACTATCGCGTAGATGAGGCGGCGCAGCCGGAAAATGTCGTTGGGCGGCGCACCGATAGGTCAAAGTCGATCGATTTTAAAAATTTCGCTTTTTTGTCGAAATTTCGCTCAAAAGTTGGAAATTTTGAAAAAAATTTTCAAAATCTTTGCATTTTACAGCGGGTTCGGTTAAATCGCGCGATTATAAGCAGAAACTCAATGGACGACCGTCGGATACGCCGCACATTTGACGCGGTAAAAGACGAGAAACTCTTTTCGAAAATGTTAAATTTCGGTAATTTCAAATTTTTTTTACCGAAATACCTCCGCCTCGTGCATGTAAATCGAAAATGCGAAACGACATTTTTTCGAAAATTTCTTCCTCGACCTTTAAAATTGATATATTAATTTCGACACAAATTTTGCCAAAAAGAGCGAGCATTTTATTCGGAAAATTCCCCGACCATCTGCCTTTGTAAATTGTGACCTTATTTGGCGGGTTACGAAAAATTTGTATATACGCGATATCGAGCAGCGTTAAATGCTCTATCCAAATCTGCTTTTGGTTTTTAAAATTTTTTGTCCGCTTCGACGTGGCGCGATCGTTTAGCGGAAAATCGAGAAAAAACTTTGACCGCCCGTAACGCCCTTACTTACCGGCCGATGATCGATCTTAAAATTGGAACGGATGCGACTGCCCGAGCTCTATAGAATCTCTCTCGTGGTCGACTTTCGTATCTCCATCGGGAGAGGCGTTAAATGCAATTTAAGTTTTAAAAAAAAGTTTTGAAGGCTACCACCTTTGAAAATTTCGAAAAAAAAAATTTCCGTTTTTTTTCGCTCTGCGCCTCCGCCTCGCCGATACAAGTCGAAAACGTGAAATGGAATTTTTTCGAAAAAAGTCTCCTTGACCATTTAAACATAGCCCTTTGAAAATTTCGAAAAAAAAAATTTCCGTTTTTTTTTCGCCCAGCGCCTCCGCCTCGCCGATACAAGTCGAAAACGTGAAATGGAATTTTTTCGAAAAAGGTCTCCTTAACTATTTAAATTTAATTTTAAAATTTCGATAAAAATTGAATGTTGTATGAATATTCTGAAACTGCTTGACAATACTGATTACGGTCAGGTTAACGCAGGAAAAATAATAAAAAAATTCTAAGCGAAGAATTGCGTTAAATATTTAGATGATTTAATTCGCGCGCGATTTTTAATTTTAAAATTTCGATAAAAATTAAAAAATGTTGTATGAATATTCTGAAACTGCTTGAGAATACTGATTACGGTCAAGTTAACACAGGAAAAATAACCAAAAAATTCTAAGCGAAGAATTGCGCTAAATATTTAGATGATTTGATTCGCGCGCGATTTTTAATTTTAAAATTTCAATAAAAATTAAAAAATTTTATTTGAATATTCTGAAACTGCTTGAGAATAATGATTACGGTCAAGTTAACACAGGAAAAATAACCAAAAAATTCTAAGCGAAGAATTGCGCTAAATATTTAGATGATTTGATTCGCGCGCGATTTTTAATTTTAAAATTTCAATAAAAATTAAAAAATGTTGTTTGAATATTCTGAAACTGCTTGAGAATACTGATTACGGTCAAGTTAACACAGGAAAAATAACCAAAAAATTCTAAGCGAAGAATTGCGCTAAATATTTAGATGATTAGATTCGCGCGTAATTTTTAATTTTAAAATATCAATAAAAATTAAAAAATTTTGTTTGAATATTCTGAAACTGCTTGAGAATACTGATTACGGTCAAGTTAACACAGGAAAAATAACCAAAAAATTCTAAGCGAAGAATTACGTTAAATATTTAAATGATTTGATTCGGGCGCGATTTTTAATTTTAAAATTTCGATAAAAATTGAATGTTGTATGAATATTCTGAAACTGCTTGACAATACTGATTACGGTCAGGTTAACACAGGAAAAATAATAAAAAAATTTTCAGCGAAGAATTGCGCTAAATATTTAGATGATTTGATTCGCGCGCGATTTTTAATTTTAAAATTTCAATAAAAATTAAAAATTGTATTATAAGCCGAAAACGTGAAATGGAATTTTTGCAAACAAGTTCTCCTTTCTCTTTAAATTCTAATTTTGCGATGATTAAGGATAGAACAAACTACAGTAATGCCTTTAAAAAGCTAAAAAAAACACCCAAGTGACCACAGAAAAACGAAGAAATTCAAAGCTACCTCTGTGGATTGAGAGCAACAAACGCAACTGATTATTCGCTATGGAAGGCAACCAAAAGAATTGCGGGACCCCAGCAAACAATAAATTCCACCTATCAAGACCCCTAACCATTAATGGGCATGAAACTGAGTTTCTCGAAGCACTATTTCAAACGGATTTATCAATAAAGAAGATAAGGAAGAGTGAAGTTTCTACACTCATCAAGCACGAACTAAAATTTAAAAAATCTCCAGGTTTTGGTTTGATTACAGCAAATATCCTTAAAGAATTACCAGAAAAAGCAATAAGAATTATTACTATCATCTACAATTCCAACATGAAACTGGGATACTTTCCTGCACAGTGCCAGTGGAAGGTTGCACAAATAATTTTAATCCCTAAACCTGGAAAACCACCAACGAAAATTACCTCATAATGTAGCCGTATCAGTCTATTGCCTGAATTATCAAAAATATTTGAAAAATTATTTCTGAGCAGATTACAGCCATTAATTGAAGAAAGAAATATAAATCCCAAATACCGGTTTGGATTCCGCCAACAGCACTCTACGATAGAGCAAATGCATAGAATAGCTACTAAAATTAGGCATGATCTGCAGACCAAGAGATATTGCTCAGCAGCATTCCTCGATATAACCCAAGTCTTTGATAAAGTGTGGCATCCTGGCCTATTGTACAAGATTAAAACATATCTGCCACACACCTACTACCAGGCACTCAGGTCCTACCTTACCAATAGACACTTCTTTGTGAAATTCCAGGATGAAATTCCACCTCTGTTACCCGTTGACTCGGGGGTCCCTCGGGGAAGTGTCCTCCGCGAGTAATCAATGAAAGCGGCTTTAAGGCATTACAGAATCCACCTTACAGTCCCGACCTCGCCCCTGTGACCATTATCTCTGTTCAAAATTTAAAGAAAAACACCTAAGAACGCCTTGGGGAACCCTGTGGGATCGTATTTTGCAGAAATACCAAAAGAATTTTTTTTCGCAGCATAGCGTAATTAGAAATACGTTAGAATAACTGTGTTACAAATAAATGTGTATCATGTTATATTGGAAACAGTAATATAATGTTTTTTCAATTAGTTTAAAAATGCTAAAATTTTAAGAAAATCGAATGAGAAAACATATAATGTAAACCGGCTTTTAGATTAGTCGAATTCTCTCGAATTTAAAGTTGGTAACACTGAAAACATTCAAATTTTAGGTTAACTATCTGTCAGATTTTTAAATTAAAGCATCATACAGGGTGCGGCTAAAGTGAAAAAATGCGAGTGCTGTAATATTGGTACTAAATCAAATTGCACATCTATTGAGATTCTCCGTTCTCAATAAATTATTAATTTTTTCATTATTTTTCATGGCTTTACTAGGTTGTAATCAATAGTTTTGTGCAGTTGCAGAATATTTGAACAAACTTTATTTTTTATCCAAAAATATAAATCAAAAATCACTCCGAAACCAAATTATCGGAATTTGAAAACAACTTTTGGTTTAGAATTTTTTCATTATTTTTCCTGCCTTTACTAGGTTGTAATCAATAGTTTTATGCAGTTGCAGAATATTTGAACAAACTTTATTTTTTATCCAAAAATTTAAATCAAAAATCGCTGCGACACCAAATCACCGGAAAATTAAGAGAACTTTTGGTTTATAATTTTTTCATTTATTTTTCCTGGCTTTACTAGGTTGTAGTCAATAGTTTTATGCAGTTGCAGGATATTTGAACAAACTTTATTTTTTATGCAAAAAGTTAAATCAAAAATCGCTCCGAAACCAAATCATCGATAACTAAAGACAACTTTTGGTTTAGAATTTTTTTATTATTTTTCTTGGCTTTACTAGGTTGTAATCAATAGTTTTATGCAGTTGCAGAATATTTGAAGAATCTTTATTTTTCATCCAAAAATTTAAATCAAAAATCGCTCCGAAACCAAATCATCGGTAATTAAAGACAACGTTTGGTTTAAAATTTTTTGATTATTTTTCCTGCCTTTACTAGGTTGTAATCAATAGTTTTATGCAGTTGCAGAATATTTGAACAAACTTTATTTTTGATCCAAACATTTAAATCAAAAATCGCTCCGATACCAAATCATCGGAAATTAACGACAACTTTTGGTTTAGAATTTTTTCATTATTTTTCTTATGTATAAAATTGACAATTTTTAGTTTTCATCATTTTGCCCAAAACAAATAAGATTTTGATTGGAAATTTCCACGAATATCAGCTTTTATAAATTGTGAACTTATTTGGCCGGTTAGGAATAATTTGTATATAAACGATATTGAAAAGCGTTAAAAACTATATACGAATCTACTTTTGCTTTTCTAAATTTTCTTTTCGCTTTGTCATGGCGCGATCGTTTAGCGGAAAATTGTCAAAAGCTTTGACCGCCCGTAGCGCCCTTATTTACCGGCCGTTATTTAATCTTCCAGTTGGATCGGATGCGTCTCGCCGCGATTTATAGAAATTCTTTGATGATCGCCTTACCCATCTCCATCGGGAAAGGAGTAAAATGCAGTTTAAAGTTTTACAATAATTTCCTAAGAGTCCCCCCTTCTTTAAAAAAAATCTTCAAAAACTAAAATTTTGGAAAAAAATATTTTGTTTTTATTGGCGGAATCCCTCGGCCTTGCAAATACAAATCGTAAATATCCAATAGAATTTTTTCAAAAAAAACTTCCTTTCGCTATTAAATTCGCTTTTTTGTCGAACTTGGAATTAAAAACACATAATTTTTTGAAATCATTAAATATTATCCTGAAACCGATCAGACGACGATTTCGACGTCCGCATTATTTAGATGTGTTAATATGCAAAAGACATTTTTCAAAAGTGTTAGATTATGGTAAATTAAATTTTTTTCCTGTCAAATACTTTCACCTCGCGTATATAAATCGAAAATGTCAAACAACATTTTTTCGAAGAATTCTTCCTTTATGTATAAAATTGACATTTTTCAGTTCTCATCATTTTGCCCAAAACAAGTAAGATTTTGATTGGAAATTTCCATGAATTTCGGTTTTTATAAGTTGTGACCTTATTTGGCCGGTTAGGAAAAATTTGTATATATACGATATTGAAAAGCGTTAAAAGCTCTATACGAATCTACTTTTGATTTTTCAAATTTTTTCTCCGCTTTATCGTGGGGGATCGTTTAGCTGAAAATTGTCAATAACTTTTGACCGCCCTTAGCGCCCTTATTTACCGGCCGATGTTTAATCTTCCAGATAGATCAAATGCGTCTCGAAAAGCTCCAAAGAAACTCTCCTCTTGTGGACTTCTGTATCTCCATCGGGAAAGGCGTAAAATGCGATTTAAATTTAAGAAATAAACTAGGAATGGTCCCCTCTTCTTTAAAAAAAAATCTTGAAAAACTAAAATTTTGGAAAAAAATATTTTGTTTTTATTCGCGGAATCCCTCGGCCTTGCAAATACTAATCGAAAACGTCTAATAAATTTTTTTCAAAAAAACCCTCCTAAATCGTGGCTTTAGTAGGCCGCGATTTAGTAGGCCGTTACTTTAGTAGGCCGCGACATGTAACGGCCTACTAAATCGCGGCCTACTAAATCGCGGCTTTTTCGCGGCCTACTAAAGTAATGGCCTACTAAATCGTGGCCTACTAAAGCCGCGATTTAGTAGGCCGCGATTTAGTAGGCCGTTACTTTTCGCGGCCTACTAAATCGTTGCCTACTAAGGAAGCTATTCAAAATTTTGTTGTTACGAGAAATTCTTGTATATATGTATGCAATGGGTTTCTCGAAAACGGCCCTAACGATTTCGATGAAAATCACGGACTGGGGGGTTTTTGGGTCTACAAATCGAACGATAGATAGATTAGGGTAAATCAAATTTTTTTCCTATCAAATACTTCCACCTCGCGTATATAAATGGAAAGTGTCAAACACTTTTTCGAAAAATTCTTCCTTTATATATAAAATTGACATTTTTCAGTTCTCATCATTTTGCCCAAAACAAATAAGATTTTGATTGTAAATTTTGACGAATATCTGTAGCACCCTTATTTATAGGTTAAACTTGTTCGCTCTTGCGATGCCGAAGCTATGCTTAAATATAATGATATGCGAAAGCCGCAGGCCGAGCTGTATGTGTATGCGAGGCCGTAGGCCGATTTACATATTAATGCAAAGACCGTAGGCCGAGCTATGTTTCATGACAGCGCCAGCGCTATGGGTTTCATGGAAAGAGTTTTATATAAATTGTTTTGTAAACATGTGATATATCGCAGAAATGACATTTATTTTGACATTAAAATGTTTTGTACAAAATACATCAACAAAATGACTTTGTCGTATTGTACAAGTGAAGCCGCGCAGCGGCGACTTGTTAAACCGTAAGGAGACTGGGGTTTTCTCTAAGCGACATACTAAATGGAGCCGCGAAGCGGCGACTCGTTTCTAGCCGCGTAGCGGCCTGCCGCGAAGCGGCCCGCCGCGATAGCGGCAGCCGCCCGCCAGGGCCAAGCGTCAAGAGATCCGTAGGATCTCGTAGACGCTTGTCTATTATATAAAATAATATCGGTCAAGGACGTTTTTAGAGGTTGAAGCGGCTCGCGTAAGCGAGCCGCCCGAGCGAATTTTTTGCGGGAGGTCAGTTAACGAGCGGCCCGAAGGGCCGCTCCTCGTAGTGCAAAAAAAAATGGCGCCGAGAGCCGCCGCAGGCGGCGCGAGGCGTACGAGTGGCTTTTTTGAGAAAAAAACCTTGTCCGGGTGAGATATCTGAAACCGCCGAACGGATATCGGCCGGACGCGTCTCAGTCGACGCGCCTAGGGCTCCCATCTTGCACAAACCCGGCGGCGTAGCCGCCGCTGGCAGGGGGGCGACGTGGCGATTTTTCAAAGTGGAGGTAGTTTTTCGACATATTTTGTTAGATATGCGTCTCGACCTTTCGAGGCGGCGATAGAATTTGGCGCAGCGGCATGTCAAAATGTAGGCCGTGAAAAGTTCTATCCGACGGTGCCGGAAAAATCGAGCCAACTCCTCCGGGGCGGCGACGGCGAGCGAAAGAGTTTTCGGCCGCGAAATGCAGAAAAGTTGAAAATCTGCAGTGATAAGCAAATCCGCGGGGAGTCGGCCAGAAGAACCCACCGAACCGATCTCGACGGGAGAGGCGGCGATCGACGCGGGAGGTATTCCCATCGTGTCATCACGAAAGCTCCATCTCGGGAAACGTCCGGGGCCTCCGTGGCGAAGCCTCAAAGTCGAAGAACTTTTTTCGAAAAATTGTTGTAAAAGTACTTGGGAAACGGGCGGCGGAGTGCGCAAATTTTCGGTAGGGGTGTCGAAATGTCGGCTCCGACGAATGTCGTCCGAATCCGGCGCAAAATTCGAGGTGCGAGGTCGGAGGCGGCGGCTGAGGCGGAAAAACCTTCCCGGCGCGGCAACGGCGTAGCGGCCGTACCGAGAAAACGTTAGCTACCGGACCGGTGCCGTTCGACGCCCACTTAGATGTACTATCGCGTAGATGAGGCGGCGCAGCTGGAAAATGTCGTGGGGCGGCGCACCGATAGGTCAAAGTCGATCGATTTTAAAAATTTCGCTTTTTTGTCGAAATTTCGCTCAAAAGTTGGAAATTTTGAAAAAAATTTTCAAAATCTTTGCATTTTACAGCGGATTCGGTTAAATCGCGCGATTATAAGCAGAAACTCAATGGACGACCGTCGGATACGCCGCACATTTGACGCGGTAAAAGACGAGAAACTCTTTTCGAAAATGTTAAATTTCGGTAATTTCAAATTTTTTTTACCGAAATACCTCCGCCTCGTGCATATAAATCGAAAATGCGAAACGACATTTTTTCGAAAATTTCTTCCTGGACCTTTAAAATTGGCATTTTAGTTTCGACACGAATTTTGCCAAAAAGAGCGAGCATTTTATTCGGAAAATTCCCCGACCATCTGCCTTTGTAAATTGTGACCTTATTTGGCGGGTTACGAAAAATTTGTATATACGCGATATCGAGCGCCGTTAAATGCTCTATCCGAATCTGCTTTTGGTTTTTAAAATTTTTTCTCCGCTTCGGCGTGGCGCCATCGTTTAGCGGAAAATCGAGAAAAAACTTTGACCGCCAGTAGCGCCCTTATTTGCCGGCCGATGATCGATCTTAAAGTTGGAACGGATGCGTCTGCCCGAGCTCTACAGAATCTCTCTCGTGGTGGACTTTCGTATCTCCATCGGGAGAGGCGGTAAATGCAATATAAATTTAAAAAAAAAGTTTTGAAGGCTACCACCTTTGAAAATTTCGAAAAAAAAAATTTCCGTTTTTTTTCGCTCTGCGCTTCCGCCTCGCCGATACAAGCCGAAAACGTGAAATGGAATTTTTTCGAAAAAGGTCTCCTTAACCATTTAGACTTGCCCCTTTGAAAAAAAAAATTTCCGTTTTTTTTAGCTCACCGCCTCCGCCTCGCTGATACAAGTCGAAAACGTGAAATGGAATTTTTTCGAAAAAGGTCTCCTTAACTATTTAAATTCAATTTTAAAATTTCGATAAAAATTGAATGTTGTATGAATATTCTGAAACTGCTTGAGAATACTGATTACGGTCAAGTTTACACAGGAAAAATAACCAAAAAATTCTAAGCGAAGAATTGCGCTAAATATTTAGATGATTTGATTCGCGCGCGATTTTTAATTTTAAAATTTCAATAAAAATTAAAAAATTTTGTTTGAATATTCTGAAACTGCTTGACAATACTGATTACGGTCAGGTTAACGCAGGAAAAATAATAAAAAAATTCTAAGCGAAGAATTGCGTTAAATATTTAGATGATTTAATTCGCGCGCGATTTTTAATTTTAAAATTTCGATAAAAATTAAAAAATGTTGTTTGAATATTCTGAAACTGCTTGAGAATACTGATTACCGTCAAGTTAACACAGGAAAAATAACTAAAAAATTCTAAGCGAAAAATAGCGCTAAATATTTAGATGATTTGATTCGCGCGCGATTTTTAATTTTAAAATTTCAATAAAAATTAAAAAATGTTGTTTGAATATTCTGAAACTGCTTGAGAATACTGATTACGGTCAAGTTAACACAGGAAAAATAACCAAAAAATTCTAAGCGAAGAATTGCGCTAAATATTTAGATGATTAGATTCGCGCGTAATTTTTAATTTTAAAATTTCAATAAAAATTAAAAAATTTTGTTTGAATATTCTGAAACTGCTTGAGAATACTGATTACGGTCAAGTTAACACAGGAAAAATAACCAAAAAATTCTAAGCGAAGAATTGCGCTAAATATTTAGATGATTTGATTCGCGCGCGATTTTTAATTTTAAAATTTCAATAAAAATTAAAAAATTTCGTTTGAATATTCTGAAACTGCTTGAGAATACTGATTACGGTCAAGTTAACACAGGAAAAATAACCACAAAATTCTAAGCGAAGAATTGCGCTAAATATTTAGATGATTTGATTCGCGCGCGATTTTTAATTTTAAAATTTCAATAAAAATTAAAAAATATTGTTTGAATATTCTGAAACTGCTTGAGAATACTGATTACGGTCAAGTTTACACAGGAAAAATAACAAAAAAATTTTCAGCGAAGAATTGCGCTAAATATTTAGATGATTTGATTCGCGCGCGATTTTTAATTTTAAAATTTCAATAAAAATTAAAAAATGTATTCTAACTTTATAAGCCGAAAACGTGAAATGGAATTTTTTCAAAACAAAATCTCCTTTCTCTTTAAATTCTAATTTTGCGATGATTAAGGATAGAACAAACTACAGTAAATGCCTTTAAAGAACTAAAAAAAAACTCCCAAGTGACCACAGAAAAACGAAGAAATTCAAAGCTACCTCTGTGGATTGAGTGCAACAAACGCAACTGATTATTCGCTATGGAAGGCAACCAAAAGAATTGCGGGACCCCAACAAACAATAAATTCCACCTATCAAGACCCCTAACCATTAATGGGCATGAAACTGAGTTTCTCGAAGCACTATTTCAAACGGATTTATCAATAAAGAAGATCAGGAAGAGTGAAGTTTCTACACTCATCAAGCACGAACTAAAATTTAAAAAATCTCCAGGTTTTGATTTGATTACAGCAAATATCCTTAAAGAATTACCAGAAAAAGCAATAAGAATTATTACTATCATCTACAATTACAACATGAAACTGGGATACTTTCCTGCACAGTGCCAGTGGAAGGTTGCACAAATAATTTTAATCCCTAAACCTGGAAAACCACCAACGAAAATTACCTCATAATATAGCCCTATCAGTCTATTACCTGAATTATCAAAAAGATTTGAAAAATTATTTCTGAGCAGATTACAGCCATTAATTCGAGAAAGAAATATAAATCCCAAATACCGGTTTGGATTCCGCCAACAGCACTCTACAATTTCACCACTGTTACCCGTTGACTCTGGGGTCCCTCCTCAGGTAAGTGTTCTCGGGAAGTAATCAATGCAAGCGGCTTTAAGGCATTACAGCATCCAAATTCGTAAGATGTACTGGATTATGGTTTTCTTTTGGTAACGACATTATTAGTACTAGTACTAATTAATAATTTTTTTTAAATTTTCTTTTTCCGATGACCAGAAGGGTTGCAATCGTATCAACCAGCACACCCTCTTTCTTTTTTATCCCCAACTTGACCAGCTTATATAGGGTGTTTTTTTAGCTGCATGAGAACTTCAAAATGAAATAAAACATTAAAAACCTGACGGAATGTTTTGGTTATAATTTTTTTATGAAAGTACAGTTAAAGGCATTTATGATTTGAACATGACTTCCGGCATGTGACCACCACGACTAATGGTTACGAAGCGCATCCGTTCAGTCCAATTTTTGACCACTTTTTCCAATATTTCTGGCTTTATTTCATAAATGGCTTGCTGAATATTAGCCTCCAATGCTTCTAGAGTTGTTGGTTTGTTAGCATAAACCATGGATTTAACATACCCCCACAGAAAATAATCTGGAGGTGTCAAATCACACGATCTTGGAGGCCAATTGATAGGACCACGTTTTGAAATAATGTTGTCACCAAATTGTCTTTTCAAAAAATTGATGGTTTCGTTGGCTGTGTGGCACGTAGCACCATCCAATTGGAACCATAAGTTGTCAATGTTTAGCTCTAGAAGTTTTGGAAACAAAAATGTATTGAGCATGTGTCGATATCTCACACCATTCACCGTAACGGTAGCTCCTTCCTCATTTCGAAAGACATATGGACCAATGATGCCGTTGGCGTGTATTCCACACCAAACAGTCAATTTTAATGGATGCAATGGAGTCTCAAGATAATGTCCCGGATTGGTCTCACTCCATATACGGCAATTTTGTTTGTTCACATACCCATTTAACCAGAAATGTGCCTCGTCACTGAACAAAATTGTACGGTAAAAAAATGGATCCACTTCCAATTGGTTGTGAGCCCAATTTGGTAGCGTTGTTCAATGGTCAATCTATGCATTATCAAATGCCAAACCTTGCTAAACACAAATGTCAAAAAACTGTTTCCATAGCAATCTTGATTCAATTATTATCCCTATTGAAAGTTCTCATGCAGCTAAAAAAACACCCTATATAACTTACTTAATTTTCATTTTGTGTTCTCAAAAATTTTTTTGTATTTTTTCAAAATATCTATGATTAGGTAAATACGTTATAAAAAACTGAATGATAGAAATATTTTTTGTTTTCTTTTTATTGAACTCGACAAAACGCCCGTAATTTATGCCTCTATATAAACCTGAAGACTGCCTTAAAAAGACACAAAAATGTATCCACAGAAAATATAATGTAAAGCATGCTTTAAATTTATCATCAAATAAGATACCTAACCTCAAAATAAAATATTAAAAATAATAAGGTTTATAACAGTTAAAGAAAATTATTACTACATCGCAGGTGAGAAAATGCTTTCAATCGGTTTTGAACAACCAAACGTTGAAAGGCACAAGAGGCCCTTACTAAGAAAGCAAACAAACCAAGGTATAGGTATAGTTTTTAATTTCTGAAGTAAAAGCCAATGTTACAAAAGAGATTATTAAATAACATAATATCAAATTTTTTTAGGCAGCAGCTCCCCTGCAACGTTGAAAGTTTAAATGAAATACGCCAAACTAACATAGAAAACAGTAAAAACAATAACAAAAAAAAGAATCGTCTCGAGAACCATATACCAAGAAATTCAAAAATTTCTAAATCTTATAATATAAGGCAGAAATGGAAGAACACTCAAAGCGATGGAATTAACCTGGCTTAACCTGATCCAAAAAAAAAGACGAAGAACGGTTCCATCGCTAACCTTTTTTAACATTCGTTAAGCATCATCTTTACCTAAAACTTGAAGAAACGAACGACACTCATGCGGCAGTACTTTGCTGATTTATTTTTATTTATTATTTTACCAATGTAATCAAATTGTGCCACGAGTTGCTACAACATGCACATTATTATTTGTTGTTTCCGAATGTGAAAAAATGACTTGATGAATCGCTATTCAACAACAACGCTATTCAAACGTTGTCACGTTAAATGAAGACGTCATCGTTTAAATATCGCTGAACTAATAAGTACATCAATCTTTTGCGACGAGAAGCAATCAGAGTTGAAAAAAATTGTCTTTCCAGCCAGACGGGAAACGACTTAAGTCGCATACGTGGAAGCGACGATTAACTACCGGAGTTGATATGTTTAGATGTGCATCGTTAAACCTTTCGAGACGACCGTTGTTACAACAAATTTATTATGATACAGCCCTCATACTAACATTGACGAAAAATGTTTACACATCTTTGGGATATATAGATAACGTCGACGTTTAACGCCTCTATATTATGCCCAACGATGTAACGTTCCCAATATTTTTATGTATTTCCCTAATTTTATAAATAATGAAGTGTGTTATATTTCTTATTATACTAATTGTTGTTTTTATTTATTGTTTTTAAATAAAAAAAATTTAATTTGATCGTCTACTTATATCCCCTGCATTTAATTCTTATTTATAACTTGAAAGTGATTGGACAATAGTATCCATTTAAATGTTATTACATTATGTTTAAAAACACAGACCCGTTAGTAGTTTCGGTGAACAAATCGTTTGTTTACACGGGTAACATTCGGATGCCCAAAAAATAGGATTGAAACGTACAGATCTCTGATTTCATAGAAGAAAAGTTGTATGCATCTGTATACATAAAATTCGATTCTGATAAAAATGCAAAATAGTGACTTTTTAAGTGTTTTCTCAATTTTTAGAAACGTGACACAGCTTGAAATAACTGGAAAAAATCGTGTTTGCAAAACGAACAGACGTCCAAATTATATGAATAGAATGACGAAAGTATCTGTAAATTTTTTTTTAGGAATTTCAAACCCGATACTTGAAAATTTCATATCTTAATTTGAATAAACATCTTAGAAATGAATCGAAAATGAACTTTGGACAAGAAATTTAGATCCCTGAAACGCAACGGAAATATAGGAAACTTGTATCAAAAATTTCGCCATTTTAGAAGCAACAAATTTCGATTATATTTTTCTAGGAAAAATTGCAAATAAAGTCGGGAATAGCGGACAACGGGAATCGTATGTTATTTTCCTAAATCAGTGACAGCTTACAAAATTCAAGCAATCCCATGCGAAATGTTAAATTATCATTAATTACAAAAAATAACCACGTCATACAAAAAAAAACTTGCATCGAAAGAAAGATGAGAAAATGTGCACGAATTTGATATAAACGAAAATGCAGACATTTTAGTATTTCATATGAAAACTTTACAAAACGGCAAAGTTTGGGTTGACAAATTTGACTAGATTTAGGTACTTATGTATCAAAATTAAAAATAATAATAGTGATCAGATTTTAAAAAAATTAAGACTCAAATATACGCAAAAAAAAGAGTTTTCAACAAAAAACAGAATTTTATCAAAAATATCAAACTAAAGACAAAAAACGGCAGAAAAATAATCATTATACATAATTTATTATTATAGCCAAAATTGTCATCGAATACGATACATTCCATTGGTCAATTCAGATTATTCATTTAGTAGGCCGTTGTATCACCGTAAATCATGAGCTCTAAATTTGTAGGTAACCTAGGAAACAAACAAATTGCGATACATTCCATTGGTTAATTCAGATTATTCATTTAGTAGGCCCTTGTTTGCAAACAAAAACCTATAAAAGCCGACGTTGTTTTCCCAAATTTCACAGTAAAGTTTTGACTTTTAAGAAGACAAGACCCGTATTTTTTAATAAAAATTTTTTTTTAATTTAAAAAAAAAAAAAAACGAAAGTAAGTTTCTTTTCAAATTTTATTAATTACAATAATTTGGGCAATGAACATGTAAAATTTAATTAACAAAGATGGAATTATTTTATCCAAATTTACAATAATAATTATTAGGTTTGTTCGTTTGTCTTACACTGAGCTACCTCGAGTAAGTTGACAATTTTCTACACCAATTTAGTCGTAGTAGACAAACAAACAAATCTATTTAGTATCATTTTATTTTTAAAATAAGTAATATAATTGTCCTATTTTGATTTACAGAATGTCCGAACAAGCGCAGGTCGAGCCGAGGTCGCACTCTCCGGTTCGATTCTTAATAGACGAATCGGAGAGGTCGCAAGAAGCACCGGCGACCGTAAGGTCGCAACAAGCACCGGCGATCGCCAACCAAAGGACCAAAAAATCCAGGAGCCAACCGCCACGAGCCAAACCAACCGATTTGCGTTCGCGAATCGCCCAACTACGGCGACGTCGCGAACGCAAAATAAAAAAAAAGGAAGTTACATCGGCCGATGAACGCCGAGAAAATCGGGCGCTCATTAAAGAGTTCTTGAATATAATGAAATTAGGAATTAATAAATGTTAATAAAAGTTATAACTGTCTATTTATTTCAATAGCTTTTAAATTCTTGAATATAATCTCACGGTTATTTTAAAAATTTATAGTTGGGAAATCCCGCGAAAAAACTCTGAAAAATACCTTGGTCTCATAATTAACCGCAATCTAACCTGACAAACCCATATTAATCACATCCTATCTACCTTGATCACATCCGTAGCAAACCGTGCCAAAAGAAAATCTGCCAAACTACACCCGCACCAAATCACCAAAATTGGTAGATGACCCGATAACAGACATGTAAGAAATCACATCAGCAACCGTCTATCCTATCCAATTACTTAAGAGGTCTCCCTCCCGTCACATCGATTATAATAATAATCGATTAAGTAATTATTAATCGATTATAATGATAATAATCGATGTGACGTGATTCCTTGTTTTACCTTCGAGTAACTACATCGTGAAGGGGTTTCGACAATAATTGTAAACTTGAAAGCGAATTCATTCTATCGAATAACTAGTAAATTTTGAAAAAAAATTTATTCGATCAAATACAAAAATCTAACGGGTTAAGATCTAGAGTGATACTTCAATATCACTCTAGATTAATATTATTAATATTTTCAGGTAAATTTTCTTAGAACCACTGTTGGATCATTTACCGGGGGTAAATGTGTCGAATCTTGTTGAAGCAAAATTAGGTAACACCAAATAAGATTGTAACAGATGATCAGTTATAATTTTGTTGAAATAAATAAGAAGCATTAATTTTCACACTTTTTCAATGAATCACACAGTGGAAGCTTATCCATTTTTTTAAAACCTGCCTATACAAATCATTAACAAGGATCGATTGTGGAACCTATTATCGCGACACTTATTTTACATCATTATCATTGATTATTACCACTATTTGCATACCGAATGCAATTCCTTCTCCCCAATAATTTTTTAATTAAACGTTGCTTTGATTGATCAAATTATTTCGATTTCAAAGGTGTAGTGTATAATTCACAAAACTATAATTGAATAATTATAGGTTAGTTACACTACACCTGTCAAATTTTTAGATTAAATCGTCATACAGAGTGCGAGAAAAGTGAAGGTAATATTATGTCATTAGATCAATCGAGTAAAATTTTTCGATTCCTTAAGGTTCTCATGGCAACGTTGAATTAAATTTGAAAATTTGACGTTTCGAGGGATTTTTGCACTTTTCATGTTAAATTTGAGCGCACCTTCGACCGTTATACTTTTATCGCCTTTTGCGAGTTACGAATATGCCTTCCTCGATAGTTTTTCTGCCGAATCTAGACTCAAATATGCGCCAAAAAAAAAAAATTAACAACAAAAAAAAGAATTTTATCAAAAATATCAAACGAAAGACAAAAAAACGGCAGAAAAATAATCATTATACATAATTTATTATTATAGCCAAAATTGTCATCGAATACGATACATTCCATTGGTCAATTCAGATTATTCATTTAGTAGGCCGTTGTATCACCGTAAACCATGAGCTCTAAATTTGTAGGTAACCTAGGTAACAAACAAACTTTCAATTGTGATCGAATTGTAATTTATTACAATTTGACGTTGAAAGGCCTTTAATTATATTCAACTTAATTTTGTCATATTATTGTATAATTATTATACGGATTAATAATTTATTAATTAGTACTATAATTATTACTTGATAAGTGACAATCATTAGTTGTTAATAATTAGATCTTTTTGGTTTTACTTTCATTTTCATAATCATCCTTCATTTTCCGGAGTGTGAGTTAGTATAAGTGAGTGTATACCTAGTGTTTGAAACTTTTGAGACAATATTTGATAATCGATCCCAGTACCCAAAATGGGTAAGTGAGCAATTTGTACTTAGTATTTTTCTCTCGTAAATTGAATGTTGATTAAGGGGTACCCAAAATTGGTAGCAATTAATTATTTCCTTTTGGATATTTATTAATAAATTCGATAAAACAGTAGCCAACTAATGTAATGAACTCACTCGCTCAGCCAAAGATTGGTTTTTCTTTTGCATGAAAACTTTTAAATTGTGATTTATAAAGCACTTGTGAAAATAAAAGACAAAATCAAAGTTGTTAAACAATCCTACTATACTATAAAAATTAATTTAAATTATACAAATGCAAATTAACACCTTTATACCCTTAAGAACTTTTTGCAACTTCTGTCGACATCGAAACAGAATGTTCCATAAAATTCATCAAAAAGTAGAAAAATTCGAGGAAATTACGTGCGGTACTCCGTTTTATTCTACTCCGTGGGCGAGCTGGACGGTCAAAGATGAATTAGGCAAAGTTTCACGTCGAAACGACGATGTAAAGTGTAAGTCGCTGTCAATAGTTTGTTCCATAATATGTAGGATTTGACAGATTAACAATATTTTATGGTCTTAAATATCTCAAATTGTTCTACCAAACATACCATGAAACAAACATACCTAAAAATACCATGCTATAAGAAACGAAATAATTAAATCTGATTAATGATCATTCATTGTTGGACTTGAAACAATAATAAATGACTGCTATGTCAAATCAAAGTGTTCACTTTTAATAACTCTGTTTACGATACGAATCAATCTATCGATGAGAATACAAAGACCATAATTGGTAGATTGCAGGCAAGTTCTAAATGCTTTTGTCTTGTGTAGGTGTATACGGTTGAAAACAATTCAACAAACGTTGACAATTGATTATTCCGTTGTCGAGGCGTTAGGCAAAACATAAATCGGCAAGAAGAGCGTTGGTACTGAAGAGTTCATCCAAAGTGAGACCCGTTTTAAAATGAACAAACTTAAGGAACTTTCACAAAAACAAACAAAAAAGTTGCAACGGAGAGACCCGGTGGTACCCTGTGACCTAAATTCAAGTTTAATCAATTCGTCGTGTAGACATACATATTTGCAACCACTTTAAAAGTTAATAGATGCTTAACTTTTTACATATAAATTCATTTTGAGGGAGCTTGGTTTTCATAAGTTTAGTAATGTTTCTTCATAATATGCATTGGCCGAATAATATGTAGCAAACAGTTTTTATCAACACTACGTAGTTCCCACGACACATTTACCTACGGATAATTCAATAAATTAGAATTTTTGTACTATATTACCAGTTTACTATTACTATAATAGTACTATTCTTAGCATGTACTATTACCACTTTTATCGGCCTTTATCGACTTCACTATTTAGTAATGGGACTAATCTGAACTAATCCGATGTACTAATCGGTAGTTTGTTTGATTCCACTAGTAAAGCTTGAGCCGCACTACGGGTTTAAAACTTTCTTTCTTCTATTGAGTAGGTTATCCTATTTTTTTTACAATTAGGTAAATCGATTTAACTAACATTTACAAACTCAACTTTCATCAATGCAAGAGATACTTACTTAGATTCAAACTCACTATACTTATTAATCTGTTTTTTTAAGAAAAGAGTAAAAAATAAAAAAAAGTAAAAAAAAAGCACTCGATAGTTCAAATGTACCGCATTATTTCCTTCCTAAAAAATCAGTCGACATAACCTTAGAGTTGCCCTTTATTTTATTTATTAATTTAAGCATTATATCTTTGCTTTGTGATGTCACAGCTTGCAATCCTTTTTGTAACAACACAAAGTTTACAAATACATGTAATAATGGTTACACGATAAATGAAAAGAGAACATTTTTTAAAAACTCATACTGACGAGAAACCGTTTGCCTGTAAGATTTGTGACTATAATAATAATGCTCAATTTTGATTTTATCTGTATGCACATTGCATACAATCTGAATGCACAATTAAAGATATTGATAATCAAGAAGTGGAATTTGTCGAAAACAAGGTTCAAATTATAATTAATATTAACAATGAAATTATTCTTTAGATGTTGTTTATTTGTGTACACATTTTATAGGCACAAGACTCACAAGTACATGACCTTTGCTCCTGGGTCAGTTCTTAAATGATCCTTTAAAGATGATTTTTAAGCAAATTTATAGACAAAAATTTTACAGGCAAACGGTTTCTCGCCAGTATGAGTTTTTAAATATTTTTTCATTTATCGTGTAACCATTGTTACATGTACTTTTTGTAAACTTTGTGTTGTTACAACAACACAAAGCAAAGATATAATGCTTAAATTAATAAATAAAATAAAGGGTAACTCTAAGGCAGCGGTTCCCAATTAATTTTGGCCGCGGAACCCTTGTGCGATGTAAAAAATTTGGCGCAACCTCAAGCCGATTTGTTTACTATTAGCTAAAAAAAAAGGGCATCTAGTGCCAAGTGGCCGGAAAATTTCATGTGGAAGGAAACCAAACTTTACGGTTCTTAACCTAAAAGTTACAGAATATATATATATAATCAGCACTACAGGCCTAGAAGGCCCATGGCTTAGTGGCTATACTAGCCCACATCTTCCCACTCTCAACCAGATATCTCTGTCTAATCTGTTCCAGAAACTTTACATGTATGACGCAGCCGCATTCACGGTAATGACGTCGATACAACAGATCCTGTACAGATAACACCAACAGTGTTTGGATGTCCACTGGAAGGCCGAGCTAAGAAATTCTGTACGGTCCGCGATTTGAACCCAGAATTTCCGCTCCGTAACTCAACCACCGGTCACATCACTCCACCGCTGGTGCTAAAAGTTACAGAATAGGGGTGTTAATATACTTCACATCGTGTTTTTTAAATTTAAACTATATTTACACAAAATAAAACATCAAATCCGCATAAACACTGGAGATTGCATCTTACTATACGTCCAGAATAGAGTTTGAAATTATTCCGTGTGGTGGCGTTTTGTTAAAATAAAACGCGAATAGAGACAGGATGGTTAGGAAAAATAAAACCTCAAAAAAGGCAGACAAAAAGGCACTAAAAACAAGCCAAAAACACAAATTAGATTTTGTGATATATGTAGGTAATAATCTACAACATGAACTATTATAAAATTTTGAATTATCAATAATATACTTCTTAAATTTTCCAAAAAAAAATAGCATAACAAAGATCAGTATTAGTAAGTAAGTCGAGAATTCTAATTAGTAATTTGAATATAAAGGTTTTTTTTTATATAAACTTCTTCATTAAACTAAACTTTTAGGTACAACATAACAAATCTATTTTTACAAATAATAAGCAAGAGATATTAAGAAAGAAAGAAAGATAAATAGACAAGATAAACAATATAGTGAAAAATTTCTCTTGGTGTATTGGCTTCATTTCACTCATGTACAGGGTGGCTCAAATTCGATTCTTTTTATGGGGAAATCGGTAACTATAGGAGATATCGAAAAATGGATGTCTTTTTTTGAGAAAAACTCAATGGCGAAAACCGGAATTCGCTATCAGTTTTTGTTTTGGAGTTATAGCCAAAAGTTCTATTATTGGACTTTTCGATAAATGTCGATATTTCGGTTGTTTTTGAAGTTGTCAAAAAAGTGTTGACACTTTATTCAGACACTTTTTTAAGAAAAACAAAATAGGCTAAATAAATTTCAAATATTTAACTGAGTTTCCGAGTAATAACTTTATATAATAATATAAAGTTGTATTTTTTTAAATAGAAACCATAGTTTTTAAATAGCATTTTTTATTCTCTTTTCAATGATATAATTATAACATGTGGGGTCCATCACTTCAAATAATTCCCATTTTATTAAAAAATGCAATAAAAATAAGAAAAAAACAAAAAACTAATAACATTTGTAGTAAATAACAATAACAATTTTAAACACGACAGAAACTAAACAATAGTTTCCTACTGAAAAATAATTGGTGACGATGTTTTAGGTGTCAATAATAATTTGGTGATGTTTCGTTTTGACAAAATTATATTATATTGAAAATAAGGGACATCAGTTTGAATACTTACTTTAAATTTTGTATTTATTGTTTTATTTGCAAATTATTATTGCTATTTACTAAAAATGTTTTCAATTTTTTGTTTTTTTCTTATTTTTATTGCATTTTTTAATAAAATGGGAATTATTTGAAGTTATAGACCCCACATGTTATATATCATTGAAAAGATAATAAAAACCGCTATTTAAAAATGTCATATTCAACTATGGTTTCTCTTTAAAAAAATACAACTTTTGTAATTACTCGGAAACTCACTTAAATATTTGAATTCTATTTAGCATATTTTGTTTCTCTTAAAAAAGTGTCCGAAGAAAGTATCAACACATTTTTGGCAACTTCAAAAACAACCGAGATATCGACATTTATCGAAAAGTCCAATAATCGAACTATTGGCTATAACTCGAAAACAAACAAAGATCGCGAATTCCGGTTTTCGCCATTGAGTTTTTCTCAAAAAAAAGAGATCGAGGATGCGCCATCCATTTTTCGATATCTCCTATAGTTACCGATTTCCCCATAAGAAGAATTAAACAAAGCAATCAACACTTTTATTTCCCATATGTGCTTCAATTAGATGGTAAATTAAAAATAATTATTCCTTAATAAGATAAGTTGCATTTTGAAACACTGGATGTCTGAGGGATCAACAGGGTGAATGAGACCAACATATCGGTAATTTTTTTCAAAACCGGTTAGTCGTAGAGAGTTGAATCAAAAATTATTATAAAAGCCGTAATAAAGAATCGAATGTTGGTAATTTGCCGAAAAAGTCGGCATCCCGAGTAGTTTGCTCTAGAATGTCTTGAACTTTTTTTAACCATTGAGTTTTCATGTAGCTTAAATGTTACAGATTAAAATGCAATAGATAGATATTATGATGAATTATTGGTCATTCAAATTTCAGTGTTTTGAAAATTTGAACACTTTTTAATTATCTAAAACATATTTTTTTCCGTTTTATTTAGCTGGTAATCGTTTGGACCAACAACATAGTGTGCAACGCAGATCTGGCGAAGAATTTAGGGCCCTTCCAGTTTTAGCAGATGGAACTTGCATGTTTAGATCTTGCTGCTACTTTTTAAACGATGTAGACCAATGTGTTGCCCTACGTGCTGAAGTGGTCCAACACATACGGACGAATTCCGATTATTTTTCATCGTTTGTGGATAATAATGATATCGAGACCTACTGCAATAGAATGGCGTTACCATATGAATTTGGAGATCACCTTGTTTTAGAATCAATTTGTCAAATGAATCCAGATATTCAAATTGAAATAAATAGAGTCGATTTTGATACTTATATATTGGAAGATGCTCCAACCGTTCTTGGTAATAGTAATTCCAATTCATGCATAAGACTCATGTATCATGGTCTTCATTATTGGCCCCTTGTTGCCCGAGATTCATTACCGTTAGTATCTACCAACATTAGCGAATATTCAAATATTAATGAAATTGATGTCAGCGAGAAAAAATGTAATAAGAAAGCTAAGAAAATTAGTATTAAAAAGCGTAAAAGGAAAACATTAACTGGGCGCAGAGAAAAGAAAAAAGAAAAACATTGTAAAATTCTCCAAGGTCAACCTATGCCAGTGATACCTGCTTTTATTACGTCTTCAAATGTTATTAGTGAAAGTGATGTTGTTAGTGAAAAATGTATCGAGAACACCAAAAATACAAATATTTCAAAACGTAAACAAAAAAGTTTAACAGGGCGGGTAGAAGAAAACCAAGAAAGACGTAATAAAAAAGTCCAACGTCAAGATACAGTTCTACCAGAAACTCAAGATGTGATAATAAACCCTGACACGTCCATTACTTTTGAAGAAACGGCAATTGTGCGTAGAAATACAAGAAACATACGAAGAAAGACAGCCCAAAAGTCAACCCTCAATTGTGGAAGGGGCGATATTGACGAAGACGCGTTAGTAATTTGCTCATTAGGCCCAATGGATGAGCTGTGTCGATTTTGCAACTCCAAAAATTTTGAATCAGAAAGGGCGTACGATAAAACTTTTACCAGTTGCTGTCATAAAGGAAAAGCGATAATCGATATAAGGTTTGAAATACCAGATTTAATAAAAGAGTTACTAACGAACATTGACAGCGAAAGCACCGGTTTTAGGCTAAATATTAGGAATTATAATTCAGCTTTAGCGTTTGCTTCGTTTGGTGCCGATAAAATGGAAGTCGCCGATGGTTTTGGTCCTTATGCCTTGCGAATAAACGGTAACATATATCACAAAACCTCAAATTTGAAAGGTTCCGATGACCCTTTAAAGAGTAGTTTAAAGTATGCCCAATTGTACTTTGTCGACAGCGACGATGCCAACAAATCTAGAATTAATAATCCGGCAAACAAAGGATGTAAGAAATCTGTCATGGAAAAATTGGATAGTTTATTGCGAGTCGAAAACGCTTACGCAAAGGTGTATAAGAACTTAATGGAATTTGAAAAGGAATCCCAAAGAAATTACGAATTGCAGGGTTTACCTATAAATAAGACGTACTCGCTTTACCTCTTAAAAACTTCTAATGTAGATCAAAGAAGATACAATTTGCCAACAGCGACAAACGAAATTGCTTGCATATTTCAAGACGACGACAACAACGGACCTCCAGCAAATAGAGATATCCAAATTCATGCACGAGACGGAAATCACATCCAGCTATCTATTTTATCTACGCACACCGATCCCATGGTGTATCCGTTATTATATCCTTACGGAGGAAACGGCTGGCATACAAATTATTTAAGTAAATCTGGCAAATCAGTTACGCAGCTACAATATTATGCATACGTGATGGCAGTAAGAGACGAATTCTCCGCCTTTATACATTCGGGAAAATTAACGCAGCAATTCTTTATAGATGCTTACTGCAAAACCGAATCCAACCGACTCAATTACGTGAAGTATCATCAAAGCGATCTCAGAACCGAGCTTTATCAAGGGTTATACGATTACATGCGAACTAAATCAATTTCCGATAATTTACAAATTGGCAAAGCCGTCATCTTACCGTCCACTTTCATAGGATCGCCGAGAAATATGGCACAGAATTACCAAGACGCAATGGCCCTAATATCTGTTTACGGAAAGCCCGATCTATTTATAACTTTTACTTGCAATTCAAAATGGGACGAAATTACCAATAACCTAGAACCATACGAAACGGCCAGCGATCGTCCCGATCTAACTTCGAGAGCTTTTCACGGAAAATTGAAAGAATTCAAAGACGACTTACTTAACAAGCATGTACTAGGCAGAGTAATTGTGATGTTATATGTAATCGAATTTCAGAAACGTGGTTTACCTCACTGTCACATGCTGTTAATTTTGGACAAGGAAGATAAGATAAGAACGGCGGAAGATGTCGATTTCGTAGCGGTAGCTGAAATTCCGAATGCGAAAGAACATCCTCGACTCTACGAAATAGTCAAGAAATTTATGATTCACGGACCGTGCGGCATTTTATACAACAGAGACTCGCCGTGCATGGAAAAGAACGCATGCACTAAAAAGTTCCCCAAGGCCTGCAGAAACGAAACCAATTTTTGTGACAACAATTATCCTCTATACAAACGATCTAGTGACGGTCACAAAATTGAATACTTGAATTTAAACGGCAGCGTTAAATATGTAGTAGGAAATGAGTTCGTCGTGCCCTACAACAAATTTTTACTATTAAAATATCAAGCCCACATAAACGTCGAAATTTGCTCCACCATCAAATCAGTAAAATATTTGTACAAATATGTTTACAAAGGCTTAGATGCGGCCACCGCCACCGTTCAAGCTGATAACGAATTAGTGCACAACGAAATCGAACAATACATTAATGCACGTTACATTTCGGCTCAAGAAAGTTGTTGGCGTCTAAGAGAATATAAAATGCACCAATCAAACTTTACCATAATTCGCTTAGCCGTGCATTTAGAACACCAACAGTCGGTTTGTTTTCGATCGGGAGAAGAAGAAGCTGCTCTAGAAAATGCCGCGCTCAAGAACACCACTTTGACGGCTTGGTTTAAATTGAACACCAAAGATTCCGCGGCGAAACAATACTTTTACCATCAAACGCCACAACATTACGTGCTAACGAAAACTGTTTGGAACAAGCGCCAACGGGGTTCGAACGTTATCGGACGTATGTATTACGTAAATCCCTTGGAAGGAGAAAGGTATTATTATATTATCTTATATATTATTTTATATTATATTATTATTTTATTATAGGTACTACCTGCGTTTGCTGTTACTTCACAGAAAGGGGATAACCAGTTTTCAAGACATGAAAACGGTCGAAGGCGTAGAATACAAGACGTTCCAAGAAACTGCAAGAGCCTTGAATTTATTGGAAGACGATACCGAGTGGGATAGAGCGTTAACCGAAGCAGAAAATTACCAGTTTCCTCAACTTTTAAGGCAGTTGTTCGTCACAATTTGCGTATTTTGCACTCCCACAGATCCCTTGGCGTTGTGGGTGAAACATAAGGAACATCTAATGGAAGACTTTCTTCACAAGTGCAAAGATCCCGTTTTGGCAGAGAAGCAAACTTTGGTCGATTTATACGTCAATTTTCAATTACACAACAAACAATGCAGCGATTATAATCTTCCCAACATCGATAAATCAGAAATACCTCCTCTCGATGATGAAGTTTACGACGTCGTCTCCGAACAGCGAGCCGCCGACGAATGTGAAGTACAATTAAACGAAGAACAAGCAATCGTCTATCACGAAATTCTGAATGCGATATACAGCGATGGGCAAGAGACGATGTTTTTCATTAATTCACCTGGCGGTACTGGCAAAACCTACCTATACAACGCTTTAATGCATAAAATACGAGGAAATAGCGATATCGTAATACCTGTGGCTTGGACGGGAATAGCAGCATCCCTCTTGAAGGGCGGACGTACTTCACATTCCGTGTTCAAATTGCCAATGTCCCTAGACGAAACGAGCACTTCGTCTTTGCGCAATTATTCGAAAATGGGCAAAAAATTAAAAGAAGCCAAACTTATAATTTGGGACGAAATAACCTTATGCCATTTCTACGCGCTGAACGTCGTCGACAAACTCTTACAAGAGATAATGAGTAGTTCTTTACCATTTGGAGGAAAGATAATGCTATTTGCGGGCGATTTCATGCAATGTTTACCGATCGTTAAGCACGGTACCCGCAATAGTATTTTATCGGCGACCATCAAGAGCAGTCGCCATTGGCATAGATTCAAACATTTAAAACTCACGCGCAACATGAGAGTAAGCGAAGATTCCGTAGCTTACGCCAATTGGTTGATGACAGTTGGAAAAGGCAGCGCAAATGTAACCATAAATGAGAGCGAAGATAACGTCGAAATTCCCAGAGAGTGCATTGCCGGTGACGATATAATTACGGATATATTTGGCAAAAGTTTCACGACTAACGACATAGAAACGCTTCACAATAGAGCAATACTTACACCGAGAAACGACGACGCGTTTCTAATTAATAACGACGTAATCAAGAGACTAAAAGGCGATGCACGTATCTATTCTAGCATAGATAAGATCGTCGAAGACGAAACTACCTACGAAGATATTTCCGACGAATTTCTTCATAGCATAACTCCGACCGGCTTACCACCTCATTCGTTGGCATTAAAGATAGGTGCCATCGTAATGTTATTGCGAAACATCAATACCAAGAACGGATTATGCAACGGCACCAGATTAATTATATTGAGCCTAGAACGAAATCTTATTGTAGCTAAAATCATGATGGGCGAGAAAAAGGGAAATACCGTCTTCATTCCCAGAATTGCACTATTTTCGCCAAAAGATGATTTGCCTTTCGTGTTTAAAAGAATTCAATTTCCAATTCGCCTATCGTTTTGCATGACCATTAATAAGGCTCAAGGTCAAACGTTAGAAAAAGTAGGATTGTATTTGCCGAACCCGGTATTTGGTCACGGGCAGTTGTACGTAGCAATGTCACGTGCACGATCGTTTGAAAATGTCAAAGTGCAACTAACGGAAACCTCAGCTCAAGGTAAAATACTACAGTACTCGAATAAATCCTACACCAAAAATGTTGTCTACCCAGAAATTTTCGAATAGCATACACGTTAACCTTGAATAATTGGAAATTTTACTAATTACCACTTCCATGATTTGGATAATGGAGAAACTTTGAATTTTTAGGCGCAGGCAATTTTATACGCCCGCTTCAAGTTATTGCCAAATTTAAACTTCAAAGCATCTGAGAATTGGTTAATTCAAGTTATTATTACTTATTACTTCAACAATTTGGAATTGCTGGAATTGGAATACTTTCAAGATGATTTGGATTTTTCGACATTTTCATAACTTTTTCTCTGACAATACCCTCGCGGGTTGCGTCAGCCGCGATTTTTTTAGCATTACGCTAATAACTATACAATTTTAATACGGATTTGGACGATCTTCTATTTATATGTAATATCAATTAAGATTCTACGATTTGGATAAATGCTGCTGCCCTATATATAACCATACAATTTTAATACGGATTTGGACGATCTTCTATTTACATGTAATATCAATTAAGATTCTACGATTTGGATAAATGCTGCTGCCCTATATATAACTATACAATTTTAATACGGATTTGGACGATCTTCTATTTACATGTAATATCAATTAAGATTCTACGATTTGGATAAATGCTGCTGCCCTATATATAACCATACAATTTTAATACGGATTTGGACGATATTCTATTTACATGTAATATCAATTAAGATTCTACGATTTGGATAAATGCTGCTGCCCTATATATAACCATACAATTTTAATACGGATTTGGACGATCTTCTATTTACATGTAATATCAATTAAGATTCTACGATTTGGATAAATGCTGCTGCCCTATATATAACCATACAATTTTAATACGGATTTGGACGATCTTCTATTTACATGTAATATCAATTAAGATTCTACGATTTGGATAAATGCTGCTGCCCTATATATAACCATACAATTTTAATACGGATTTGGACGATCTTCTATTTACATGTAATATCAATTAAGATTCTACGATTTGGATAAATGCTGCTGCCCTATATATAACCATACAATTTTAATACGGATTTGGACGATCTTCTATTTACATGTAATATCAATTAAGATTCTACGATTTGGATAAATGCTGCTGCCCTATATATAACCATACAATTTTAATACGGATTTGGACGATCTTCTATTTACATGTAATATCAATTATGATTCTACGATTTGGATAAATGCTGCTGCCCTATATATAACCATACAATTTTAATACGGATTTGGACGATCTTCTATTTACATGTAATATCAATTAAGATTCTACGATTTGGATAAATGCTGCTGCCCTATATATAACCATACAATTTTAATACGGATTTGGACGATCTTCTATTTACATGTAATATCAATTATGATTCTACGATTTGGATAAATGCTGCTGCCCTATATATAACCATACAATTTTAATACGGATTTGGACGATCTTCTATTTACATGTAATATCAATTAAGATTCTACGATTTGGATAAATGCTGCTGCCCTATATATAACCATACAATTTTAATACGGATTTGGACGATCTTCTATTTACATGTAATATCAATTATGATTCTACGATTTGGATAAATGCTGCTGCCCTATATATAACCATACAATTTTAATACGGATTTGGACGATCTTCTATTTACATGTAATATCAATTAAGATTCTACGATTTGGATAAATGCTGCTGCCCTATATATAACCATACAATTTTAATTCGGATTTGGTAAGAAATAATAAAATAAAATAAGTATATATAAAATAATTATAAGTAACTACATAGGGGTATCTAAAATAAATTGGTTCAGTTGAACTGATCATCAATCCGAATTGATCCATTGGTAAATCGCTGCAGCGGGTGAAAAAGGTGTTAAGTCATTTTTTTTCGAAAATGGGTTTTTGTCATTTTTGGAACCTATTACTATAAGTGTTCATCTTTGCATTGGTAAAATATTTGAGTCCTATCACATGAATGGTCATAGAAATTAAATGATGGTCATAGAAATTAGATATAAAAACAACAAGAATAATTATACCTTTACCGAATTCCACCACTTCTAGTGTCACTGGAAATATAGTTTGAATCTTTTTCAAAACTGTCTTATTTAAAATTTGTACGTGGTATTCATTCAAAAATACTCACATACTTACAAATTTAGGCAAATTATAGGACAAAATCAATTTAAAAAAGCCATTTAGACGCATTAGATGAAAAAAGGCACTAAATGTAGAAAATAGGCATTTTAGGCATATTAAAAAGAGGTTTAAAATGATCGCCAAGTCGAAAACACATTTTGCTGTAAAGAAAATTTCAGAGCCTGTATGGAATCAAAAAAGGCAAATGCCTATAAATCCGGGCCTTACCTATAAGTGTTCATCTTTGCATTGGTAAAATATTTGAGTCCTATTTATTCAATTAAGAAAGATATGCCAAAAAAATATTTAGCGTAAAAAAAGATAAGTCAATCAAAAGTTACTTTAGCACAATTATTTTTTAAAAAATTATATATTTCTTTTATCTTTAATGTTATCACATTAATATACAAAAGAAAATTCCGCAAAAAATTAATTAAAAATATGTTAAAATCGAAAATGAAATTTTCCAACTATTTTTTTTGACAAGCGTTTACTCAAAATCGACTTTTATGACTTAACACCTGTTTCACCCGCTGCAGCGAAATATTCCATGACAAGAAACCTAAAAGTGACACATTGAAAGAAAGCATGAAACTTTCTTATCGATAGAGGCGACATTACATTGGAAAGAACCCTTAAACTTGGAGGTTCTGTAGAATGGAACAGTTGGGTAGTCACAACTACGAAGCTCACGTGAGTAAAAATCCTATCTTTTCGCTAATAAATCAATTAAATATAAGTTATTATCTCAATTATCACATTAACTTCTCGAGTCATTGTTAATAAACATAGACAATAAACCAACCAAATTTATTGGTAGGTATGCATTTGCACAAAATTATGCGGAAGTGGAATTTTATTTATTTTAGCAATTTATAGACTTTAATTAATTACATGAAATAATTACCATGACTAAGAAAAAATTATTATTTGGCATATTATTCCAAATAAATTAAATCAAACTTTAATTTCATTAAACTATTTGATACATCAGAAGTGAATTTAGTGATCAATTGCATAAACAGCTTTTTAAGATTCCTTCTTAAAAATAATTATTAAATTAAATAATTAAAAATAATTATATTATGCTGGAAATTTAAGTACAAAAAAATTATTTTTTTGTTTGATACTATTTTTTCCTTATCCGGTCATAATAGATGGAAACAAACTTAAAAACAATGATTGATATTATGAATTCGTAATTCGAATATCAGTGTTTTAAAGGTATAAAAGCTTATTTATTTTTAAAAAAAATTTTTTCCCTCTCTTTTAGCCGCTTATCATTAAAGCACTTCCAGCTTTAGCAAATAGAATGTATGTATGTATGTATGTTTCGATCTTACTATTATTTTTTAAATAATAGATACAGACGTTGACCAATGCCATACGTTACGTGCTAAAATAGTCAACTACATACAAATGAATTCCACTTATTATACACTATATTATGTAGAAAATAACGATAGAAAAGAATTTAAGTATAATGGCACCAATGGAATGGCATTGCGATATGAATATGGAGACCTTGATATTAGACGATGTTCCAATCGCTATTGGAAATAATAATCCTATACTATTAAACGAACAATTCTTGTGTAAGGTATACATAATTATATGCACTGGATTTCTCGAAAATGGCCTAAGCGATTTCAACGAAAATTATATATTGGTCTTTTTTATCGTTGAAAAAATTCATTTTCGCAAAAAAAAACCCACCTAAAAGGTGTCATATTATTAGATGTCTTATTTGAAATTCACTGCTATTGATTGTATTTGAAAAGTACTTGTCAAATTACTCTAACAGATTATAATAAATGGTTGACAATTAAATTCAATCAAATTTTAACAGTTATATAATATATAAATAGATACAGTATAAAATAATTTGGTCGACTTTGTGCGTAAAGCCTAATCGTTCGAGAGAATCTTTCTGATAGTGATGACATAAATTCAACTTTCGACCGAATCCTGTTTCAATCAAGAAAAACGACGACGAATTCGCCCTACTCGTGCTGCTAAAGTAAAAAGTGCATACACTTCATCCCTAAAATTATTATAAGAGTCAAAATCATCACAGATTTTGAATGATTTACGTAATCATAACTGATGCGACAAGCAAATGAGAGTAGTGAGAAAACAATACAACGATTGGAAGATCTAAGACAGAGTGCAACGCAGTGTGCGGGAATTGAAAGTGTCGAGCAACGTGAGCGACGATTGGAAGATCTATGGCCGAGTGCAAAGTAACGCCAGGCGTGGTATGGCCTTAGAAAGAAATTATTCACCAACGTACAAAAGCGCAATTATTGCAGATGAACCCTATCTAACCTTGAGACCCCTCGAGGTTATGTGTATCCACTGCGAGGGTTTACACTTTCCAAGAGAACGAGTCTCTAATCGAACAGATTGCAATTTTTTCGATGATTCTTGGTTGCATGGACGAATTAAATTGGAAGCACTACAATTTTCATATGAATTAGTACGTTTTCCTTTTAACCATCATCCACTATCAGAAGAATTTCACAGAACGGTTAGAAACTAGAATGGATCTTTTACGCTGACATCCTTCAACGCGCACGATTATAAAACAATAAATAGCCATGGCACTTACTAATTTGAATGCTTGCGGACAACTTTATCATAAAATGAATTTGGCAGCTCAACCGAAGCGAATTGTTGAAGAAAAATTCCAGCGCCCACAGTACGACCAACTGTACTTTTTAGATCCACATTCCATACCTGGGCGATAATAATAATTCTTACTTACAACTACTTCTATTCCTCCAATATCAACAAACAAAAATGTGTGCTAACCATGCTGTTCGCAGACGATCAAATATTGGTCATTAAACCTACATCAGGAGAGAAATATACAAGAAAAAATCGAGAGGTTTAATTATCTAAATGGAACGATTAAGCGCCGAGATGAGATTTTTAAGATTTATCATGGGCTACACTCGAAGAGACAGAATGAGAAACAAGGATATTCGAAATACCGCGAAACGTGGAAAAAACACCTGACGAAGATGAACGATACCCGGCTTCTAAAGCAGTTATACCCGTACAAACCAATAGGACGGCATAAGGTCGGAAGACCAAAGAAAATAAGGAAGGACCAGGGATTGATATATTTACCTAATACGTGCAGAAGAAGAATAACAAAACTTACAATTATCAATACTCTAAAAAAACCTACGTCATTCTCGTGTTAATAAAAATAAGAATAGCTACAATCGGAGATCGATCGCCCAGATACTTCAAATTATTGCATACAAATAATACAACATACATACATACATACATACAACAACGGTGCATACAACAAGATCAAGCTGTACTACTTCTAAAAGTACTACTGAAAGTAATGTTACTCAAATTACAAAGAGCAAACTTTGACTGAGCGTGAGAACAACGACATCCAAATCTAGCTACATCGGTAAGTCCAAATAATCTGATGGAGAAAAAATGGAAACCTTCTTTGTATCAGACAGATCTTCATGGTTAGAACTACGAGGCACTAACATTTCTCTAATTGAGTTGTTCACAAGGCAGCAAAGTGCGGTGAAAATCACGAAAAATAACGTAAACTTAATGATGGATAATTTGAACTTTTCCAAGGAATTTCTGGAAAAGAAAGTACAATCACGTATAAATACATGTGAATTTATTAACCCATTTTAAGCGGAATTATTTTTCTTCTTTTATCTTGTTATATAGATTGTTTCTAATCTGGAAATTTCTACGTATTTACAAAAGGCAAGTGAAATTAAACAAATAATTAAAAATAGAAAAGAAAAAGTTAAGAACAAAGAGCTGGCTACACTACTTAGAGTTGAATCAGAGAGAGAGGGAAGTACCCCCCCTCTTTTACAATTACAAAATGGGAAAACTCCAAGGGTGACAAGCAAGTGCCCCAAAGTCTATCTCTTATTAGGAGCAGCAACAAAAGGACCGGTCTAAGGATACAGGCGAAAACTCCGACGGTTGTCACGAAGGCGGTCAAGGATACTAATCATATTATTAGCGATGACATAAACGTCACGGAGCTGTCCCAAAATTAGAAAATTTGATCAGAAGATGTGCTTTCCGAAACGGATCGTGAGGAAGCAGACTCTCAACGGCATAAAGATAGGTTAGGTGACACGTCACTAAAAAACGGATAGACCGAAGAAGGACCGATCCACTTATGGAACAAACAAGCATTAAGAATAGTATTTCAAGGACGGTTGAGTGAAGAAAACATTTATTTATCAATTCTCTAAGAACCATGGCATCTAGGTGGCAACAGTCGATTTGAGATCTGTGGGGAGGTTCTACTGAGCAGTCCGAGGCTCAAAATTGGCTTAGCTAATGAGTATAAAACGATTGGAATAGTCACGTACAAACGTTGTTGGGCCACGAAGCAGGAGAATCCAATGGCCATGTTAGGTCGTTAAAGTGTTGGAGATGTTGCGAATTGGATCACACACGAACCCCTATAATAAAAAACCGTTCTTCAAAGTGTATGATGTGGAAAGTGTCAGGTTTGGAAGGTGCGGCTGTCGTTTTGCGTGTGCAAATTCGTAAACAATTTTGTGTGTAACAAGGGCAACGATTGACGAAAGTGATACAGGTATATGTTAAAAAGTGACACGGACAAGTAAAGGCGTTTCAACTAGTGCTACAAGAAACCGTGAATTTTAAAAACCGGTAAAATCCGTTTTACCGATAAAAACCGTGCCAGTAAAAACACCGTTTTACCGGTAAATCGTGCCGGTAAAAAAAACCGTTTTACTAGTAACAACCGTCCAATGTGACGTAACAAAACCGGTCAAAAACCGGCATAAAGACCGATAAAAAAAACCAGCATAAAGACTGGTAAAAAAACCAGCATAAAGACTGGTAAAAAAACCGGCATAAAGAATGGTAAATAAAACCGGCATAAAGACGGATAAAAAACCAGCAAAAAGACCGGTAAAAAAACCGGCATAGACCGGTAAATAAAACTGGCAAAAAGACCGGTAAATAAAACTGGCAAAAAGACCGTTAAATAAAACCGGCATAAATACCGATAAATTAACCGGCATAAAAACTAGTAGAAAAACGGTAAAAAATACCGGCAAAAACCGGTAAACCGGTTTTCGATACTAATAAAAACCGCGTTACAGAAAAAACCGATATTCGCTTACAGCACTAGTTTAAACTCCATCAATAAAACAGTGACTTGCGTCCCTGATCGGGTAGGTTGTCCTCTACTGGGAGGTCTAATCGAGAAGAGAATGCGTCTCTTCACGTAGGTCGTGTAAGGAGACTTCAACCCCGTACGCTCAGACGGCAAAAACTAAAATCGGTCGTCATGAGCAGAGGGCATTTCTCCCAATTCACGATCGTGGACCCGACAGAAGTGAGGAACCTCCTACTTCCGTAAAGGCACAGCATTCAGAGTCATACGTTGGTTGCGGTGATTTTTATTATAAATTCCGCTATTCAAATGCCAAGAATCTGGCGTAAGGCCGACAAGTAAAGATCGGATAGAATTCGTCATTCCAAAATTGTCAACAAGTCAAGAAGCTTTCACATCAATCACATCAAGTCTAAAGGATGACCTATGAAGGTCATGTGTGTGGAAAACAAAATAAAATGCAAAACCCATAAGGGCGAACAATATCAAAAATCAACTATCACGGGACTAAAATTAAAAACAACGGTCATCGCTGCGTCAGCATGGTTAGCAACCCCAAAACTATAGGAAAATCATCCTTAGTCGCGAGAGTAAAGATTATCGGCAGTTCCTCTGCAGTTAAGGACTGTGGGGGGAGGTTTTAGTCAGTGAAGTCTGACACTACCATTACAGATCGTGATGGTGTCTCGAACGAGATTTCCTCCTCCCTGCAAAATGCTAAACCAAAAAAAAAAAAAAAACATCGCTATCCGCTTTTATCAAAACTGTTTTATTCGCGCAATCCCTCGACCCTGCAAATATGAATCGAAAACGTCCAGCAGAACTTTTTCGAAAAAGTCTCCTTCATTATTGAAATTCTAATTTTCCAATAATTAACAAACAAACTCCATTTGCATATAAAGATATGCGAAGGCCGCAGGCCGAGCTCTATGTCTATGCGAGGCCGTAGGCCGATATACATATTAATGCAAAGACCGTAGACCGAGCTATGTTTCATGAGAGAGCTATGTATTTCATGGAAACAGTTTTATATAAATTGTTTTCTAAACATGTGATAATACCGCAAAAATTACATTTATTTTTACATTAAAATGTTTTGCACAAGTACACTAATAAAATTTTTTTGATCTATTGTGCAAGTGGAGCCGCGAAGCGGCGACTCGTTTCTAGCCGCGTAGCGGCCTGCCGCGAAGCGGCCCGCCGCGATAGCGGCAGCCGCCCGCCAGGGCCAAGCGTCAAGAGATCCGTAGGATCTCGTAGACGCTTGTCTATTATATAAAATAATATGGGTCAAGAGGAATTTCGGAGGTAAAAGCGGCTCGCGTAAGCGAGCCACCCGGCGGATTTTCGCCGTCGAGGTCTTAAAATGAGCGGCCCGCAGGGCCGCTCCCGACTCTTCCAAATAAACACCTGGCGAGTGCCGCCGAAGGCGGCGCGAGCCGTACGAGTGCCATTTTTAGGGTAAAAATCTTCGGACATCGAGATATCTGAACCCACCGAACGGATTTTCGTCGGACACGTCTCGGTCGACGCCCCTAGTGTTCCCATGATGTAAAGGCACAAAAACTTCCCTGCCACTAGCTGGGGGGCGGGGTGGCGATTTTTCAAAGTGGAGGTAGTTTTTTGACATATTTGTTAGAAATGTGCTTCCACCGTTGCAGGCGGCGATCGAAAATGACGGGGCGACATGTCAAAATGACCGCCGTTAAAAGTTCTATCCAACGGTACCAGAAAAATCGACCCAACTCCTCCGAGGCGGCGGCTGCGAGCGAAAACCTTTTCCGCCTTCGAGTGCAGAAATATTGAAAATTTGTAGTGATAAGCGATTTCCCGGGAAGAACCCCAGAAGAACCCACCGTACCGATTTCGTCGGGAGAGGCGGCGATCGACGCGGGAGGTATTCCCATCGTGCAGAACCTATATGGCATCCTCCGCAAACGTCGGGGGCCTCCGTGGTGAAGCCCCAAAGTGGAAGAATTTTTTTACAAATATTGTTGCAAAACGTCCTATAGAACGCGAGCCGATCGTCGAATTTTTACCGCCGATGCCGGAAAATGTCCGCCGGAATTTCCTCTATCCAAAGAAACCAAAAAAATTAAAATCGCTCCACGGGTGCGGCGCCGGCGCTACGAAACGTCTCTCGCCGCGATAACGCTCAAAAATCCAAATTTGACTTCGAGACCATTCTCTTGACAGAACGCGGGAAGAACCCACCGAACCGATCTCGACGGGAGAAGCGGCGATCGACGCGGGAGGTATTCCCATCGTGCACAACCGCAAGCGCGATCCTGGGAGACGTCGGGGGCCTCCGTGGTGAAGCCTCAAAGTTGAAGAACTTTTTTTGAAAAATTATTGTAAAAGTGCTTGGGAAACGGGGGGCGGCGTGCGGAAGTTTACGTTTGAGGTGTTAAAATGTCGGCTCCGACGAGTTTTATCCGAATCCAGCGCAAAACTCGAGGTACGAAGTCGGGGGCGGTGGTGGAGGCCGGAAAACCTTCCCGGCGCGGAAACGGCGTAGCGGCCGAACCGCAGAAGCGTTATCTGCCGGACCGGTTTTGATCGACGCCCAAAGGTCCCTACCATCGCCCACATTACGTGGAAAACCTTAAAAATGTCGTGGGGCGGCGTACCAGAAGGTCAAAGTTGAAAATTTTTAAAAATATATCCTTTTAGTCGAAATTCGTAACTTAAGAGACTTACTTTTACGAAATTTTTCAATTTTATCGTGGAAAATGTTAAACCGCCTAATTATAAGGAGAAATCGTAAAGACGGCCAACGGAACCACCTCTGCTTGGATGTGGTAAGAGACAAAAGACTTTTTCCAAAAATGTTAAATTTTGGAAATTTCAATTTTTTTTTCGAAAAATAAATTCGTCTCGTGTATATAAATTGAAAATGTTCAAAGGCAGTTTTTCGAAAAACTCTTCCTTAATGTTTAAAATTGACATTTCATATTTGTTAAGATTTCATTAGAAATATGATTTTAATTTTAAAATTCCATGACTATCTTCTGCTTTTGTGAATTGCGACTTAATTTAGCAGTTTAGGAAAAATTTGGATAAATACGAATTCAAAAAGCGTTAAAAGGTCTATGCGACTCTGCTTTTGGTCTTTCAAATTTTTTCTCCGCTGTGTTGCGCGGCGATCGTTTAGCTGAAAATTGCGAGAAAGCTTTGACCGCCCGTGGCGCTTTTATTTGCTGGCCGATGGTTAATCTTCCAGTTGGATCGGATGCGTCTCGCTGAGCTCAAAAGAAACTCTTCTCTTGTCGACTTCCGTATCTTCATCGGGAAAAGCGTAAAATGCAATATAAATATGTACCAAACTTTTTGAAGGTACTAAGCCTTGAATTTCAAATGAAAATTTTCCACAAAAAAAATTCCGTTTTTTTTCGCTCAGTGCCTCAACCGTACTAATATAAATCGAAAACGTGAAATGGAATTTTTTCGAATAAAGTCTTCTTCACTATTGAAATTCTAATTTTTCGATAATTCCAAATTTTGCAGATAAACGTATAAACTGGGTTCATTTTTGCGAGGTGCAGGCCGAGCTCTGTGTCTGTGCGAGGTCGTAGCTATGTTTGATTATAAAGATGTGCGCAGGCCGTAGGTAGAGCTACATTTTGTGACAATGAGACACAAACCGACGCAAAATTCAAGGTGCGACGTCGCACACTGGGGCAGCAGAGCAAAATACCTGCTATTAAATCAAAATTAAAATTTTATTTACGGATTTCTTTTCATGGCGTTTCAATACATCATTAACCCAAACACACTAGAACACTGTTAGAAATTCAAAAATTTCTCTCTGATCGCTACTAGAGCGAATTTTCTCCTTCGGAACCTTTTCAAACAATTGAAAATTTTTTATAGGAGACCTTGAAATTCAACTAGGTATGCAGAGACATTTTAGTAATTCTAAACTTGTGATTAACGGAATGTAATTTGAAAAAAAGCCCTATGGAAACACGAAGGCGGAAATTTTAGCGTTTTGGTCATTTTAGTTATGTTCCGAAGCAATCCGAGTTTTAATTTTTGTTTTTTTCCAATTGGTGTTGATTATGCATTAAAATAGCTTTTAAAAATTTTCCGATTTTTGAAAAGTTCTTTTATAAACACAATTTTATATTTTTCATACAGGGTGTATAAAAATTATTGTAATTTAATTAATGGCTTTATTTGAATTTCAATGCCATTGTTTTTGCTTTATGATAAACTTAAGGCAGGTCTGTTTTTTTTTAAAAATCACGTATTTTAATAATTATATTTCTACATTTTAAAAAATTATTCCTGATCAAATATCAAGTGTTTATTTAGATTTTCATTTTGTGAAATTAAAAAAAAAATAATTGAAAAGTAGCAGATCATTAATTATTAGAAAACGTTTATTTTACATTTTATAAATTGTCTATGAACAGGTGGGGGGCACAAAGTAATTTTTTGAAGTTGTTATTAGCAGTTTTGATTAGAGTATATCAAATTTGGATACATAAAGGACCAGTAAACGTGTTTTATGTATAAATTTGAAATAATTTGTTCAAATTATGAAATTATTTGAAAAAAAATTATTTACTTATGAAGGAACACCAAGTTTCGGCAACTTCCAACATTTTCAGAATTTTTTAAATATTTTTCTGTGATTCAGCTTAATAAACTGACCAACAACTAAAGAAAAAAATTCAATATTGAATTTTTTGGGTTAATAAAACCTATTCGAAATTTTTATCTATGAATTTTTTATATACTTCTAATATCCCTGAAAAGGAATATCCAACTTAAAATTCCGTTCAAATAGTATTTTATTTAATAGCAGGTATTTTGCTCTGCTTCCCCAATGTGCGTCCGTCGGGGGCGGCGGATTAAATGTTAAATTTTGTTAAAAATTAAATTTTTTTTTCGCAAAATAAATTCGTCTCGTGTTATAAATCGAAAATGTTCAAAGGCAGTTTTTCGAAAAACTCTTCCTTAATGTTTAAAATTGACATTTTATATTTGTTAAGATTTCATTAGAAATATGATTTTAATTTTAAAATTCCATGACTATCTTCTGCTTTTGTGAATTGCGACTTAATTTAGCAGTTTAGCTTTTAATTTTTTCTCCGCTGTGTTGTGCGGCGATCATTTAGCTGAAAATTGCGAGAAAGCTTTGACCGCCCGTAGCGCCCTTATTTGCTGGCCGATGTTTAATCTTCAAGTTGGATCGAATGCATCTCGCCGAGCTCAAAAGAAACTCTTCGGTTGTCGACTTCCGTATCTCCATCGGTAAAAGGCGTAAAATACGATTTAAATTTAACAAAATAAACTAGGAATGGTCCCCCCTTCTTCAAAAAATATCTACAAAAACTAATATTTTGGAAAAAAATATTTTGTTTTTATTCGCGGAATCCCTCGGCCTTGCAAATACAAATCGAAAACCTCGAATAGAATTTTTTAGAAAAATGCCTCCTTCGCTATAAATTCGCTTTTCTGTACTTTGAATCTTTGAATCCAAAAAAACATAAGTTTTGAAATCATTAATTATTATTATTCTTGATTCGGCTAAATCTCATAATTATAAATTACAACTGATCAGACGACGATTTCGATGTCCGCATAGGTATTAGATATGGTAATATGCAAAAGACATTTTCCAAAAGTGTTAGATTACGGTAAATTAAATTTTTTTCCTTGTTCTGTTTCTTCGTGTTCTGTTCTTATTTGCTCTGTTTTTTCATGTTCTGTTCTTTCAAGTTCTATTTCATTCGGGTACCCATTTCGCACATAAACAAGTGGAATTTTCATTGGAAATTTCCATGAATATCTGTTTTTATAAATTGTGACCTTATTTGGCAGGATTTTTTAAAGTTTTGCTCAGCTTTGCAAAAAAAAGCGCGATTCACCCCCTTCCCAGTAGCACAATTTGCCGAGTTGAAAGACCCTAGGGAGATGTTTTTAATCAGGATTGTGTTATCAAACTGGCTCTGAAGCGTCGGGAGCGGAGCAAACGTTAGGAAACGATTTTTTTTAATGAGGGGACCGCTAAAAGAGAGATCCACCGATCGAGCTTAGGTTAGAGTTAGGAAACGATTTTCATTTATTGAGGGGACCGTTAAAGGAGAGATCCACCGATCGAGCATAGGTTAGTGTTGGGAAACGATTTTTTTTTTAATTAGCGGACCGTTAAAAGAGAGATCCTCCGATCGAGTTTAGGTTAATGTTAGGAAACAATATTTTTTTCAATGAGGGGACCGTTAAAAGAGAGATCCACCGGTCGAGCTTAGGTTAGTGTTTGTAAATGATTTTTTTAATGAGGGGACCGTCAAAAAAAGAGATCCACCGGTCGAGTTTGGGTTAGTGTTAGGAAACGATTTTTTTTAATGAGGCTACCGTTAAAAGAGAGATCCACCGGACGAGCTTAGGTTAGTGTTAGGAACCGATTTTTTTTAATGAGGCGTTAAAAGAGAGATCCACCGGTCGAGCTTAGATTAGTGTTGGGAAACGATTTTTTTTTAATTAGGGAACCGTTAAAAGAGAGATCCACCGATCGAGCTTAGGTTAGTGTTAGGAAACGATTTTTATTTAATGAGGGTACCGTTAAAAGAGAGATCCACCGGACGAGCTTAGGTTAGTGTTAGGAAACGATCTTTTTAAACTAGGGAACCGTTAAAAGAGAGATCCACCGGTCGAGCTTAGGTTAGTGTTAGGAAACGATTTTTATTTAATGAGGGTACCGTTAAAAGAGAGATCCACCGGACGACCTTAGGTTAGTGTTAGGAAACGATTTTTTTTTTAATTAGGGGACCGTTAAAAGAGAGATCCACCGGTCGAGCTTAGGTTAGTGTTAGGAAACGATTTTTTTTTTAATTAGGGGACCGTTATAAGAGAGATTCACCGGTACAGCTTAGGTCAGTGTTAGGAAACGATTTTTATTTAATGAGGGGACAGCTAAAAGAGAGATCTACCGGTCGAGCTTAGGTTAGTGTTAGGAAACGATTTTTTTTTTAATGAGGGGACCGTTAAGAGAGAGATCCACCGGTCGAGCTTAGGTTAGAATTAGGAAACCTTTTTTTTAATGAGGGGACCGTTAAAATAGAGATCCTCCGATCGAGTTTAGGTTAATGTTAGGAAACAACATTTTTTTCAATGAGGGGACCGGTAAAAGAGAGATCCACCGGTCGAGCTTAGGTTAGTGTTAGGAAGCGATATTTTTTTTAATGAGAGGACCGTTAGAAGAGAGATCCACCGGTCGAGCTTAGGTTAGTGTTAGGAAACGATTTTTTTTTAATTAGGGGACGGTTAAAAGAGAGATTCACCGGTCCAGCTTAGGTTAGTGTTAGGAAGCGATTTTTTTTTTTAATGAGGGGACCGTTAAGCGACAGATCCACCGGTCGAGCTTAGGTTAAAATTAGGAAACCTTTTTTTTTAATGAGGGGACAGTTAGAAGAAAGATCCACCGGTTGAGCTTAGGTTAGTGTTAGGAAACGATTTTTGTTTAATTAGGGGACCGTTAAAAGAGAGATTCACCGGTCCAGATTAGGTTAGTGTTAGGAAACGATTTTTATTTAATGAGGCGACCGTTAAGAGAGAGATCCACCGGTCGAGCTTAGGTTAGAATTAGGAAAACTTTTTTTTTAATGAGGGGACCATTAAAAGAGAGATCCTTCGATCGAGTTTAGGTTAATGTTAGGAAACAATATTTTTTTCAATGAGAGGACTGTTAAAAGAGAGATCCACCAGTCGAGCTTAGGTTAGTGTTAGCTAGCGATATTTTTTTTAATAACCTAAGAGATATCCACCGGTCGAGCTTAGGTAAGTGTTGGGAAACGATTTTTTTTTAATGAGAGGTCCGTTAGAAGAAAGATCCACCGGTTGCGCTTAGGTTAGTGTTAGGAAACGATTTTTGTTTAATTAGGGGACCGTTAAAAGAGAGATTCACCGGTCCAGATTAGGTTAGTGTTAGGAAACGATTTTTATTTAATGAGGGGACCGCTAAAAGAGAGATCTACCGGTCGAGCTTAGGTTAGTGTTAGGAAACGATTTTTTTTTTAATGAGGCGACCGTTAAGAGAGAGATCCACCGGTCGAGCTTAGGTTAGAATTAGGAAACCTTTTTTTTTAATGAGGGGACCATTAAAAGAGAGATCCTTCGATCGAGTTTAGGTTAATGTTAGGAAACAATATTTTTTTCAATGAGAGGACTGTTAAAAGAGAGATCCACCAGTCGAGCTTAGGTTAGTGTTAGCTAGCGATATTTTTTTTAATAACCTAAGAGATATCCACCGGTCGAGCATAGGTAAGTGTTGGGAAACGATTTTTTTTTAATTAGGGGGCCGATAAAAGAGAGATCTACCGGTCGAGCTTAGGTTAGGGTTAGGAAACGATTTTTTTTTAATGAGGGGACCGTTAAGAGAGAGATCCACCGGTCGAGCTTAGGTTAGAATTAGGAAACCTTTTTTTTAATGAGGGGACCGTTAAAAGAGAGATCCTCCGATCGAGTTTAGGTTAATGTTAGGAAACAATATTTTTTTCAATGAGGGGACCGTTAAAAGAGAGATCCACCGGTCGAGCTTAGGTTAGTGTTAGGAAGCGATATTTTTTTTAATGAGAGGACCGTTAGAAGAGAGATCCACCGGTCGTGCTTAGTTTAGTGTTAGGAAACGATTTTTTTTTTAATTAGAGGACCTTTAAAAGAGAGATTCACCGGTACAGCTTAGGTCGGTGTTAGGAAACGATTTTTATTTAATGAGGGGACCGCTAAAAGAGAGATCTACCGGTCGAGCTTAGGTTAGTGTTAGGAAACGATTTTTTTTTAATGAGGGGACCGTTAAGAGTGAGATCCACCGGTCGAGCTTAGGTTAGAATTTGGAAATCTTTTTTTTTAATGAGGGGACCGTTAAAATAGAGATCCACCGATCGAGTTTAGGTTAATGTTAGGAAACAATATTTTTTTCAATGAGGGGATCCTTAAAAGAGAGATCCACCGGTCGAGCTTAGGTTAGTGTTAGGAAGCGATATTTTTTTTAATGAGAGGACCGTTAGAAGAGAGATCCACCGGTTGAGCTTAGGTTAGTGTTAGGAAACGATTTTTTTTTAATTAGGGGACCGTTAAAAGAGATATTTACCGGTCCAGCTTAGGTTAGTGTTAGGAAACGAATTTTATTTAATGAGGGGACCGCTAAAAGAGAGATCTACCGGTCGAGCTTAGGTTAGTGTTAGGAAACGATTTTTTTTTAATGAGGGGACCGTTAAGAGAGAGATCCACCGGTCGAGCTTAGGTTAGAATTAATAAACCTTTTTTTTTAATGAGGGGACCGTTAAAAGAGAGATCCTCTGATCGTGTTTAGGTTAATGTTAGGAAACAATATTTTTTTCAATGAGGGGACCGTTAAAAGAGAGATCCACCGGTCGAGCTTAGGTTAGTGTTAGGAAACGATTTTTTTTTAATTAGGGGACCGTTAAAAGAGAGATTCACCGGTCCAGCTTAGGTTAGTGTTAGGAAACGATTTTTATTTAATGGGGGGACCGCTAAAAGAGAGATCCTCCGATCGAGTTTAGGTTAATGTTAGGAAACAATATTTTTTTCAATGAAGGGACCGTTAAAAGAGAGATTCACCGGTAGAGCTTATGTTAGTGTTAGGAAGCGATATTTTTTTTAATGAGAGGACCGTTAGAAGAGAGATCCACCGGTCGAGCTTAGGTTAGAATTAGGAAACCTTTTTTTTTAATGAGGGTACCGTTAAAAGAGAGATCCTCCGATCGAGTTTAGGTTAATGTTAGGAAACAATATTTTTTTCAATGAGGGGACCGTTAAAAGAGAGATCCACCGGTCGAGCTTAGGTTAGTGTTAGGAAACGAAGCTGATATATGGGTAATAACAAACATTACGGCTTAAACTACGTTTATGGAAAATTCAATTTTCTTTTCGCAAAATATCTCCGCTTCGTGTATGTGAATCGAAAATGTTCATCAACATTTTTTCAAAAATTGACATTTTATTTTGGTTATTATTTCAGCAAAAAACGGCTAAGATTTTGATTGAAAATTTCCACGAATATCTGTTTTTATAAATGGTGACCTTATTTGGTGCGTTATGAAAAATTTGTATATATACGAAATTGAAAAGCGTTAAAAACTTTATACGAATCTAATATTACTTTTTCAAAATTTTCTGCCGCTTTGTCGTGGCGCGATCGTTTAGCGGAAAATTGTCAATAAGCTTTGACCACCCGTAGCGCCCTTATTTACCGACCAATGTTTAATCTTCCAGTTGGATCGGATGCGTCTCGATGAGCTCCAATGAAACGCTTCTGTTGTCGATTTCCGTATCTCTATCGGGAAAGGCGTAAAATACGATTTAAATTTAAAAAATAGAACTAGGAATGGTCCCCCCTTCTTTAAAAAAAAATCTTCAAAAACTAAAATTTTGGAAAAAAGTATTTTGTTTTTATTCGCGGAATCCCTCGACCTTGCAAATACAAATCGAAAACGGCGAATAGAAGTTTTCAAAAAAAACCTCCTTACGCTATAAATTCGCTTATTTGTCGAACTTTGAATTAAAAAAAAAACATAATTTTTCGGAAATTATTAAATATTATCCTGGATTCGGCTAAATCTCATTTTGCCCATAAACAAGTGGGATTTTCATTTGAAATTTCCATGAATATCTGTTTTTATAAATTGTGACCTTATTTGGCAAGTTAGGAAAAATTTGTATACAGGGTAGAATGAGTTAGCCGAACATAGGATATTAACATGTAAAAACTTATTTATGCAAATTCCTGTTTCCCTAATTATTTTAGAGAAAAATTGAAAGACACAAAAATAATGCAGAAATATAAACTACAAATGATAAGAGCATTAGATTTTATCTAGCTTTTACTTAAAAGGTCAAAAAATGCTTTTGAAATTGTTAAAATTTTCATTTATCGGACTGGCCATGGAAGTTTCTAAGGTAATTAATTTTGATAAGTAATAAATATCAATTGCACGTTGTTTACAGTTTTGCACTTTATTAAATGTTACTTTCATAAAATGGCAGCAAAGTACACAATTAGTGAAAAAAATCAATTTTTAAAAGAAGTATAATAAAAATTAAATTGAATTTATTTCATGGCCAGTCTGATAAATGAAAATTTTAATAATTTCAAAAGCATTTTTTGACCTTTTAAGTAAAAGCTAGATAAAATCTAATGCTCTTATCATTTGTAGTTTATATTTCTGCATTATTTTTGTGTCTTTCAATTTTTCTCTAAAATAATTAGGGAAGCAGGAATTTGCATAAATAAGTTTTTACATGTTAATATCCTATGTTCGGTTAACTCATTCAACACCCGGTATATGCAATATCGAAAACCGATAAAAGCTCTATACGAATCTGCTTTTGGTTTTTCGAATTCTTGCTCCGCTTTGTCGTTGCGCGAACCTTTATGGGAAACTTACGAAAAAGTTTGACCGCCCGTAGCGACCTTATTTACCGGCCGATCTTTAATTTTCCAGTTGGATCGGATGCGTTTCGCCGCGGTCTATAGAAACTCTTTTATGATCCACTTTCGTATCTCCATCGGGAAAGGCGTAAAATGCAGTTTAAATTTTAAAACCAATTTTCAAAAAGTCCCCTCTTTAAAAAAAAATCTTTAAAAACTAAAAATTTTGGAAAAAAATATTTTGTTTTTATTGGCGGAATCCCTCGGCTTTGCAAATACAAATCGAAAACATCTAATAGAATTTTTTCAAAAAAACCCTCTTTCGCTATAAATTCGCTTTTTTGTCGAACTTTGAATAAAAAAAGCATAATTTTTCGAAATCATTAAATATTATCCTGGATTCGGCTAAATCTCATAATTATAAATTAAAACCGATCAGACGACTATTTCGACGTCCGCATATTAGATGTGGTAATATGCAAAAGACATTTTTCAAAAGTGTTAGATTACGGTAAATTAAAATTTTTTGCCGTCAAATACGCGTATATAAATCGAAAATGTCAAACATTTTTTCGAAAAATTCTTCCTTTATGTATAAAATTGACATTTTTCAGTTTTCAACATTTTGCCCAAAACAAGTAAGATTTTGATTGGAAATTTCCATGAATTTCTGTTTTTATATGTTGTGACCTTATTTGGCAATTTAGGAAAAATTTGTGTATATCCGATATCGAAAAGCGTTAAAAGCTCTATACGAATCTGCTTTTCATTTTTCAAATTTTGTCTCCGCTTTATCGTGGGGCGATCGTTTAGCGGAAAATTGTCAATAACCTTTGACCGCCCTTAGCGCCCTTATTTACCGGTCGATATAAATTCAAAAGGTCCAGCAGAACTTCTTCGAAAAAGTCTCCTTCTTTATTGAAATTGTAATTTTCCAACAATTACAATTTCGCATATAAACATATTCGCTTTTGCGATGCCGAAAGCCGATATCTACACCTATGCGGGGGCGGATGTGGAAGCTATGCTTGGATACAATTAATGCGAAGGCCGCAGGCCGAGCTCTATGTCTATGCAAGTTACATATTAATGCAAAGACCGTAAGCCGAGCTATGTTTCATGACAGAGCTATGCGTTTCATAGAAACAGTTTTATATAAATTGTTTTCTGAACATGTGATATATCGCAGAAATTACATTTATTTTTACATTAAAATTTTATGTACAAAGTACACCAACAAAATTACTTTGACCTATCGTACAAGTGAAGCCGCGCAGCGGCGACTTGTTAAACCGCAAAGAGGCTGGGGTTTTCTCTAAGCGACATACATAATGGAGCCGCGAAGCGGCGACTCGTTACTAGCCGCGTAGCGGCCCGCCGCGAAGCGGCCCGCCGCGATAGCGGCAGCCGCCCGCAGGGCCAAGCGTCAGAGATCCGTAGGATCTCTAGACGCTTGTATCCCATAAATTTTTATAACACAAACAAGTAGAGTACAATAATAACATAAATCCAAAATAAAATACGAAGAGCAATTTCAAAATGTCTCAACAAATATTGTTTAACCATATTAAGAGATTAAAAATAAAAGAACATGTTAAACGAAGAAAAAAGAAGAACATCTCGTCGATCCAATCATACGTGTCAGTAGCATTAAAGATTTTTCTGATTTTGTCGAAAATCAATTAGGTACAGAACCTTGCGTATAATTTAAAGTGTTGTCAAGTTAATAAAAATTGATAATATAATAACCATTGCCCGCCACTTCAATCTTGCACAGCAGAACGACATAGACTTGCTCCTTCAAACTTTCGGAGATCCAGAGTTCTGGTGAGCCTTCCCCGCTGCTCCTTTGTTCTCTCTGTACAATTGGTAGGAGAACAAGGTTGTCATATGGAGGCTTGCACAGATCTTTTTCGGAGGGAATCCTAAAAGAAAATAAGAACATGAGACCTTCTGTTTTCTTTTCAATTTTCAATTTTAGTTAAAAAAAATAAGACATTTTTCTCGTCCATAAAATAGAAAGTAGATTAAAGATTAGTTTTAAAAACTCAAAATTTGAGATAGATTAGTATTAGTGCATAGGTAATTCAAAAAATTATTTTACAACTTAAGCGGCGTTCACAATGAAGTGGGTCTTTGCCTTGCTTTGGTATAAAACTGACAAGCGCCAATTAGATTAAAGTATTTTCCTCTATTCCTTTCTATGATTAAAAAATTATCCATTTTGATTGGCTCTTGCTAGCTTTCTACCGAAGCAAGGTAAGACGATACTTAATTGTGAACGCCGCTTTACACAAAATCTTCTATTCCAGACCCATAATACTACATCTTCTTTCGAAGTTATTGTCTCGAAACAATCAATTTGAGTTTGCCATTTATTGGCTATTGGTAGTGGGTACATATTTCAATTTTTATTTAAACAAAATATGTAATTAACATAATCTGCTAGTCCAAAATTCAGAAGAAGAGGTTATACATTTTATTGATGTCAATATAGGGCAAAATGTTAAAATCCCGGGATTTGAATAGTATGTAATTTAAATTTCTGAATTCAAAAATTGTGCGGGATACCCGAAAACGTAGTCATATTTTTTTATTGAATTCCAAAATGCGATAAGTGATAAAATCATTATCACTTCCGCCTTTTCTTTATTTAACTAACATTAAAAATAATTATTTTTATAAAAAATCTAAACTTTAATTGTTCGTTTGGCAAATAATAACCTACCTGAGTGCAATGTTGGTGTTCTGTTTTGCCGCTTAAATTTTATTAGTATAAGCTACTTTTGCTAATTAGTCAAGCTTTCAGTCATTCCTCACCCTGTTATACATAACTTCACCATCTTTTAGTAAACATATACGATATTGCTAATTAGTACCTAACTGAGTATTCATGCAAAGCGGAAATTTTCACCCGCTCATCCTAATATTTAATTTATTAGATTATAATGTGACTGCATTTTTTCCCAGGAGCAGCATACATAATCTAATATTTTGTTAAAAAGCTGATAGTAATTTATTATAATGGCATATTTGTTATATAATTTATTATTAAAATAACAACTTGGTATGTTTTAGAATTGAAATGAGAAAGCATAATTTTTCTAATAAATCTTGAAAATTGGATGTATGGTGATGACATCTATTGTTTGCACGTTAATAAATTATAGCGCTAAAAACAAGTCTAATTAGAAATCAACTGCAAATTATAATGTATGTGTAATGTGTTTTAGTAATAGCAATAAAACATACTCCTCTTTGAATCCGAGCGAAACGCTAAAATTAATTTTTAAATCACGAAAACATCAAACAATTTAAATTATAGTTTATAAGACCGGGAATTTTTCAAAACCTCACTGAAACGCCATCGCATTTCGTACCATCAAAGGGAAATAAGTAGTATGTACCGGTATACCTACATAGATATCATACATAGATTGATGTAAATAATTAATTTCACATAAAGAAAACTTGCCGCCTGATGAAAGCCTTTGGAAGTAGCAGAGTTAAGTTCCTTTAAGGGGCGTATAGATATTGGCGAAGAAATTACTTACTGAGGCAAACTTGTAAGCAATTTTCTATCGATAAAGGGAGTTTGCCCGATTATTTTTAAATTATATGTACACTTCATTGCAAAATTTAGACTTAAAAATTAAGTACTTCTTACCAAAGAATATTTGCTATAGAAACAAGAAAGGGCACTTTGCAGCGTTTTTCAGTGCGCATGTTCACCAACAAAATGCTCGTTCTTTGCTTTGTTTTAATTTATGGATGAGGCTATTTATACTGAAGTGTGAAAAAGTCGATCAAATAAGCAAATAGTAAGTTTTGGTTAAATTTAAATTTTGTCGATTTTAGACATTTAATTTTGAAGCAATTTTGAGATGACAGAAGCGATTGTATTGTTACTTCCAACACACAAAACCGTGGCGCGGAGTGTAAGTCGTCCGTTTGTTGTGCGAGAATCGCTGGTTCGATCCCAGCGGGAGTCTAGAAATTTGTAGGGAGAATGGACAGTGTATTAAGTCGCTGGTTTCTAAAATTGATATAGTAGGCAGAATGACAGTGTAGCAAATGTAAATCGCTGGTTCTGAGATAAAGGGGGTCTTACGCCGACCATTGATAAGACGGTCGGAGCATAAGTGGTCAAGGAGGTTGTCTAGAACCAGCCGTCTTGGGACACGTTTGATATTTGCGGATGATTATTCGCAATTTTTCCCAAAAAGACGATTTTAGTGAGCTTTTGAGTCACAAAAGCGATTATATCGACGAGATAATAAATCGTGAGTATTAAAAACGATTTATATTGCTGTGAAGCGAAGTTTTCACACGTTTTTTGTGGGTCACAAAATCATTTCGACCACGAGATTAAAATTGCACATTTTGGGTTTGTTAAACCTGAAATAAAGTGAGGAAGGTAAATTTAATGAGTGATTTGTTATACGAACGAGTTTTACATCACTTATTATCATCGATGACCAGTAAATTTGCCGATTATAAAATATCACACGAAAATTTTGAGGTTAATGAAAAAGTCGCACGTTTTGACTACTATTTTGGTTTGGAAGTCGCAGATATTCGTTCAAATCAATCTTTGAGATTTGGAACCACCACAGGAGAGATTTCACACGTCACGTCACTAATTTCCTGGATAAACTCACAGGACTTAGAAGATTACAGAAGCCGTACTACCGTGTGTATAGAAGTAGGAAGCCATTTGACATATGGGTGCGTTCTGCAGATTGGAACCATTGCTGATGTACAGAGTGTTTCACAAATTACCCTCGACACCAATTTACCATTTCAAGTAAGAAATTTGAACTCTTTGTATCAAAACACCATTGTACAAAATTATTTTTATTATTGTTACACTTTTTACATGCACCAAGCGATAAATAAAAGTATAGCTGAGTTTTTGATAGTAAATGATACTTTTTATTTATCGTTTGTACACTTTACACACCATATTGCACATTGCTTGACATTTGTGTCAGAGATTATTAAAATTGCTCCATTTTTGAATTTGCTTAGTTTAAATAAACTGCCCTTTGACTTATTGAGATCTTTGATTGCCTTAAATTCATTGAATTCACGACCCTGTAAATATTTGTGGCCTCAAAATTAGCAAACCGAACTTAAAGCTAGCCGGCATTCAATTGTTCGAGTGCACACATTAGGCGAGGTTTCATCCCTGACTATAATTAGGGGCGTCATTGAGCCGTGTTACACGACAATACATACAGTATGTATACGCAATTGGCAATTTATACATATGATTTTGTTACTGTGACGTGCTTGCGTTGTCAAAATCGATTCGTCCGTACCCTCTGCTCCGTCAGCTACGCTCCGGACACTTAGAGCCGTTTTGACTAACTCTGTACTAATTAAAAATATCCCCTAGGCTCGTCCAACTCGGAAAATTACGTATAAATAATCAATTGCTTAATTTATTATATAATCTTATATTACATTAGATAGACCTAAAAAATAATGATTTTGGGATAACCAAAAAAAGAAAAACGACCTACTTTAATTATGTATATGGGTATGTTCTATCTAATGCAATATAATATATTATAATATGTATTGTTTTAATTTCGTGACTAAATTAGCTGATCAATGAAATCATTGCAAATGGCGGCCATTATGTTGGTGAACATGCGCAGAAAATCATTGTGGAGTGTCGCTGCTTGTCCCTGTAGTAAATATTCTTTGCTTCTAAATTTCCTATAGCTACTGAAACCATCGCAAAAGACTTTGCAAAGTCACCTAAAAGAAAGTGATAACTTAAATAAAATTCAATTTCCATTTAAGGGGGGGTTAGGGTTAATTCGTGCAAAACAAGGCACATTTTTGTGAATTTTTTTTGACGGGACATTTAAAATTTATTTATTAAAACCAATGGTACATTAAAGTATAACGTTCGGAGAATATTGTGTAATATTTTCATGAAGAAATATTAAAAAATACGGCAATGGCAGCAATTACGATATTCGGAAGCGTCTCGGAAAAAAGTAGAATTTCGGTGTCCCTCATAACTCGATGCTGGAAGCTGGATCATCGGAAATCAAAAAATCAAAGTTCTTTCGTTAGATAATCGATTATCCCAGGTAACCCTGGGAGGGTTTTTCGAAATTTAAATTTTTCACTTTTTGGGAACACTTTGAAGGGAAAAACGCGATTTTTGCGAATAAAATCGGCTAATTTGTTATTGTATAATAAAAAATATTAACAAATTTAAACTCCAGCGTTACCTCGTAAATTATGTACAGAAATAGTGTTCAAGATTTCAAAAGGATCGGTGCAGTAGTTTTGAAGTTATGAGGGTCACCGACTTTGAAAACGTGAGTTGTGGGAAAATCGCTTTCAAGTTTTGATATAAACTTATAAAAGATATGGTATTCAGGTATAAAAATACTCATAACGTCGTGAATTTTGCTCCGATCGACTTGAAATTTTGACTAAAAATAAATAAAATTTTAATACCTTACCCCCCCCCTTAAACAGCGACCAACTCCCGTTGTTTATAAAAACTATATATGGACGCGGAAATCTAGCGGAAGAAACTATGTTCCAGGTTCGAAAAGCGTCAATGGTCCCAGGCTGCTTAAGAGACATAATCTGGAAAAATGAATTTCTAAAAGTAGAAAGTAAATCACGAATATATAAGGCATGTGTGAGACCCATATTAACATACGTAATAGAGGCAAGAGCGGACACCGCCAAAACTAAAAGAATGTTGAGAACTAATGATGTGACGACTCGAGTATTACTCGGGTTAAAACTCGAGTAAGGTCTGTATTCGAATAACTCGAGTAGTTTTTATGTGCAACTCGAGTTGGCGAGTTTTAAATGCGCACGCAAACTGCACAAGCACAAATAATTTTATAAACGAGACGAATGCAAAGCAAAGCAAAATTATTATTAGTTTTTTACTAACTGATTTGCCTTTTCAAATACTCACAAGTCGCAACTCATAAAAAAGATTAATGATTAAAATTTAATAATTTTTAATGTTATTTTAATTATTAATGATACAAAGTGCGCGCGTAGCCGAGTAAAATTACTCGAGTATTAACTCGAGTTGAAAATATTTCGAATTCGAGTTACTCGAGTTTAAAAAGTATTCGACTCGTCACATCACTATTGAGAACCAATGAAATGAAAGTCCTAAGGGCTATAACAGGAAAATCACTTGTCGACAGAGTTAGGAATGACAGCATAAGAGAAGAGTGCAGCATGCCTGATATAATTAGATGGACCAGAACAAGAAGAAGAGCGTGGAACGAGCACATATCACGCATGAGCCAGAACCGACTCCCAAAAATTGTCAGAGATGGAAAACCCCATGGAACCAGACCACCAGGAAGGCCTCCGAAAAGATGGAGGGATAGCTGGTCATCAGGATCCCAGAAAAAAACAGATTTAAACAGGTCTCAGACCTAAAACAAGCTGAAGAAGAAGAAGAATTCTATCAAGTTTAAAATGCTAATGAATTGCTACAACTGAAGAGACCCCGTATAAACAAAACTATTTAGAAAAAAAAGTGAAAAATTGATCGTTTTAATTGGTCTGCCTCTTACTATCTGATTACTCAATAATATTACTTAGGTTTTTCCTAGGGTTTTTCGAAGCAAAGCACATAGGTCGCTTGATAAGAATTTGCAATCTACTGGTTTTGGAATTTGTAACTTATTTGAAATTAAAAAATAAATATTTATATAGGTAATTGAGAAACTGATCATTGTTTATAATGTATATGGCTTAAACAAATTTAAATTTTGAATTAAATTTTAACTTTAATTTCAACCAAAATTTGCGTTAGCATTAATTTGTAAAAAGAAATATTTTTATAAAATAAGTTAAACTACCTACGTCAATAAAAATAAGATAGATTGATAACGTCACATAATTATAGTATAACTAGAGAAACAAGATAATATTATTCCCAATTTGATAACAATATTTTAAAATGTAAATTAATAAGAAATACTATGACGTATTTAAATTTTGAAGATTCAAAAAACAAAAATTAAGGATGCATTTTTTTCCATTTTAATCTCAATGCTAATAAATAGGAAGATTCGTATTTTGTATTCGTACGATTATACGATTCGTATATTTTTGGGTAAATCTGCGCTTTCATACTCCATAATTAGAAACTGAAAAGCCATATTTCAACAAGGCAAGAGGCGGTCACTGCCTTGCAGCTAACGCAGTTGAAAGTTGGATAATATGGAGAAGCTTATGTCCAGCAGTGGGTGGAAAAAAAGCTAATGAAGAAGGAAAATTTAAAGGATGATTCGTGAACTCTGGACGGCCATCGTCGGCAGTACCAGTTGAAAACATTGAAAAACCATTCAACCTTTCAAAAGGTCAGACTATCGGCTCATCCGACTCAAATTGCAATCTCCAAAATTGATTAATTGGGCTACAAATTAATACTGTATTCTCCAGATTTTGCAGACTTGTTAGAAGTTAGAACATGGATGAAATAAATAGTCTATAGACTATGTACAAAAATAAAAGTCATTTTGGGTTTGTTAAAATTTGTTTCATTGGTAGGCCGCAAACTTTTCGAACGTTTAAACAAAGAAAATGGAACACAGCGGAAAAAAGGAAATTAGGATGATTTATTATAGATTCTTTAGGTTGAAATATGCCCATTGGTTTTTCTTTTTATATTTTGGATATTCCCATAATTATTATTGTAAATTATTATGTTTAAAATTTGGAGGTACTTAACCTAACATTTAAATTATATTTTAACTGTAACTTATTATCTATAGAAAATTTGATTTGATGTCTCAAAGAGAAAAATACAAAAATGAAGTACCTACTATTAGTTCATATGTCTAAAAATATCCCTTAGCCTAAAAATGCCTATCAAAGTGCTTTAGGTTCTATAACTTCTGAAGTAGAATTTTTACCAATCGATTAATCGGAAAAATTACATAATTAAAAATTCTTGTAATTTTATTTTATTATAAATAAAATACAATGATCAAATATTGTAATATCTACTTCCTAGATGGATTTAAAGGCAAGAAATGAAGAAATTAGTGAATTGTAAAATATTTATAAGAAATTATATGCATTTGTCATTCAGATCATTAAATTTTTCATTAAAAAAAGCTTGATTCTTTGTTCATTTTTAAGCAACTTAATTTTGTGGTTTTTAATGGTTCCTCATCCTTTGTAAATTTTTTAATGATAAAGGTATCAATATCAAATTATTATTTAAAAAATACATCTTTTTTATTACAATCTTATATACAACTTCAAAAAAAATTAATTTATATTAGTATATTTATTTGTAATTATTTCAATTATTTAAATATTTTCTGACCTTTTTATCATGTTAACCCACTGATATGTTTTACGGCTTCCACTGATTAAACAGAATATTTATAATTTCTTCGTACCAGCAAATTATCTGCATCATATTTTTGATTAGTTCTATTATAAATATAAATGTTTACGGATTTACGTGTATGTGCAGTAATTCCTAATACTTTTACACATTAAAATGTTCTCCGTCATTGTCATCGCTTTTTCTGTGTTGTTCTTTTTCTGTGTTCCATCAAATGTCTCGGCCGATTTTCTTGAAGGTAAATAAATTATTATTTTCGTATTTTTAACTTTTTATACTAAATATACAGTAAAAGTCAGTTTCTTTTAGATTTAACGTTGTATATTTATGCTAATTTAAATTTTAGATTATTGTTGGAGAGATTTTGACGATGTAATTCCTAGCGATGCTTTAATAGCAGGAAAAGCACGAGATGACACGCCAATTTACATTGGTCAAGTTTTGTACGATAATAAGTTAATTCCTGGCAAAATTCACCATAATACCAGTCAAATTCATATAGAATTTAGAACAGTTCATGTATTGAATGAAACCATCAAGGTATGTCAATTAAGTAATAAAATTGGTATTCAAAAATATATTTTTGAAATAATTAGAAATCTGTGTGTGGAGCATTTAAAGATATTTTAACTAGTTTTTTTTTTGAGTATTTTAAAATCAAATTTACAAGATTAAATAATTGAGATTCCGTAGATCAATCAATTGTAATCGTAATCAATCGTTACCAGTAACATCTGAATTGTTGCAAATATCAAATTTTTCATAGTTCCCTATTGTTGAACAATAACCACAAGTTAATGTTTTATAAAAGTTTTCGGAGGGTAGAACTACAATAAAAATTTGGAGAAATTATTTCGCATTTACCCTGTATTTATAAGGCAACGGGAAACCACCCCATTAACATTTCCCTAGTAAAGTCTTCTTGGCTTAGCCAGGAGGATCGCTAACATCCGAAATCGGATAGGCACCTGAAGAAGAAAAACCCTGTATTTACGAGTATTTTACAAAATGATTTATTATTATAAACAATTTTTTAGCCAATTCCAAATTTTTAGCATACTTTATCGTCTTTGATATGCTTTTCAAAAATTAATTACTGATAAAATATTATTCTATTTTATTACGATTTAATTTATATATAATTGATAAATTAAATACATTTTTATTTCTCTGGAAAACCCTTGAACTTGTGTAAAACAGATAAACCCACACAATTAGTCAAACAGCTCGTAAACATAATTCGTGTTTGTTTATCTCCAGAAATTTTAATAATAAATAATTTGATTATTGTTATCACTTCCTCATATAAAATTTCCAAAGTTATTTTTGTTAAACATTTTAAACAAACTCAGAAAGAACTAATTTCATATTTTTTTCAGATATTGTGTACAAAACATCCAGAAAAATTTGTTTGGGTACCAACAAGAACAAATCAAATACTTGATATTCAAAATAAACATATTTTTGAAGGTGGATATGAGAAAGGAGTATTAACATACGTAGGAAGAACCACATCGCATGGAGAATTAACGGTTGGAAAAGTAATTTGCTGGGTTAATAGTCACTGTATACCATTAACTACCGTTGAGGGTGGAAAGTGGTTCGACTTCAACACTTTTGAAATTCTTACATTTGACGATTCTGTCCCTTCAATTATCACCGAAGAACCTACCACTGAAGCACCTACCACCGAAGTACCCACTACAGTAAAGCCTACTACCCCGGAAATACCTACTACTAATAATCCAACGGATGGCGATGATACTCTGACTACCATTAAGGATTCAAATACCGATAAGGAGAACAACAAAAACCTTAAGGGAGACTATAAGAAAAGTCCCTACACATCAGAAACACCTAAACACGCATCAGCTTTAGCAATATTTTTATTGGTGGCTGGTGTTGCTTTAATAGCAGGCGCAATAATATTTTTAGTTAGACGTTGCTAAAAATATTAAACAGAATTATTGTTAACTTAAATTTAAAATGCAATTATATAATATAAGTACAATTAAATCACATTAATGTTACTTAAATTAAATGCGTACAAGGGGGTTAAATAGTGACACTTAGGGTGAATGAGACATAAAATTTCAAAATTACATTTTTTCAATATTTTCAATATTGCAAACGATTAAATATTTTCTTCTTTTTGTCACCATTCACTCCATACTGTAGATTTTGTAAAAATTTTGTGTAATATCGGAAAGTATTATTATTAATTTATAGTACTGTATTTTGTATTATATTAATTTAACTCGTAGTTTAGCTACTGTATAAATTTTATACTGTGATTGGTCAATATTTTATTATTAATTTTTTATAGATATTTTATTAAAATAATATCAAAATATTCAAAATCGATCTAATGCTTTGTTATGTAAATTATTATATTAATATTTTTATGAAAGTGTATAATATTATATTAATTTATAAATAAATTTAATAATAATTAATTTTTCAACAATATTGACTTAATGAAGATTTTCCAAAAATATGAAAATTATATTAAAGAAACATTTTAAAACCATTTTTATCCCTTTGGGATAGGATAAAGCCAGTAATAATTATAAAAAAATAATAGAAATACAAATGGAATTTTTTTGGCATTTTGGTTTTAGTATAGAAAATTATGAAGTTCGGTCACAATATAAATTATATTCTCCTGAGAGTCGATATCTATTATAATAGACATTTTATTTTTCACGTATATTTCATACCATTAGAGTAAATACTTATGTAATCTGACGTTCAACGTAAATGACTGACAAGTTAAGCCATTATAATCTTAAATAAAAAGTTTTATCGCTTTTAAATACATTTATCCATAAAAATATCAAAATTGGAACAATTACTTTTATAATAATTATCATATTGCAAATACATAATATAGGTAAAAAGAAAATTAGTTATATAAATACAAATCATAGATTGAAGAATATGTTGGTCACCAATTTCGAAATCTCTATTTTATCATTCCTTGATACAACAAAATTCCGAAATTATGTTCACTGTTAGATTAACTGTTGCAAAAATGACCAAACCTGGAATTATACAAATGCAATAACTTAATCGAACCATACCAAATTCTTTGTTCTGAATGATCTGAAAAATATATTGAGGAGGCAGCATATTATAACGTCATGTGTTTAATTTTTGCGCTATATTGTAGGAGAATAATCCGACCCTTAAAAGTTTCTAAAAACTAAATTAAATAAACTTTTTCCAAAGTTTCGCATCCAAAAATGGCCGGATTATTCTCTATAATTTCCCAGCTCGCTCAGTCGGAAAATCTTTTCTTCGCATGGGCGTTATACTCCTATATACCTTGCTATACTCCTGTATAAATTTTATTCGCCAAGTTAATTTGCGCAATTTTAAGCAAAATTTCAAATTCTACTCGTTCTTTCTAAATCTTGACTTATAGAAAAAATACACCAACGTAATGTGCATTATTTTTATTTACCAATTTTCACAAGAAAAATACAACTTTTTCCAAAAACATTATTAATAATTACCACAACCGTCCCATTTAAGGATTCGTACGCAACTCCTCGTTGTCCAAACTATTCCCCACTTCGGCTATTAATACTATATAAATTTTCAAATTCTTCAAATTTACAAAGTCATACATTTTAAAATAATCTCTAAACAAAAACTTCTTCATCCCAAAGATTATACGACAATATAAGCTGCAGTTACATCCTGCACAGCAATAATGGAAGAGAATTTTCAAGAACTATAAAACGGCACGGGCTGTTAATTTGACACAAAAATTTAACATGATAAATCTCCATAATGCTAAAGTCAAACAAGAAAGTGTGCTAGGATGTTGTAAAATGTATACTTCTTGGACAAATGGATTTCGATGTGTTCAGTTGGAAAAAACATTCTTTTATATAGATATTATCGCAGCCGAGATTAGCTCTCTTAATTAAAGCGGGCGAAACTATTTGGCGCCAAAGATTGAATTACGAATGTTTGAGTTTCTAGAATCTTTTCCGGAACAGGAAAAAATTCCGGAAGTATTGTAATGATTCATTCTGCGTTTTTTCTGGATATGGGACATGCTCGGATTGTTAAAAAACGACAATTTAGAGATTTCATAGTGTAACCTCGTGGTCGATCATCGTAGAATTGGCGACAAGTTTGATATATTTTTGGATTATTGGTTGATCATCAGTCGATATGTTGGTGCATGATCAGCAACTTTAGTGGTTATTTGCCGGATTAATCTGAATAAAGGAAGATTAAAAATTTTTGATTGTAGAAATTAGAGGAAAAAAATCGGGATCCTTCGGATCCGAGGCTATGTTCAGGAACATAGCCCTTAGGTTTTGCGTGAAAACGTCATCGCGGGATACACGTCTTGTCTGATAAAATGATGAACGTATTTCATTATGAACATTAATTGACGTATTTTCCAAAATATTTCTTAATTTAAAAAATTAAATTAATAAAAATTAAAAAACACTAATTTCACAAAATATTTGAAGTGGCGATAATTTATTGTTAAATCTAAATAACTAGTAATATTAACTTAAAAAAATTTATTATAAGTAAAAATTTTCTAAATGAACATCTTAGTACATCCATTAGCGTACATTTCTATTGAGCACAGATAATATATTAAACGCATCCGATAATCTTTTCTATACCAACGGAAAATTTTACTATATAACTAAAACCATACATAAAGTTTAACTTTTTTAGAACGTAACTTTTTACAAGTAACATAAACAAGTTATAATGAAACTTTTTCGGTTACATATTTTTTTTAACACGCTACCCATTTTATTTCGTACACACACACAATTTCGGTTACATATTTTTTTTGAACCGCTACCCATTTTATTTCGTACACACACACACAATTTCGGTTACATATTTTTTTTGTACACGCTACCCATTTTATTTCGTACACACACACAATTTCGGTTACATATTTTTTTTGTACACGCTACCCATTTTATTTCGTACACACACACAATTTCGGTTACATATTTTTTTAAATTTTTTAACATGCTACCGATTTTACAGACGTTTTCACGTCAAAAGACGTTTAGCTTGGAATTGTACGGAAACCTCGATGGAAACGGTACAATTATTTATGTTTTTCGTACCGAGGTTTGAATTGAAGAAAATTGTATGGCACTGATGGGGTGCGCGGATGTCATCTTAAGATTGCCTGGGGAGAGTAAATCTTCCTTATGACTAGTCTCCGTGCTTCGAAAGGCATGTTAAGCCGGTGGTCACCCTGGGTTAGTGAATTGCCACCATTAGCATAAAAAACCTGGATACAGGCACATTTGAAGGTCAGCCTAGCAAGCTACACCTGATGGATGCAAAATATTTATGTGCTCATGGAACTAACACTGTCAAGGAAACGAAGCAGATGTTCGAAGTAACAAGCCTTAAGGCTTAAACTAAGTTGAAGAAGAAGAATTCCTATAGTGTGCAGAGGTTGATTTGATCTAGAAAATTTCACCTTGCATTTCACGACAGAGGTTAATCGGAGTATGTAATCAATGGTTCCGTAATTCAATTTAAATAAATACTCGATTGGGGTTTATGTTATAATTTTAAAAGCACATCAAAATTATCTTTTCAAAAATTAAGTTGGTGTTTATTTCACAAGGAGTTTTATTTATTTTATAAGGCGCCCTTCGGTGTATTCACTGAACCTGAAGAGAATGTAAAAGAGTCGTTGCTAGTCGGAGCACAGGATTATCTATGCCAGTAGTCCGTTTATTTTGAAAATTTCCCAGATTTTTTTAAATCTATTAAAAATTATAATTAAGGCTTCCGATATAGTAGAATATATACCCATTATGCTTACATGAAAAGTAAAATCGAACTTTCAAATGTACGTTGTTTAAATCAGTTTTTAAATGTAATCTGAAGACTTAAAAAATTCATTGGCTGCAAATCATAGCTGCACCGACATTCAAAAACTTGAAATTTTTGATATTTGAATTGAACTCAATACTGCCTGTGACATCTGTGAAAATATGTTGTAGTTGGTTGCTAAACTGTAATCATTTTCTGGAAGAAATATACAGAAAATTTGTAGTAAGACTGCAAGAAGCCAAGAGATGGCAACACATCATGTTTAAGAGATATTGAAAAGGTTCAAAAGAATTATAAACTATTATTATGAGTATTTCAGCATATTTATTTTAAAATATAAGTTTTCTAAAACTTTATTATACTGGAAAATATATCAATTTCTTCTCACTTCCTTCACTATCGGGAGAATTTTCATTGATATGTTGTTCTATTTTGTTTTCTCATCTTTAGAGAACCTACTATTTAATGTGGTCTCCGAACCACTGAAATAAGCGTCATACACATCAATTTAAGAAAAATTCTTTTGGAAGATTACCTTGAAATTTTGTGATTATAACACATTTCATAAAATATTTCATATGTTTGGAGGGTTATTTTTCTTTTAATTGAATGTTTTTACAAAATACAAAATTTTCTTTTATTACGGAAATCGTTGTACGATATAAATATTGTTGAATAAAAATTAGAAACTTTGATATTTCCATATAAAATAATGTATTTTTTAAAAATTTGAAATAGGTATCGAATGAAATGCCTAAATATGTTTCATATAATATTATAATGTATACCCAAAATTTCGAGTTAATTCGTCAAGACGTTTTTAAATGCAGCAGCTGCAATCCCTACAGCCTTTTAACCTAGTGATTATAATAAATTATGTTCCGGCTGCCACTGATTAATCAGAAATTTTATCACTACTTGATTAGTTAAATGTAAATATTGAAGTATTTTTGAATATTATTTTATATTTATATCAAATTGTTCTCCACATCAAAATGTTCTTTTTCGTTTTCATCCCCATTACTCTTTTATTGTGCTTTTTCTGTGGTGCATCAAATGTTGAGGCCGATTTTTCCAAAGGTAACAAACGATATTTAAGTTATTTGTATTTATAATGGAATCTACGATAAATTAATTATTTAAAAAGAATCCACTTACTAGATGTACTTGTAATTGTTATAATATTGATCGAGACATTGATTTATTAAATATTTAAACTTAAAGATTAACCATATTACTGTAGGGGAAAGTTGACTGATTTACAAAAGCAACTTTAAAGTTCAGAACAGTGGTTCTCAACAATATAAATTTATAATTTGTTTTGTAAAATGTATTTTTTCTATACCTAGTTTTTAAAATTTAAACTATAGTTTTAAACATTTTAGAAGAAAGATACACAGAAATATGATAGATAAGCATGAAGTTTCGCGCTTATACTTACCGACAATGTTAATGAGTACTAAAGCGGAACCTGCATGTAGAAGTTTTGCTCTACAAAATTTCAACTTTATAAATTAATATTAAGATTTAAATCTTAAAAGGTTAATTTAAAATTAAAATTGTTTTCCACAGCTCTTTACAATAGGTTATGCTATCTGCAGATTTTGTATTTTTGAGAACAAGTTTGTGCATTTATATGAATTTAAATTTTAGATTATTATTGGAGAGATTTTGATGATGTAATTCCCAATGATGCCTTAATAGCAGGAAAAGCACAAGACGGTACGCAAATTTACATTGGTCAAGTATTCCATGAAAACAAGTTAATACCTGGCCCAATTTACTCAAGTGAAAATCGAGTAGAGTTTGAAATAAAAGAACATAATGAATTGAACGAACCGATTAAGGTATTGTGGATTGATGAATCTCTCTCTTCTTCTTCTTTATCGGCCTTTTCCGACCACTGCTGGACATTGATGAATAAATATTTAAAATTAGCTTTATCTTTAGTTAGAGACGGTCATTGCCTTGCAGCTAACGCAATTGGATGCAAATGCGGGGTACCGGGTTTAAACCCTTTTTATTCGCATCAGCGCGGGGAGGGAATTCTAAAGACACCAGTTAATGTTTGCTGGTAGTGTCAAATTTTTACTGACTAAACCCCCTGAGGCACTCCGCTGGTAACATTTACCGGGTTCAAACCCTTGTGAGAGTCAAACTTTCTTATGATCAAGTCTCCGTGCTTCGGAGGGCACGTTAAGCCGGCGGTTTCCCTGAGTTCATCTCATCTGAAGGCTAGCCTAGCAAGCTGCTACCGGATTTAAAATAACTATAGTCTAAAATCAATCTGCGGAATACTTACCAACTTGTCTGGCCAAAAACCTCCATTAATGAGAGAGGCTTATGTCTAGCAGTGGGTGGAAAAAGGCTGAGAAGGGAAGAGAGATGATAATTAGTTATGAACGTACCATTATTAAAATGTTTGAAAAAGTAAAAAAAAAAAATTATGCTGACTAGGGGGATACGGACAACTCGGCACTGGCGACTCGGCACCGGACAACTCGGCACTGGACAACTCGGCACCGGGAAAATTCGGCACCAGTTGAAAAACTTTAAAAAAATTAAAATATAAAAAAATTTATGAGGATCATTATTAAAAGGTAGATCCCGGTCGAGGCTAGGTTAGTGTTAGGAAACGACTTTTTTTTAAAGAGAAGGTCATTAAAAGGTAGATTAATTACCTACTACTTAAAAATAATAAATTGAATGTGTGACATAATATGGTCCGGTCCGAAAAAAAAACGCGAGATTCATCCCATTCCCAGTATCATAATTTGCCGAGTTGGAAGGCCCTACGGGGATGTTTTTCCTCGTAGCGTTTGCGTTTTTGCGGTCCTTCATAACCTGCGACAAAACGCTCGTAATCGGCATCAAATGTCCTTTGTATCTTTATTAGATTACTAAGAAATTTGAATAGATGTGGATGTGCGACCCCATATCCCTGTTGCAGCTATTTATGGCAAGCTTCGGCGAAGTTATTCGTTCTATCAGACCCAACCAAAGTACAATGATGTACTGACCACACATCGTAGGCGCAGGGAAACATAGGTGGGGCCCTTGCACCGTTATTTCTTATTCTACCAACATAAGTATTAGTAAAGCAACTCATGATTGGTGCTAATTCTGGTGGCAGATAATCTTCGAGAACGTTAAGCGCGTTTTCAATGTCATCTTCCGGAACAAACGCTACCGAAGTTATCATACGTGACTTTGCGACGGAAATGGTCTTAAAAATCCGAGGTGCCTAGTCGCCGGTGCCGAGTTATGCCGGTGGCGAGTTGCTGGTGCCGAGTCGCCGGTGCCGAGTTGTCCGGTGCCGAGTTGTCCTGTACCGTGACTAGGGCACCGGTCAGACCTTCAACTTCTAAAGGCATTTAAAAAATTTAATTTTCTATTATTTTCAGATATTGTGTACTGAACATCCAGAAAAATTTATTTGGGCACCAACAACTATAAATAATATATTATTTACCACTCGAAATGGAATTTTGTTTGTGGGGGGATATGAAAAAGGATATATCACATTCATAGGAAGAATCATATTAGACGGTGTACCAAAAGTTGAAAAAATTATTTGCCAATTGGATTCAGTGTACTCTGGATATTGTAATACGCTAGCTTCCTTGGAAGGTAGATACTGGATGCGCTTAAGCACATTTGAAATTCTGACATTGGACGATACTCGCTCTCTAATCGAAATACCTACCACTAATCAAGATGATTCTCAGAGTATTCCTACTACCACTAAATATTCTAAGATCAATGGTGTAATCACTGGTAATCTAATTTATCATACTACTATGTATATCGGAGTAAAAAGTTCTGGCTACTGACTTTTTAATTTGTTGTTAATTAATTAGATGGGTGTTTAAGCCATATAGTATGTGTCGGCAGTCGGCACTAATGATTCATCCTTTATTGGCTTCACTCGGGGGGGGGGGGCTACGACCATAGAAAAAGTTTTATGTTTGTATGCCTTGTATATTATATACCAATTCCAATGATGTAATGAGTGAGTGAGTAAAGACTCTTCACCTTATACGTAGAGATTCAAGATTTGTTGCAATGAAAAATGAAATTGTAGAAAATCAGATACAGGCGTCTATATCGTAATTCGTAAACTTGCTTTCAGAGGAGGGCACTTCTATAAATGGCACGAAGGAGAAGCTTTCTAGCAAATTAGTACTATTGGATTTATGATTTAACTAGCTGGAAATCTCGTCCAAGGACGGGTAGCTTGCTGGATCTCTTTTTCTACCGGTATTAATTATTACAAAAATTACGTTTCCTAACAAAATCAGGGGTCAGAACTTTACACTCCGAAGCTAACAAAATTTCCTTAAATACAAATTTTGTGGATTTTATAGTCAACCTACTGTTAGTAATTTACTATTCATTAATTATTTCATTACTATTATGGATTTAAATTACTTTAAATTTTAGATTATTATTGTTGGAGGGATTTTATTCGTGTAGTTCCTAGAGATGCATTAATAGTGGGAAAAGCACGAGATGGTACGCCAATTTACCTTGGACAAGTTTTGTATAACAATAAGTTAATTCCTGGCAAAATTTACCATAATTCCAGTCAAATTCATATAGAATTTAAAGCAATTGATGTATTAGATGAATCTGTTAAGGTATGTAGATTGAGAAACAAATATTCGTACATTAATTTTTCTTTTAATTTTCCTATAACTTTGTATATAAATATTTTAGAAAATTTTAGAAGAACAAACAAATCAAACAATTGTTTTTTCAAGAAATAGACGTTTTGAAAAGCATTACATTATAAAAAGATTTCCAGTTAGACGGTGGAAACTAGGGCTGGGAGATTATTTCAAAAATATTAATCGATCATCGATTGAATAATCGATTAATCGAAATTAATTCCCAGCCCTAGTTGCCACCGTCTACTGGAAATCTTTTTATAATGTAATGCTTTTCGAAACGTCTATTTCTTGAACAGTTTTGCCAAAATTTAATCTGAAAAGCTATGAAAATTTAATTTTAATTTCGCTTTTTTCAGATACTATGTACCAAATATCCCGAAAAATTTGTTTGGGTACCAACAACAACAAATGAAACATTTAGCGTTCAAAATAAACATATTCTTATAGGTGGATATGAAAACGGAAAATTAACATACGTAGGAAGAACTATTTTACATGGTAAACTAGCAGTTGGAAAAGTCATTTGCACTGAAAATAGTTTCTGTATACCTTTAACTATTATTGAAGCTAACAAACGATACGATTTCTACACTTTTGAAATTCTCACCTTTGACGCTACTAGTTCTCCAATTATGGTAGCAAAACTTACCACCACAGAAGTACCCTCAGAAGTACCCAACGGGCCAATTAATAGTGATAATATTTCTATTACAGTGAAAGATTCCAATACCCATACTGATAATTTTGATAACACCATTAGTAATAATTAAACTAACTAACCCTCTCAATCTAGAGAGCGAGGCCTCTATAATTTTACATTCACTACTGATCATTTTTGTACTAAATATTTTAATTTTTGAACCGTATCGGTACTATAGATCACCAAAATTTGCACTAATTGGATGTAAACGACATTAGCATTATAAAATAAAAATTATTAATCATAAAAAATGTTCTTCGATATGTCTGCTCTTTCATCTTTACCATTTACAGAATCCATCCTACAACACTGGATAAATCATAGCTAAAGAAAAACAGACTCGAACAGAATAGCAAGGTTTAATCGTAAATATCCATCAAACCCATTAAAAGATATATTTATAAAAAGTAATCCTATGTTTTTAAAACTGATAACAAAAGCATCAAAATATGAAAGCAAAACATTTCTGTAAACCTCAATTTTTGTCTATCTAGTGTAATATTTATCACTAATTATTTAAATATTTACTGACCTTTTTATCATTAGCCACGAATCAATTGATTATAATTATTTAGTAGATATTTATGCTGAATATTGTTTTTCGTAGTATTAAAATGTTGTCTTTCATCCTTCTTACTTTTTTCTGTTTTTCTAGTAGTACATCAAAAGTTTCGGCTGATTTTTTGGAAGGTAACAAAAATATTTTTTTAATATTTCTAAAATTAATGATATGATAAATGAATTTTAAGTATGTATGTTTTGTTTGTTTCTCTATCGTTTGCTTGTGTATTTCTCTTTCTGATAAATTGAATATTAAATAAAAGTTTGTCAATAAAGAAATATTAGAAAAAATAAGCAAACTTTAAAGGAGTAGATACCTATTAATTATTTGCAAGCGTAATAAGCTGATTTATTATTTTACATATCAGATTAAATCTGACTTGCATATCTATTAGTAAATAATCCAAGATTAAGGGCCGGTTCCACCATCTCTGATTAAATTGTTGGTTAACTAATCACGGTTAGAAATATTTAATCACGGTTAGGAATATTTAACCGTGATTAATTTCAAAAGCGTTCCACCGGGTAATTTCTTTCTATGATTAGTTAACCGTTTGAAGTTCGGATATCTTCGCTAAAAACTTCTAAAAGCTGTTCTGGTTGGCTGATTGATAGCCACGTGAAAGTTGTAGTAGGGGTGCTGCTACCCTACTACTTTAAAATTAAACGACACATATTTTCATAATATTTTTTTTTAATGTTTTAAAAACCTTTTTGCTTTTTGAAATGATTTAGATAAAAATGAAAGTGACTTTTTAAAAGGAATTTAAATTTAACAATTTTATTAGGTTACTGTAAACTATAGTTTTTATTTTATAAGATCATTAACGAAAAATTAAAAACCGAATTACTCAATAAACAATAATCATAAAAATATGCATTTTATTAGATACTATTTTAAATAATTATACAAAATTTTGTTTCTTTTATAACGTTCCAAAGTAGTTAATTAAGTTTCTTCGGGTGGTTGTCATTTTCTTCTTGGTCATTTTCAACTTCACCTACATTTTCAACATTACCTACATTTTCACCAATAATTTCATCCCATTGGATATTTATTTCTGGTTTAAAAACCGAAAAACCGAATTACTCAATAAACAATTATCATAAATATGCATTTTATTACTATTTTAAATTATTATTATTATACTATGATTTATGGCTTACCATTATACAAAGGATTTAATTACCAACTTACCCGTAAAAGAAATAATCTTTATTTTTTTAGTTGTTAACATTTTTGTTGTAAGTTGAAAGAATGAGAAAGTTGCTCGATTGAAATCAAAGCGCATGCCCCTATCAGTTAACCGTGATTAGTTCGACCCAAATGGTCAACATCGACCGGTTAGTTTGAGGGTTGATTAAGCTCCTTTAATCATGGTTAAAAAGTTGGTGGAACAGCCTCTTCTATTTAACCGCGATTAACTCGAACTAACCGTGATTAACTCCAACTAACCGTGATTAAACTATTTAACCAGAGATGGTGGAACCGGCCCTAATCAATAATTTAAAGAATTAAAACTTATCTATTCTATTAATTTTAGATTATTGTTGGAGAGATTTTGACGATGTAATTCCTAGGGATGCTTTAATAGCAGGAAAAGCAGTAGATGATACGCCAATTTACATTGGTCAAGTTTTATATGATAACAAATTAATTCCTGGAAAAATTCACCAGAACTCAAGTCAAATTCATATTGAATTTAAAGTAGTTCAACATGTATTGAACGAAACGATTAAGGTATGTAAATTGAGAAGCAAATATATGCTGTGAAAGCTTCTTCAGTTTTTGCCCGTGCTTCAATTTTTAAAATCTTTGTTAAAAGTTTTAACCAAAATTCGAATATTATCGACAACATTCATTTAAAATTTTATTCCAGATATTATGTACCAAACACCCCGAAAAATTTATTTGGGTACCAACAACTGTAAATGAAATACCTAAAATGCAAAACAAACATATTTTTGAGGGTGGATATGAAAAAGGAGTAATCACTTATATTGGAAGAACCAAATGGAAAGGTGAACTAAAAGTTGAGAAAGTTATCTGCTGGATTAATATGCACTGCATACCATTGGTCGCCTTTGAGGATGGAAGGCCGGTCGAGTTTATTACTTTTGAAATTCTCGTATTTGACGATTCTGTTCCTTCAATTACTAACGATAAACCTACCACTGTAAAGCCAAATACCGCGAAAGTACATACAACGGATCGCCCAATTGAAATGGAGACCTTTGCTTCTACTATTAAACGAACCAATACTGATACCACTATTGTACCACAACCTGCAATAGATAAAAAGGTTAAAAACCATAGTGAGGAATATAAAAAAAGTGCATATAAGTCAGAAACTCCTAAAACAGTTTCAGCTATAGCAATACTTTCACTAGCAGCTTGTGTTGCTGTAATATCAGGTGCAATAATATTTTTAGTTAGACGTTGCTGATAAATAAATTATTATCAGTAAAATAATTATTAATTTAAAATATTACGTTCTACAAAATTACTAAAATTATATTTCGGATCGTTCAAATCCCTACCCAAACCAAAATTTATTTCTACCTTGGTTTGATTCCACGTTTAACTGTAGGGTCGCCCAATTATTTATCAACAACTGGATGTTGACGATCACGATATCCACATCCTTGCTTCACATCCACAACGTTGCTTATTTTATAAAATTAAAATATATAGATATATTTTTTGTTTAATAATAATTAATTGTGAAAATTATATATAAAAATTTATAAAAATTTTTATTGTGCCACACGAATTATCACTGATTTGATCAGATTGCCATTTAGCAAAATTGAAGTTAAATGTAATGGTGGTCTGATCACACAAACTGACACATACGGCTAAAGGACTATTTGTGGTCCAAGTAACAAGATTAAATTTTTACATTTTGTATTCAAATTATTAAACAGTATAGAATTGCCCGAGTCTCTATAATTGATTTAGAATCTAGCCTTCCCTGTAGAATAAGCGGTCTAAAATTTGCTTTACCGACAAGAAACGGTTGGAACTTGACTGTGATTGCTCGAGACATTACAACTACCTCAGTTTCCAAGCGAGGGACTGTAAAGTAGGTTTTAGAACACCACAATATCATTTTAATGGTTTAACCTTCAATTTAATAATTGTATGAATTATAAGCAACAAACATTTTTATTGATCATTAGAGTAACTCGTTAAGTTAACAATGAATTACAAACTAAAAAAATTATTTTTTATTGTATTGTATTTATTGCAATCATGACGGCTCGTGATCTTTTTAAGTGGGTACAAATGAAAAATAGGAAAAATTTTAATTTGCTGTAGGTACGATATATAGAACTTTGATTTAAGGAAATTTTTATTTAATTGTGATGACTTCCAAGCCCATATTTGGCATAATCCTAAGTTAATGATTATATTTTGTTATTTTTACGAAATTGTTTTTGCTTAGTGGTTGGGAGTGGTTAATGTGCAGAAATGAATATTCATCATTTCGGTTCTATGTTTGTGTCAATTGATGGAATTGTGGTGAATTGTTCGGTTTTCAACAGTTTAGGTATTTCAAGTTTACAGTAGGTAAAAAAATCACTTAAAACCTAATGTATTATTTATTATTGTACATGCTTATTTATATAGTTCATTATACAGTTATAAGACTTCACCAAAGTGTCTCCAGCATCAGTTCCCTGTGTAATCCTACAATTTTCGATTGCTTCTCTGGTAATTTGTTCAGGATTATCGAGTTTTATCTTAGTATATGAGAGGTATTCTTGATTTAAATAATCGTAATACTTATCAAAATCTAAAGAATCTTCTGCGGTTAAATAATTTTCTTTTCGAAATGAACACAAATTGACACTGTTTACTTCGGGGATTCCCTCACCTACGGTAAAATCATCATTATAATGTTGCAACAGTTCTTCTGCATTAATATTTAATTCTTTTATGCACTGTTTTTCTGATTCGAACATTTCATCTTCAGTAAACCTTCCAAATACATTCTAAGAGAAGAAATGGCAATTTATATTAAACTTTAGTATAAAGTAAAAATTTCTTATAGTAATTTACCTGTGAAGCAACGAAAAGGAGAACTAGCAAAACTTTTTTCATATTGGAATTAAAAGTATCTTTAGCAAAAGAAGCGAAGTTGAGGAGTAAGTAATTATTACTATTGTGTATAATGACACCTAATTATGAAATGAATAGTAAAATTTATTAAGATTGGAAATAATTAAGAGAATAGATATAGTTAATTAATTACTATAATCGTTTATTTACATTATTATAAACCTTGTTTTTGTCTGATAAGAAGTTAAAGATCCGGGGTTGGAAGATTAATAATATTAATCTAGTAGTATATTTTTACATTGAAAAACTGAACTTTTATAATAAATTCAATAATATTGAAATATTTTTTGTTATTTTACAATTTAATCAATTAATTTATTTTTGAAAATTAAATGAATTAAATATTTTTTAATGTGTTTTATTTTTAATAAATAACGAATTAAGGAAATACTATTAAAGTTATATTTTAAGCTGTCGATCATACATTTATGAATGATCTTCTTCAAAAAATTAATTTTCCAACCAAAATAATGAAACTTAGGTAGTTGATTTACGTCCAGTTCTTGATGAAAGAATTATGCGCTTTCTTTGCGAGCCAGTAGCATAAGTACATCCTTGTGAAAGCCTTTATGCTTTATATTCATTAGGTCTACGAGTAACCAAGCTGTCCAGAAACTGCAATAAGTAAATTTCTGCAAATTAAATATTTGATGATTTTTAAATTGGAAAATGTATGCACCATAAAAATTATAATAACCACCTGTAAATTGGATATTACAAACCAGCCTAAGTTGACGATCAATTTCAATTACATTTACTAATCATTTGGAACCATTACATTCACTAAAATTTAAATTGTTGATAAGTAATTACTTATTATCTGTTTTCGAAAATTTTGGTAATAAAAATCTATTCTTGTGTATAAAATATAAAAATTTCTTATTTTTCAACAATTCATTGCTAACTGTGAGAGCTTTAAATAATCCAATCCTCGATTGTTTTAACATAATACAATATTATGTAAACTTAGAGAGTCAAGTTTCATATTTAAATTTTTTTTTAAATATAAATAAATATGGATATTATAAATAATTTGAACTTTTTGAAAAATTTTCATAAAATATTTTACGAGCTTCATGTTTGTAATATTTTAAAACATTTTCCCTGACTTCATCTCTAAGTTTTTCGTTGTACAGAAGACTTAAAATTTTAAGCTTATTTAAGGAAATTAATTGTACAGCTGCGATTTTTTGGTATACGCCTGCTATTTGCAGACATAGTACATATTGAAAATTAAATCATCACATCACATCGCCAAGTCATAAATTTAATTTTGATTTATTTTTCCAAGTATTAATCAATTATTCATGTTAATAAAATTTACACTGCATATATACCAATAAATAATTAATTATTAACGCGATCGGTTGCGAATGCGAAGGTACCAGGTTCAAATCCGGGTAGGGGTCAAACTTTCTCATGACTAGTCTCTGTGATTAGGAAGGTACGTTAAGCCGGTGGTCCTCATCCTGGGTTAGTGAATTGCCAACATTAACATAAAATAACAAGGTAAAACAAGCTACCTACCAGCGAATTCTCTTTTATCGCCTCAATCGTCTCGAAACGCAAAAAGAATTCATTATTTTCATTTTTATTATTGCATGCGTAGATATTATTTTATTGTTAGCTATTAGAATTATGAATAAGCCTTTGTTCGTAGTTTGGGCGCCTTTATATTTTACGACATATTGAGTAATCTTATATGAACCAATTTTAGTATTAGTTAGTCTTGTAGTATTCGTTGTTGAATAAACTTAGTGAACACCAAGAGCTTTTATTTGCATTTAACCTTTCATTAATTCTGCGATCTAAGTAAATAATCAATATAATCAACAGGTTATGGGCCCAGATACCCAGATTCGCAGATTATTACTTAGATAATTATAAAGGTTAAAAATTATCAGTAACCAGCCTGATAAAATTAACAGAAAATAAAAAGTAAGTTTAGTGAAAACCGCGCAAATCGTAAGTGATAAAAATGGCAACCGCCTCGCGAAATGAACTACAGTTCGTTAAATTCGAGGGCACAAATTTCCAATTGTGGAAATTCAGCATCTCCATTGTTTTTAAAGCAGAAAAGCTAATGTCAATTATTTTAAATGGGCAAATTGGAGAACCAAAAACTCGAGAATCAACCGAATGGAAAGATTGGAATGTAAAAGACTCGAGAGCACAGGTCATATTAAATATTATACATGTTGTTATATTATATATTACATTATGTCAATGTTATCTTAATGTGGCATACAATTTAAAGAAAATGGTTTGATTACATTTTTAATAATTATTTTATTGATTTACAATAAAACTGTAAAATTATTTTAGAAGTCTTGATTCTTTTCGACTATTTATTATGTTCCAACTCGTAACTTAAGCACGTCTTCATCTTAGCTAATATTTGGCGATTATTACTGCCTGCAGATTCAGATTTGCATTTTTCAACCATGTTATTCACAGATTCTTGGGTAGGTGCAGAATTACCATCATTATGGTTTAACTCTAAAGAAAGTAAATCTTTAACTCTGCCAAAATCAAATTTCTTATCTGGCGTTATTAATTCGAAAGCTTGTAACATGCAATCATAAAGTGAAGCAGTCAATTCCTCTTTCTTCTCGGGTGCAATAGTAATAACTTTTCCATTATACTCCTCATGACATTTATTATATGCATCCATATTGGAATTTCCTGTAACAACCTGTAAGTAAAATTACGAAAAATCAATTACTAAATATTATAAAAGATTAAATTAAAATTGTACATACTGCAACAAGAAGTAAGCAAAATATGGATACCGTAAGTTTCATTGCCATGGCTTTCTTCAAGTTAATCTTAACTAGTAGAAAATATTTGTGAATGTTAAGGTATACGAAATGCTTTGCGTCTTTATATCGATAACTATTGTGTACTTTGAAAACAATGTGATATAAAATTTATTGGTAACTGGAACGTGCTGGACGTCCTTCACAAAAATAAATCATAATATAATATAAGGTGCTGGACGTGTCAGCCCCCTTTTTATTGAAATTGTAATTTTTTTTATTTGTTCTCAATTTGGTCTTAATGTTTTTAAAACAATGTTTTATTCACACTAATAATTAGTAATTAGACTATTTTATATACTATACAGGGTGTCCCCGCACTCACTTTACATAACTTAGGTGGTGATAGAGGACACTTTTCTAAGAACAATTTTTAACAAAATTTTTTTTCTAAATTGAAACCCTCAAGAGTTGGGCCTCTTTAAAACATTTTTTTAATTTCCACCTTCACGTGGCCATAGCCCCGAAAATATTGATTTTTCAGTAAAAATGGTTTACTGCTTTTTTAAAGAGCGTGAAATAATCTACAAACTAGGTTTACACCTTTTATTGTCTAAAATCAACGGCTTTCGAGTTATGAATTAAAGTAAATTAAAAAATGTCAACAAATTTGAGCTTTCTTTTTTTTTTTTTTTTCAAAACCCTGTATCTTTTAAACGAAACATTTTACAAAAAATCTGACGCCCCATTCCGGATAGGAAATTTAACGGACTACAACTTTTGTCTAGTAAAAATTCTTGAAAAACCAATCCATTTCACAGAAAATCAGAAAATAACAAACAAGGCAGCTGCAAAACATAAAATTAATTCACAAAATTTTTATTTTTTTTTTTTTTAATTATTTTATTAATTAATTTAAATTATTACATCAATAAAGTAATTGTTGAAAATGACCACCTTCATTTTCAATACACAGTCGTGATTGTTTTAAAAGATGTTTGTCGAAAAAGTCGATTTTTCGACACTTTTAATCGCAGAAATTCGAATTTTTGACACTTTTCACACTCACCGATTGGCCAAAATTGGCCTCATGATCGACCGGTCAATCCCTCGACTTTGTTGACCACCCCTGCTATAATGGCTCTTAACAAAAATGGAAATTTTATAAATAATACTATAAGGTATATTTTAAAACGAGCACGACTGTGTATTGAAAATGAGGTTGGTAATTTTCAACATTTACTTAAATAATCTAATAGTTTAAAATTAATTAATAAAATAATTTTTCAAAAAAAATAAAAATTTTGTGAATTTAATTTTTTGTTTTGTGGCTGCCTTGTTTATTATTTTCTGATTTTCTGTGAAATGGATTGGTTTCTCAAAAATATTTACTAGACAAAAGTTGTAGTCCGTTAAATTTCCTATCCGAAATGGCGCGTCAGATTTTGTATAAAATGTTTCGTTTAAAAGATACAAGGTTTTGAAAAAAACCAAAAAAAAGAAAAGCTCAAATTTTTCGACATTTTTTAGCTTACTTTAATTCATAACTCGAAAGCCGTTATTTTTAGACAATAAAAGGTATAAACCTAGTTTGTATATTATTTCACGCTCTTTAAAAAAGCAGTAAACCATTTTTACTGAAAAATCATTATTTTCGGAGCTATGGCCACGTCAAGGAGGAAATTAAAAAAAATGCTTTAAATAAGAGGCCTAACTCTGGAGGGTTTGAATTTAGAAAAAAAATTTTGTTAAATATTGTTCTTAGAAAAGTGTCCTCTATCACCACCTAAGTTATGTAAAGTGAGTGCGGGGACACCCTGTATAAATACACTAATTTAATTATTAAAATTTTTATGGATTTAGATTAGATAGACACCGATGAAGTTCCACCATTATGGAGGTACAAGTTGTAGCGGTCGGATCTTCCGTTGGAATCAGGTAGTTTATTAATTTGTAATAACTTTTTTACACCGTTTTATGTCTGGGTCGAGCAATTGGATACCTGAATTAATTATTATTATGTGAGGTATCTTTATAAATAGTATGTCAACTCATTTTGTACACTTTTTTATTTTTTAGATTTCAATTGAGATGTTTTAGATTTTATATGTCGCCTATAAGCCTATAAAGCCAGGATAACAGGATATGTCGCCTATTCATATTATTGTAGTTGGAATGAAACAATATCAACCCGCATCAACACAATATTAGGTATTATATACAATTGTGTTTTTGAATAAAACCAACTCTTCCTTAAGTTCATTTTTTATATTGAAAAGCAGAAACCCAAAACATTTTTTCTCTGGTTACTGAATTATTGCTTGAATCACTATGAGCCGCATTCGTGCAACCCAAGCTCTCTTGACTTGAAGTAGTAACAGCTTAGGTAATAAATCTACCGCACCATTCGTGGATCATCGGGGTAATTGGTTCAAATTTGAACAATTTATGCTTCAGAATTTTAGTAGAATATACTGAAATAGAATAATCCAAAGCAAAACTTATCCAAATATAAAAGATTTTTATAGTTTAATTATACCATGGTTAAATTTTCAAATATCATGAGAACCGGCTAGCTTAATCGAAAATTATCTCGCAAGGCAGAGTTATCGCGCTACCTTGCAATTTTCTACAAAAATTATATCTTAAACTTATCCAACTAATTTCATAAACCTTTCCAAAATTTTATAATTATAATACCGACTTAGGTTACTTAATCAATACTTCGTTTAAATAGTAGTGAGGACCGCACTTCCCTAATATCCTCCTATACAGGTCTGGACTTTATGCTGTATGGTTTAGTAATTCTAAACAGTGCAAAAATAATATTTTATACTTCAAAATTCGCAGTATCTGCCTATTAAGTATTCCGTAAATAAATATGATTAATTGGTACAATTATTGCAACCTTTACCTTACTGAATTATCTAAAATTAAAATAATAGAATAATTTTCAAACAAAAAAGTTAATGATTATTATATGTTATCCTAGCGTGTCATACAATTTAAAGCAAATGGCTTAATTATTTTTTTAATAATTATTTTATTGATTTACAATAAAATTGAAAAGGTTATTTTAGAAGTGTTAGTGGACGATTTGTATATCCCAACCCTAAAAGTAAGCAACTCTGCATCTTATAAAATATTTCGCTGTTAGTTCCGCCTTCAGATTTAGCTTTGCATTCCTCAACCATGTTATTCACAAATTCTTTGGTAGGTACAGAATTTTCATCGTTATCACGGAGGTTATGTAACGCTAAAGAAAGTATTTCTTTAACTTTTTCGTAGTCGAACTTATTATCTGACGTTATTAATTGAATAACTCGTAACAGGCAATCATAATATTTAGCAGCAAATTCTGTTTGATTCTCAGGTGCAATAGTATCAAAAACTTTTTGAAACTCCTCATTACATTCATTATATGCATCTAAATCGGGGATTTCTGTAACCACCTGTAAGTAAAATTAGATCATCACAAAATCAATTATTAAACAATGTTATAAAAGATTAATATAAAATTGTACGTACTGCAACAAAAAGTAAGCAAAATATGGATGCCGTAAGTTTCATTGCCATGGCTTTCTTCAAGTTAATCTTAACGAGCAAAAAATATTTGTGAATGTTCGGTATACGAAATGCTTTGCGTCGTTATATCGATAATTATTAAGTAGATACTTTGAAAACAATGTGATATAAAATTTATTGTTAACTGGTAGGTGCTGGACGTCCTTCAGAAAAATAAATCATATTATATTATAAAGTGCGTGAAGTCAGCCCCCCTTTTCTTGAAATTGTTGTTTTGTTTATTTGTTCTCAATTTGGTCTTAATGTTCTTAAAACTGAAATTGCAATTTTTTTTAATGTACTCGATTGTTCTCAATTTGTAATTTTTATTACTTATTCAATTCAATTTAATTCATTCATTGTGTATAATCTGGCATATAATCTTGAAAATATTCAAATTACTAAAATTATTCGGTTTTGACTGAGCTAATGAAGTCCGAAGGCAATCTTTTCTTCAACTGTCCATCATTTTTTTACCTTACAAGGCATGGGAAGGTATTACAACGAAAAAATTTTATTGTTTGAATTTGTTCTGGATTTAAATTCCTTGAAGTCCATCCCTGCTTAGCTGAGCATTGACGTTACGCCCGGCCACTAACGTCAATGACCATGCATTTTGGGCGATGTTGACATTCAAAATTTCTTATGTGGTTTTTACATCATTGTCTGGGCAATAACGTCATTGCCCAATACAGCATGGGCGATGATGAAACTACTATTCCGTCATATCTAAGACTACAGTAACTACAAAATTTTTAAATTAAAATTTTTGCCATATATTGGCCTGGATATCAAATAGTTTAACTTAGTGAAACTATAATGCAGTAAATATTTACTCCATGACTAATATTTATTCCATTTTAGTTTCAAAAAGTAAAACTATTTGCTATCTAGGATAATAAGACGCAATAATATCATTTTCCAACTTCAAATGATCGGCTGATCCTGATAAATATTATTTTGGTACAATCATTGCAACCTTACCTTACTGTATTATCTAAATTTAAAATAATAAAATAATTTTGTTCTTGTGTCTTTATTTCACATTGTGATAACTCAAAAACGATAATGATAAAATGTTATCTTAATGTGCCAGACAATTTAAGGAAAATGGTTAGATTATTTTTTTAATAATTATTTTATTGATTTACAAAAAAATTGTAAAATTATTTTAGAAGTCTTGATTGTTTTGGAGGATCTAGATATCTAAGGGCCGGTTCCACCATCTCTGATTAAATTGTTGGTTAACTAATCACGGTTAGAAATATTTAATCACGGTTAGGAATATTTAACTGTTATTAATTTCAAAAGCGTTCCACCGGGTAATTTCTTTCTATGATTAGTTAACCGTTTGAAGTTCGGATATCTTCGCTACAAACTTCTAAAAGCTGTTCTGGTTGGCTGATTGATAGTCACGTGAAAGTTGTAGTAGGGGTGCTGCTACCCTACTACTTTAAAATTAAACGACACATATTTTCATAATATTTTTTTTTAATGTTTATTTAGACCCTTTTTGCTTTTTGAAATGATTTAGGATTAGGATTTAGGATTTATGATATGACTGAAGCTGGTTTTATGACTATAAAAATGAAAGTGACTTTTTAAAAGGAATTTAAATTTAACAATTTTATTAGGTTACTGTAAACTAGTATCCGGAAACTGGGTTTTATTGTATAAGATCATTAACGAAAAATTAACAACCGAATTACTCAATAAACAATTATTATCATAAATATGCATTTTATTACTATTTTAAATTATTATATAAAATTTTGTTTCTTTTATAACGTTCCGAAGTAGTTAATTAAGTTTCTTTGGGTGGCATTGTTGTCATTTTCTTCTTGGTCATTTTCAACTTCACCTACATTTTCAACATTACCTACATTTTATACTTTGATTATATTATGATTTATGGCTTACCATTATACAAAGGATTTAATTACCAACTTACCCGTAAAAGAAATAATCTTTATTTTTTTAGTTGTTAACATTTTTGTTGTAAGTTGAAAGAATGAGAAAGTTGCTCGATTGAAATCAAAGCGCATGCCCCTATCAGTTAACCGTGATTAGTTCGACCCAAATGGTCAACATCGACCGGTTAGTTTGAGGGTTGATTAAGCTCCTTTAATCATGGTTAAAAAGTTGGTGGAACAGCCTCTTCTATTTAACCGCGATTAACTCGAACTAACCGTGATTAACTCCAACTAACCGTGATTAAACTATTTAACCAGAGATGGTGGAACCGGCCCTAAGTATGCAAATCTGCATCTTAACAGCAAATATTTGGCTGTTAGTTCCGCCTTCAGATTTAGCTTTGCATTCCTCAACCATATAATCCACAAATTCTTTGGTAGGAATAGGATCATCATGATTGTTTTGTAATACTAACAAAAGCATTTCTTTAACTCTTTCGTAATCGATCTTCTTATCTGAATTTATTAATTGAAAAATTCGTAACATGCAATCTTATTTCTTGATTGTCAATCTTAATCTCTTGATTCTCAGGTGCAATAGTACGAAAAACTTTTTGAAACTCCTGATGACATTTTCTAAATCCTTTATCCTTATCCGTGATTTCTGTAACGACCTGTAAGTAAAATTAGATCATCACATAATCAAATATTAAATATTTCAAAGATTAAAATATGAGGCGGTCGGAGCATAGCGGTCACGCAAGTTGACTATGAACGCTAAATACCCGGTTCGAATCCGGGTGAAGTAAGAACTTTATTCTGGCCGCTTCTCTGGTCCTCCAGGTTGGGGGTTCTACGTCGGGCTTGCTCCTCGTCGTAGGTAAAAAATGTAAAATGCTAACAAAATCCAAAAAGCCAATTTGGCGTTTGAGAACCGGAAAGCTGCGTATTGCGGTATAAACCGGATATATATATTGACGTGATATGAGCCCACCGATAAATTCCGAAAAAAAACGGAAACTTTCCAAAACAATACTTAACAATACGGGCCACCAATCTCGCCCCCAGCTGCTCAGTCCAAAAACGTTATCGTCCGCGGCTTTATCGGCACGACCTTCTAAATATTTATTTTAAACCAAATTTAATTTCTTAAAAGAAATAAACACTAACTATAATATTCAATTAACTTTATTTATAAAAAAAACAATCTCTTTAATACTCAAAATCGCAAAAATAGCAAAACCGCAACCACCTCACTCGGTGGGTTGCGCGCGAACTCCTTCTTCCTTACGGCCCCCTGCCGGTTTCGCCGAGACCCCTAGTGGCCGCGCGAAACATTCAAAAATTTAAAATTTTATGATACAAAAATTGTAGCATTTCAAATGCTATTATTTATATTTTGGCGGAAATCTATGCATCACCCTGTGTGCGTTTCAAATACGCGCACGCGTTTTGAATTTCGAAAATTTATCAAATGTTCATTCTTCGCTTATCTTTATGAAAAGTGCAAGTTTCATTTTACGTTTGTGCAATTTTATGTTTTAAACGCCACAAATTGTTAGTTTATTGAAGTGATCTTTTTTTATTTTACCTTCTGTGCTACATTTGTGGGTAAGATTGCATTATTTTCTATCATGAGCGGAAGTTTGACTTTGATAAATTTTAGCTTTTTTTTTCGTATTACCACGTCAATTTTATGTGACGTTCATTCTTTGGTTTCCAATTTTAATTATGGTTTTTCTGAGCGGTTAATATGGTGTGCATCAGTAGCCCGATTGTCCATCTGGCTGTTTTTATCCACCAACCATATGGTTATTTGTATGGATATGGGTCAGCAGTTTGGTTATCTTGTTTCCACCTGTGAGGACCTTGATTCCTGTGTCGAACCATCTGTGGCAGCCATTTTTAATGATGTTGGAATTTCGTTTTTGGGTTCACCATTCCTGTATGAGATCAATGGAGAGGGCAGGACTGATCAACATTCGTTTATCCCCAGCTTCACCGCAGTTTTGCATTTTTGATTAAGAAGTGGTGTGATAAGTTTGTCACTTTGGCCGTCTTCTTTGACGATTTATCCATACTTTTTGGGAAGACGTGCGAGCTCCATTCCAACATTGTGGGATTTTTGTCGCAGCGGTAGCGTGAGCCTATACCACTATTCCATCTCTAGTGGTTAGGACAGCACCAACGACGTAGGATGGCTGGAAAACCATTAATTAGTTTTTTTTTGAAGCGCATTTAAGAGATTTGCTTATCTCAATTATTTACATCGACATTAAGATGCTATACCGTTCGCAGGTGAATTGATTCTTGTTTAATTGTGCAGTTTTTGTTATTTTTAGCTTTACACCCGAAACTCAGTTTAAACGATGAACCATTAATATTCCAGAGGTTCCAAAAGAATTGAGATGTTGAATCGGACGGATTGAGGTGGAAGGGTAAGTTAGAAAGCAATTGCTGTATTTAATTTTACTTGATGATATCTCTTGCGAATGTGTTAATTGCAGTCAATTTTACCAACGTTTTATGTCTGCGTTGGGCAATCTCCTGGATGCGCGGATTATTTTGTGAGTTGTTTTCAAATAGCAACTCATCTGTATTTTATTTTTTTGATTTGATTGTCCCAAGGTATCCCCTCAGGGTATCTTGGATTTCACTTGCTATGTTGTATGTTTTGTGTCTCCTATTGGAGTTTTGGAATCAAATATTGTCAACCCCATCTTTATCTATACTTTGTTCTTTAAATAAAATCAACTCTTATTTACTTCAGTATTTTATTTAGAGGACTGGCGCCCGAAAGGTTTTTTTCTTAGTTAGTTGCCAATTGATCGCCTGAGCCAACGGAAGAACCTACGAACCGCGTCCGCGCGACCCATGCTCTGGCACTGGACGGGGGTGTAATCCCTTAGCTGGCCTGTCTACCATTCCATTCGTAGATCAGCGGGGCAAGTGGCCCAAATTAGAGCAATTTGCGTTACAAAATTCAATACAAAATCTCCATAATTAAATTTTCTGCTTCTTCATTCAAAAAAAATACGACAATATATAAAGATTAAAATAAAATTGTACGTACTGCAACAAAAAGTACGCAAAATATGGATGCCGTAAATTTCATTGCCATGGCTCAAGTTAATCTTAAGAGCACGACCGCTGCGAATTTTACCGCTACGAGCGCCACATGTACAAAATTAGACAAATTTTTGTGGATGTCCAAATGTTCAACACTTTAAAATTTTTTGCTTCTGATTGAAAATATATAAAAACAACAGATCTATTTAAGTCATGAAGAAATTTCATTACAAAATTCCGTCGTGGTGTATTGTTTATTGTTAAATGAAATTTGAAAATTTACGAATTTTTTTGTTAATAAAGTAAACTTTTTTTATCTCGCACCCAAGCTATCATTATAAATGTGCTAATTTAAAAAAATAAACGTTAAAAGTTCGGTAATAAAGTTTTTCCATATGTTTTTGCGAAAATTAAAATATTTCAAATTTAGATCATAATCTCGAGTAGCACATCCAATTTTTCTAGTTCGTCCATTACTTCATAGGGTAATAATACAGAATTCTGTACTTTCGGCTGTTGGTTTTTATTTTAAACGAACTTGTTTACATTGCGATTTTGACAGTTCGAAATTTTCATATTATAATTTAACGGTACGTTTCAAATATTTTATTTGTTAATAACAAATATTATAATAATATCGTCGGTTGAAAGGAGAAATGGCTAATACGTGATATCAAAAATACCTTACAAAATACACATTTTGTGTAAAAATTCAAAATCTCACAATGTAAACAAGTTCGTTTAAAATAAATACCAACAGGCTAGGGATGCGCATGCATGCATAAAAGTCATATGCCGCCGTTTGGCTTAACGTAGCCTAAAAGATATAGGCAGGTATTTTTTTTACAATATTGAATAAAAAAAAAAACAAAGGGCCACTTTTTCAAAGTATAAAATAAATACACACAATTTAAAATTAAATTCTTTATTAATAATCGTATGTTCGCGGATGAGAAGCAGCCCAAGTCAACCCTTCGGAGGCCACACAAAATGAAACAAGGCGATTTTTTATAGTTGTACTACCTTGCATTATTTTCTATAATTGTTTTAACACTTTTTGGTAATTTCCGTTTATTATTTTCAGCAATAGCATCTTGAATGTATGGTGGATCTACACATTTTTTGTTTTTCTTTAAATTATTGCGAATTAATTCAGGAGCTATACATTCAGTGTAAAATTGTTGTAATTTGGGCAACATAGAATTATTCCACAACTGTTCATTTCTGTAAATTTCTTCTATGAAGATTGGTATTTTGTCGTTGATATAAACAACGAAATAACATTTTTCCTTTTTGGTGATATTTAGTTGCCCTTGAACCTAGAAATATTTTATTAGTATTGTGACATCTATAAAGTTTAAAAGTAATGTTGTACCTGATAATAATAATTGTGATTGCGATTTAATTGTATCTCATTGTTTTCGTTTTTTTTTAAATAAATCTTTGATTTCTTTATCTCGATTAGCTCTAACAAAGAAGTAGCTTGTGTATCAGGTGAGTAAATGCATTTGATTTCTAAAATTGCATTTTCTCCTATCAAACCTGTTATAATAAATTAAAGTTATGTTATTTCTTTGAATAGCTAATACTATTATCTATTTTTACCATCCGGTGAAGCAGCTAAGAAACCATGATCTTCATCAATCCAGAGACCCGATTTATGAACTTTCTTTCCAGTTGCTTTCTCAAATAGTGATGCAGCCACAGTCTCTTTTGATATACCATATTCGGTTGCCAGAGAATAAAATGAATTGTGATTTAAGCACGATTTGACTAAGTTATGGCACGATGTATGTTGCCGACGTTTTACAACATTTCCAAATATTGATGCCGTTAGTCTGGGATGTCTTTCGTACTCATACAATTTGTTTCCAAATTGCCCCACAGTCTCACTTTGGATACGATTTTTTTCTTCCGTACTAACCTAGAAAATCAACAAAATCAGAACCAGCTTATAAATTTTATTATGTTAATATTTTTACTTGTAACCGTAGTGTTTGCTGTTTAGCTTCCTTCAGAATAAATTCTGAATCCTCAATATCCTCCGGTTCATTTGCGAACTGTCCATAATCTGTGTTTTTACTCACACTTGGTGTTTTACAGCTCCGTTTCCTTTTTTTAATTGCAGGAAATAAATTTTTTCGGCAAGTAACCTTTTTTCGTTGGTGCTTTTTAATAAAGTTTTTAAAGTGACGGCCTGGACTACTTCCAACGCATTTCTTCCACGGACTCACATGCCACGCAAAACTTTTATTGTATCTCAATCCTGATAAATTCACTCTTCGTTCATATGAACCGCGTTGAATTAAATTTAACCTTTTTCCCATATTAAAACGAGCCACAATATTCATTAACCTTTCAGCACGATTATTGTTTTCATTTTGTATTAATAAGTGTGCCTTCCTAACTAGTAAGTTGAGTACACCTACAAAAAAATAGAAAATTAAAAAAATATTGATGTAAACGAAGAAACTGATGACGTACCGTATAAATGATTAAATATGCCCGTAGATTCTAGGTCAGGAACTAAATTATGTTCTGTATCACCAATATTATTACATGTCCCTTCAGTGCACTGCAAATGATTTCCAAATACATGCTGTAATCCATTCTTTAATTGTTGTCTAAGTTCTTCAACATCATTGCTATCAGATTTGGCATGTTCATAAATGCTACATTGTGCTCTTTTTGTAAGCAATTCAATTTTGTTCCCAGTTAATAACTTTCTACCTCGAAGATCAATGTGAGTATCTGCCTTTACTTTTCTTAAATTTTTTCCATAGTTTTTCAATGCGTGGTTTGTACATTCAATCTTACGTACTTCTTGTCCATATGGTACTTTTGCTTTAATTTTTGCATATACACTTGCATCAGCGTCAGCTACAAATTCTAGGTATTTGAGACCATGCATTTCTTCACTACACAAAAATCCCTCTACAACCATATCGGACTCCATGGCAGGTGCTGACGAAGACCAATTTTTATAGCATCTGTGGTCTCTAACATCTTCGTTTTTATTTTCGGCTCTTGCACAAATTGAGCAATATTTATTTCTAATTGCTATAAATAATATTTCTCCTGTATATTGTCCAATTATAGCTACCATTCCAGATTTTGAATTAAAATTAGTGCCATAAGAACGCTGTGCCCAAGATCCATCAACATAGATCTTTACCCATGGCGTACCATCTGGACATACCGATCCCATCTCAATAGCATAGTTCCGTTCTTTAATTCCAGCAGCTTTCATCGATCTCCACAATGATAACCTCCACTCCTACAAATATAATAATTATTATAATATAAAATGCTTAATTGTTGGGTAATGAAATAATTAACTTTTACCTCTCCAACTTTATTTTCAATGTCGTAAAAAATATTATCTGCCATAACAGGGATATCTATGCAACTTAGTAGTTCTTCTAAGTGACCATATGTACTTCCTGTTGCCAATGTTCCCCAAACTGCACCATAATTTATTTTAGACATTGGCTCACATGGATTTTCAGTAGAATATTTTAAAACTGCAGAACACATTGTGCAATTGAATGTGATAGTGCTAGCTAAACCTTTATTTGCTCTACTTTCGCTTTTCACATATAGCTCACCACTAGTACAAATTTTTGAGTGCTTATACTGTAATGGCACTGACCATTGTAACACGTAATTTAGGTCAACAATTCTGTTACCCATAATCGGGGAGGGATTTTTACGTTCAGATTCAAAACATAACTGACTATTATCAATGCTAAAAACCAACAAAACTCTTGATTAAATAAACCATGAATTAAACGCTATCAATCTTACCTGTTGTATTCATCTGAATCAATAATTCCTGTTGTTTGAAAAGAATTTTTAAGGATTTGTCTTTCCTTGACAGCTGGATAAGTTACAGAACACCATTTTGGATTTCTTTTCAACTGCGATGCTTCAAGTAAACTATTCGTTGCACTAAACCAAAGCAATAACATTAAATTTGTTTTAATTGTAATATATAAGTAAACTCACCTTTCTTCATCAAAACTACATATTATGGCTTCAACGTCTGTCGCCAATGTTCTAGAATTATACAAATACACAAACATTTGATATGAAAGTTCGAGTTATTGAATTTTATAGTCGTTCTAGTATGAAAACGGAAGGCTACGTTAAGCCAAACGGCGGCATAATATGACTTTTATGCATGCATGCGCTTGCCTAGCCTGTTGGTTTTTATTTTAAACAAACTTGTTTACATTGCGAGATTTTGAATTTTTACACAAAATGTGTATTTTGTAAGGTATTTTTGATATCACATAATAATTAATTCTTTATTCATAAAATATTTATTTTTATTAATAAAAACCTATTAAATGTGATTTGCACTTTCATAACAGATTATTTTAAAATTTGGTCAACATAAAATAAAAACAAAACTTTTTCTAATTTCTACTGCTTTTAAATGATTACAATATTAAATTATTTTAATATTATATAATAAATAAATAATAAATAATATTATAATAATAAAATATTTCGCTCACTTCTCTTTATTTGTTACACTCGATTACTTTAATCCTAAATGGAATTATCTTATAATATTTGTAATCCAAATACGAGATTAATAATTTCAATACAAATTTTGAAACGCACAAATAACATATTATTATAATATTTGTTATTAACAAATAAAATAAATAACTGTTAAAATCTCGCAATGTAACAAGTTCGTTTAAAATAAAAACCAACAGGCTAGGCATGCGCATATGCATGCATAAAAGTCCGTAGCCTGAAAACGGATATAGAATAATTAAAAATTTTGTTAAATTTCATTTACCTCGCACTTTCAGTATTCAAATTATCAGCATTCGTATTAGATGTTCTATTATCATCAATCACCTCATCACAATCATCAAAAAGTTGTGAAGAATTCCCATTTCTTTTTCCTTCCCAAAGAAGTTTCGAAATTTTAGCTCGCTTCGTCCTTTTAGCAATTCGACATAAACTTCTACCCATTTTAGTCAAGTTTAGAAATTTACAATAAAATACTTTGCGATGTTAACTAAAATAATTTGATTAGTAAATTATAATACCAAATTTTACTTACTGTATAATGAATGATGTGGTAATTATACTGTTCTTAACACTTTAAATGATCAAATTATAATTTTTTTTATCAAAAAACTATAGTATCTTATAGAAATTTTATTATATTTTGTACTGCAATAATATCTGAAATATCACCAGACAGAACAAGAGAGACAGATAATGCTTGCTATAATTAATAGCTCAAATTATCTCAAAAATATTACAGTTTTAAAGTGTATATAGTTTCCCCCTTGTGATAGATAGCTTAAGGTTGGTGGTGATCCTAGCTAACCTCGTTAAAAACTTGGCTAAATACGTCCTCTTAACGAGCAAAAAATATTTGTGAATGTTCGGTATACGAAATGCTTTCCGTATTTATATCGATAATATAATTTATTATTAAGTACTTTGAAAACAATGTGATATAATAGTATATTATAGGCCAAGGTTGTGAAGACATGCATTATAGCCCTAGCGCCAAGATTATATTCCGAGGTGCGAAGCACCGAGGAATATAAGGCGCGGGGGCTATAATGGTCTTCACAACCGTGGTTATATATACGATTTTTTCCACTACTAGGTTTATTACAATTCTTTTAATTTTTGTTAATACAAAATATTCTAATTTAAAATATTTATTTTAAATAAATTATAAAACAAATGACAGTCTTTTGTTTTCTTGATTTGACATTCTTGAAAATTTTTAAATTAATTGTGATTAAAATTTGAAATTTGTAGTTTATGAGCCGTTTAGTGAGTTTTTTTTAACTGTTTTGTAATAGAAAATCTACTACCGGAAAATCCTTTGTGTTTTCGCATTGAATTTTATTAGTAAATTAAATAAATCGTGGTTCGTCAAATTAACAAAAGATGGCGCTGTCACTATCTGTCATATTAATTCGAATTTAATAAAAATTTTAAAATTCAATTAATCTGTTAATAAAGCGTTTTTAATAGTTTAAATACAATTAAATAGCATCTCTTGATTATTCTAAATCATCTTATAACAACATTTTTCTTTAAAATAGTCCCCAAATTATCGAAAAATATCATTTTGTTCATTATTAACTAGTAGTTAATAATGGAAAAATTGTTGACCACTAGTCTATAACATGTCACTTCTGGAGCTTCATACCTAAGTAAAAATGATAGCCTATATGACTAGTAGTGGAAAAAATTTATTAGTAACTGGTACGTGCTGGACGTCCTTCAGAAAAATAAATCATATTATATAACATTCGTAAAGTCAGCCCCCTTTTCATGAAATTCTTGTTTTTTTTATTTGTTCTCAATTTGGTTTTAATGTTCTTAAAACAATGTTTTGATTATGCAAAAATTAGCAAAAAAAATTGAAAAGCCATTTTTTGACCAAGCCCCCCTTTCTTGAAATTGCAATATTTTTTATTGTATTCGATTGTTCTCAATTTGTAATTTTTATTCAATTCAGTTTAATTCATTTAATATATTGTTGTGATATTTTCAGGTTTATTAGTCCGGATGGATTAATAAGGTAGTAATTTAACTTAATTTGCTTTAGATTCAATAGGTCAGTTGATTTGACTGACATAAAAAGAAACATTTGCATCAATTTTACAAAACCATCACTTGTAACGAATTCTACACATAAAACAGACATTTCTGAATTTATTTGTAAGGTACAAAATTTGTGACACGCCTTGTGTATAATTTCATTTTAAAACAGCGCCAAAGTTCTAGAAAAAGTAAAGTGTTAAAAATATTCAGTGCACACGCGATTAGAAACGTTATGTTATCTGGAAAGAAGTGCCATTTTAGCTAACAAGGAACAAAGTTCCCACCACAAAAATCCAATTTTGAAAACTTTGTGAACGCTAAATTCAACGAGCAAAAATAGCAGCCAGTTGCCTGGTAGATCCCATACGAGGAACTCGTGTAAAGTTCTCTGGTGAAGACGAAAGCGGGAACTCGTGTCTGCAGTTCTTGTGGGGATCTCATACTGAGAACTCGGGTTTGGAGTTCCTTGGTAGATCCCATTTGACGAACTCGTGTCGAGAGTTCTTGGATAAATTCCAATTAAGGAACTCATATCAAGTTCTTTTTGATCAAGGAATCAATTTGTAAATTCACAGTAGTGAATAATTACGTGCGTGTATTTGGTGAAAATTATGTGTTCATCGTAAATGAAGCGAGCACATGAATTCCGGTAGTGGACTGGAACATTTGCAACTCCAAGGATATTGGATTACGTGGATCAACACATGGTCGCCAGTGCGTCTCCTGGGACGTATTTCATCAAAGTGAAAGTTTTACCATTTGTAAGGTAAAGAAATTTATTTAAAATTAATAAACTCAAACTGAGCGACGATTTGTGTCGTTAGTGATTTTATTAATGAAATTTGTATAATTAATTTTAAAAATTACATCTGCTACACAAATGAACAGGTATCCAAGTTTAGCTTCAGAATTTGAAATATTAAATATTGCTTGGATCTCTGAGTCATTACACATTAACACATTTGGTTTGGGACAAGTTTATTGTCTATCACAATTTGATGCAAATTTTTTATGATAAAATTTCCTTTCATTAAATAAATTATGTTTGCTGTAAATTGCAATTTCGTTATTTCGTCTGATGAACCCATCGACCCTGTAGAAGAGAAAAACTCAACTCCGGCGTAAAACTGGTCTTGCGGCTTTTGTTATAGTTCTTTGAGAAGAAAAATCATAGCAATATTTATATCATATAATTTATCATATAAATTTTCATTTATATTATAATATTTTATATAGTATAATCTGGTATATAATCTTGAAAATATTTGAACTACTAAAATTATATAGTTTTGACTGTCTGATGAAGTCCAGAGATAATAATATCTGCCCCTCATATTTTTACCTTATGTATGCGAAGGTATCATAATCATAATTTCACTACTATTTTTGTAAACATGTTTTACACAAAATGTTCGCTGCTCACCCGTAAACCGCTCTTTCGGGACTGAATTTCCATGAACCAAGATACTAAGAAGTTTTAAAATAGTAAATTCTTTACGGCCCATCCTGTATATAAAAATATAAATTGTGAAAAGTTTGCGAATTAATTTTTGATTGATATAATTAGCCATATACTAATTAACTAATTTATTAATAATTAAACCATCAGTTATTTCAAAAACAATGCCTTATACAGCAATAAATTATACTAGTTTTGTTTTATTTTCTAGTTATTGAACAATGGTGTTGATAAAACTCACATGTAATAATATTATATCGTTTAGTAGTTACAATTAACTTGAAAGTAAATCAATACTAATGAAACTTATAACATCCATATTTTTATTAATTTTTGTTGTGGTAGGTAAAATTTCAAACATTTTATTGCTAAATTGCAAGCAATATCTAGGGCTAATAATGGAATAATTCGGGTTTTACTCAATTCATTTTCGGATTGTTACAAAAATTTAAATAATTGTTAATTTTTCATGATATTATACAAATCACGCAACATCGAAAGAAATCTAAGATTAGGGGATTCCCAAATTTTAATTTTCGAATAACTCAGTGTTTGAGTGAATTAATTTGCTTTTTTGAGTTTACATAAAGAGCGGTCGGAGCATAACAGTTAAGTACGTTGACTGTTGACACGAAATGCCCGGTTCGATTCCGGATAAGGTAAAAACTTTATTCTGGCCGTCTCTTATACAGAAAGGAGGGGGACCCCTACTGTATACGTACTATGTCCCAAGAAAACAGTATTCGCAAAAATGATAAGCAATTGCTCATCATGAATGCTGTCACGACGTCCGAATTCGGGCAAAACGACCAAGAAGAAGAAGATAAAGAGATTTCTTAAGATGTAAGAAAACTACTAGAACTTATTTAAATTTTTGGACATTTCGGACAAAATAGTATGAAACACAAATTATTTGATAAGCAGTAGGTATAGATTGTATAGATTGTTAATTAATCCCTGTGATAATTTTACATTTATATTTACATTATTAGATTAATTTACAGGTCGTGACTGGACAGATAGAAAATTTTGATTTGGAATTGTATAAAATATGCATGAATGGGAGCCCAATGGTATTATTGGATATTTTAAAGTATGTGTTGTCGCTAGAAACCATGTTGTTACCTGAAAATAATGAAAAATTTGATCAACTATTTCATTGTCAATTACAGTCTTACCATATGACAAATCCAGATAAAACGTTAGATTACGAAAAAATTAAACCGGTATTTCAAACATTTCTAAGCAATAGCAAGGCTTTTATTTTCCCTAAAAATTTCAACAAACTGTATCAAACATGTATAGATAATAAATACGAAACATTTATCAAATTATACAATTGTGTAATTAGAGATCAAATAGAACCGAATTTAATATAAGAAGATTCGCTACATAGTCGCTAATACTTGAAAATGTAGTATATCTAAAATTTAAATAATAAATATTCTTCTGATTGTAGTATCATTTTTTACATTAAAAAAAAATAAGATTTCCTCCTGAAAGTTTTTTAAAATGTTAATTAAAATAATTTTTTTATTATTTCTGATGATTTAGTTTTTAATTGTTATATTTTAAAATATTATGTATTATTCTGACGAAGGGTGCGTGAGCACTTGAAAGCTTATAAATATTAATTAATTTAATTGAATTAATTCGTGATATTAAACACAAAATTATAGTTATTTCACCCTTATGGATGTTTGTCGTTACAGTTGAGTTATAATAATAAATCAAAATAATTAAATTTCTGAAATTTTTATTTTATTTCAAATTGCTACTCAAAAAATAGGGTAATAGTGAAACTGAAAGCTTCTGAAAATTAATGAAGATTTCAGAATCATTAATTATTATTATTATTATAAAAATAATCAAATCTTTTCAAAAAAAATATCCAAGGGTTTACCTAAAATTTTTTTGACATAACAATTGAAATTTGTTTTCTTTCAAAGTCAAAATTTGGGTATTTAATTTATTTTCAAGACAAAGCCTTTGCTGGATTATTATCTACAATTATTAACACTTTTAACAGTGGGAAGTCTTGAAGTTTTTCTATAAATAGTATAAAATATGTAAGTTAATAAATTAATTCGTTCTAACTTGAAGTAAACTTCTAATTAATCGATAATTTTACCCTACCGACTCTATTATAGAACTTATTGGCGCATGACAATTGCTTGTTCGTTTTCGAGGTGAAGTTGCGTGTTAAAATTTAAACAATTATTGTAAATACATTTTTAGTTTACCTCAAAATCCCAATCCAAAATTGGTTACGAGAACTGCAAGTTTCTCAAAAATATTGCGTAATTTATGGTTTAAAATAATCGGTTACTTGGCAACTTTTCTACCGAAGCTCAAAAATGTTCTTTGAGATAGTTAGTTTAAGGAAAGTTTCCGTGTCAACAAAATTCACCTGTGGAAACTCCTAACAGATTCGTGCTTTTTCCTACCTACGTTTAGTATTATTTTAAGGGTGGCGTGTAACGAGTGATTTCTTAGCAATGTATTTCAAAAATTTTAACTATACCTCGCTTATGACCTTTGGAAAAATTAGAAAGTAAGTTTTTTTGTATATTTTTTACCAACGAAACTTGTTATTAAATATTTCAAAATTAATGTAAATTATGTGACTGATAACGATTTTAATGTGATATTTAAAAATTGAAGTGTATGAAGAGTTCGAAAGTTCATGTACCTACTTAAAATTAAATCTGATAAGCTCTCAAGCGGTCAGTGACCGAGAGCTTTTATGATATGTTTAGTTTTCGTGCGTGTATTTCACGAAGTGTTTCTTCTATGCAAATTTATTTGTTAACCATTGATTTGGATAACCTATATAGTCGAGAATTATACTACAGAAGAAAATGAGATTGAATATAATGTTCTGTTTTAGAAAGCAAAAATTATTTCCCAAATTGATTGAAAATCAAAACCAAACACGATAAATCTTCAGTATTACAGTTTAGTTTAAAATAACCTAGTCAGAGTCGATTAGGAGTAAGCATATGCTGGATTTGTTAGTTGAACTTTAGCTGCATTGGAAGGATTTTGTGTTTTTCGTTGATCCTTCCCAAATTTGCTTGTATAGTTTCAATTTTTTGATCTAATTTCTATCGTCTCAAATTTTCCATTACATGTCTGTATAAAATTCATAAGTCTTTCCGAAAATATTTTAATGATTTCCCTCATTATACACAAATTTACTAAACATTGAATCGAAAACAATGCTAAAGTTTTTCATATTCTAAATTCGATAGGATTAAAACAAAGATCAGAAAGATCTAGATAGATAGAACTTAATTGCTGTAAATATAATGTTGAATAAAAAGGAACCCATAGTCCTTGCCACGGAACTTCTGTGTTACGTCATCGCACGTAAGCATTTTACCCAACCAAAACAGTATCCATAATTGATTACCTTAGAGCTTAAAATGACTTAACACCACATTTCTGTGGCAAGGACTATTATGTTCAAAATATATTTACAGAAAATTTGGATCAGAGATTTCCTTCGGCGTTGAGATGATCACAATAAAACTTCTACTTTTCTCAGATTCGAACCGGATTCTTCACCATTAGTCAACGAACGAACAGCTAAATACGTAAAACTTTGAATCGTGAATAAACGACGATAAGCAATAAAAAGTCACCCCATATTTTGATATTTTAGAAAAAAGTGGAACTGTAATTTGTAGCGCGCTCGTCAGTAGCTACCTGATTTTGTTAAGTTGTACGTATATTTCTGGAAAATTTAACCACTCATAAAACTAACATTGCAGTAATTTTTCAAAAGTAGGTTAAAACAGTACTTTTAAAGTTCTGCTTTCATAATCCCCTAAAGTTCTTCAACAACTTGTATGCTATGTCAATATATCAAAGCAAGTTTTATTAAATATAAATTATGATATGGTTACATATTTTTGTTTTAAATATTAATGTTTTCATATGAAAAAGAAAAAGTTAATTAAAAATTTGTAAAAAAAAATGTAATAAGATATTTTTTTAACTGTGATATTACAATAACAATAATAAAATATAATTACGTTGTATTTATTTAAATATCAAATCTATAAATGTTATACAATTCGTGACTGCTTCCATGCTATAAAATAAATTCAACATTAAAATTCAATTTAATGAGTCATTCATGTTCTTTAACTTTGTGAAACGTAAATCAACCTAATGATCGCAAATATTACAAAAAAAATTAGAACAATTTGTAAACCTAATCATAATTTTTATGTCGCATAAAACTATCGTTGTAAGGATAATGAATTATTATTGCTCATTCAACTTTTAAAACTTTTTTTTTTATTATTTGTTCAAGTTTTTTCACACTAATTGCAATATGAGCCAATTAAAATTTTTTTTTTTTTTTTTTTTTTTATTTATAGTTTAACGTGCTTCAACTACGCGGTTATTAGCACTTTGTGTGGTACAGTTATTATATTTTATTGATTAAATTTAGTTTTTCAAGATAGTTGATCGCATTGGTTGTATTTCCTCGTTCTGGACTTAAATCCTGTTCCATTTTTCCTAAGATACCGCTCTCCTCTCGCTGTTCCGCATAACTGGGACACTCTACCATTATGTGCTCGACAGTTAGCACTGCACTGCACTCCGTGCACAGTGGCAGCGGCTCTTTCGCCAGTCTATATGAATGCGTAATTGCTGTATGTCCAAGCCGAAGTCTGGTTAGAGCGGTTTCCAGTGTTCTAGTGTGTTGTTCTAAATTTTTCCACGGTTTTATAGATGTCTTAATTTTGAGTAGTTTTTGGTTAGATTCTTTCCAGTGATTTTGCCATTGTTCATATATTTTATTTTTTATAGCAGTCGCAGCGTCAGTATGGAGCATGCGTGTTTTTATTTTTGCGTCAGGATTAGTTATTGAATTTTTGGCTAGTTTATCGACTGCTTCATTTCCTTGTATTGCAACATGTGATGGTACCCATATGTAAACTACTGTCTTTTGTATTTGTTCTAGCTGGTAGTGTAATTTTTTTATTTTGGTTATGATATAATTGATGTGATTGTTGTTGGTTTTTAATGATTGTAATGCACTGAAAGAATCTGTAATGATTAAAAATTTCTCCTTATCTTGTGTTAATATATACTTTAGTGCTTGATAGATGGCTGTAAGTTCGCCTGTGTGTATTGAAGTGTTATTGGGCAAGCGATATTGCTTGTTTGTATCATTATGCAAAAAAGCACACCCTACACCACCCTCTTTTTTTGAAGCATCCGTAAAAATGCGCTCAAAGGATTTGTATCCATCCAATATGAGGCCGAATTCAGTAATATATATTTGTTTATTTGTAATTTGCTTCTTGTGTCGTTGAAGTTCCAGATTGATTATTATTTCCGGTATGGTCCATGGTTCTATTTTGACTTTCTTGTTTATAAACACTTTTGGTAGCTGGTATTGGGCGTTTTCGAGGATAGAATTGAATCTTATATGGAATGGTTTTGGACGATTAGGGAATTGTCGATATCGAAGTGTGTTTCTTCGGGATAGTACGTTTGTGTAGGAAGTATGTGTTGGGTTTGTGATTATTTTTAGTGCATATCTTGTTGTTAGTATTTCTCTGCGTGTTTTTAAAGATGGAACTGCTGATTCGCAAAGTAGACTCTCTATAGGTGTTGTTCTATATGCTCCTAATATCATTCGCAGTGATGCGTTTTGTATTGGTTCCAATTTGTTTAATAACGTTCGTTGAGCCGAGGAATAAATGATGGATCCATATTCTATCTTAGATCGGATCATCGTTTGGTAAACCTTCAGTAGTGAGTCACGCTTTGCTCCCCATTTAGTGTTGGATAGAATTTTAAGCATATTTAGTGGTTGTGTTAATTTTACTTTTAAGTCATTTATATGATCTTTCCAAGTCAATTTGTTGTCTAATTTCATACCGAGATATTTGACTACCCTTGTGTATTTAATGAGGTGGTCGCCAATTTTAATGATGGGATGTTCTTTGCTGTCTTTTATCAGTCGTGTAAAGTGAATTGCCTGCGTTTTTTCTGGAGATATTTGAAAACCTGTTGTTTTTGACCAGGTTTCTATTAAATGGATAGTTTCTTGGAGTAATTCCTTGATGGTATTGAGGTCTTTGTTTCTACAGTATATTGCGATGTCGTCTGCGAAAAGTGCCATTTTCACAAGGCTGCTGATGTTATTTCCTATCGTGTTTATTGCTATAATAAATAATATAACGCTTATAGGTGAGCCCTGTGGAATACCGTTTTGCATTTCGGTTTTTGGTGAAAGAATTTCGTTTAATTTTACTTGGAATGTTCTCTCTGTAAGGATGTTTTCTAGAAATGATAATATGTTTCCTGTAATTTTCCATTCTATCATTTGCTTTATTACTAGGTGTCTCCATACGCTATCAAACGCTTTTTGCAGGTCTAAAAATATAGCTACCAGGTGTTCGTTGTTGAGAAAGGCTTCATGTATTTCAGATTCTATATTGAGTATTTGGTCGATTGTTGAATGTGATTTTCTAAAGCCTGATTGATTTTTTGTTAATAGATTGTTTATTTCTAACTTCCATATCAATCTTTTGCTAACCATCTTTTCCAGTAGTTTTGCAAGACATGACGCTAATGCTATAGGTCTATAATTTTGTGGGTTTGTTGGGTCTTTAGCAGTTTTCAGTATTGGTATTACAATTACTTCCCTCCATGTTTCTGGATATACATTTTCCTTCCATATATAGTTATAGATGTTTAAGAGAGATTGTTTCGCAGATAAAGATAGGTAATTTATGAAGGCATATGGGATATTATCTGGGCCTGGGCTAGTGTTTTTGTTTTTTTTTATATTTTCCTCTAATTCTTTTAAAGTAAACGGTTGATTTATTGGATCTTGTGTTTCAGTGTGGTTGTTTGTATGTTTTTCTTCAATCTCTTTCTCATAATTTAAAAATTGTTTGTCGTATGTTTCGTTAGAGTATGTTCTTTTTAAATTTTTAGCGATGATATTTACAATGTCTTCTTTTTTTGTAAATATTTGATTGTTGTCCTTTAGTGCTGGAATGGTGAATTGCTTATTTGTTCCTTTGATTGCTTTTATCTTGTTCCACATTTCTTGACTTGTAGTGCCTGTATTTATTGATTGTACAAATTGATGCCATGATTCAGTTTTGCTGGTTTTTATTATTTTCCTCGCAATTGCTCTCATTTTTTTAAATTCTATTAGGTCAGTGCTTGTTTTTGTTTTTCTGTATCTGTTAAATGCATGATGACTGTCTTTGAGGGCTTTTTTGCATTGTTCATTCCACCAGGGTACCGCTCGTCTTACGGAGTAGCCTTTGGTTTTATTTATTGTTTCGTTTGCTGCCGTATTTATGATTGTTGTTAGTTTTTCAAGTGAATTGTTAATGTTATTTTCTTCGTAAGGGTTGAGTGGTGTTTGTAACACTGTGAGTTTCGTATACTTTTCCCAGTCTGCGGTTTCTAGTTTCCATTTTTTTGCCATAGTTGTAGGATTTGTATCGGTATTTTTGGTAATGTTGATTGATATTGGGAAGTGATCACTGTCATATAGTTGTTCTAGCGGATACCATGTGGTGATTGGAGCTAATTGTGTTGTTGCAATTGCCAGATCAATATTACTAAAGGTGTTACTTGATGAATTAAAATGTGTAGGTTGCTTAGTGTTTAATATTACTAATGAATTAGATTGTAGGAGAATATCTTCGATAATTTTCCCCCGCCTGTCGGTATCTTTTGAACCCCATATCACGTTGTGAGCATTAAAATCTCCTACTATTAAAAAAGGCTTGGGAAGTTGATCTATTAGATTATTTAGATCAATTACCGTTATGGTATTGTTTGGAGGCAGGTATATATTACATATGTGTGTCTGCGTTGGTAGGTAGGCTGTGACTGCGACGGCTTCGATATCTGTTGTTAGATCAATTTTTTCAGAATGAATGTAGTCAGATATAAATATGGTTACTCCTCCACTAGCATGTTGTCGATTTTCTCTATGTTTGGAATATTCTTTGTATCCTTTTTGGCGTATATTTTGATTTTCTTTCGTATGCGTTTCTTGAAGGCATAGTATATGTGGTTGGTATTTGTTTATTAGTATATGGATTTGCGGTAATCTTGTAAAATATCCGTTTATGTTCCATTGTATTATGTTTGTTTCAGTTTCTGTTCTATGTTTAGTATTGGTGTTTGAATAGTTAGTATTTGTTTGGTGCGATTGTATGTTGGTATCTTGTTTTTTATTCATCATATACATCTTGACTAGATGTTGAGAGGAGGGTCTCACTAATATCCCCTGCCTGAGCTTTGGTAATGTTAGATATTATGCGCGTGAATCGGTACTTACATTGTTGGTGTTTGAGAAGGACTCTCAAGTCCTGCATTACGTTTAATGTGTTTTCGATATTTGGATTAAATTGACGTGCTATTTTTAAAGGTGTTTTGGTTCCATAAATTTCTTTGTAAAAAATTTCAAATTTTTCATATGTAAAGTCGTAGTGTGTAGGATTTTTTTCAAGTTCTTCTTTAATTGGTTGCAATAGTTCTTCTGTAGTCAGTTGTGTTTCTTTATCGCGTGCTGTCTTTGTCTTCTTTAGTTTCTTTTTTGTTTTTTCATGGCTTGTTTCTTTGGTTTTTAGTTGCCTTTTAGGAAGTGTTTTTTGTGTTAATGGTTGTTTGAATGTGTCTTCTTGCGTTATTTCCATGTTTTCCGATGAGTTTTCTGTAGAACTTGCCTGTAATGTACGTTTATTAAGTGATTTTTCCGAATATGTTGCTGATATTAAGATTTGATCTTGATTTTCTACTATATTTTCTATGATCTTTTCTGGTTCTATAAAAGGAGTACTTTCCTCTATTGGCGTTTCTACTACTTCCGTGTTACAGGAAAGATGTACTGAACAGTTAGCAGTGGAATGTCCAGCCTGGTAACACCGCTGACATCTGTGATCCTCATGAGTCAGAAAGATACGAAAATTTTCATTATCATATTTTATTACTGTCGTAGTTGGTATTAATATCTCCTCTTCGTTTTTCTCTACATACATGTATCTTCTAAAACTGATCACGTGTAAGTATTCAGGATCTTCTAGATATTTGATGAATTGTATAGGTGAAGTTTGTTTCAACTTAAGTTCGTTTTTAATATAGTCTTCTAATATTTCATTTGGAATGGTTGGTGACACATTTGATAGTATGAGTTTCTTTGATTGTGAAATTAGTCGTCGAATTTGTATATGATTATCTTCAACAGTTATGCTTTTTGTAGTTTGGAGAAGTTGATCAACGTGTTCCCTTGTTTTCAAATAGACGCATATGCGTTCGCTTGATATTCGTGCAGCTGCTATAATGTTCAATGGTTTGATGATTTTTCCAATTGCATAAACATAGTCTTTAATTTTTGTTCCTTGTATAGCATTTAGTACTATTGCTTGATCTTTTTTTGGGTGTTGGAATGATGCTTGCTTTAAGACATTTGAATAGGTGGTCTGTGTTTTTGTAGTTATTGCTTCCATTCTCCTGGTTATTACCCCTGTGGCTGAGGGTAATTTGATGTTTTGTTGATCTTTTTTTTTTCCAAATGCAATCCCTTTTTTTCTTTTTTAATTGGTTGTGCACATGCACTCTACCTTTGTCGTGCACTATGTAACTTAAACAATAATATTATTTTTAATTTCAAGCTGAAATCAATTTTATAATTAGATTTATAAATTTTGACTTTTGTTGAATTTGACGTTGACGTTTATTGAATTAAAATTTTCTTTGACGCGATTAAAAGTTTTCAATTTGCTAAATAATAGAAGTTATTGAGAAACCCTTAATGACTTGTTTGAGCTACTTTGAAATGTAGTAGTATAATATCTCATTTGAGTATCGATAAAATAGTTTCAGAACTTTTATAATAGCTACCCTCTGGATATCATCTATTCTTGTTTTACGTTAAGCTTTATCGATTTTCTCAACTTAAAATTTAATTCAATTACTTATCAGTTATCAACAATCAAAATTAATCCGATATAGAATTTAATCATAGCGAATGCTTTCTAATGAATAAAAATATTATTTTTGATTAAATACACAAAATGCATTTTTTTTATGGATTTCCCTGCAATAATGTTAAACAAGCTGATAGATATTTTCACTCTCCAATTTAGAGGTAATCCTAAAACCAAATCCGGTCGTTCAAATTGGTCCATGACGTCGGATTTTTGAAATAATGTTGGTAATTTTTGTAAAGGAATTTTACTGACGGAATGGGATTTCTCTCAAAATATTATTTCATTAATGGAGGAAGTTTTACTCTCTTTTTCGGCCTTATTGTCTATTCATTCATTCATTTATATATGATTCGACAACCTAAGTGCGTTTTGACCGTTCATTGGAACTTTCTAAATCCTTTTTTCGGGGTGGATTAATCCCTTGGTTTGCGGTTATCGTTTTCCTTACAGCGATCTATGTGTTTTTGCCCTTTCCACTATCTCCTTCCAATTTTTTCTGTTACACGCTGTGTTCCTCCATTCTTCTGCGCCCATAATTCTCAAGTCTCTGTACACATCTTCGGCCCATGTTGTTCTAGGTCTTCCTCTCCGTCCCATTGGCCTCTATTCCATCATCATTCTAATCGCTGTTGTCTCTGGGCTTCTCAATACATGTCCCATCCAAGCAATTCTGTGCGGCTTAACAAACTTTACAATATTTTTCGTCTATTACACAAATGTTAAAAAAAAGTTTCGGTATTTAGACCTCATAACTGCATACAGCAAGTTCGGTAATACCACGTCGTGTGTATGTTTACAGAAGGCCCTAAAATAGTCACATCATAAATTGAACTTACCCGCCGGATCCACGCAATGCGACTGTTACATCATTAAATGATGTCTCGTCTAAAAACTAGTGGAAACCTTAAGGTTTCCTGGGATAGACCTGATTCATATTGAATGAAAGATTCGGGTCTATTCTGTAACTTTAGCAACTTGCTAAAAATGAGCAATATTGCTAAATAATAATTTTGCTGGAGCAAAATTTTCATGGCAGATTACACCCCGGTGGTTTGCCATTGCCTGCCGAGGGGAGACGGCCACAATATGATTCTTGCTTCGCCCGGAGTCGAACCGGGTTCTCTGTGTTAGCAGTCTATGCGTTTAATCGCTATGCTAACGATCAGTAAATCACATAAAAACAACAATGACATAAGCATTAAAACAACAAGCAAGAAGATATCCATAGCAACTAGGAATAATGAGGATTTAGAGTGAATTTTTTCCTTAGTGGTTGGCATGTGACTCGGGCTTGCGCGGCAAATGTGGAGGGAGAACGCTTGACACTCAATTCCACCAATAATTGACACAAACATAGAACCGAAATGACAAATATTCGTTTCTGCACATTAGCCACTCCCAACCGCTAAGGAAAAAATTCACTCTAGCTTCATTACTGGTACAACAATTATCCGACTAAGAAATAATCAATATTGCATTCTACCATACCAATATGAATACAGACTTTTACTAATATTTACTTCTTCACTCAAATTATTTAATGAAATAACAACACAAATCGAATCACATATTTCCATTAGTTCCATAGTAATATATAAAATGCGTTGTGCAAAGAAACTGTTAAGCATTCCAAATGACATCTGCTTGAAACGGTTCTTATTATGAGACGAAGAATAATAATATTATATATCGGGAAAAGCCGGGACATCCTAGACCGATCACTCGGATCGACCGGCGATGGTCGAAAAGATCTGGAAGGATCTGGAATCAAATACCGGAAGAAAATCTTAGTGGATCCAACACTGAAGGATTCAGACCATGGATTCAAACTAAATGCATGCAATCCATGAGGTTTGGAATTTTTTTACAGAGCTCATACTCTGATACTGAATCTCAGCGCAACGCAAAGAATATCTAAATCACGCACCTTTCATTTGTTTACACGATAAAAATTTAACTTAAAAAAATTCAAATCTGCCTTTTTGTTCTAATTTATTAATAAAAAGTTTATTTTAAAATTCAATTAATTCTTTCGAGTACATTCCAAATATAATTATTTTAAGATTCGAATCCGGTGCACTGCCAAATCAATAAATTCGTCAGTATTATACAATATCAATAATGTTTACGTCTAACACCATTGATTTCTATGCTCGTATTTTTAGATAAGCATCGCTAATGCACATGGAATGGTTTAAGTAGTCAGACGTGTATATAATTTTCAAGTTTTCTATTTCAAAGCAAACAAAATCAACAATTTCGATGGAGAGATATCAGCAAATAGCGGTGGTAGGTGAAGGATCTTATGGTTTGGTTTTAAAATGTAAGCATAAAGAAACCGAACAAGTTGTTGCAATAAAGAAATTTTTGGAGACTGAAGAAGATGCAAATGTTCGAAAAGTAGCATTGAGAGAAATTCGAATGTTAAAGGTAAATTATTTGGCTTCTTGCGCTTTCTTGAAATTTACCCTCTTTATGTTTTTTAGAGGTTAAGACACGAAAATTTAGTAACTTTAATAGAAGTATTTAGATGTAGAAAAAGATTTTATCTAGTTTTTGAACATTTACAAGGCACAGTTTTAGACGAATTAGATAAAAAATCTGGTGGTTTGGATGAAAGAACATGCAGAGATATAATTTTTCAAGTAACAAGAGCGGTTCATTTTTGCCATATGAATAATGTAAGAACAATAAAAGCTTATTTATTCCATCACTAATTGTTTTCCTTCTAGGTTATTCATAGGGATATAAAACCAGAAAATGTTTTGGTTTCTTCTTTAGGAGTAGTAAAATTATGTGATTTTGGATTTGCCCGATTAGTTAGTATAGCTGGAGAATGTTGTACAGAATATGTTGCTACAAGATGGTATCGAGCGCCTGAATTACTTGTAGGAGAAATTAATTATGGTGCTCCAGTAGATATTTGGGCAATTGGATGTTTATATGCAGAAATGATGAGCGGTGATCCATTATTTCCTGGGGATAGTGATATCGATCAATTGTACCTCACAATTAAATTACTTGGTAAAAATAATGTAATAATCAATAAATAAATAAATACATACATTTTTTGCAGGAAAACCTTGTTCAAAACATCAACAAATAATGATAAAAAATTCTCATTTCGGCGGTATAATAAAATCATCAGCAAGCGAAAGTGGTTTGAATAAGTTATTTTCGAATTGGACAACGATCAGTTTAGATTTTGTAAATTGGTGCTTAAAAATGGATCCTCAAAGTCGTCCTACTTCTGAAGAACTCTTAAGTCACAAATTATTTACTTATGATAATTTTACACAAACGTTTTTACGTGATCTACGTCAAAAGGTGATCGCTGAATTCAATGAAAATCCACTTCTTCGGGGCATACGAGATCAAGTTCTATCTTCCACTGACAGAATCAGCCGAAGGGAAGAATTAATTAGTAAACCTAAGAAGTTTTTGCAATCCTCAGAACTTCAAGTCAAACAAATTCCAGAACCTCACAAATGGCAAATTAAAGTGGGAGAAGCGGTTAAACGAAAATTAAGCAATGATACAATAAATAGCTGTGATAACTTTAACGCATCGAGAACAAACCAAAAACGGAGTTTTCAAAATATCCAAACAAAAGAAAGTTCCCTGCAAACAATGATAAAAGAAAAAATAAGTCAAGAATTTGCGAGTACACAAAAGTTGAATCAAAGCTTTGTGCTTCCTCCAACAACACAAAAACGAAGATCCGACATTGAAAATCTTCAAAAACCTTTAGGAAGTCTCGTAAAACTTAGTCAAAAGTCCGATATTTTACGACCTGGATCTGCGCAAAAAGAAGAAACAGATTCTTCGTCTCCGCCCCGTTTCCAATCACTTCAATCTAACGTATCAGATTTTAAGTCTCCTTCACGTGCATCACTCGCTTCCCAAAATATTTTACATCCCAGTATTAGTAACATTTGCTTTTGCAAAGACACTAAACAGAAATCTACTATTTTACAAACAATCCACAATACTTCGATTAGAAATACTTTCAACCAACTGCCTTTGGCTCATCCTCCAAGAGGACAGTATATACGAAAAACTGAGAAAGGACTTTACTGTGAACCACCCCTAAACATCCTGGATTCCACAAATCAAAATAATACTTCGGACTCAAACTTTCTGACAAATACAGGAAATAAAATCAAAAGGAAAGAAAAAACGAAGTACGATGAATTCACATTACCGACTTGTCCAGGTGGTAAGTAAAACTGAAATGCACTGATAAAATTTGATAAAATTTGCTTCTAGCTATTTGCTGTCCAAATAAACCCAGTAGAAATCAATTAACTGGTAGCACGGAAGCATTGCCTACTTTATCTATAACTCCGGTAAGTGAAATATATTATAATCAGACATAATATGATTTGCTGCTTTTAGCTTAAGAAAGTGCCTAACTTAGTAAATTTTCCTTTCAGAGAACTAAATCATCAATATCACAGAAATCAACAAATTCGCACTATTTATCGCAACACTTACAATAATAAAATGAGTTAAAAATTAAAAGTTAACAAACTAAATAACATTAACAATCAATTTATTACTAAAACTATCTTGCATAGAAATTTCCGGGGGGGGGGGGGAAATCGGGCTCACCGAGTGAGTGAGAGATAAAACTGACTGCGACGGTTTAAGCAACATTTATGCAGTTATGCTTTTCATATTTTGACGGATACAAAATCGATCAACGACGAATCAAAAAATGACAAAACAAATGTTAGGAAACATATGCCTGTTTTCACCAACAATTTATTTAAGAATTTCCTAGTAAAGAATTACTTAGCTAGGATTATATAATTGTGATTGGTGAAGTTTGACATAGTATTGACATAAAAAATTCATTTGTCAAATTTGACCAATCAAATTTATGGAATCCTAGCTAAGTAATTCTTTACTAGGAAATTCTTAAATAAATTGTTGGTGAAAACAGGCAATAGACTGTTCTATTGGTTCGTTAGTGTTGCCGAAAGCTTGCAAAAGAGTTTGATTAGCTTGATAACTTTTAAATTTTAATTTAATAATAATTTCACAATTTATATATTTTAATAAAAATATGTGCAATCAGTCGCAAACACATAATTTAGACATATATCCTATGGGATATATAGCAAAGGTAGTCAGAATTTAAATTTAGAAGGATAACAAATTTAAAATCCTTGCCACGAATCTTAAGTATTACAGCATTGTACACCTGATCGTACGTAAGTGATAAGTACCATCATGGTTAAACAAAGCAGCCTTCATGACTGGTTAGATTAATATGACGTAACACTCAAGTTCTTTGGCAAGGACTATAGCTAACTTTGATTAAAATTCGGACTTTGGAAAAGTTCCTGATGCAATTAGTCTTTAAGTCTGCCTGTGATATTAAAAAAGTTTCATTCAGTTATCCATTCAGAATTTTCAAAACTTGCAGTTTTTATATATTTTCTTTTAATTCATATCCACTAAAGATTATATCATCACTTCACATACATAATATAGGAAATTAAAAAATGTTTAAAGAATGATTTAATTTTACTTGGCTAGAAATTTAAATTTGCTAACTTATTGTTTCAATTAATTCCAAAAATTATTATTTAGCAGATCAGTACAAAATTTCGCGTACTTACACTGTAAAAACCATAACAAATACGAAATAAGGAAAATGAATAATTTCTTGGCATTTAAATTTCCTACAAAATCCGTCACAGATTTGTTTCAAGTTTAAATTATAAATGGTTAAAAGAGAATTAAAAATTGTATTATGATTTGTAAAAATTTTCATGTTGATAAAAGACTTTGAAAGTGTATGGGGGGACAGCAAAGTTTGCTATTGCAAGGGGAAGAAAAATTCCTAGGGCTGGTCCTACGCCGTAAATAAATTAACATTTTTATAGTCATTGCGCTTTAGTTAGCAGTTTGTAAATATTTCTGAAACGAATGTACTTGAGAAATTAATTTTATACAGAATTGTTTTGTGACTGGTTTGTTATACTATATAATAATACTTACAACAAATAGGGTCTCAAATGCTAGAGAACTGTAATTTTAACAAAATATATAATTTTACAATTTTTATGGTTTCTTTACTATCCTGGCGCTAAAACCACAATTTTAACGAGCTTGATTTGCCTTAGAAGTTGTAAAGATTCTCTATTATAAAAATAAACCAACTTTGTAAATAAATTCCTAAAATGAGAGTAGTCAAATTCGTAAAAATATAAATTTATAAATATTCAATTTTTCTTCCAGGATGTGAGATATAGAAAAGCCAAAAGAAAATATGGTTGCATCGATAGTAAATGTACCTGATCATCAAAACCAAATGAAAGGAAGGGTTGATTTTTTTATTTATAAGGTTTATAAATTGTTATTATTTATACATTTTATTATTTTTAAAATAATAAATAAACAAATATCAAAACACTATTTTTATTATTTTAGCTACATATAAATAGTCACTTTATAATGTATCAATGAAAATGATAGAAATATAAAAATTGTTAACTAATTCATAAAGTTCTAAGCATAAACAATTAAATATTGTATTTTTACTATTTCCCAGTTTTTGGTCCTCTAAACCTGGGATAAAACTGGAAATTCGTTATTTGGAAATTCGTTTTTCAACAAAAATAATACTTTTCAAAACAGTGAATTTATTTTACTTACTTTTTGAGTTTTTCAATTTATATTTCGTATTTTAGGGGTTTCAATAATACGGCATACATTGTCATTTCTAAGGCAACAGTTAAAATATTTTTTAATATAAAAAATTCGCGATTAAAGATTCCTATAAGGGCAATACAAATTAAACGTTATTTCTTTGCTCGATCTTAGCTTTGCCTTAAAAACAACATCATTTACACATTTCTTTAATTTCCAAATAAACCATTTAAATAATTCCGACTCATTTCAATTTTACCAATACGATTGGATATTTTAGAATGAAAAAACTGTAAACTTAATCCTAAATTCTTAAACAACTATATAGTCAAAACATAATTAACTAAAATTACTACAAAAAAGTAAAAATCACAGCAAAAATTTACAAGGCATTCAGTTCCTTTACAATAATTTTATCTTACTAACTCTTCCATCGCCAAACAGCCATTTTTTGGACACGCACGCTCTAATTTTTCGCCTCCTGATAATGGAAATTGACGATGATAATTTATAAGATCACCTAAAACAAACAAATTTTATGTAAGTTTTGCATTACATTAATAAATATAATAGCATGAAAAGCGTCGTTTTTAGATAGTTATGGTTTTCTTGAAATCAAGACTAGCTGGAATGGAATACAACCAAATTTGCTTGTATTCAATGCTCTGTGATAAAAAAAATGGCACCTGCAAATTTGTAAACAGTCCTTGCAATTTATTTTGTACGTATACGCTAATTTGTTGTTCCATTTCGGTATTTTATTCCCCTAGCAGATTTCGTGAATAAAAGAAAAGTTTGCCAACTTTGTTTTTTTTTGCTAATAAAAAAATACAAATGAGAATCTCGTTAATCCGTTCATGAGCGTGAGTTTGGAGACGGACCATTATTTTTACTGGTACTTAAAACTTATAAGTAAAAATAATGAAAAAATAACAGTATATTAACAATAACAAATAAATTGCAAACAACCAAATGGAAATTCATCAAAACTGTTAGAAATTACGGAGCCGTATGCCGCAGCTGTCGTCCTACACGCGTACTTTCCATTTAGCAAATGGTTTTGCAGAAATAATATTTTATAGTATTTATTAAATAATAATAACGGTTAGCAAAGCAATAACTATAAAACTAAAAGGAAAATAATATAAAAAAACATAAATTTGATCCTAAATTCTAGGTTATCTGAAAACCGTTGCTTTAATTTCCGCGGTATGAAAATGATAGTATTCATAAATATTGATTTCTATTTAATATTCAGGGATATACGCAATTGTACCTGATAGTTTAAGACAATAAGCATCCCAGATCACGCTTAAACTCGTGACACTAATATCTAAATTATGAGAACTTGTTTGGAGAAACAATGGAACATAATATAGTTAACAAACTTTCGGTTCGAGTAAAATTTGAGACAAACTATTTAAAGTTTACTATAAGTAGGTGAATTTAAATTATTTATATCAATTTATTAAAACAATGGGATCCAGCAAAACGTAACTGTTTCCCATAGGTTTTGATTTTTAATATAAAAAAACACCAATTTATTTTCTGTATTTATTTTACGTGCTAATACTCTAGCATACAAGTGGACTGTGTACTGTGTCGTTGCAGTCTTGCAGTTCCCTTTCCTTCGCTTAACGATACCAATGCAGTGGCGTTGCACATCGCGGTATATTAAGTTCAAATTCCCAACATACTCCCCACCTTGAAAATAAGAATTTTTCAAATATTCTAACATCAATTGAGATAATACATGTTATGAACTTAAGTACTAAGTGAATAATATAATAATACAACACATAAATATAAGTTTAAACAAAATTAAATTCAATAATTCAAAATTAAAATGTTTACATAATATAAGGTTAAACAATTACATGTTATAGTCTGACATAGGTAACGGACATATTTTTGTAATTGCTCTTTTCAAATTTTGTGTCTGAGTTTTCACTGTCACTACCCGTATCACACCGTCACTTCCTGGATGGCTGTCTACGATTCTTCCCAATTTCCATTTAAGTGGAGGTACGTGATCTTCCTTCAGTAAAACTAGATCGCCTATTTTTATGTTGTCTTGCCTTTGCAACCATTTTGTTTTGTGCTGTAATTCAGCCACATATTCCTTTGACCAACGTTGCCAAAAATGTTGGACAATTTGCTGCAAATGTTGAAATCTTGACAGACGATTTGATGGAATGTCAATAAGACTTGGATCTGGTACGGTCGTTAAGCTTCTTCCAATTAGGAAATGTGAGGGAGTTAGAGGTTCAAAATCATCAGGAGAATTGGACAAGGGACATAATGGTCGGGAGTTTAGAACACCTTCAATTTGTATTAATATAGTCAAAAATTCTTCAAAAGTTATTAACGCGTTACCCATTGTTCGTTTTAGATGATTTTTAGCCGATTTTACCCCAGCCTCCCAAAGGCCGCCAAAATGAGGGCTCCTAGCAGGAATAAAATGCCAATCAATATTATCTTTACTAGCATTTGTATTTAAAACCGTACTATTTTTAATTAAAAATTTTCCCAATTCCTTTAATTCTGAATTTGCTCCGACAAAATTAGTGCCGTTATCAGAGTATACTCGTGATGGTATACCACGCCGTGATGTAAATCTTCGGAGAGTTGCTATAAATGCTTCAGTTGTCAGTTCAGTAACAGGCTCCAAATGAATAGCCTTTGTTGTAAAACAAATATACAAACAAATATAACATTTGATTATCTTTCCGCCTCTCCCCTTATGTTCCTTTACTGAAAATGGACCTGCATAGTCTATCCCGGTGGTATAAAATGGATACGTTGTAGCCAATCTATCTCGCGGTAAATCTCCCATTATTTGTGTTAGTTGAGTTGGGGCAACTCGAAAACATTTTAAACATTTATGGACTACTGCCTTTGCTAGATTTCTCCCTCCCGTGGGCCAAAATCTTTCTCTAATAGAAGATAGTAAATGTTGAGGTCCAGCATGCAATAACCTAATATGTTCGCATTCAAAAATTAATTTTGCTAGAGGATGCCTTCCTTGAATTAAAAATGGATGTTTTTTATTAAATTTAAAGTTAGAATGTCTGAGTCGACCACCTACCCGAATTAATCCATCTTTATCTAAAAATGGAGACAATTGCATGAAATTTGTTTTTGGTCGAAATTTGCCTTTACCTTGTAGATAATTTAATTCTTCCGATAAACTTTCGTTTTGAGATAATTTTACCAATCGCGTCATAGCATTATCAATTTCTACTACTGTTAAGTTGCCCGTGATTTTATTTTTGTGATTTTTGCAGTTATTTGTAAATCGCAAGCACCAAGCTACCAATCTTTTTAATTGGCTTAATGACGACGAAGTATGAAATGGAAATAACTCTTCGGTTTTTACTAAATTTACTGTTTTAATAATTTTTAATTCAGTAGCATCTTCACTGAATTTATTCCACTCATATTCTGGCCATTCGTTGTCAGATAAGGAGAGCCAATCAGGGCCCTTCCACCAAGTAGAGTTATTTAATTTGTTTGGCAAGACTCCTCGTGATATTAAATCAGCAGGATTGTCTGCTGTGTTTATGTAAGACCAATTGTTTGCGTCGGAAATATCTTGTATTTCCGCAACCCTGTGTGCTACAAAAACTTTTAAACTGCTTGCTGGCAATTTTAACCAGCTTAAAACTATTGTGGAGTCGCACCAATATCTAAATTTTTCAATTTTTACATCTTTTAATATTTTTATTATCTTTGATGTCAATCGTGCCGATAACAATGCACCACATAATTCTACATATTGTTGCCTCAACTTTTGATTTTTATACAATTTAGTCTCTAAGTTGAGAAAACGCCTTTTTGCAGTTTTTAATGAATTTCCTAGTTGTTCCTGTGGTTGTTTAAATGGTATCGATACTATAAATCTCCCATGTTCATCACGAGTTGTTGTTTCGGTAAATATTGCATCACAACGTTCTTCGTCGACTGATTTAAATTTATCTTCATGGTATTCTTCTACATCCCAAAAAGTTTTTAATTGCTCTTGAATATCAATATTTATTGACGAATTGCAAATTGTTCTTTCAGGTTTGCTGCCATTTTTGTGATCGCCACCAAATGGACCAGCAATAATCCACCCCAATACTGTTTTTTGTAACATTGGTAAATTGTTACCTAGTTTTATTTTTTCTGAACAGATCAAATTCCAAAATATATTAGCCCCCAGTAATAATTCAATTTTATCAGTTTTGTAAAACCCTGTATCGGCCAATTTGATATGATGTGGTATTTTAAATAATGTTGCATCATGAGTAATCGATGGTATATTTTCTGTAATTTTGTCAATTACATAGCAATTAATGTCAACCTTATATGACGTATTACAAGACTTTATCTGTACTGTAGTTTTATTTTTTATATTTGATGAAATTTGATTTATACCAATTACTTCCACATCTACCTTTGCCTTTTTTAAATTTAATTCGTTGCATAATTCTGTAGAAATAAAACTGCTCTCCGCACCACAATCTAGTAGTGCGCGAACATTTCGTTCACCAATTTTTATTACCGCTGTTGATAGCAAAACATGTTGCCGTGTTATCATGCCACAATTTGCCTGTACAACGTTCTCCTTTTGTAATAGTGTAGAATCAGTAGTATTAACCTCACCTGCACCCATATCTTTGTCTAAGTGATAATGCAATAATGAATGGTGCTTTCTTTTGCATGAAGTGCATCTTCCTGCGTTGCATTCCGTACTAAAATGATTCCTTTTGAGACAGTTGAGACATAATTTTTTCTTTTTTGATTCCTCTGTTCTTTTGATTGCATTTAAGTTTAAAAAATCAGCACATTTGTAAATATAATGCTCGTTACTATCGCAAAAATTACATTTTATCGGTTTTCCTTTGTATTTATTATCTTCATTTGTACCTATTACTAACGCAGTGGTTGATTCTGTGTTTTTTATATTTCTGTTGCTATTGAAATTATTATAAACCTTTTTTTGTTTGCTTTCTAATGTTTCTAAAAGATCGCATCTACCCTTTAAAAACGTTGTTATATCTTTAACTAGAGAAAATTCCTCTTTTAACTGGCTAATTTCCCACTCCCGTTTAGTTTGAGTATCTAATTTATTTGTAACTAAGTAGAGTATGATTGTGTTTAGACGCTGTTCTGTCGTACCCAATGTTTCCAGTGATAGTACATGTTTCGAAAATTCATCTAATAATTTTCTTAACTCAGTACTACCTTCCGCCTTTACCAACGGTAAATTGAAAAGTGCCCTTACATGATTGTTTATCAATAGTTTTTTGTTATCATACCTATCGCAGATTAAATCCCACCCAATCTGATAATTTGTTTCCGTTATTTCTAATGATCTGATTATTTGAGCAGCTGGTCCTTGCAAACTGGACTTCAAATAATGCAGTTTTTCCGTGTTTGAGATTTTTGTATTTTTATGTATTAAGGATTTGAACAAATCACGATACTCTAACCAATTTTCATAACCGCCTGAGAATTTAGTTAATTCTATTCTGGGCAATTTAACATGACTCGTATTATAATTTTGATTTACACAAATACTAGAATTGTTTTGATTTGAATCGCCAGCTTTCTTTTGATTTGAATCGCTAGTACTGGAATCTATTTCTGAACCAACAACTGACTGCGCTCGCGAATTTTGATTTGAATGAACCGGTAAATTTAGTTGATTAATGTTTTTTAATCTGTAATCACTTATAAATGATTCCGCCTTTGCAACAATTGCAAAATATTCGTTGTCAAAGTTAGCACTCTCCTGATATTGTTCATCTAATTCTTCATCTTCGCAAATTGTTTCAATTGTTGACTGTATTTCTAAAAATTCCTGATACAAGCCCTCTATTTTAGCAACCCTTTTTTCTAATTCAATTATGTCCTTATTTTCAAATTTATAATTCGCATCATAATTATCTACATGATTTTTAAAACAAGTTAAGCTTTGTTTTTTACTTCCCCTGCTTCGTTTTAATGTTTTTAAATTTGACATTGTAAATATTTATAATTTACCGCTTGAAGGTTTCTATAGTTTGATAAGGAAGTGGATAAAGATAAAGCACTCACCGTACCATCTGCCTTGCATTCCAGGTTCCAAACGTTCAACCAAATATTGTTTGTATCGCGTAGGATGCCAAGTTTTTCGTATTTATCGGGACTGCAGTTTGACTGGTCCAATGTATTTACCAAGTTTTTCCAAATTTTAACAATTAATAATTTAATTAATTGTCGTGTTGTTTTGTCCAATGTATTTTCCAATTTTTAACATTTAAATTAATTGCCGTGTTTTTCTATCCAGTATTTTCATTTATCCAAATTTTAACAATTAACTTAATTGCCGTGTTCCTATCCAGTTCGAAGTTGACCAATGTTTCCCATAGGTTTTGATTTTTAATATAAAAAAACACCAATTTATTTTCTGTATTTATTTTACGTGCTAATACTCTAGCATACAAGTGGACTGTGTACTGTGTCGTTGCAGTCTTGCAGTTCCCTTTCCTTCGCTTAACGATACCAATGCAGTGGCGTTGCACATCGCGGTATATTAAGTTCAAATTCCCAACAGTAACTGTCCCATATAAGCCTCAGTTTCTCCGTGACCTTAAGAAAACCATTACATTTTTCATTAGGAACTTACTCTTGAATTTTCGTAAATATTTGCACGCAAAGCAAAACATGCAAATGATTATACAAACATGTGGGAACCATTTTACATATTTTTACTGTAACAGGTGAAAATGTAGCTACTGTTTTGATTGGCATTGCCAGGTGCATAATCTACTTTTTGCTCAAGAAAAAAGAACAAAAACTTAATTTACAGATATTTTCCACTTTTCAAAATGTCAATAATATAAAAGAAACACGTGCCAATGAAATAAAAAAAAACAAAGAAATTCAGAAATCATAAGTTCATCTATTTACTGTGCAAAGCCTGCGATAACATTTCCACCTATTTGATCTGCGTACATAGGTAAATTAAGTGATTACAGCTTAAATCTATAAAGACCTTGAATTTAATAATATTATAATGACAATTAACATTCCTAATTATCTCGAGCGAATAAAGGAAACCACACTTGCACATACGAGAACATTGTTTCTTGTTTTCTCTTCAAGGCTACATTGTGCAGATACTTTGTGGTAAACTATGCAAATTAAAGGAATTAAATAAGCATAATTAATTAAAATATTTTTTTTCAAGTTTAAATTTAAATCAGTAAGAAAAGAGAACAAGAAACGCATCTTCTTTGTCGCAATTCTGTAACTTACCCAAGGTTTGATGTGCAATATGATTTTTTCCCAAGAAACTGTAATGTTTTGCAGCTGTAACCAAATAGTGTTTGCACTTGTCTGGAGCTTTATATGATAATGCGTATCCCCAAATCCTTTCTGACAATCGTACTAAAAACGTTCCATCTGGTTTATCCGACAAGAGGTTTTCTGCTTCCAATCGAGTTATTAGACCTAAAATGAATTCCGTATTTAAAGACTGGCTGAAGCTCAGTAAGTAAAAAAATTATATTGACATACTTTCTGGTAGTAGTTAAGAAAGCAACGTTAAATTAATTTTTTGTTAAGCGACTATAAAAACTGGATGCTTATAAATTAATCAAGTTCTTCGATGTTATTACAGAACAAGATTGAAGATATTTAAGACGATGTCGCTTTTCTAATTTGTAGTTATTAGCTATCGCAGATTTTACTTTTAAAATTGTAACTTTCGATTTTAGAAGTGACGTATGCGTTGCCATTGCTTTTTATTATATTATTGCGAATATAAACAATTAAAACGTGGGCAGTTAAAAGCTAAAATAACGACTCACCATGAAACCAAGGTTCCATATTGTTGGTCGAATCAACTCCAGCTTTCTTAGGTAATTCATTTGTACCGTACCAATCAAGTACAGCCTGTTTGCCTGGTGGAACACCTGACGCAGCTTCACTGTAAGCAGCTTCCAATTCTGTGGCACTATTAAGTCTGTGTTGTTCTCGAGCTTTCCTAGCAATTTCCCTAATTTGTAATTCTGCTTCCTTAGCCTTTTTTTCTGCAATTAGAAATCAGTCATACATTACGAACAATTTCTTTTTACTGAAAAGTTTTACTAACCTTGTTCTCTCCACACAACTTCCTGTTTCTTTTCAGCTTCTTCCGCTTCCCTCGCTGTTTGCAACCGTTTATTTTGAATTTTTTGAAAAATCTCACTCGTTCTTTCTTCCGTCAGTCTTTTTTCCCACAACGCAACCCTTTCGGCAACTTTTTGTGTGTTTAGTGAAATTTCTTGCAGTACATCTCTAGGATCTATTATATTAAACCTATTTTTAGTTTGATAATGGTTAAAAGCGTAATTATTATTTCTAATTGGCTTATTCATTTTTTCACGTAACTCATCAACCGAACAATAAATATCAACATCATCTTCGATTGTAAGTTTTGGAGAACAAATTTCATCCTCAATTTTTGGTGTTAGGTCGATGTATTCGGATAATTTGGCCTCTACTTGCTTACGAATTTGCTGAGTTTCTTTCTCAGCAAGATTTCTTGCTTTCTCAATCGCCTCTCCTTTTAAAATATCTTCTATGCTTTCATCATTTTCGTGTTCACCCATTACCCAAACCCACGGTTCACCATTCGATCCTGTCAAAAAATCGACCGCTTTCTTCTTTTCTTTCTCCGATTGTTTTTCGGATATTATTTCTTGGTCCCATATATTCCACTTTCTCACCTGCTCTTCCCGCATTTTGCAAAACAACGTCTGTTTTTGTTCTTCGTCTAAACCAGCCAGAATCTCAGGATCGACCCACATATCTTTTAAAATTTGTTGCAACATTTTTGTTCTGTAACAAAATATAATATTTTACAATAAATTATTACATTCTCAAATCAACACGAACGGAGTGCAAATTTTTAAATACTATGTGAGTTATCGTTTATCACCATTTGTTTAGGAAATACCAAGAAATCGTAATCTTTAAAATAAATATAATTACATAAAGGATTTAGGAACTTATAGATCAACAATGATAAGTTTAAATGAGCAATAAAATTTATTTGAAGTTAATAATAAATTGTTTACAAAATAATAAAAAAAAAAATGTACGCAATATTTGAGTTGGTTTTTCTGCGGAAATAATGAAAATTGCCATCGTAAAACTAAACAACACGGAGGAGCTATAGGTTTATTTTAAATTCAAAAATTTATTTACTCAACAGTCGTTAATGAAATAAATGAATAAAAAGTATTGAACTTGACTCCTCCTACGTTAGGTCAGCATACACAATTATGTAAAATTTCGTAAACAATGTGGAATAAATAATTATGTGTGTTAAAGAAAGTGGAAAGTATTACGAAATTTTGAACTGAGTTTTCATAAAAACTAGAAATAAAATTTCTTTTACTAATTACTTTTCTTTAACGAGCAGACTTTTTAAATGTACAATTTTAAGCATTACCTTGGTGGTGGTATGTGGATGATACAATTATTTATAATAAACTTTGAGGAAGTAAAATTTATAGCTTCCGTACTTGTATTGTATTTGTTAAAATTGTCCTACAATCAAAATATTTACTATTATGCTGACGCACGAATAACTCGCAAAATTTACATATTTATGACCCAAATTAGGAATCATTTGATATTAACAACGATAAATAAGGACTGATAACTTATCGACAAATATTTATGAGTGACACACTTGAGCGGAAGATTAGCCTTGTATAATATTATCTATTAAGGTAAACCGGAAAATAATATTTTAACACGTTAGGGAAAAAACGTTAGAAAATAAATTATACGTCGCATTACCAAATGTTTAGAGTAAACACTGATCTGCGATTCGATTTTTTAGGAAAATCATCAATTTTTTGTCAATATGACTATTGAAAAAAACGAATATTAATAATGAAGCCATTACTGGATAGACAAAAATTGTAACCCACACTACCGAGTTATTATGTAAAATAAAGAGATAGTAATCGATTTCAAAAAAGTACACACACAAAAACCAAAAATGCAGAGAAATATTAGAGAAATATCAGGACATATCCTCCTCACTTTTCTGCATCTTAACCATTATAAACCATCTGCGGTCTGAAAACGACCCGCTATAACTTCCAAAGCGGCCCGAAATAAATTTCTTTCCTTAATTTCTTTTATTTGATGTAATTGAAATAGAGGAAACGAAAACAAATTTGAGGCAAAGGAAAACATATTTAGAGTAAACAAAAACAGATTTGAGCCAAACGAAAATAGATTTGGAGCAAATTAAAATAGATTTGGAGCAAACGAAAACAGATTTGGAGCAAACGAAAACAAATTGTGTCCTTCGCCACAGCGCTATAGAAACTCCACTAACCGTTACTTTGATACCTGCTCCGAAAATTAGTACTGCGTTACAAAATAAACGAAAGTGGTGGATTTTCCCATTTGGGAAAATATAAAAAAAACGACAAGGCGGATTTGAAGAAAAACGATAAAACTGACCTAATGAAATATCAGAACGTCTTTCGATTGGTGATACCCCTCCAAATAGTAAATGAGTTACTAGTAAATGTTTGTCATTCATTATTAATTTGTTTAATCTGGACCGACCATGAGATAACCCAACTTCTATTTTATATAAATTTTCATCTATGCAACAATATATTAAATTTATCAACGTAATATGAAAAACATTACTCTGATTTGCTCAAAATAACTTCCCAGTTCAAGTTACCAACTTGTCATCTAATTATTTGGTTAAAACATTTCGTGACAAAAATAGTGTCTTTTGGTTGATTTAAGAGACACTGTAAAAGAATTGAACGTTGACTACTCAAAAGTGCACCAAATCATTCTTCAGCTAAGTAAAGTATCTGGAATTGGAACTATAAAACTCTGCTTAACCCAGTTCACTTATCTTTTTTAAGCATATCGGCAATTTCCTACAAGAAAAGGTCTTCTTCATTCAAGAGCATTCGAAGAATTCATCGGTACCAGGATTTTAGAATTCTACGTTAACAAAATAAATAGGTTTTTGTAACCAAATAAAAAAAGAATTGGGTATAATTCTAAAAAAATTGAAGCATCGTTGAAGAAGATTGATGATGTGGAAGTCTACGCAAACTCTCGTCTATATCGAGACGAAATGCATGTACTTGGTATGTACGTGGGTATCTATTTGTATTCCAAAAGAGCGTTGGCTAAATTTACAATGACGGGGTGTTCTCCCTCGTCATAATGTAAATGTATAAATAAGTTAAAGTACCACAAATAACACGACAAAATTAACTCCCGCAGTCGATGAGTCAACTAAATTTACCCTCATTCTGCATTGGGCTTATACATGCAAATATAACATGAAATAATGAATGAATCAGGTTTTTCCAAAACTCAGCGACTGAATGACAAATAATCCACCACCAAAATAAAATATGGCTAGACGGCTTTCTAGAAAACTTTTTAAAATTAGAGTGCATTGAAAATTATATTATGAAGTTGTGTGTCTTAAAGGTTTCAAGTAACAATGCTACTATTTTTTGTAATTTTTAATACAATGTGCAATAAATATATTATTTTTAACCAAAGAACAATACAATGCTTAATGATCGTTTTCCTAAAAAAAATACTCTTAAAAGCCATACTTTACTTTTGGTAACGATATTGTTTCATCTAAATATTTTTATCGAATATACAATATAGTCTATTTTTCTTTGGTTGTAATATTAAAAATGGCACTATATGAGCAGTCATACGATTAGATTGCTCTATAATCAATTCAAATATTGTCTAGATTTTCAGTTTTTTTTTCTCTAAAGATCCCTTAAATAATTTTTTTAAACCAAAATGGCATTGAGAGGGTAACGAACGTTACGAAGAGAAATAATAACATCATTTTGTTAAGCTTTCTATAAGCAATTTTGCATGGAAAACATAGCGAGGAAAGTTTTTCCCAAATCCTGCTTAGATCCGGACAGCAATAAAGGTAAAAGTTGTTATTAGCAGTATCCTCAATACAAAAATTAATCCTTCTACAATACAAAACCAACTAAAAAGAATGGATAATAATAGAAGACCAATTTTCTTCGAAGAAAGTTAATCTCATAATTATTGGTTATCAAAAAAAAAAGAATGACAGAAAATTTCTAATACGGTATAACAAATTAGAATCTGTTAAAATAATTTTACTGGACAAAACATTAATATTTTTAGAAATTTTGTGTAATCTACTGTGTGATCAGACAAGTTGTGCAAATGTCATTGTCTTGTAATAATACATAGACAACCCAATAATTACTGGTGGCTATGTCATCGACTCGCAATAAATAAGTACTACATACGAGTAATGTTATACGGTTCGTTGGACTAACCCATTATTATAATAAAAAAATGAATGAAAAAGGTCGTTGAGCAAAATCCAAGGTTGATATTTCCAATCGGTAGGTATGCTTCAAAAATTGCATGAAAGTTATTCTTCCTATATATCAAATTTATTATTCAAAAACTCTTCTTGTTGCAACAGTAGAACAATATAAAAAGATTAACTATGTAGGTACTAAAGCAAGTTTAATTTATAAGGTCGTCAAATGATAAATTCGCAAAATGAAAAATGGAAAACTTTTAATTTTATAGGTCAACCAAAAGAAAGGTTAATGGAAGTTAGCAATTGGGTCAAGAGTAAACAGTTCATGGAAAATTTTAAAAATCATTTGCATTGTAAAAAGCATGCAACCATAACAAAAATTAAATTTAATAAAAAGTTTACCTTTTTTCTGAACGATGTTGATCGATAATCAGGATTCAATTGCCTGCAATTAAAAAAAAGAATTAATTTTGGAACATGTAAACCACTACAAAAATATCCATTACTTGGTTTTATTTTTTATAAGATAGTGAAAATATGACATTAGGATAATGAACATTATGTTCCACTTCACAGCACAAACTGACTGAAAGACTTGAATGAAATGAAAAGTAAAATTGAAGGGACTATCGTTAAAAAGTAATCAGAGTTAAATTTAGTTTTTATTCATATAAAATTCTAGCGTTATTTTTTAAGTGGAAGAGTTTATTCATTATGGTGCTTTGCCAAAAGTACTAACAATACAAAACTAATATTACTATTATGGTTTCGTCTGCCAAAAGCTATAATAACAAAACGCCACTTGTAGATAAACAAAACAAACTTCCAGTTATGCCATTCCTTACTGGGTTGGACCCACTAACCAAATTAATGAGTAATATTTCTTAGTAAAAAGACTAGGCTTATTATAATTTTAACGTGGAATCATACCACGTCACAAATACTTCAAATCGACTACTCTTATAACTAGAGTCCGGATAAAAAAGCATAAAAAATGAGAAAAAAAGTGCTTAAAAAAGCACCAAATAATACTAAAAAAAGCATCAACTTTGTCAAAAAAAGCATCAACTTTGTCAAAAAAAGCACAAATTTTTTTAAAAAAGGCATAAACAAAAGTACCTATTAATTTAATTTTTGAAACAATTAAGAATTTTTCCAAATTTTCTTTAGTAAAATTCATCCTCTTCAATAGTTTCTCCAGCTATTGTTTTAGCTAGGTATATTATAAGATTTTTAATCCTTCATTTTTCTCTAACACATCTTTCAATTTCTTTTTTATGTTGTCGCATTTGCTGCTTTTCGAAAGATTTTATAACATCAGTAACAAAGTTACAGTGGCATTTAATAAACGCTAAATTTGCTTTAAGTTCTGGATTCTTTAATACATTTTGGCAATCTTTTATAGATTTTCTATCCGAATTTTCTACTTCATAAGCAACATTTTTAAAATTTTCAAAATTTTCTGCATTTTAAACGATCAAACTTTGAAATATTTTGTAAAATAAGCATTAATGAAGTATAAAAAAGCACGAAAAGAACAAAAAGTCAAAAAAAAGCACGAAAAGCACAAAAAGCCAAAAAAAAGCAAAAAAAGCATATAAAACTTGGTACCAAATGACTTCTTTTCAGTTAAAACACAAAATTTTTCTAAAAATTTTCAGCTGCTTCGAATTTTCAGAAAAAGCATAATAGCTACAAATCCGGACTCTACTTATAACCATTTATAGACGGAATAATCAGATAAGAAAAATAAATAATATTAGAGCAGATTTTTGTCTACTAATTTTTGTAATTTATATCAAAAACGTAAGTCCTATTAAATTTAGCTTACATAATACTTAGGAAGATAACATCTCACATGGAACGGGAAGGAGGTGAAGTTCATAAAACAGCACAGCAGAGGAAATTTTTTTTTAGTTTGTAAAGAATTCATTACCAACTCACAAACTTGAGGGCTACACCATAGCCTCCCTACTGATACTGATACTAATATAGTAGGTATTACCAACATTATTAATTACTGTGAGTGTCTAGGAAAGCGTGAGTTCTATTTCTATGTTAATATTTTGTACATGGTACGTACCTACATTACACAACTACACCCACAATAGTAATTGTAACATACATCCTATAATACAACGCATTTTTAAATGTCAGTACAAGTAATATGATCTCATCATTTCACTGCATGCAAGGTTACACAAATTCTGCGATTTATCTTAACGTCATGTTTAGTTATTTAAACATCAAGAGTGGCAGAAGTGAAATTGTGGAAAATGCGAAAATCAATTCAGGTGGGTTGGGCTCTAGACATGGAATTCCATCAAAGGCTATTAATATTACCTCATGAAACCAGTTTGAAAACTTGGGTGATGTTCAACTTTTTAGAATATCGATGACAGTTCGCATTAATTAATGAAGACACAAGACCGGAAGCACATACACAGTTGTCTGGATGTGGTCAAAGCAGAGTGCATCATAATAATTTGCAATTCAATTTTCAAATCAACATAGTAATAAAATTCCAGTTATGTCTGTCTGTTCGTAACGCAAGAAGTAGGCAATTAGGCGTGACTAGGTGGATTAGTAGTTTTACGATTGTGAAAATGGTTAAAGGAAGAAACATTATCAACGCAACCATTACAAACATTACCATTCAATACTTCCTAATAATATATTGATTTTGGAATAAAATCATTTTATCACAAAGCAAACAATTGCATAATTATTCAAAACGATACAACTTCTATCAGTGTACTACAAATTTGTAACAAATTGTAGGTAACCTATACAAACAGGTTATACTGTAATTAACATCAACTCTGAAGAGCTTCTTTAATACGCATTTCGGACAATGTTGCAAAACTTTGACCTGCAACTCGGGATCAATCCGCCACCGGAATTGGAAATCCGGGTATTGGATTTTATAGTCCAATTTTATGTATGTAACATAAAATGAATTTTTTCTTCAAACAACGATAAAACATTAAAAAATCGCTCGATAAATTCACTTCGTTACTATGTGCACAAGAAAAAGTTTAATTTGCTACCACATCGTGGCAAAGTAAAACTGCTTGTTTTTGTTGTAAAAAGTTATGCTATAACGATAACTTAAAACTTGACAGTGTTATTCATTAAAAACTAAAAACAGTCTTATAAGCCTGGTTTAGTTAAAATGCTCACTAAACCATAACCTAACTTTTTTTTGCTTGCATTTTGAATTTTTTAGGTTAAAACACCAACTTATTACAGTAAACGCGCTAAACTCCCTATAAAATAGTTCATTTAAACCTTACTTTGTACTATTTTGAAATTATAGCAATCAAATTTTTACACAAAATTTAAAAATTAGTGGAAAATTTTTTCTTAGAGTAGTTCATCAGCAATAATTATTGTAAGCTGACCATCTTTTTAGATTATTATACTACTGTTTATTAATTACTTTTTTCATTATTATTTTAATTTTTAATATATAGGAACTAAATATTTCATTTACCTACTTTCTTTTCAATTCTAAATGTATAAAATCCATTTAACTAAACATTTTAATTGAAGATATTTTAATGAACAAAACTCACTATTTTAAAAAATTAATTTCTATGGCTCATTATTTTAATTAAGTGTCTAATTCAATCTAATATTACAGTTAATTAGAAATTATGTACTCACAGAAAAAATAATTATGGAGACCACAAAATTTTCAAAAAAACACGGTCAGTTTAAAATGCGCTCATGAACTATTTTGTGGGAACAATAACCAAACTGTTATATGCACTTGAATAAAACTTTATTACGTACTGACGCCCATTTTAATCTAAATAGCAATTGCGGTTAAATGACAATTACTTTTAAGAACTACCCAAGCAAGTGATCAATTCAAATCAATTTGCATTGAGCACGACATAATTATTATCTACTATGTACGTTATCAATCAGTTACTGATGCTGTATACGTATTTTCCATAATGTCAATATTTACAGATGTTAGTGATGCCATTCATAATTTTGTTATTTTACAATAATTAAAATGAACAATCACCATATAATTATTTGATTTGTGATTCGGTTGTTTTTTTCGGTGAAAATTTTATTTGTTTATTTATTTATTAGTTGCGTATTTTATCTGATGAAATAAACTCAAGAGTTCTAACAAAATATACAGACTTGATACAAACTTTGAACCATTTTTGATTGACTGATAATTTTATTAATTTTTAACAATTAAAGTTTTAATTATCATTTTATTTCCTTGAAAATCAAATCCGTAAAAACTTCATTCTAAATTAATTCTAATTAAGTAAAAGCTTTCTAATGCACACCCAGCAAAGATTAACTTTATGGTTAAGACCTAATGAATTTGAACACCTACGTTCTGTAAACTGCATAACAAAGGTATGACGTTGAAGAAAGTAATAAATTATTAACTGTAAACTTTTGATATGGTCAAGTATACAAAGTATACCATAAAAAATGGTGATAACCACCGGCAGTGGATATAATGAAACTAGTTTTTGATTAAAAATTTAAATAACGTAAATCGCGTAGTTCTGCAACACTTGGAAAATTAATTCGAATCAGTAACTAAATACAAACCATTATTTGATTGTTGTGCATGTTCGATTAAAATCTAGATTGACGTCAAGAAGTGGTTGCTTTTCAAAAATTGACGTAATTTTCTCAAATTCACGAGATGAAATTGAAAGTACTACTGTGGATTTATTGATTTCCTTAGGCAGAAATTCTGTTTACATCAAAATTTTTCATGTTGTTTGGATATTATTTCGTGAAAGAATCCTTTCAATATTTTCTAAAGGTGGGACGTTTCATGCTCAATATAAATTTGTTTTTAAATTAAAGAATAAAATTTTCTAATGAGAAACAGCAACTGGTGACCAAAAAAATGTTCGAATTGCACAAGGTTTCATTGAATCACAAAAGAATTTGAAAATAGGACAGAAAAGTATTTAGTACATTTATTGCAACAAAAAAAGCGTAATTAGAAAACCATTATTTCTTAAATATCTGCTTATTTTTTGATACAAAACAGTTTTGAGTCGTACTAACAAGAGAAATTAAGAATTATGTAATATTTGACGAGATGATGATCAATTTTTGTAACAGTTGATGTCCGTTGTTTTTTAAACTGGTTTAGGATTTAAAAAGATAGTAATAATGGTTTGACATAATTTGAATTTCTAACGTTTTTATTTAATATAATTGCCAACAATATGGTTAATTTCTGTGAAATTTTACTAATTAATCCGTAAATGGAATCTTGACCAGTTAACATACGTTTGCCGATAACTGTTAAATCTACGGTTTAATAAGGAAGTTGTTTTTAGAAGAACCTTTAACTTTTTATGCAATTACATTATTAAAAAGATAATTTGCATTCGTGATACAAAGAATAAGGAAAGGCTTACATCTTTTATTAAAAACTTTTCCCGCTGAACACATTATTTTTAAAAAATCTGTTGATTGCAAACAACTGTTATTATTTTAAAACCTCATTCGTTCAAAAATATCAGTCAGAAACAACTTTCATGTAAACATTTTCCTGTTAAAATATCCGCTGCATATTTCCTGAATTAAAGAAAAACTATAATGAAACGATTTTAAAAAGAAAATAACGGATATTTTAAGTGTTTCACTTCTGCACCCACACAGCTAGGTACCTCAATTTTGTAACCAAAAATTAGATAACCAGAACATTTTTTAAAAATTGTTAATTTCGATTAAGTAAATACAAAACAATTAGTTATTTTCGCGGAAATCTGAATACTCTTTAAAAAATGCGGTTTGCGGTGAACCCCAAACTTTCAGTGTTAAATAATATCCTATCCCAATAGGTAGGTACTACCCCTGTAGTACCTTAAATTACAAGTTCTGGGGAGTGCTATACAAGATGACTCACTTATGGAGAATTTTTTCGAGAAATTAGTCAATTGTAACTAAATATAAAAGTATTTGTAAACATTTGAGTATAATATTTTTATGTTCCTTGATTACTATTAATATACCAAAACAGATTAAAAATGTTTTTCATCCCTCCGGACGAGAAACTGATGAAAAGTACATTTCCTCAACTCGGCTGGTAAAACGCCGCTACATTCTCGGGAGCGGTCGAAGCCTCGGCTCCGCTTACGCTACGCCCTCGGCTCCTACTATCGCTCCCGCGGACGGGAAACGGCGTTTTACAGCCTTGTGATGAAAAGTACTATTTCTGAAACACAGAAGCGAATTTCAAACTATTTATTAATATAAAGAAACTGTTACTTGAGAACGGGGTGGACTTTCAAAATATGGAAGATTCTTTATCAATAATGTAGATACTACAAAATATATATAATTGCTACAAGGAAGAGGTAGAGGTCAAAAGGAGGAGAATTTGGGTAAACCTAAACATCCTATATGTTTTGGGCGTATTCTTCCTATTGAAGTGACCTTTTCAACAATATCTTATGTATTTGTTATAATTATAACATAACGACAAAAAATGATAAATTAGCTTTTTTAAGATTCCTGTTTCCGATTATAACAAAAGATATTGAAAATAGTATCAATCGAACGAATTTTTGTTTCAAAGTCAAAAGATACCCATGACTGTTTAATTTATTGTTAAAACTGCAAAACAAAAATGGAATAAATTAATGTTTATAAAAAATATGAATTAGGTACCTTGAAAAAACAGTCACCTACAAATTATTTTGACAGATCAAAACAACTAGTAAATTGTATTTCTAACATGTAGGCGATTGTTTTTCTAAGGCAATTTATATCCTTACATAAGCTTATATTTAATTTCTATATTTAAAAAAGCAATACGGAAAATGTTACCCGGTGGCGACTATTCTGACTGTCCCAAGCTGCCCATGCATGTATGGCGTATATTTCCTTATGTATTACAAAGCTTCGTAGTAACTCACACTTTGAGTTTTGTAAACATAAAACTTAAGGACTGGATTTGAACACATCATAATAGTTAGTTGTATATGACTTTTTGTTACTAACAGACAGACAGATGAACAAATAAAAAAAAAGACAGTCATTTTTGTTTCAGGGTAAAATTTATGGTAACTTCTCTTTAGATGGGTGGCAACATTTTTACCAGCTTTCTTCTAAGTCTTCGTTTTCTATACATTTACGCCGTTAAACAACAACATTGACGTGAGCACGGATAGCCCTAAATAAAACATGAGATTTGCATTGGTCATAAACAAGATCAAAAGCTTCACGGAGTTGTACAAATTCATTTTTACTCAAGATATAAAAATCCTTATTTATTGTAAACAAAATCAAAAATTCAAAAGAGTCTGTAATATTTAAAATAAGAATTAATATAAGTGAGCCACCCTAGTCGATTCATATTTTATCAGTTTTATAATGTAGTTTAGATAACAATGGCCAATACATACCCTCATTTGTTTTTTGAGATAAGTGTTTGCCAACGGACACACCCAACTGTGACTAATGTTAGATTTCAGAAAATTACTGATACAATGTGAAACTAAACCTATAATAATAATAAACGTCAGCGACTGGATTGATTTTGCTTGTTTCAAAATCATTCATCTTGCAAGCTCTATTTATCCTTCCGTACTTCCTATTAATTAAAATAATTGCATCTATCTATATTATAAAGACGAAGTATGAAAGTGGTTTACTTGAGTTTTATTAATTTTAGATTAACCAAACTGACTCTCGATAAACATACACGAACAGGTCGGAATGACGGAAATCAAGTATACTACGCCCAATGCACACGCATAAACGTATAATTAGTGTTAACGTTTAGTCGGTCTTTCCTTCGCTTCGGTGTCGTCAGTCGGATGACTAATTTGAAGTAGCTGTTTTTATTGTCACTACCTTAAGCTGTTTCAAAACATACATTCAAATTAACCTTAACGAATGATCGGTTGTGGATTTCAACAATATAATTAGTGACATTAACTTTCTCATACCCATATTAGTGTACGAAAATATAATCTGGATAACTCCTTCAAATAACTTAAAACTTCGTCGGGCTTCCGCAAACGTTGTATTAGAGATTGTATAAGCGTCCCCTATAAAACGTCTATATGGAGCTGTTATTAAAATACGTATATTTCAAGAATATGGACTCTTAAAGAAAACAATAAATAAAGCAGTCAATTGATTTCATCTAGATTAGGCAATTTTTGATAAAATATTCCATGTAATTTTAAACAAACGATAAAATCGATACACTTCAAATAATGCATGTACATACTATAGAGTGCATGCATACTTTGCTTTGCTAGTACGACTTTGAATTAGTTTTCTACGTGTTGAAATTTTATATTTGTTCACCAAATTTCAGCAATTTTAACAATTTATTATATAATAAAAACAACTGTTGCTTCATTACAATGTTGACAAATTCTTTGTAGGTACCTGATGCATTTTAAAATAAACCGCAAGTAAAAATGTAATCAAAATCTGACTGTACTTGAGTAGCAATAAACATGAACAAATTACCTGAGTAACTGAATATAATGCAATAGTAAGTTAGTATTTTCACAATATTAATTTATTAAATGATTAGCTTTATAACGCAATCATAATATCTTACACCCCCACAAGTAATTAATCAACTAATTATAAATGCAAGTTTGTCTACACAATAACAACTATACAAATTTAAATTTATTTACATTCAAGCTTCCAATGAACCTGATTGGTAACACTTGGGAGAACGAATTTTACTATTAACCACTTCAAGACCATATTAATTGTGGGTGATCAACGTTAAACAATGATGCGACATACAAATTAATTACACCTACAGTACATTAAACAAGGACACGGCGAACGTGGTAGTAGACATGTTAGATGCGACGCTGTACCTCAAGTGGTTAATTATAAACTCAAAATCGAAAATCCAGTGGCAGCTCCTCACAGGAAGCAAATGAGGCTGCGATTCATCTACTTTCAAGGCGAAAGAAGGAAAATATCTTTTTTTTTTAATTTACAAAAAAAAACGCTCAGGTAGTCACTTGACCATAGTGAAAAACTGATAAATATTTATATTGTTTGTTATCATATCATTGTTCAGATTGCAGAACGTTGGAAAAGTACCTACTCGAAGTTTCAAGTTACTTCCTTCATATTGATAGTAACACTATCGAGAGTTTCCTGTTAGTAAGTGCTTCAGCTATTCAGGATATCAACAATAAAATAAATTATATGTTAATTTACAACTTTAAAATCAAGTTTTTGCAAATAAGAAGAAAGTTAAATTTGTATTGTAATAATTAAACCGTCTTAACACGAGCTATGAACATTATTAGCTTGTGTTCTACGTGTAAACTTTCAAAAGTATATTTACAAAATTTGTTTCGCTACATTAAGATCCATTAACTGTAACTTCCCTATTTAATAATTATCAATTAAAAGTAGTTAGTTTAAATATAATTGTAATTAAATTGTTTTATTATGTAACATATAAAATAACAACAGTAAATATACAGGGAAATATAATTTAAATATAGGAAACAATTACAATAAAACCAGTTGCAGGAAGAAAAGTGCAATTATTTAAGTTCCTAGAATGAAAAACTGATGCTGTTAAAAAACTGGATCTGATTACTTGATGGTCATGATATTTTTTATTGAGATGTATTCAAATCTTATTTTACAGCTATGCTTTTCTTTGCATTACAGATCGAGAAAACACGGAAATTTCCTCCGTCGTGCAATTATTGATTTGGTGATCTTATTTTTGTGACTACTCGTTTATTGTTTTAATTTATTCTTGAGATGCGCAAAGATTAATTTTTGCTTCATTTGCTTTTACAGGGCAAACTAAATCCCTAATTTAATTTGGTTCGTTTCAAAAAGGTTAATTAAAATTTAATTTATGGTTAAATATTTATAATTTTTATTAAATATTTAATCTAAGATTAAATTTAACTGACCCACAGATAATGTTTGTTAATCATAGAGTAAATTAAATAGATTAAATTTAATCATAGAATTAATAATTTATGGTTACTATAGATGAGATTTTTAGGTCGTATAAAATAAGGTAGGTCGTGAAAAAGTAAAAGTTATTTTTTAGCTAAAATAAAGGCTATTCTAAAGTTGGTGTTTTGTATTTTAAATAAAGCAACATGTCAATTAGACCAGCAGTCTGGGGTAAATCAAGCACGGATAGACTACAGAGCGGGAAACCTAGTTCTAATCCCGATTGAGTCGGATATGTGCTATGATCTAAAAAGTCAGTTCTTCACCTGAAGAAGAAGTCTAAATTTTCAATTAATTACAGCGACTTAATTAAAGACTATGAGCAGTACAAATGATTGTCATTTATTGTTATGCAATCAATTTTGTTTCTGTAGCATTATCACGTAACATTTTTATTCGAGTTATCCTCTCAGGATAGCCTAACTGTTTATATTTATTTTTGCCAGTCGGGTTTTTCTATCAAGGTGGTTAATTATGAGGATAGTTCTCTTTCTTCTCTGTGCCTTCTCTGATTACTATCCTGCTTCAGAGTATTCTTTACTCTTCATTTATCCCTACTTTAAAATTAAAAAATAAGTCGCCCCACCTTTAAGATATCCTTTTTGAGTGATTTTAGAAGGAAATCTTTTTCGATCATTTTCTTTTATTAAATTTGCTTGGTTATTTGGAATAATCTGATAAAATTTTTCTTTTAGCAGCTAATGGCTGACGTATTGAAAACACAAAAATTGTTTCAATAGAAAATGAAAAATGTAAAAGAATTGCGAATGGTTATGGTTGAGGAAGTTTAGGCTTGACCAGAAGTTCTAAAAAAAAAGGAAGAACTAATAGTGCATTTTTGTATTCGAAACTGGTTCTCTAAGCAGTGATAAAACGTGTAAAAAAGTTGTCTAGTTGAACAGGTCGATGACACAACAACACCCAAAATTATCAAATTATAAATTTCCCTTTTGAATGACCGACCACATTACAAAAAATCTTAAAGGCACAAGAAATAGTATTGAAAAACATTTTCTATGATAGCCAAATGTAAAATATATACTTTTACTTTCAAAACTGTTAGTAATTTTACCTAATACATAATTCAGAGAATCAAAACGCATGCAATAATTTATTTTCACTTTATTAATAGAAAAATGCAAGTAAAAGTTTTGAATTTAAAACTAATAAATTTTATATTGTAATATTATCGTTGAGCCAAAATGGATTTAACATAAATAAGTATTACAATGCATCTAACAACAATTTAGTCTCAGTTTTAGGTTTTTAATCGGTTAGGCCTCAATGGCTTGGCCTGTCAAGAGAAAACAACTTTTTCACAGTGAACTCCATATTTAGTAATTTTAAAGTAATGCAAAAATTTGTAAACGCAAAAACTGATACAGTTACATTCTTACATTTTCCCCATGCTTTTGAGTAATTTTAAAATTTAGGACAGATATCGAAGAAATGAAGGAACCGTTACAAATTTCAGTTAACCAGATTCATTAAAATTTATATTTTATTACTATAAACATAATTTTATGGGTTCTCATAAATATAAATACTGTAAATGTGAGAAAATGTGCACTTAACAACTTACTCCACGAAGTGTAACTTTGGGAGCACTGGTTTAGTTGTACCAGTTGTACAATAATATCTTAACAGTTTGTTGCATATTCGTTGAATGCAACGGTAAAATAATTTTTATATTTTTATTATTGCATCATTTTGAACCGGTCCAAAAAAATTTTGATTACTTTAAATATACAGCTATAACGAACCTTCTTGAATATACAAGATGTTAATTGTACAATGAATTATTATGTTTACAAAGAATGCAATAATTAATCTTTATAGCTTATTCAATATGCCCACTTATAGTCTAAAACTTAAAATTGGGTTTTGGAGATTAGCATCTGCTAATCCTCAGTTTTCATTTTATTTCCAACAAACGGTTCTCAAACTATTTGAGATTATCGATATACAAAGAAAGTGTAGGTTCGTCGCGTGACAAGAGTGAATTCACTCCTCCCAAAATTACCTCCAGGCATTCTAAAAGCTTGCAATAACCCAATTCTTGGTTTTTTCGTATTTGTTATTTTCATTGTTTTAATATTAGTTAATTGCAATATTGTAGAAAGGTAGAAACGGTACAGTTAAATATTGCAAATGAACATTTAAAGGTTACTTAAAATTCAAAACTAATTGGTGTGTAACCCACAAATAATGTACGTCTAAAAAATTAATTGCAGATAAAAAGTGAAACTATTATCTGAAACATTGAGTTGTGCAATTATTAACACTTTTTTATAGCGATGTTTCTTAAATTCACCACTTATGCGAAACTGGTATATTATACACTGGACTCGGTATTTGATTCCAGATCATTTTTAATTTAAAAATTTTGTGATATTTTAATTGGTAAGAGAGGTATCGAAAATGTAGAGTTCAGCCGGAATAAGATGACTGGGTGGTGACCAATTTCTTGCGCAGTAGATGTGGAGGAAGAATGTTCCAATACTGTCGTGCATTTAATTTTCGTTAGCTCCTCCCAGTCATCTTATTCTGGCTGAACTCTACATGTTCCACCCTATTAATGGATTGATCCTAAATAAAGAGATATATTGGATATGTAGTAATAAGCTAATATTCAAAATGGTAGGTAACTAAGTTTTTGATTAAACTTTCATGAAATTTATAATCAATTCAAATTGAAAATGTCATGAAGAGCATGGCGCCAATGCTGAATTACTAATGCAACATTGTCGATGCACAGACCAGAGAAAAACAAATTGTTTTCATTTACAATAGCAGGTTTCACAATTAGAAACAGAAATAAAGCTAAACGAGTCAGACGTCTACTATTTTAAACTGATTAACTTGAGAGATAGAAGCTGACACACACTCAGAATAAAATACACTCCAACTGAACATAATATATTGGGTGTGGTATGTATTATTACTGTTGGTGGTCCAAAACTTGAAAAGAATACAAAAGAAGTATTTAAGCAGTGGTTAAAGTAATGTCTACTAATTTCCAAAATTACGATACTCCAAAAAAGGATATCGCCAAATCAAGTTTTTCCTTTATGTTTATCGAATTTTGAACAAAATTTTTGTATTGAAAAATACAATGATTGCATTGTTAATTTTAATATTTGCCATTAAAACAAACATAAAAAGCTGCATATATGTATGAATCGTTTCATGAATTAATAGCAAATCCGTTGATAATGTTTTGAATTACAAGCCAATAAAAGGTGCAATGACTCGTTGCCTACTTCGTGGATATTACATTGTTCTAAAGTAGATTATTCTAAAACCATCTACTGAACTACTTAGAATAAAATCTCATCATAATTTTTTTTCTTTATTGGAACTTGGAACAGTACAATTTTTAGCAATTAAAACTTTTTTGCTACAAGTACACCAGCTACGAGTAAATACATGGAACTTTTACATTTTGTCCATATGCGGGTTTAACCTAAGTAGAGATCATAGCAATAAAAACAAGATATTCCATAAGAGAAAATATAAGGTTTTCAGTAGAGCAGCGAAACGACTGCAAACTTCCATTTTAGGTAAATTTATAAAATGAGACGACAGCGCGTTTTCGATTTATACTCAGATTGGATCACTTTGATAATAATCAATTTCTCTACAGAAAATATGAAAGCAGTCTAATCTTACACAATATGCATACTTATTATAATTTATTCTAATATTTCTTATTCCAATGTCAAATTAGCAACTAATTTACAACAAATTAATGTTGACTGGCAGTGAATCCAATTCTGCGAAAAAGAAAACTTATATACGTAACCTTAAAGCCATTCGCATGAAAAAATCCGTTTAGGCGTAAAAACAATTCATTTACAATTACTACATTTCGTCCAAAATTGCAACCTTCAAGCCATGACTAATGTGTTAATAGTTTGAAAAGTAGTCAATTGTCTGGTGTTACTGAGCTTTGACCACGAAAACTATGTAATTTATTCTCATTTAAAAAAATGACTCAGTTTTTCGTTTACAAGAAATCTGGTAAGATTTTACAATAAGTGAAATGAGTCACAATATGATATTTACTTATTTTTAATTTTTCAAAATAATATCGCCATAGAAAGTTTAATCATTTTTAAATATTATTCCTTACTCTTTCTTTATCCTTTTTTTATGCTTGCCAACTTATTAGTATGAAGAAATAACTAATGCTTTATGCCAATAATAAACTAATTTTGTTAAAAAAAAATTAGGAACAAAAGGATTATGAACTTTTAAATAAACAATTAAAACTATGATTTTGTTTGAGGAATAATGACGCTGTAGTCGGTAAAAACAAATTAAAAATAATTAATTATATAGGTAAGTAAATAAATAAGCAAATAATTTAAAAATCCACCGTAATTAATAATGTGGCTGTTCTATAATAAAAAAAATTGAGTTATAAAAGAAATCACTATTTATTCACCCTACAGGAGGATAAATATTTTTTAATTAAATTAATTCAAAAGAATTTAAATAAACATTTTCAACTAAAAATTGTATTATACAAAATTTAAAAAAAAAACCCAAACAACAACAACAACAAATAAATTTTGTACCTGTTAATTTGATTTTAAATTACTACTTCATAAAATTAAATTATATTGTATTTGTCACCAAAATTACTATAATACGTATAGTATTCAGAAGTTAGCACCTAGTTAAAAAATTATTGAATAATTCGAAATCGTTCAATTGGCTGGCGTTCAATTTGATAAATATTAAAATATTTTATTTTTTTTTTAAATAGAGAATAAATTAGTAACCTCATTTGATATTGTCAAAAATATAATATTGATTTATTAAGCAATATGCCGAATATTTAAAAATGCAAAGTACCTTAAACCCAAAAAAAGCAACAGTTAAATTAATAGTGACCCCCGGGAATCATCTGTGGTATGGTATCTCAAATGTCCTTCATACACCAATTGTTTAATTAATTACGCAAGGACAAGCTTGGAAAGTTTTGTACAAGAGTAAATTGTTAAATTCAACAATTGAGATGATGCATAAACACAAACAATTAAAACAAATTGAAAGAACTCCTGACCAATTCAATTCCCTGAGTATCAAGTTTATTGGCTAAATCATTTCAATGAGTTGTTACAATTATTATAATGTTAATAATATGTAGATACAACAATACTGAATCTCTGAAGCTTCAGGTGTGATGATATGGTCCATTAGAAGTGTAACCTTTTAACATTATAACTTTATCAGAAGGCCGTGCATGATTACGGAAAAAGTACTAACATTATGCAAAATTTTATTTACAACAATGTTTATAAAATGCACGATTGCATTTCCCTAGGGAAACCTATTTTTTTCAATTTTATTGCGAAAAAAATCGGAACACTTCTTTTCCTTTTTGAAATTTTAAAAACTGTCTTTTCAAAACTTTCAAACAACCTCTGCTTTATTTTAGTCTTAATTTAGGGGTACAGGGTCCCCTACACTCCCTACAGTACTTTTCCTAAGGGTTTATTTTCAACAAAAATGTTAAATTTTCAACTAAATTCTTATCAGACAATCTTTTGCCCAAATTTTTCACCATCCCAACAGATTAATTTTCTTGTAAATCGTTTAATAATAATAAGCCAAAGTACGGTAAGTTAACATAATGCAATTCAACGGTGTCCTGCATAACTTGAAGTGAAGAAATTGTCATTACTTGTTAGAATATACGATTAACCTAATTTTAAATCAATTAATAGTACTTAATGAATTATCAATGTATATCTTCGTGTCATCTTAAATTGCTTTTTCTGCCACCTACTGCAATGTCATCTGGAAAGTTAGCGTTTCCTGAACGAATTAAAAAAATTAAAAATATTTCCTACCGGTTTTTCATTACTGTTATTAGTAGAAAACGGAAAATTAGCATCGGCTTCATTTAATTGCATTGTAGCTAGAAATTAACCTAAACTACGGCGTTCTCGCTTATGATATTTTTGCAAATAGTTAATACAAACTCAAAATTAGAAAAAATTGGTGAAAATAGCTATTATTAAATTTTCACCTAATTTTGAAAAATTTACTTAAAATGACCTCAAAAACACTAAAACGCAGTTTATTGCGGAAAACAAAAATAAACAGCTTTTTTAATTCCACATACAATTCTATAGAAATTCCATAAATAAATGAAGATAATTCAACATTTGTTTATGCTATTGAACCCAATTAATATATTATAATTAGCATTATATTAATTCATCATAAGGTCGACGAATGCAAGTTTTAACCATTATAAAGTAATTTATGTTAAAATTTAATAATCTGTCTGTTCTGCGAGTAATAAATTCAAATGTAGGTAGCATTTAGGGATACAAATATGGTCCAATTAAAAGACCGGAATTTCCTACTGCTTAGTAGATAGGTACCTAATAATTTTCATTAAATTATAGGTGTATGTAATGTAATATTAATCATTAATAAAAAAGATGAACAAAAATTACCTTGAATTCAAAGAAAAAGTAAATATAATTGTATATTGCCAACAAGTTAGTCATTTTCTACACGAAAAAAAATTTATAACATTTTCTCCAATATAAAATTACCATTTCATCGTGTTTTGTATTTTTTATTAAATTTCCTTGTAAATAAGATGTTTTGAACAAATCACCTTCAATTACCATATCAATTTGCATTAAAGCATGTTTCTTATAAACAAGCACGTAATTTAATATGTATTAATAATACAGATCATAAAATTAATCAATATATCATGACAGTACTGCATCTTCATAACGATCCACCTTTTTACCTTGACACATTTCTTCCAACAAGTAGACAGAAGTGGATCTGCCTATATAGAAACTATAAAAATGCAGCTTGTAGTTTTAGGCCTCCAATATAAGAAGGATCCTAATATTGGGCAAAATGGATTTGGACTTTTTTTCCGATTTCATCATCATCATTTGGAATTCATACGCATTTGGTGACTGATTTTTTATTAAAAACATAAAGATTCCGCTTCAAAGAAGGTAGATCCGCCATTGCGAAAGAGTTCAGGTAAAGAAACGATGCTCAAGGTATTATACTTGAAAAAACTCCTTAATAATTGTTTCTTGGTTAATAAGAAGTCTCTCTTATTGAATATTAATAAGTATTTATATAAATTCCAAACCTGACAGTTTCCTTCATAAGTAAGCTAAAAAGAAGCCAACTGAACTGCATGATAAATGATTCCAATTTGTTTTAATTTGTAGACGATCAGTTATTATGAAATCCAAATAGGAACAGGTCATTTATATTTTGCAATAAGGTTGCAAATTTCTTTAGCTAGACAAATAATAAATTAAAACAGTTCTGTTGGTATATGCAGCAATCAGAATATTATGCATCAGAAGAATTGGGCAATGAATATGTAATGGTTCTATATGGATTGAAATCAATAAATAATAGCAATTTTATGGTACTGAAGTCGATGATATAGACTGCGATTGTATTACCTTGACTCATACGTTCACTAACTACAACAATGAAAATTAACCATTGTTGGCATTGTTGTTTTACCTTATTTATGATGAAAGTTTATGATTAATTTTCTGATTGATGAAATTGACTTTGAATTGTCAATTGATTGCGAGCACTGCACGATATTATTTTTAAATTGCCTCCCGCTTAGGATAAAGTAAAATATCAATTTTTGACGGTTTACTTCCTACATTGATTGTTCCAAGTTCTATTATTGCCACATAATTACGATTTTGAAAGTTATGGATGGTTCTTAATGGATAGTATGATAGTGATTGCTCTGTCGGAACCGTAATCTCATCCATTGTTTAAAGGTTATCTCGGTAACAATTTGAAGTTTTAAAAAGTTTGCGAAACCTTGTGACCATTATCCTCGAGGAAAGAATTCTAATTGAGAATTATTTATTTTATTCGAGTTTATTTTCTCCTGTTTAATCCCCAATCCAAAAATAACCCAATGCTCATTGTTTATTATAAACTTCTTCGTGGTTGATCTTTATCTTTTCGAACATATGTTATTTCTACTTCCCCAAATAATAAAAAAAGTTACTCAAAATTACATTAAACGGTCAACATTTTCATTTGTTGAACAAGTAAGCTGGACAGGTTGTTGGACGGTTTTGCTCAATGAAAAAATCAGTTAATTTGATCATATAAAAACTTTATAATAAGATCTTGTACCATAAATTAGGCACTCAAGTTATATATGCACGCCCAAACGCAAAGATATTTGACTTCAAGTAATAAACCTACTGGAAGATAAAATTCTATTTTTACTTCTGTCGTCATCGCAGACAAAAAATCATTTGTGTTGATGTTCAATTAAAAATAATGACTTAAATTCATAATAAAACTTGTATAATATTTTGGAAAACTGTTTTGATCTATAAACATGGATTTAACCTTAAAATTCCAATAGTCTGGTATTGAATTATCTCAATAACTCGATTGTAATTCGATAAGTTTTAAAAACATTAAAAATGAATGAACTTCCTAATTACAGAATAAATAGTTTTTAATAATGATGACGTGAGGTATTAATTTCGTCAATTAAATTCATCAATAATAAAAAAGGTTCCAAGTTTTTTAATTTTGAATGTATATCCAAAATTTCTGAACAACTTCTTGATATAAGTAAATTGAATTTAAAACTTTAAATGTAAAAATATACTACTAACCTTTTCCGTACCCAAAAAAAAATCCAAAACAATTTTTAAGATGATAAGTTCACTACAAAACTGCACAATTTTATTTCACCCAAAAATTATTTCAAAATGCGGTTACATTTACTTAGGTACGGCGCATACGCAAAGCACTAGCAGGAGAACTCGACTCCTGCTCTACAACGTGTTCGTAGGCAACTAACAAACCAACTAACCACGAATAATGAAAATAACTTCACCGATCGTGACTGCCATACCCTGTTTCAATGTCTTGCTTTCTTCGTTGATTGCAAGTACTCAACAAAACAACTACATCCTCTTTGTCTTTTCAATGGCTATTCATTAGGAAGCCTTTCTGGTTAGCATAATGCTTAAGTTGTTGAAACGTCCATGATCATCAATTAACAATAAACAAGTAGTAAATTTTCTATCATTATGCTCTTATATCAGGCACTTAGTTTGGGATTATTATAGCTTTGGAACATCCGGAAAATGAAGTGGCTGAAAAGATAGCATTTAATTTAATTGGCCAATTATCGATGAAACTGCGTGTGTACCAAAGAGTGCTTTACCCCTTACCACATGATTTATTTGGGGCGAAAATAAATGGGAAAAGAAAAAAGGACTGGAGAGGTTTCATCCAACATATAATTGCTATAATGAGACCAGTTGTCTACCAATCAATTGGGACCACATTTGCCCAATGTATTCGCAGTTTGGATGACACCTGATTGACAGTTGATCACCGTGTGTGCAAGAGATGATATTATTATTTCTATTATCCGATGATTCTGGTGTACATTTAAATTGCATTAAATTCTTGGAATGCCAAGAAATAGAAAAATATAACGGTGCACTGTGCTAACTCTCAAGGCACACTTCTCACCTATATAATAATATGTAGGTTTTCAAATATATTTGGGTAAACAAATCTGATAAATACTATAACATACAATGGACGAAATAACTAATATTATATTATAATGTTCAGCATTTTAATGGGTAGGTAATTATAAACAGGAAAAAAGTTAATTTCCTATTATCTATTGAGAAATTTATTTTGTTATTATAACAATAAATAGACTACATAAAGACGAATATACAGACTTGTTCTTTTGTTCTTCGTCTGCCTAGAGCCACCATAATGTGGACTCATAAAATTGTTTACTAATTACGTAAACGTGGTTAACTGTAAACAATAGCTAATCAACTTTTTTACATATAAAATTTTCTTTAAAAAGCATTTCTCTTTTACTTTTCCAAGTTTAAGCAAATAATATGCAATTGTATAAAATTTTGTTTTAATTCAAAATGAAGCAATGCAATCGTTTGCATTTTAAATGGTATAATAAAATTATTTTATTTTAAATGAAACGATAATAATAACCAAAAGTTTAAATATCAATGCCTCGAAATTGTTATTGTGAACCTGTTTTAGGTTCATTATCATTATGATCAAATATTTTAGCAATTTACAAATGTTTATGCTTTTTTAGCTTAGGTCATTTACATTATTTTGTTTTTAATATAGGTAAAAGGTAATATGACCAAAATAAAAATTCAACTATAATTAACAAAGGATTATTCTTTATTTAAATTAAAACTGCATAAAATGCAAGAAGTTGGTAACATTTAAATAAATATGAATTTGAATCCCATAAAAATGCCACCTCTAAGTGTAGAAAAAAAGTAATCAAAAAGTAAGTAGCTAATTAGTAGATTTTAGCTACAAAAAATTAAAAAATAAACACGTTTTAACAACAAAAAACAGACGAAAATCAGGAAGAAACTGACAAGCAGAAAATAAAAGATATACCTACCTGTTTTAGTCTTAATAACTAAGCTCCTAAACTAATATAAGTAACTAATTTTGAGTCGGCGCCAAACAAACAATCGACGAAGATCATTAAATTATTAAAGAAATAAAATCAAAGCAAAACAACATGAAAAAAATGCTACGTGAAATACCACGACTACTTGGCAAGGCATGTGCCCTAACTAAATTTTGACCTTGTTTGTAAAATTTTTCACATCATGCCTTGAGAAATATTTTGGATCGTTGTCTTATTGAAATATTAATTATTGTGTGCCATTTTACCATTTTCTGGTTACAATCTTTTCTATAATAACGAAGAAAACAATAGAAAATAAAAATGTAGGCATACTTTTACATTATCCTTAAGTTATCATTTTAAACTACAGTTTTATTCATAGTATAACCGTGTTTAACTTACTTGGCATATTCCAATTCCATTTTTATCGAAATTTAGGTTATGAAATATTTGAAGAGTCTAATATGTATTTAAAGTAAAACGGTGTATCTGTATTTGAAGTTAACCAAGTCCTTATAAAATATTGGGTATTATACTGCATACTAATCTTTCGAAGTTATGGCCGTAATTATGTAACATTTACCTACATACTTACATACCTAATCACGCCATTCCCTTACTGGGTAGGCAAAAAACTTTTTATAGTCAATAAAAGCATTTAACTAGTCTCTCCACACTTTATTATCTTTGATGTAGGTATACTTCCTTTGTTTCAACAACTTTCTTACAAATAATTATAGGTAGTACATGTCCTTTTATACTGGAACTTAAAAAGTTTTTTTTTCTTTACGCATTCATCTACAATATTCAATTATATCTTAGGTATAGTCTACCTCTGTACTCTTTACCATCATATATTTACTACGTTAGTTGATCCACAGTAATTCTGTCAACATGGGAGCCTTGAGATTATTATTAAAATATTTATGTAAGACCTAACAATCAAAAGCATCTCGTAACAAAAACTACCCTCTACATCCCAACCCCTAATGACGGGTATAACCTAAACAGCTACCAGAGTCCGTCACAATCCGGGGAGGACATCTCCAGTTTGTTTGCCATGATATTAATAGATCAGCTCCTTATTTATGTTAAGGCGTAGGTTGTGGATTCTGAAAAAAGACCAGTAGCTTGGGGAAACTCAAAAAAACGCAAATAGTAGACAAATGCTTTAATTGACACAGAGAATTTGAGAGTGGCTATCATAGTTCCAATAATTGCAATGTATATGGCTTTGCAAAACAGTTTAAATATCAGCAAGTACCCAATAAGACTAGTAACTTCTAACGGTTACTCAAAATTGATAAAGTAAAAGATAAAATTTACTTACTCCAGCGCTTTATGTAAGTTTACAATATAATGGTGACAGGTGCTCCGTGTCCAATCGCTGTCCAACGTGCGGCTTAAAAGATGAAAATCTGTAACTTGTTAATTTACACAGGAAAACACTTGATCGACATTCGCGACATTGAAACACTGCTTGCAGATCTCTAGCTGGAACTAGATCAGTGAGATATGGTGTTGGAGGTTGTCAACAAGATTGGACCATCCAAACAACGAAAGAATTCCACAGACGTCATCCAAAACCACAACAATAGCCCCTTGCCAACTGGAGGAAATCCAAAATGCTGGCAAAAATCTAGTAAGTTGCGCATTAAGAGCTAACTACCACTTTAGTACCACATAACGCAGTACAAAAATTTATTACAATCTTTACAAAGTGGTCTGGGGTTAGTTGGGTTACATTTAAAGGGGTTGGTTGGCAAGTATAATTATCTAATTTATTATATTCAATGTAAAAGCTATCAAGGCTGATTTAATTTCAAACATTTTTAGTTGTTCAAACTGTAGTAAAGTTCATCCAAAATAAGATGACTGGGCGGAGCTGATGTGCAGAAACAAAAATTAAATACACGACGGCATTGGCACGTTTTCTCTCCACACGTACTGCAGAGTACAAAAAATTTTACAAAATAGATCGTTTTTATGTCAAAAACAAATTTCTTACATTGCAGCATCATCGGAAAATGCTTCATAATTCAAATTCAAACAGGATGAACTCTGGAAAAATTTTGAAATAATCTATATTGTAGAGAACTTTTTGTTTCTTTTCTTTCTTTCTTGAGAAGAAATGTCCAATGGATGGAATTTTTTGGATTTCATTCAAACACTCAAATACAACAATCTCTTAAATTTCAGTTCAAAAGTGTTTTTTTGGCTGGGACTACAGTGGGTGGCCATCAAATTGTGCAAATGCAGTGTCTACTAAAAAAGGCAGCATTTATTGAAAGCTTTAATTTAGTGCGATTATTATTAGGTACAGCACTTAGCGTTAGAGGGTGGGAAAAACGTAATATTAACATTTTCGGAAGTGCTTAATTTTAAATCAGTTGCTTACCATTTTTATTGTATTTGTAACATTTTTCGAAAATATAAATGAATGAAAAAATGTAAGGTATAGTAGCAATTAATTTATTGAGTATTGCTTAAGTTATACGGTTTACTTATTATTAAGAAAGTAAAAATGCAAAAAATTTCACTGTTTTGAAAATATGAAACATTAAATTAGATTACTCAAACAGTCGATAGGAATACTATACCTACCTACTAAACTGTGTTGCACAAGAAATTTATTAATTATCTTCTATCAAAAACAATATCAGCAATCTTTTGTAATATTTAAATAAAACTATAATATAATGAGCAACAAATTATTCCACATCTTTTATGTTAATGTCGCAATCAATTATTATTGAATATCCGGACGCTCCTAACAATATCGACTCATATGGCATTTAAAACAATTAGCAGAAAAGTCATCATACTCTTTATTGCCGAAAAATGTGAGTAGGTATTTTTTATAGTTTTTCAAAAAATATTTTTTAAAAGAAGATTATTATTTTATTTGGTAATATTGATAATTTGTGTTTAAATAATTATCTACTTAATTTGTAGTAGAAAGAAGAAGGCAGTAAAAGTAATTTAAAAAAATAATAATATTTATTGCAGAATGTAGAATAAAGCGAAATTGATTATGCAACGGAAATTGCAAGTGTTGCTTGGTCAATGACTTTGGTCAAATTTGTGTGGGATACAACAAAGTAGACAAGATTTTTAACTAAAACGAGGGCCACGAGACAAAACTTATGTAAAAAGTTCTTCAGGTTCAAGTTTCTATTTTTAATTAAATACTTGAATAATAATCAATAAATCACATTTTTATTATTAAAAATACATAAATGTAAAAAAAATAAACTAATTTATTTACAATGTGTGGGAAGGGAATAATAGTTTAATTATTTATTATTCAATATAATAACTAAAGAGCAATCGTGTAAAACAGTAACTTTCTTTTATAAGAATAAAATTAAGCGCAGTCCTAAAATTAAGACGTCAATAATTAATTATGAGAATGTGCGATTATTGTTGTTAATTTTACGAAATTGAAAACAGCGAAGTCTTAAATAAAGTAAACCTGGTTTCAAGAATAACGACAATGCAATTATTGCAAATAAAGTTACAATAATTTATTGTTAATTTGCTGCATCGCATTTTCACTTTCTTCGTTAACAAAACAATATTCTAAAGAGTAGCAATTTTTCGAATATTTAAAATAATTCATACATTTTTAACATAATTAAAATTATAAATTAATAATTATATCCATCATGCTGTTATTGGAGAAAATAACTTTCTTCAAGTTTTTATCAATAGTTTATAATCCTATGGCACAAAAATCTTTCTAATAAAAGGACACCACGCTTACATAGTAAGTGGAAAATGCCATTTAAAATGCTGATTTTCTCATATTTTTCATTGGGCTCTGTAGTGGTTCTTTACGGATGTTTTATAATTAACTTACAATTAGAAGAAAAACTATGGTACTAAAGTTTCCAGAATTACGAGTATGATTTAAATGTTTTAGTAGCTTTACTTATAAAATATTAGTATTAAAAATAGTTCTTTATGTACATAGGACGTAAAGTGGAACTTTTCGGCCAGCGCGCGTGAATGTTGTAACACAAGCTGAATGTAACCTCCCAAATTTCCAACTCTTATCAGATTTTCTAGAATGTACAATTAATCAATGAATGTACGGTCAATAAAAAAGCCTCAATTGCACCTATTTAACAGTTTAAAATCATCCTTCGCCGGATCCTTCTTAATAAATCGGTGATTATGATTAATCATCTGATGACAAGATAAGCCTTTATCCTTGACAAAATCTTTACATCTTACGCCACTGCTTAAACAAACTGAGTATGCGCGTAACTACAGTAACGCATCGAACGCATACAGGTTGATAGAAATTTGCATTATTCACGTTTACCAAGGTAATGTTGACAATTAAGCACGTGTTTATTTGTTAACGTAGTTAATAATTAGAAGTGGGTACATAAAAATTACATCATTTACCAGTGAGATGTCAAATGAAAGGTGAATGCATCGCTTTTATATTTTAATTTTATAAATTATATTATTTACTACTTTTCCTTGCTTATTTTCTTCTGCAGTGTAGGCAACCCATTATTCACAGTAACTCGCATGTGTGAGAGTGAAGTGAGGTTGTTCTAACCCTTATTCATGATCTATAGCAAAAACTTAAAATGTTTCATAATCTTATACCTCCTCGATGAAGTTTTTAAAAAACATTAGTTATTTTAATAATATATGTGGGAAGCAGTTATTTTTATATCCATCAAATTTAAAAAATGCAAACATCATAAAAAGGTAGGATAATAATTTATATCTATTTTTTTATTTTTTACTAGTATTTTTTGATTATGTATGTAGCAGTATTATATAATAATTATTTATTATACAGATGCAAATTTTCTATTTTTAAATCTTATAAGTTAGTATAAATCTGCTTGTATTCGCTATGTGCATTCCTCCTGCTGCCCTCTGGTGGCTCAATAAAGAAAATGAATTGGGACTGTTCATGGAATTAGAACCTTCTAAGTTCATGGGACTGTTTTAGCAATAGCAATAATTAAGGAATTTTGAGGGAAATTTAAATTTAAACTTGCTAATCGCATAAGGCATAGATAAATAATAATAATAATTAATAGATAAATAACTAAATAAATCCTGTTTCGTTTCTATTACGACCACTCCGAACGCTTCGATTGGTTTTCGTATCCTCTCTCCACCCACGCACATAGCTGTGCTCTGAAATGCCTACTCTTATAATGCAATAATTTTAATAAATTTTAACAATTATACTTTGTAGCGCTACCTTGTGAGCCTTTTTGAATGCTACGGCCTTTTGATATCTGGAATTGCTATAATATTACTTTAGAAATCAGGTTTTCGTGATCCTGGTAATTCCTGAAATCGGAGAAACCAGATTTGTAAGTTAATATTTTAGCAATTCCAGATATAAAATTTCCGTTACATTCAGAAAGACTCACAAAGAAGCGCTACAAATCCTAATTTTTAAGGTTGGACATTTTAAAGCACGATAAATACTAATTGAAGACTCTGGTGCAAAAAGGGCATATGTGTAATACCAATTTATAAATTCTTCAGAACTTCAAAAATAAATATCTCATTGTTGCAGCATCTTATGGGACGAGACATGTGATTTTCACTGGTAACTCCTTTTCTATTAACAATAAAAATCCCAGCTTTATACCAAGTGAATAAAGCTCATTTTAGAACCTAAACCAGCAATAACATCATTTTTAAATATTTTGTACTTATCCCCTTCTTGCATCAGGATCTTCAATTACAATTAGGTAGGTAAGTGTATCTAACTCCGTGCGTGTATGCACCGTTACTTTCTACATCTATACGGATCTCATCTGTTATGTGTCCACCACTGACGGGCATGAATGGATTAACGACATTCCTACTCCCAAATACTTCCGACCCACCGCTTATTCGCTGATCACAAATTGGCCTCTTATAGTTTTGAAAAAGTAAGAGCTTAGGTTGTTTTATTTTCTTATTGTTTTCGAATTTTGTGGTCAACATGACCGCTCAAGACGCTACAATCTTAAATTGAAACGCCTAGGGGTACTTCCGCCCGTGTGCAAAGTTTAATTTGGCCGCCCTTGTAGCCGATTTTTTTTTCGGTTTTTTAATACAATTTCCTAAATTTCTACTACTGATTCCCTGCCGTAAAGTAAATGACCTTTTCTTAACCCCTATTTTTGGGATTTTGGGCCCCTCTAATTTTGGCCGCCCGTGTGTTTTGCACACTGTGAACAATAGAGCGCGGCGGCCCTGGCAGAGCATTATCCAATCAAAGTTCGTTCTGATTGGCGAAAGTATTTTTGTACCTATCAAATTTTAAAGTTGATAAAAATAATCAACATAAATAAATTACTGATTCCAACTGTGACTAGATCAACAATGAACGTTATTAAAAATAGTTTTAAATTTAATTATTTGTGTAAAATGGGTTGTTTTTTAAATCCGTCGCGATTTGAAAACGTAGTAGTATCAATGAGGTATGGAAATTTTGATATTATTTTTATGGCAAACATTTTTATTAATTTTAAAACATTCATCATTATTATTTTTATTATATTAAAATTATCTACCTATACAATTTAATGTGCAAACACTGACTGTGCTATGGATGCACTTTTCAAATTTTTAATTAAATTGATAAATTTAAAGAATATAATTAGTAAATTTGAATTTTTAAATAATATAGAAGAGCCAATGTCAAAAAACTTAGTTTTGAGCAATTTTGAGTTATAGATTTTATAATAATTTGTATAAGGCAGTAATCAGTTTTTACTGTATTAATTGGGCACCACCTGTAATCGATACCAACGATATGAATTTTTAAACTTTTTGGAAATGCGACCTATAGCGATATTGGACTATTTTCTAAAAATAATTTTTATTAGCCTAAAATACGAATAATCAAAATTTGTTCAAAGTTGCATGGGCTACACTACAGGAATATTTTTACCAAGTGAGGGGGCTTAGAGATGCCGGTTTTTGAATTCCGTTTGCTTAAATAATATCCCAGCCAAAATAATACTGGCATATTAATTTTAAGATTATTTGCCCAAATTTACGAATGATCGGCAAAATTTAATGTTTATATTTGTAATTTACAGTCTCAACTACCATAATTTTAATAGAAAATTTTTAAAATCGTGGGCCCAATTAGCATCCTAGCCTCATGTACATGCATATAATATACAAGGTTACTTTTTGGTTATATTGTAATTATTATCACGTCTATTTCCATTTTGGTTAACCATTGACATACAGTTATGTATAAATTATTTTTTGATTTTATAAAATATTAGCTATTTAAAGTGAATCATAATTTCATTGTGCATAACAATAATATTATTGGTATTTCAATAATTTTCTTATCATGTACATACAATTTTATAGTATAAAATTTTATGATATTCATTTACGTAATCGAATTCATTATTTGGTTTCATTTTACCTTATCGCGATGAAATACCTATTCAATGCATCACATTGCATAATATTAAATGAATATAGCAGGATGGCAGTAACGAACTGGCAGCATGAAACTTTGCATGGACCGACTCTGTTAGGTTTCTTATCAGTTTTTATTTTAAGAAAATTTTCAATTAACTAACAGATCTTTACCCTGTATGTACTTCTCGAGTACTTTGCGTTTTAATCTCAACCAAGTAGAAGTGCATTACGAACAGATAGATACAGAATATTGGTGTTTAATGTGCTTTGCATAGAATGCAACCATACCTGTGGACCGTAGTTATTTAGCATTATATAAGCTTTACTTTACTATTTCTAATTTGTTATGTTATGCCGATTCTATCAACAAAGTTTGCATGTGATAGTTTTAAATTCAGCTTTGCATGTGTTATGTTATATTATTTTCGTTCTGAGTTACTCATTCGTATATTTATTAATTAGTATGTTGATTTAGGCTAAAATCCCAACTTATTGATGGCAAAAAACTTGCCCAAGAAATTCAAACTCAACTGCGCGATGATATTGAGAAATGGAGCGCAAAATACAACCGTCAACCCACTTTGGTAGCCGTGCTGGTAGGCGATGATCTAGCTAGTCACAAATATATTGAGAAAAAAATGGAAGCAGCAAAATTTGTTGGTAGGTGACCACTCCCACTTTAGGGTGATTAAGTTTGACCATCTATTTTGTTTAAAAAATTGTTTTAATTTGCAGGAATCAATAGCTGGACAGAAACATTATCCAGTGACATTACAGAAGATGACTTAATCAAAAAAATTGAAGAACTCAACTGCAATGCGTCCGTTGATGGTATTTTAGTGCAATTACCAGTTCCTAAGCATATTTCAGAGACCAATGTATGCCAAGCTGTTGTCCCAGACAAGGACGTTGATGGATTTCATATGATGAATATGGGGAAACTGTGCTTAAATATTGACACTTTTGTTCCTTGCACAGTTTTGGCGGTTATCGAATTATTACAAAAGTATGAAATACCAACTTTTGGCAAAAATGTAGTTGTTTGCGGCAGATCTAAGTACATTGGATTGCCACTTTCAATAATTTTAAATTCCGACGCTAAATATGAATTACCTGGAATGGAAGCAACAGTTACACTTTGTCACAGAAATACTCCACCAGAGCAATTGAAAATTTTTACTAAAACAGCCGATATTGTTATAAGTGCTACAGGTAGGTTTGAGTAAATGTTGGTAAGTTTGAATTTGTATAAAGTCAAAAATTTGTAGGTATTATTGGACTCATCCAACCAGACATGATTAAAACTGGGGCTTGTGTAATAGATGTTGGTACTAATAGGATAACAACAAAAGAAGGAAAAGTTAAATTGGTCGGCGATGTTGATTTTAAAGGTAAGAGGCTCTGGAAAATGTTGAAGCTTTTCTAATATAGTTTATACTTTTCAGGTGTCAGTGAAGTTGCTGGCCACATAACGCCTGTTCCAGGAGGTGTTGGTCCTATGACAGTAACAATGTTAATGAAGAATACCTTTAAAGCGGCTTTTAATCGAGTTACACAATAAAAATTTTACAGCCAATTTTTTCCTATTTAAAGTATTAAATGCAAAGATATTGTCAATCCAAGACATTTTTATTGTTATAATGAAAAGACAACTTTTAACTAAATTTAAGGATAATAAATTATATTGGTGATAAATAAATTTTTATGAAAAATTCTAATGTATTTTGATGAGAAAATTTTATTGGCATGGACCACGGATGTATAATAGATTAGGTGAGGTGACGGTCTATGATTTGATCGAAAAATATTGGCACGATTTTGTAGTCAGTGTGCGAGAGAGATTACCCATAAAGAATAGACGAGGCGCGTCACGGGTAGCGTGATAAAACACATAATGCATAGGCATAACTGCATTTTATTGCAGATTTAAGTCGAATACAAATTGGTTCTGTGTTAATTTTTTATATCATAGACAAGAACAAGAGAAATTAACAAAACAGTCAACTGTCGATAAGAAAAAATCAAAATTAGATCGGTCATAATTAATTAAATTTTCTCTTGTACGAAATTTGTGTACGTTTTAGTGAATTTTTTCACTATTGATTCGTTTTACTCGTCTTTAAATAGACAAAATTAAATTATATCATTAAATTAATAATTATTATAAATTCCCATGCATATAAAATAATTATTAATTTAATGATATAATTTAATCTCGTCTATTAAAGGACCAGTAAAACGACTAAATTGGAAAATAATTCATTAAAAAGTATATAGTTATATAGGTAACAAATAAAATAATGTAATAAGAGTTCAAATAGTCTTAATTTCATGAAAGTATGTAAATTTCTCAACTTTTTAATATTTGTAATTAAATTGTTCCTACTACCACAATGCTTCAAACACGTTCAAACATATAGCGCCTCGGATATCCTTGTCTAACACAGCCGGCGACGTTCAAGGGACATGCCGTAGGTAGCCGTCACCTCACCTAATCTATTATACATCCGTGGCATGGACCAAAGTCATAATTTTACTATTAGCGTTTTGAGCGACGTTTGCTCCAGTCCCAGATGCGTTTTTCTTACTATGCACTGAAATCAGTCATAGATTATAGAATATTCAAAACGGCATCAAAAATTTGATTTGATTTAAAAAAAAATGTAAGGTCGCCCTTAAAGTTTTGCTACTTTTTGACCCCAAAAATTGAAAGTTTGACATAATTTATTATTACAATTTTTTTACATTTTTCCTTATACCTTCAAAATTCATTAGTCATTCAGGAATTACAGAGAATGCAATGCACATTCGTCAACTTTCATGAGCTTAAATTATTGTGTATGATCCTCTTTATACCAATGCAGTACAAATAAACCTTGATTTAGAAAACAAAAATGTTTATCGCTGTGTTACATAATTTTCTACAAGAATCCACCAATTTCTGAGTCTAAAATAGACAATTTTAACAAATTATTATAAAATATGATTATCTTAAAAAATATCAACAAATTCAATCACTGTGTAAAATTGTACAAGTTGGTACCCACCGCTACAAACACACATTCCATATACCGATATATTTCCAGTAAAAACATGGCTAAAGTGGCTAAACCACAAGTTTATGTGACAAAAAAAATAGTAACACCGGAAGCACTTAAAATTTTAAATGATCAGTAAGTTTTTGAATCGGGTTTGTTATTTTCTAACCTAACCTTATTTTGACAGCTGTGAAGTCACTTTCTGGGAAGGTGATGGTCCTGTCCCTAGGAAGGAATTGCTACTCGGGGTATTCGGAATGGATGGATTATTTTGTTGTTTGAATGATAAGATTGATGAAGAAGTTCTTTACGCTGGTGAACCTACCCTTAAGGTTATCGGATCCATGTCTGTTGGATATGATCATCTGGATATGATCGCAATTTCAAAAAGAAAAATAAAAATTAGTTATACACCAGACGTCTTAACAGATGCGACTGCCGAGTTGACGGTGGCTCTGTTGCTGGCTACGAGTCGACGTTTAGTGGAGGCCAGTGAGCAGGCTAAATGTGGCGGTTGGAAAGCTTGGTCTCCGTATTGGATGTGTGGTCGAAGTCTTGTCGATTCCACTGTCGGCATTTTTGGATTTGGTAGAATTGGACAAGAAGTTGCTAAGCGTGTGAAATCGTTTAACATTAAACAATTATTGTATACCAGTAGATCTGATAAAAGTAAACAAGCTAAAGAGCTGGGGGCAACTTGCGTTGACTTTGATACTCTGCTATTTGAAAGCGATTTTGTGATTGTTACTTGCTCGTTAACACCTGAAACAAAAGGAATTTTTAATAAATGTGCTTTTAACAAAATGAGGCGTGACGCCTATCTTATCAACACAAGCCGAGGTGGTATTGTTAATCAGGATGACCTCATTGACGCTCTAAGCAAAAAAACGATTGCAGGTGCGGGTTTGGATGTTACGACACCGGAGCCCTTACCACTTTGTAGCAAACTGTTTGAATTACCCAATTGTGTTATTTTACCTCACATAGGCAGTGCTTGTATAAAAACACGACATGCTATGGCAGTATTAACAGCAAAAAATATCGTGGCCGCTCTAAAAGGTGAAGAAATGCCCTCCGAATTGAAATTATAGTTCTCATATGAAGTCGATAATAAAAAATTACTGTAAGCATGGGAAAACGTTTTCTTATTTATTAGGAATTTGAATTTTAAGAGACCTAGGATTTCCAGTGTAATACAGGATGACCATAATTAGAACAAATAGGAAACGCAATTAGCATAGAAAAACATTTTTTTTAGAAAAAATAAATGAGCAATGCTGAAAAACTACGGCTGTCATACTGGCGGGCAGCTGCATAATAATTTGTAGCCCACAACAACTTCTAACTTGTACATTGTACTAATAAGGGAAATATATAATAATTTATTATTTAATTATATTATAGTACCTATATACCTAGTCGTGCCATATGTTCTGTGAATAAAAAGTACCGTTCATTTTTGCCATTACGGCTTAAGGGATGAGGACTTTTAACAGTACTTTTAGAAAGATCATTAGTTAGGGTAAAAATTTGTAACAGTTGAGTTTTAAATTTTAAAGAGTGAACATGAATTGGGGCGTTAAAGAAAATCGTATTGCAGTGATTGCACTACACAGGTGTGATAAAATTGTACCTGAGATTTTTAATTTATTGAAAAAATTTTAATAACAATGAAACTTTTATTTATTGCACCATCAATCGATATAATTAGACATTTGAAGTAACGGACATAAAAATAAGTGGTCACCCACGAACCGTAAGAACACTCAAAAAGTTAAAAGCAGTTCGTGAACGAATTCGAAAAAATCCCTTCAAAAAACAGAAAATTACGGCTAGGGAACTTCAAATTTCTAAAAGAAGTATGTCAATTGTTTTAAGAAGTGACCTAAACTTTGGGGCTTATCATAGGGTAACAGGACAGCGTTTTACAGTGGGTTTAAAAAGCATTAGATGTGAAAAATCAAAACGTCTTCTAGTACGGCACGCGAATGAAGATCATCGAAACATCTTGTTTACAAACGAAAAAATTTTTACGGTAGAAGCAAAATTCAAAAAACAAAATGATCACGTGTATGCCCACAGCTCTAAGGAAGGGTCTGAAAAATTGCTAGGGTGTATCGTACGAAGGTGTAACAGAGCTTTATTTCTATGAAAAGGGCGTAAAAACATCTGCCCCAGTATACCAATAAATGTTAAAAATTGGTAAAGCCACTAAGTACTACCCTATTCGATGGACAGCGTTGAATAGTTCAGCAACACTCTGCACCAGCGCATAAAGCAAAAACAATGCAACGATGGCTTCAGGCAAATTTACCTGATTTTATTTCTGCCGAATTTTTGCGGAAGATTTGCCATCAGGACATCGCGATCTAAACCCATTGGACTACAAATTGTGGATAATTGAATGGATAAACAAAATGGCTTTTAAAAATTATAATATTTTTATTTTTAAGTTGTTTAAATTTACTCGCAAACATTTCACAAAACATATGGCACGACTAGGTAAGGTGACCGTCCTCCTTTTTTTCTAATTTCTTTTTTTTTTTCTAACTGTTTTTACAACAAAAACGGTAATTCAAAATTAAATGAGCTTTTATCTTTTAGAAAAAAAGGTCTTTCAAAATAAATGAGGGTTTTTTTCTAAAAAAAAAAAAAAAGGTTAAAAAGTCAATATTCAGCCAATTGGAAAAAATCTATTTGAAGAACAATAAATGTACAAAATATTACATTCTATAGCAGGGGTAGGCAACCTTTTGTTGTAAGAGGGCCAAATATTTTACGTGACAATAAATTAGTGTGGGCTGCACTTTGTGGCAAATCCAGTAAAAAGAGTTTTTAAAACAGATCGGGCTTAGGAGAAGCCCTAACATAACTCACTATTAGTTAGTTATGTTAGGGTCACTATCGGGAAGTTTCGCCTAACTATCCTGTCTCTAGTCATAAGTCATCCCCTCAGATCTAAGACACGTCAGGGCCCTCTGAGGGGGAATGCAAACCCCAAGCTCTTTGTGCAGTGGCTTTCGAAGTCCGAATCCCGCCACTTGGCTTGATGGGTTGGGTACGTGACTGGTGTGGGCTAATCTCTCTCGGAGCAAGTCAGCGGTCTATAAGTGATTAAGCTTACTCGTAGTATTATAGGAGATCACTATAACAGAAGGTGCTTCTGTTACTACGCGAATCCGGCCTTAGTGCTTCCAAGCGTTCATTAGGGATTATCCCATCATCATCTTGACGATATGTGTATACCCATATTAGTCGCGTGTGATGACTGATGAGTAGGTACCCGCCGATGAGTCGAATCTCTTCTACCTCGCATCTAATATCTAATGCTGTGATATGGACCTATTTCTTAAGTTTCTGGGGTAGGGTATCAACACAATAATTTTATGAGAACAGACGTCGCAAGTCGACCTTCCAACCTGTATGTTAGACCTTTCTTTCCTTCTTTAATTATTATTAAGGTAGTAGGGTCGCGCAAACAAAATATTGAGAAATCTTTTAAACTTTGAATATAAGTAATTAAATGTAGCATACACACGCTGTTAAAATTTCAAGGCGATTTACCGTGTCTAATAAGAAATAATTGCAATTAAAAATGACATTATTTGTACATGTAGCATGGAAGAAGCGAGTGAAAATGACAGGTTTTTTAATTTTTTTCCTCGAAGGAGTATTGGCATTCTGATGAAAAACTAGTAAAATTGAAGAAACATATAATTTGAACAATTAAAAAAAAAATGAAAATTATTTACCGTGTAGTTTTAATAAAAATTTAAAAGTAATTCCATGTTTAGATTATTATTTTTAGTGGAGGGATATGAGCTTAGATAAGAGTGACCGAGAGATATGATATGAAAGACCGAGTCAAGTAGACGTAAGTATTGTGGGGGGTACACTGACGTTAAAAAAACATCGCCTATTACGTTAGTGCAGCCGCTTCGTATAACATGGGTAATAAGCCATAACTTTCTGACTGGAATGTACGGAAAGAACTACCTTAAGGGGGTCACAACACAAAAAGGTTGAGAAACGAGGGGTAATGTGAACTCCGCCAAATGCAAAAAGGTCGACAGTAATCCAAAATGTGAACTCCGCCAACAGCCATTTAACAATGTGTTAACTATTTATATCATAAGCCGGAGATTATGGTTATTGGAGTTTAAGCCAAAATGGCTCTGGAGCGCTGCAAAGCGGAGCGTAGCGCGGCGCGGAAGAATCAATTTTGGCAACACATCCACCTACGACAGAGTTGAAAAAAAAAACGAGATTCACCCCTTGCTAATAGCACAATTTGCCGAGTTGGATCACCCTCGGGGGATGTTTTTAATGAGTTTAGTGTTAGATTTCGTAAAAGCAGTCTCCTTTTACGGTACCCCCAGGGCCGTTCCTACCGGGTATGCAGTGCATGCCCCGGGGCGGCATTTTGGAGAGAGATAAGAATTTTTTTTAGATAGATAGATTTTTCTTTTTCGCTCATCAGACAATTTCCCGGTTGATTTTTCATAGCCCATCTAGCATAAAGGGCGGAAAAAATTTCTTGCATGCAGGCGCAATACCCCCTAGGAACAGCCCTGGGTAATTAAATAAATTTTTGTTATTTTTAAAAGTAAAATTATTGGTAAAAACAGGGATGCGTCGGTAGGTTACTGTTACAAACGATTACTTTTTTAATTAAATATAAATTTACTAATAAATCCCTCCCTAAATAAATCCCTTAAGCCCGTATGTTAACTCCACCCAAAATTGGCGTGGATTACATTTCAGATTACTGTCGATCTTTTTGGTTTTGGCGTAGTTCACACTTTTTTGTTTTTTTCTACCTGCCGAATTGGCGGAGTTCACACTGGGTTAATGTTCAAGAACAATGTTCATTCTTCGTATAAATTTTAGCTGGAAAAGCCTCAACATTCACTATTGTGAACCAAATTTTCCAAAAAAATCTCCAGAAATGGGGGGAGAACTACTTGTACTACTCACTAATTTTTGTTGTAAATAAAAAAATCTTGACACGCGGGCTAAAAGTTTGGAAACCTATGATCTACTCTACACCATTTCCAGCTTTAATTCAGAAAACATCAATAATTGTAGTTCAGATTAGCCAGTACTCGTGGCTGCTTATCTAATAGATAGCCGTCGAGGCCGAATACCAAGCAACATCGTAAAAGTAGCCAGATGGTTAAAGCTGAACATCATACGACCTCTCCTGATTAACCAGACAGGTGGCTGTGAGAACTATTAGTATATAAGTACAATTATTGGTGCTTTCTGAACTAAAACTGGAAATGATGTGGTCATCTTATGTTTACTACAAAATTATAATTATAAAATTTATTAAGGGCCCATCAACGATTACGAGTTGGGCTAGTACACGCCTGGAGCCAGGCTGAAAATCAATTTAGCAACAAATTGATGTTGTTGAATCAATCAAATGAATGTTTATAAATATTCATATATAATTTCCCATGTGCATAAAATATTATCGATCATTTTGTTCGATTACATATTTTTCGACAACAATCGGCCCGACTCGCAGAGGAGGGCCGATTGCAATCGAAAATATGTAAGAGAACAAATGATAGGATAATATTTTGTGCAAAAGGGAAATTCCGTGGACTATCTCCTGATGACATTATTTTTATATTAATATTATGCAAAGAGTGTCGTAATTTATTAAATTTTACAAATGCGTAGTTACCATTCGTTATTATTTGTTATTGTTTATAGCAACATTATAAAAAATTATCGAAAATGATCGGTAATTTGTGCATATTACTCGTGATTGGTAGATTTCATTAGGCAAATGAAATGTTCACTAAATTGAAATCTAATTGGACTACATTTTTGAAATGAGATCTGGTGATTGGTGGACAGGTTAGTTATGACGTCAGAAGGAGATAGTCTTACTCATTTTGTTATTTACTATGTTAAAATGGATATTGACATTATAATTTCAATAAAATAAATTACTTTCTAGGAAAATTGTCCTTGATGATTTACTACACAAATATAATAATGCACCTTCAAATATTAACTTTTAACTATTGGTTATTTATTATTATATTGTAATCAATACTTTAAGTTTAGGCTATATAGGTCATATCTCGACATGCAAAACTATACAGGATACCTAATCTACTATTCTAAATAAATAAATTAAAATATAACAAGTTAACAATAATTAAAATGAAATAATAATATTTATTTAAGAGTGATTACACTTTTCAGCAGATATTAAATAATAAATTTTACTACCTATGGAAAAAGAGTCGAATAGATTTAATTTTATTTATTGTTAATTCGATATACTTTAGAATATTTTAATTAGACCATGAAAAAATCAATACAATAAAGGGAAGAGTACTCACTGATTTGCTTTTATTAATTTATGTATCTTTTCATAGTCTTAGACTTTTATTACAATTTTTGAAACAGTAGTAGATATTCACACATATCACAATAAAAATCTCGTTAATCCATTCATGCCTGTCACTATTTAACTTTTGTAGTTATTGGTAATTATACGGATTAGATACTACTTTGATACTACACACCGATAAAAACTATCAAACAGTGAAATTTCAGTTCAATATTCCCCGCTCCTAAAGAGACACCAAGAAACAAACATGCTAACACAATACCCTTTTTTTTGGTAGTAGGGTAAAAACTAAATTTTTGCGAAGAATTTATTTTTAAATATTTTATACAAGAATTGAATAATATATAGCATTTTATGGTGAATTTAGATTGTCCTTCATTAGTACTAACCATAGAATACTAACTATGTTTCAAGTTTTATGTTGTTTATTTATCCTTAAAAAGACATTGAAATTTGAATTGCTTTAAAATTTTGACATAAATTGAAATATCACTAGTATAAGGAAGGAAGGAATTAAATGCATAATAAAACAAATACATTTTAACTGTAACCATAACATATTCAGGCAATTAGAACAGGAAATGATAACTTGTAACAGACAAGTTTAGTGAATCACCCTGTGTGAAGAAGCAAGTCACGAATGATGGCTTACCCTGATCGACTCAAATAAAATACATATTTGATAATAGAATCATAAAAACGTGTTTAAGCTTTATTAAATTTAGGTTCAATATATACAAAAAAACTTTGTAAATACAAGAAATAAGCATTCCCAAATAAAGGACAAAACAATTAATGGTATAAATGACGAATAAAAATTCTTAATTAGGCACTCCAAATTTTATGCACCAACAAAGCAAAAAATTTATAATTTATTAAGCTTTTCAGCAATAATTAGGGGATTTTGTTGTTCTAATAATTTACGTCCTTCAGTTTTATAATCATAATTACAACCGTGCACTTCCGAGTAGCGGTGTTGACCACAAAAAATTTTACCGCACCTGCAATCGTACATATTTGTGATGTTTAACTTTTTATTGCACACACCACAGCGCATTCGCTTTTTAGTTATTATGGCGGGAAGATTTTCCAACTTTGATGTATTCACTTCAATTTTATTTATATTTTTATCACGACAATCGTTCCTAATTGAAATCAGAGTCTTTTTAATTTCTTCTTCTAATTTTTTTGATTCACTATCGCCTCGTATACGTACAGGATTTAATTCAATTTTACCACTCAAACAGTCACCTTCAGGAGCAGAACTTCTACCACTATTAATTAAATTATACAGAGTCCCATTTAAATTATCACAATTTGAGTTTCTTTCGTTAGGTCGACTTTCCGATTCATTTAAAGTGCCCGTTTCCCAAATAGACGAACATTCGTTTATGTGTTTTCTATGATTATCACTACTTTTTGCAAAATTATCCGATTCCATCGAAAAGTTTCCGCTTTGCGAGTACCGCCGGTATAACGGACACCTTGATATTCGCTCCTCGTTGATGCGATTTCCAAAAAACAAATCGCCAACGCAGTCTTTATTCGGCCCATATTGACTTGGAATGGTACCGGGGCTTGTAGGAAACAGAGATGGTAGAAAATAATCACGATCCACTACTTCTAAATCTGAACTACTATCACAACTTTCTTTAAAATTTATCGGACTCCTCGTACTGCCCGAATTGCAAACTTCTTCTGCTGAACAATCAACGCTCTGCCAACGCTTCAGAAGTCCCAATTCGTTACCATGGAAACTTTCTGATGATTCCCCACTACAAATATCACAGAATTCTTGTGCGCTATCTTCTAAATTTACCGCTTCCGGATTGCTTTTTGGTCGGTCGGTTCTATCTTGCACCAAGAGTGGCGTTAAACGGACACCTTTGTGTGCAGGGACCTGTAAAACAATATCATTAGTTTAATGAGTTGACAGAATTATTGTAAGGAAACAATTCTTGGGGTATTGATTTTTTATTGTAGGTACATAAAGGATATGATAAATGGTAGGGTCAAGTTGATGCACTCGTATTTTTCTGGTGATGATATGAATTACTGTGTTAATCAGGAGTTAAAGATGAATTGGTTTCAGATGCATTTAGGCTCAAGCCTAAACATAAATATTAGTAGTATTATATTATTATGTTACAGACAAAGCGGGTTGTATAATAGGGGTAGTTTTTCATCAAATAAAATTGTGTTATCATTATTGTTATATTATCTTACCTTTGACATCGAAACAGCTCCTGCAAATGGTAAAACACCAATTGGAGGAGACACCAGGGTGTTTTCTTTTGTTTTATGTTTTTCATCTACAATCGTAGGCGACGTAATTTTAGGTAAACTAATTTTACCGTCTTGCTTACGATTCCTACAGTAACTGCTGTTATTGAAACGACTGTACAATGGCGAATTGATAAAACTATTTTGTCTATCATCGATTTTTCGTACTTCGGGAAACTTGCCCTCAGACATTTTCATAAAACTGCTTCCTATTTCGGCGGTTTTTGGTTTAAGTTTTACATTCTTCAATGTATTCTCGTTGTGTTTCAAATAAAAACTGGTTCTTTCACGAGATTCTTTCAACGGAAGCTTTTGGGGTTTCCACTGTTGTTTTTCATTACTAAAACGAGGATTTTGAAATAATATGTTACAAAAACTATTCTTTCCTCGATGCTTCTCTTTCAAAGCAATAGAATCTTCGCACATTTGTAACGTTTCACTATCATCGCTGTCACTGTCATATAATTCTAAATCTTCGTCGTCGTCATCCTCATCGTCAAATTGGCTCTCGTGTAATTTTAAAAGACTTTCGGCATCTTTTTTAAATTTTTGTAATAAGTGATATCTGAAATATAATTTAAATTAAAGAAGTAAGTTCACTTTACGTCAATATTCATTTACCTAATTGATGAATTAAAAGTGTCGTCATTTTTTGCTTCTTCAAGATGGTCATCGTTTGTTTTACTCGGTTTTTCCCCTATACAACCTATTGATATAATCTCTTCAAGATCCATAGGTTTACTATTTTTGAAATGCCTTCTCAGGCATACTTCTGCCATTTTCTTCCTCAATTCTATCAATTTCAACGACATGGCATTGTTTTCTTCAATTTTATTATAATAAGTTTGACCATTTTCCTTAACCAACAGTTTAGAAGGCGACGATGGGGGTTTATCGTTAAACGTATTATAACTACCATCTTCGTTTTCTATAACTCGTATTAAATTTATAATATCACCATCACGAAATATCAGTACAGAAACTTTTAATCCTGCATTGAGTTTATCGCCAAATTCTTCTCTAAAAATAAAATTATAATTTAAAGTTAAAGCATGGATTTGTGAATTAGAAAATAATTTAATAATACATTGAATGTCTGGCTTATCAATATACTATTTGAGCAATTAAAAAGTTGAAATTTAATTCCTATGATTAACAAATATTTTAAAATATCATTATCAAAATAATGCACCAAACTAATCCGTTATAAAATACCGTACTTGTTCATTTGGCGTTTTCCAACTTTTTATTATGCCCTACACAATATCTATTTAAACTACTTCTGTATAGAGACCAAGAATCGTAGGATATTGAAATTGCTCAATAAAATTGATTTGTTCTCTGTATATTGCACTGGATGAGATTTTGTTTCTAATCTAACACAAAAAATATAATAAAACTAATGTTGTTTGGATTCAAGGCTACTAATTATTTGAATCCCAAATAGAAAACACAATGCAATATAATATACCATTCTTGCATTATCACAGTAATTACTTTTCCTGCTTTTTATAGTTATTGTTATTTTCTTTAATTGAAATATATTAAAGGTAAATAAAACTCAACCTTGAAACTGGTTTTATTATTTTTATAAATTAATTATTGTTAAAAGAATTAACCCGTTAGTTGAAATTGAAAACAATTGAATTATATTTTCAACCACCTGAAGAACAAGTTCAGAATTACTGTGCTAGGCAAGCAATCAATGGCGTAGAGTAAAATTTTTCGTTAGTGGTTGGGAGTGGCTAATGCGCAGAAACGTATATTCGTTATTTCGGTTCTATGTTTGTGTCAATTGGTGGAATTAGGTGTCACGGGTGTCGCCCAAGTCACGTGCCAACCACTAACGAAAAATTTACCTCTAACTACCCGGAAGTCTTGGGGCCCCTGAACCCAGCTCTATTAATTTTGTTCATCACATTTATGAACACGTTCATCGTAATTATGAATGTAATTATCAATATAATGGATTATGTCATATAAATGATTTTATTCATCACATTTAAAAACTCATAATTATTATGACTGCAGTTGTCAGTAGGATGTAGGTGTACAAACTATTGTTAAAAAATATCAACCCAATTTATTACTCATTTATTCACAATCTATTTTTGTAACTTAACTCCTTCAATTATGAATGCCATCATCAATAGGATAAAATAGTACGCTCTGTAAATGAATTTGTTCATCACATTTATGAACAAGTTCATCATAATTATGAATCCAATCATCAATAGGATGAATGAGTACGTCATATACAAATAATTTTATGTATGTATATCTAGGACTGCCTTTTTTTGCATTGCAACACATCAATCTACAGTTTAACTGCTTATCCGTTCCCATTTGCCGAGACTTGGTCATGATTCCATGAGCTTTTTTGTTTTCTTTCCAGGTGATGAGGAGCTGGCCCATCAACCCGACCCCCAACCTGGAGGACTAGAGAGACGGCCAGAATAAAGTTCTTACTTCACCCGGATTCGAACCGGGCATTTAGCGTTCATAGTCAACTCGCGTGACTACTATGCTCCGACCGTCTCTTTACCAATTTATTGCGAACATAAAATTAAATAAGCACCTATATAATAGGACTTGTGGATAATTCTACTTGTGAAGAATAATTTTGTTCTTATATATTTTTTTCATAGTGAGGAAATCTCAGGTCAAATGGCATTAACTTGATGAGGGGGGGGGCAATTTTGGTCTGCTTATCCAGCTATAGCCTGTCTCACAAGAGCTCGAATGTGACTCAATCAAGTTTTTCTGCAATAACTCGAAAATGGTAAAAGATAGCAAAAATATCTAAGAGGCCAAAAATGTTCAGCAGATAAAGACAAATATTTTTTTGGTTGAAATATTTTTGATAATCATTTACCGTTTTTGAGTTATTAGAGTTAAACTAAGTTTAGTCATACTCGAGCTATCGTATGGGACAGACTATAGCTGGACAAGCAAGCATTTTTAGTTTGGGACAATTCATTGATGAGTCAGAAGAACAGTTGTCAAAGCTAAACTAGAAGTTTGTTTTTTGGGGGAGATTTGAAGTGTAGCAAAATGAATCCCAATCCAAGTACAGTCAACTCTCCTATAGCATGATTAATTTGTTCCGTGATGTATCAAAACTAGTAGCATGGGGTAGCAGTATAGTCAGCACCGTGGGTATGTACCATGTTATAAACAGATTGACTGTATTTTTGTAACCTAGGAAGACTAATTGGAAATTATTTGCCTATACATTCTTTTCTATACTAAAGAACCTAATTTCTCTAATGTAATGTGTAATTTATGAGTTCTAAATAAACAAAACATGAGATTTAGAAAGCAAAATTCAAAATGAAAGATTGAAACTGCTGCAGATGACAAATCAATAAGTATACATCAGTAACAAATAAGAAAATAACCGAATTATAGCATGGAGAGCACCGGCAAGATTCATCTGCTCCTTCAGAAATTACTACTTTACAAAACAGTAAAACTACCACTGATATATAACTAATAAATAATGGAATAATTTTAATTTAACAAACAAATTAATAAGAATTTTATTGACAATATTGCCAATATTGTTTATTACTAATTATTTTTAATTATTATTGTTGTTGTTTATGTAGCAATTCAATGATTGAAATTTAATTACTGAAATAATAAATTTCTCATGCACTGACCTTGTGTTATCGATGAGATCTTTTAAATCCTTCCATAGCAAATGGTGATCACAAGCCGACAATCTTCTAGTAGATATTGGTCCTCCACGCATTGAAAGCACAAGTTTTAATTTAGAACCACTAACTACACCGATATCACACAATCTCCTGTAATCGTCAATTTCTTCTAATCTAAAGAGAAGATTCTGATGATGTACAGGTATACCTGAAAGGAACACAAAAATGTAAACATTACAGAAGAGCAAAAAAAGCAAAGTAGTATTATAATATTTACCTTCCACTCTTTGAATTTTCTTTTTAATATCAAGTATTGTGTCGTGAGGATAAACTTTCAATTCGAAAGTGGTTCCAGTAAGAGTTTCAATAAGCAATTCCAAGTTAGGTTCTTCCAAAGTATTACCAAAGACATTGTGGGACATTTTAAATAAAAGCGACACCCGACAGATGTCTAAAATTCAGAGCAGCCCTTTTTTGTTGACTTTCTTATTGTATAATTGTGTAAAATTATGGCAACCACAAAAATTATTCCATTTGTTTCGGATGAATCGATCGATTGATGGACAGATAGAGGAAATGGAACCAATTAATTGATGATTCACATGGAGTGATGTGACCTTTTAAGTACACAAGTCAAAGGGGCGTTCGGACCTGCACAAAATATTAAAAAAGGTGGTTAACAAAATATTGTTCTGGTTAAAACACTAAAATATTTGGGTAGCTCTTGGGGGGCATTCTTCCCACTTCCCACACTTGAGGAAATTTGTACCTTTTTTATGTATTTACTTGTTGTCATTCGATAGCGATGTGAATAGTGAGTATTTTTATATTTTGTTTACGTACCTCATTTTACTAAGATCCAAAAATAAACGTTATGTAAATTCAGAACACAACTTGACAACTGTTATTCGCAAAACTAATAATTTACTTCCGAGTAAATACCAACTTGAGGTGAAAGTAACGTGATGACGAAAAATTCGATTGGATGTAAATTTCGATTTTTTATAATTTATTTATAATTAATAATTACAAAATATTAGTGTTTTATGACAGTACCTACGAACGAATCACGAAACCACACCAATTGATTACGAAAATAACACGAGGGGCGGGGATGTTAGCTGCAATTTGTTGGTATGATGATTCATTTATCGGGAACCCGACTTCAACATTTTTGTAATGTTCCTTCTTACAATTTGATTTATTGACTTTTGCTATTATATTTGCTTCGACGATTTCGAATTATTTTACTTTAAATTTATCTTGGGTTACAAAGCAGACTTTCAACGGATTGTAATTTGGACACCACCCCTTGTTCCAGACATAACAGTGGTTCCCTAATTTTTTCATAAAAGGACACCCTACAATTTTTTTAGCAAATTAACCCTCTCGCGCATGCATTATTATCATACTGATTTAAAACAAAATATTGAGACAAGATAAAATAGTAAATAATACTGCATCATTAGCATGCCTTTATATATTTTTGTAAATTTTTGTATTGGACATTTTTGTATGGCCTCATCTCGCTCAGGAGTCAGGAGGTCAGGACCATAGAACTCAGGACCCTCAGGAGAATTTTCAAAAATTCAAAAAATAGTAGTTTTCATCACAAGGCCGTAAAATGAGATTTTACAACCGAGGTGCTTTCGTAGACGAGTAAAATAGCGGGAGGAAAAGTAAATACCACCAATTTAAGTTGGTACTTCATTAATGCCATGTACTCATGTACAGGTCTGGCTTTAGGCTATATGGTTTGGTAATTCTCGCTTATTCTAACAAATATTTGTTTTGAAATTTTTTCTTTCTTTCGGCTTTCGGAAAGGCAAAAAATAGTATATTCGCGCTCGGGATTAAAGTGACTTTTCGTCCTTCGGGTAATTTTTCCACTCGGCTGCGCCTCGTGTAAAAACCCTTTACCCTCATGACGAAAAGTAGCACTTTACTCCCTCGGTGTATAATATACTATTACATCCCCTTCCGACTTAGAAAGTCGCTTGCACCTCCCTAATCACTTCCGGCCCCCTCTCGGCTTCGCAGAAAACCAGTGCGAAATATTTCTTCACTCCTAACTTGCTATTTTCTTTGCCTCACTGGCTATGGTACTAGAAAGTACTACATAATAAAAAAGTAGAATAATTTGAATTTGAATTTGTTTTTTTTTTTATTTGTAACATTTTGTATCGAACGACTCAAACTATTCCGGTCTAAAATTCTGGGGGCAGTACGAAAACCTGAACCGGATTTTAAAGATTTTTTATTAAAATTATGGTAATAGAGGGTGTAAATTACAAATATAAACATAAAAAGTTGTGGATCATTAAAATATTTGGGCTAAATACGGTAAAAACCATAAAAATAATATGAGAATATTATTGTATTAGCTGTTTGAATAAGTTTAGCTCCGCCCATCTGTAAGTACCTATCAATACAACCGGGATCTTTAAACTCGTTCACTTGAAAAAGCCTTCCCGGAACCCCACGCAACTCGAAAAGCGAATATTTTAGCTTACGGATCTGTGTGGTATGTTTTTATTACGAAATCGCAAAATTCCGCTCCCGAAAAATAGAAGCTCATTTAGGCTCTAACGATTGACACCAATTTCATCAAAACCTTCGATTTGGGAGGAGGAGCGACATCCACCTTGATTTATTCCACAAACTATAAAAAAAACTTACTGCCGATTAAGGGGGAATCCAGTATCCAGATCGCCCCTTCCTTGGATAAATTAAGCATTATTATGAATTAATGATATTATGAAACATAAAACTAAAATAACTGGAAAATTGTAGAGAGGGAGTTACCAATTTTTGTATTTTTATTTAATCTATGGAATAGCCCCCCCTTGAAAAAGTTGCCGGATCCGCCCCTGCTACCGATTACTTCTCGCATAGATGTAGCTCCAATGATTCTAGCTATGGTAGAGGTCGGTAGAGGTAATTTTCTTCATGGTGGTTGTTGGCACGTATGGCCAGGGCTTGCGTGGCAAATGTGGAGGGAGAACGCTTGACACCCAATTCCACCAATACGGGCCATTAGTGCATGGCGGCAACAGCTAGCAGCTTTCATTGCGGCCATGTTTGAATCCAAACAATGCAAAATTAACATGGGAAAATACTGAGCGCAAAGAATAATTCGAAAACGAGAGATTTCTTAGCTATGAGATTCATATAGCACCAACAATGCACTAATAAGGAATATAACTGGTAAGTTTCAATGCAGTAGATATACCCAAATTTGAATTATTTCGATTTGAATATTTGAACTATTTAACCTCACTTTTTGTTACAGAAATAATTCTCGTAAAATCGCTCAAATAACTAGTTAATATGTTACTTAGACATGTTACAATTACTGAGAATTAATTTATCGTACTTTCTGTACGTTTTACAAATACTAACTAGTTAACATAATGGTTTCGTAGTTACAAATTGCTACGATAAGGAAATTTGCAAGTTTTTTTAATTTCCCACCGATTCAAACACCGATTCAACAAATGAGACGGAAAAAACATTTCAGATCAGATTTCACAGCGAACTTTGCGATATGAAGCATCAGAAATTACAGTTTTGCAAAACCATTTTAAAACACACCTACCGGTGAAAAACCATTTGAATGTGAAATTTGAAGTAAAGAATGCTTTATAAATAATGTAGATGATTGTGTTTGTAATTTGCTTTTCTTTACAGGTAATCATTGTCGTACATTTTAAACAAGAAATATTGCCATTTGGTGGTGTGGACTCCCAAAGAAACCCAAATTGTAATTATTTTAAGATCAAAAAGCTGGGAAATCAGGATTGCTATTTTGGAAAACTTTTATGTTAACAAATTTATACCAAATGTTAGTGTTGTTTCTACAATTGCTAATTAATTTGTTTTTTTAAACTTTTGTGTTTGTTAATAGTAATTTATTCAAAACATGCGACTCGATGCGAAATCGAAAGATCCTAGTTTTCCCTAACTGCATTTTTAATTAACAATTAATAAAATATGAATAACAATAAGAGTAAATGTCTATTATGTATCATTGTTCCTTTTATTAAAAATTTGTATATAAATTGGCAAAAGTTAATTACAATATTTATTCAAAACAAATTTCATTTTTACGATGAATCGCTATCTTCATGATACTTGTCTTCTACTTCCTTTATTAAGGGGTTTTACAAGTGCCCCAATTGTTTAAAATGTACGACAATGATTACCTGTAAAGAAAAGCAAATTACAAACACAATCATCTACATTATTTATAAAGCATTCTTTACTTCAACTTTCACATTCAAATGGTTTTTCGCCGGTGGGTGTGTTTTAAAATGGTTTTGCAAAACTGTAATTTCTGATGCTTCATATCGCAAAGTTCGCTGTGAAATCTGATCTGAAATGTTTTTTCCGTCTCATTTGTTGAATCGGTGTTTGAATCGGTGGGAAATTAAAAAAACTTGCAAATTTCCTTATCGTAGCAATTTGTAACTACGAAACCATTATGTTAACTAGTTAGTATTTGTAAAACGTACAGAAAGTACGATAAATTAATTCTCAGTAATTGTAACATGTCTAAGTAACATATTAACTAGTTATTTGAGCGATTTTACGAGAATTATTTCTGTAACAAAAAGTGAGGTTAAATAGTTCAAATATTCAAATCGAAATAATTCAAATTTGGGTATATCTACTGCATTGAAACTTACCAGTTATATTCCTTATTAGTGCATTGTTGGTGCTATATGAATCTCATAGCTAAGAAATCTCTCGTTTTCGAATTATTCTTTGCGCTCAGTATTTTCCCATGTTAATTTTGCATTGTTTGGATTCAAACATGGCCGCAATGAAAGCTGCTAGCTGTTGCCGCCATGCACTAATGGCCCGTATTGACACAAACATAGAACCGAAATGACGAATATTCGTTTCTGCACATTAGCCACTCCCAACCACTGTGAGTAAAATTACCTCTACCTACCTACCTTGATGTAGCTCTTTCTTTTTGTGTATGGGCTAATTCCCTCTAAAAAAGTTCGACATTCGTCAAAGGAATTTGCTCGCGTGTGGCCACTTTAGAATCAAGTTAATCAAGCAACCTCATTTCTTATTTTGTACACTAACTTGGTAATCAGAAAATTTATCTGATTATTGGGTGCTTATTTATTTATTTGTAATAATCAACATCATTGTTTACGTAAACACTTAATTGTGATATTAAAATGACTTCCAAGTGTTTAAATATGGGGTTTAATGCACTTTGGGTAAGATTTGTTTACAATAATTTCACTATTTTTGTATTGTTATTGTTAATTTTTAGATCGACTTTGTTGATATCAAAAGTGAGCACTATTATAACGAGAATTTGGTCTGTAGATATGAATTAAACGATTATCAGGTGAAGGAAGGCGATAGAATTGCGATTTTTAGAATCGGTTGGCAATTTGTTAAGGATTACGAATTGTTTGAGTGGGTCTCGAAAGATAGCAAGACTAATTGTGTTACATTTAACAGTAAGTAATCCACATCGCACCTATAGTTGACTAAAACTTAATTATCACTGTTTTTAGAACATTGTTTACCGAAAAATGTTGAAGAAGTTTACCAGTTTTGCTTTATTTCGGGTGAAAATAATCTTCATGGTGCAAGTCAACCTTTCAAGTTCACCAACGTGTCAGTCTGCTCCGATTCCATGTTCACAAGCACCATGAACAAGTCGAATACGTTCTTAACTGAAAATTACAAGTCCATATCGAGTTGTTCGTCTCTCGATTCCTGTAACGTTATTAAAGTGACGAGTAAAGATGAACAAGTTTTAAGATTGAAGGAAGAAAATCAACTCCTTCGAAGCACTCTTAAAGCGGTGATTTCGAATGACGAGCATAATAGTTGCAAGGACGACATAGAGAAATTGAAAAAGATAACTCATGACTTGCAGATGGCCTTCGATGTTCAACAATCGCAAATAAAACATTTACAATTGAAAATTACCTGCAGTAGTGAAATTAACAAAATGTTACTTAAGGATAAAATGGAATTGGAAAATAATTGCAGCAGTTTACAGCATCGACTGGAAAAAATTAAAATTTTAGATAAAACCAAGTTTGAAGTTGGCGAACTTGATTCTTTACCCCCATTTCCATTTGCTAAATAGTTGGTTTAATTAGAATATAGGTTATTAAATAGTTTCTAAGATTTTTATTATTTTTGATATCGCGTGCGATTAGAGGGTAAAAATTTAGAAACTATTCCAGTAGTTTTAATTTCCATTCAATTAAAAATGATGGCAATACAACCATAAGCTTGCTCAATCAAACCTAATTTATGATCATTCATGTACAAATTAATAAAGGCTTCTTTCATCTGTTTAAATAATTGACTACAGTCACATTTAACCTTTTTACTGTAATAGCACTTATTTAAATAATGTTTCACTCTGATATATAGAATTAAAAATTATTTTTCTTATTTGTCTTTTAAATCTCTCCCCATCTTATTTATAAAGCCCCAAATTTTCCCATTTACAATTTTCTAAGGACAAGGGGAACCTATATCTGAAGATTCGCCAATCTAGATGACTTTAAAAAGTAAACAAAAGAAGTGCAAGTATGGCAACAGCCTAGTTGTTCAGAAGCATAGTTCTTGTTCTATGCAGTTTTGTACTATGATGTTCATCACTGCCGAATCTCATAGACTTTTAACTTGAATAACTCCAACATTGGTTTTGCAATATATCCTATCTTTTCCATAGACCCTTCAATTTATTGTGATGGAGAATACAAATAAATAAGCTTACTTTATGGTACTTTATTGTTCTTAAATGCAAGACAAACAATTTTTTAAATTAATTATAAATGCCAATTATTGTAAAATCAAATCGTTCTTAATATATAAAATTAATCATTAACAATATTTCACATCTATGTATGTAAAGCTAAAATAGAAATAAGATTCTATTAGAATTCACGTCGATGATATTTATCTGGGTCAAAGTAAGAGGTAACAACCACTCTGTTGCTAAATTTACGCCCAGTCAAAGCTTGTTGAGCCTTTTGACAGTCTAAAATTGAATTAAACTCAACGAATACTTTTCCACACCCAGGAACATCGACACCTTCGATTGGTCGTGGTATTTCAATACTTCTGACCACACCGTATTTGTTACATTCCTCTTTAATATCTTCAAGAATATCTTCGTATTCTTCTTCATCTTTCAATTCGTCAGGAGTAACCTAAATAAAAACAAAATTAACTCGCATTTTTAGAGAGTAAAAGAAAGAATTTACCATGTTCAAAAGACAAAGAACTTCTGTAGCTGGGCCTGATGCACCAACGAGACTTAATCCTGGCACCTGAATTTGTACACTTGGTATTACAGTTGTATTCTTCGCACCAACACTTGCACGTTGGACAATTAATTTCTTATCTCCCAACTGCATTCCATTCAAACCTGCAATAGCCTAAACCCACAAAATTTAATCTTTGCAAAAGGAAACCTAAAAATCAAAAACTTACCTGATCGGTCATAGTAATATCAATGTACTCAGCAAAAGCATAACCTTTACTGAGCCCAGTTGATGAATCTTTAACCAAATTGAAAGCACGAAGTTGACCAAATGACATCAGCAATTCTTTCACCTAAAATTATTTGTTTTTTAATAAAAATGAATTGTATACAAATTTGGAGAAACACCAACTTATAGCATTACTTAAATAAAATAAAATTATAAGTTGATGTTTTTTTAAAGCATCAGTTAACAAATTGCAGATTAATTTTATTATCCCCTGAACTCAAAATTTATTTTCACCATCTTTTCAAAAAATTATTTTAAATGTTAAAACTTCAAGAGTGACAATTTGTAACTTAAGAATCAAGGAGGAAACCTACATTGTTGATAGATAGGGGATATTTAAGAATTTGTTTTGTCTTAAGATTCTGGATAGCAGTTATTTCTTTTCTCAATATGGGTTTTATACTTTAATTGGGGCTCAAGAAAATGAACCTTGTGAATGGTTCACTATAAACCCATCCTGAAATTTGGATGAGCGAATGAGGACTAGGTTTTAAATGAGTTGGCGCAGTCGCGAACTTGCTTGTTCTTTGCAAGCTACAAACATTTTAAGCCTACCTTGGATAGGACCTTCAACACACGTTTTTCTAGGGTAGTACAAGCCCTCCTCCCCAGATGATTGTGGGGATCCTTAACAATACCAATTGCTGTTATCCTGAAGGAGATCAAAAAGGAACATGACCTATCTTCATCAAATTATTTTACAATTTCTCAAGCAAATATACGTCGGACATAATCACAGACTCTCACTTCTCTTTCAAGCCATAAAAACAGACAGAACTTTAAACAATAAAGGATGAAGAAGACAGCTATTTTCCCTGTACGTTTTTGTCACTCAGGGGCAATAGTACCATTATGTAAATTTTAATTGGTAATAAACTTTCTCTATTGGTGAGTTTATGTTAGGGTTTTTCCTAAGTCAGATCTGTTTTTGCCTAACTATCCCGTCTCTAATGATAGATTATTTCAACCTCATTAAGGAACATTGCAGATTGCCATTGGATAAGACTTATATAATAATAATTGGTTTATTGTATCATGTATCTTAACTTTTAATGAGCGGGTGAGAATCTTAGCTTTATTTGTATACATCAGTGGTTCTCAAAGGGGATGATGATGGTTAAAAAGGTCAGTCATTTTCTGGAGGTACATTGCCAGACAAGAAGTTTAAGAACCGCTGGCAAAGACTATAGAATAGATGATAATGTCAATTACTATCGGAATAAAAAGTTCTGACCTCTGAGTTTGAAGTCTTATATTTCAAAAACTAATTGATGGAATTTTATGCACTAAGAAGATACAGGATAAAGACCTTTAATTTAAAATTAAAATTTCATAGGCTTTTTAGTGTGTTTTTGTTATGCAGATATTTAATAAAAAGAGGCACAATTTAAGCAACAATTAGCACAACGACAACTTTATAATTTTTTTTCTCGTCAAGTATTTTCTCAAATTTAATGAAATTTGGACTGTAGATACCTACATTTTTTTTCTCTATTCCCAAATTATTGTAATGATGTATTTTAAATATTTTTTGGATTATAACAGTAAAGTTATTATAACGAACATTTTCAAAGTAATTGAACATATCAATCGAAAACTATGGTAGATTATTATTTTTCAATTATATTCCAAATCATAACAGTTTCAAAATACTAAACTGCAACAGAATCAATAGTCCAAGGAGAGCAGCGACGGAAGGGAACGGTGTAAAGCGCTTTTATGCGCTGTAAAGAGGCAACCGCTAATCCATATATTAAAAACATAATATTACTGTTAATGTCGTGGCATGTGCAGCCCTATAATGATACAAAAATTCATTTTACGACTTGATACAAGGTGGCAAACTTGCAATTTCCACAAACTATGTACCTCTGTTTAATAATAGAAATTATTTAAAAGCCTTTAATTTTTTGGGGAATGTCTTTTAATAAAAATTCGCTTCAATTAAAGAAGTATGTACGAAGATAATATCGATTTATAGAAATCAACTTTTAACAGAAATTTGACAAAATTCAAATAAAAATTGTATATCCCTAAATAGAGTATACTTTTGTCTATGTACTATATAAATTTTATGTAATTTCAAAAGAAAATACGATAGTTGTAGGGTAGGTATTTTAAGTTGCAATTTTTCGTAATAAGTGATAAAGCTACACTTTCTTGAACATTTTCTTAAATAATTTTAAAACGGCGTTAGTATAAAATGCAGGGTTCGCAACTGATTTTAGCAAAACAATAGAGACTTGGTCTCTATTTACACATTTAAAAATAGAGACCATGGAGAACCAATTTCCATACAAAATTTAATGTCAAGCACAAAATAGGTATTTATTTTTGCTAATACAAAAATATGTACTACAAGGTAATTTCAATTGATTATCGTTTAATTTTCCCTTCGATGAGTTTTTATGTATTAAACTCGACGCATGCTGATTAATTTTAGCAAAACCCGCAGATATTGACTTGACTTGAAGAAATGATTTTGTTAGAATTCTGCAAATGAATGAGTTTGACTGACAAGGGGACACTACAGTGAGGTATCCACCAATCGTGATCCCAATTTTTTTGGTGATTCTATGAGCTAAAAAAATTGTCACTTTCTCGGCGTTTAGTCGAATGGCCCTTAGTTTTTGAGTGATGAATTTTTGAAAATACCATAGTGGGTTAACTGATATTACTGTTAGCTATTATTACAAGAAACCGTGGTTGTCTAACGGTTAAGAATTTGGAATGGTAATTCGCAGATCGTTAATTTTTTAATTCCGATAATAAATTACATAATTTATAACAAAAAAATCTCAGGACCGATACGTTACAACTCCAATTATGCTAAACCTATGATAAAACCAGCCCATTTCAAAAATTCATTCAAATTCCAAGTCCAAATTCATTGGCCTAAACGCCGAGAAAGTGATAATTTTTTTAACTCATAGAATCACCAAAAAAATTGGGATCCCGATTAGCGGGTACCTCACTGTAGTGTCCCCTTGTGAGATAGAGATCGCACAATAAATTACGAATATGAAATTCCTTTCTTTTCGTTGTCTTACATGCATTAATGTGCAGAAAAACTACATGACGCCTCCACAAAGCAAATGATAAATCGACGTAATAAAAAACGCATAGTAAAATTTTTGCATTTTATCAATAATTATGAATTATACTTTTTTTAAAATGCAAAATTTAGAGACTTTAGAGACCAAATAGGAAAAATAGAGACTTTTAGAGACTAGCATTGAAAAAAGAGACCAATGTCTAAAAAAGAGACCATTTGCGAACCCTGAAAATGTTAACATGATATTTAACACTAATCAATTGATGTTTTTCAAATTTTTTCACTGCTAACTTTTGATTTTATTGGACTTCAAACTCAGGGGTCAGAACTTTTTATTCTGATAGTAGGAGGATATATTTTTAGAAAGTATCTTAAAAGATTAGTAATTAATTAAAATCAACCAAGTAGGTTCCCCCTTAGGTGGGTGAAAATTAGGATGAGAGAAAGGAGAGTTAAAATTTTATTTGTAAAAAAATAAGCACAAAATGCTAACTGATGCATTATGATTTTCCACAACTAAGCTAAAACGTATATACTTTGGAAAAATTACGAGGTAAAAATTTTGGTTACTTAAATTTGATTAAGGTTTTTCAAGAATGACCAACAGTTTACTTACGTTAAAAGTTGTTTAAATTGTCTCATTTTTAAGTATTAATTTTGTATCAGATAAGGGTTAAAACTTGCCTGCATGTCCACAAGGGATCAAGTATTTTGTGGCAGTGATTTCATTATAACGACCTTGTCCCAAACCCTAGCTATAGGGCAAACAAGTAAAATATGTATGAGTAAAAAATTTATAAAATATTTTGAATTTTTTTTACATAATTTAAAATACCTGTTTATATAAACAAACACACACATGTAGTGGATTTTATCTGAAAATACCTGTAAATAAGTAAAAACCTGCAATATAATAACCTGAAAACCGATTCACTATAATCTTTCTTTGTGTGTGTACATTACTGAAATTTAATCTTTGCCGTAAAGCTGAAAAGTAGCATATCAAAACTAAATTTTGATATTAGCTGCAAATCTATAATTAAAAACACAAAAAAAAAAACAAAAAATGCTGAATTCTTTGTAAAAACCTGCAAAAAAGAACCTGAAATCTTAAAAAGTTCTTTTTGTTGTTTTTCTCTGAAATAAAAATTTGACCTGAAATATCTGCAAAAAGTGCCAAACAATTTTTATAGCCCTTTTGTGTGCCAAAATTTTTTGTTCCTAATAAAACCCCTCCCCTTTAAAAAAATATAACCGCAGTTAGTACCTAAGTTTTGCAAAAATGAAAAACCTTATCTGAAAATTTGCTGAAACAAGAAAACCTTACAACTTTGTTCTCCACCTTTTTAATGACTCCACATATACGTTCATTCTATTGTGCTGCAGTAACGTTGTGCAGTTGTTAACGCTACGAAAGGAAAAAATAGGGGACCTATACTAAAGTTGTAGCAAAATATTTTTTTACAATACATAATTTTATTTATATTATGCTGTTCCAAAAATATTTTGCCTGTTAGGAAAAAATACAAAACTTCTTTTAGCCATATATAAGGGCAACTTACTTGATCTTCGTTTAAATAATTTGGTAAACCACCAATGAAAATTTTGTGAGGAGAATCAGGTACAACTGTACTTATCACACCTGCAGGTACAGCTAATGCCGTTTCGGACATTCCAGGCATTGGTTGATAATCATGTGGCCGTCTTATTTTCAAACTTTGTCCTATCAAAAAAAAACATTTCAATGTTTGTTCTAATACCTTTAATATTATAGTATTAGATAATTACTTGCATTGAAGTAAAAGCCTTCAAATTTACATACAAAAAAAATTGTGGTTTAGCTTACCTTTGAAATTAATTCCATCGAATGCCATGGCTTGTGTGGTTTCATCTATAGATCTGAATTCTAAAAAGGCAAAATTTTTATCCAAATTAATTTGGCAAGCAAGTACAGGATTTCCTGCAGCTTGTGCCAATCCACTGAGATGCATTTGTTGATTGAAAAATTCCATCATTTCTTCTTCTGTAACTCCAAATGGAATATTTCCAACGTACAGACGTCTCGCTTGACGTGTTATAGTTGATCCGACCACAGGCACAGCTGCTTGCGGTGTATCGGCTACAATATTGGCAGGAATTTGACCAGCAGCTTGCATAGCTTTATATTGTAACGGTGTAATGTGTTCAAAACCTGGAGGGGGTACATCCCAGTATAAGGAAGGTTTACGACGTCGTGAATAATTTTTATGTCTGGGACTACAACCAACAAATTGATAAATAACTAAATCAAAAGTAAAAAATGAAAAACCTACCCAGAAGTGCTGCGTCTACGTCTCTCCCGACTTCTCGATCGGGACCTTCTTCTGTGCTCCCTAGATCGAGACCTTCGCCTGCGATCTCGATCGCTTGAACGACGTTCTTTATCTAAAAATAAATAATAAATAAAATGAAAATAATGCTACAAGGAACCATATTGGTTACGTCATAATGCCGGTTCAAGAAAGCTATTTTACAAACCTTTATTATTTTCTTCCCCCATTGTTCAATATGATTAATTTAACCTTTTCGTGAAGTGTTCTAATAAATAAAGGCAAACAATCGAAAGACAACACGCGCCCACAACCACAAACGTAAAATTCGGTAAAATTAACTTATGTCGCTTTGCAAGTACCAACCTTATTTTTATAGATTGTTTGTAGTCGTTAGGTTAGATTACTGTTATGATTTTACTGCGACATCTCATATATAATAGCGCAAACCGAATCTTTTTTCTGTTATATACACAGAAAAATTATAGATGGTATTAAATAAAATGAAAAAGATATACACAGTGACAAAAAAAATATAATGTAGATTATTTGAAGTTGATGTTGGTTAAGTACAAGTGTTTAAATTTACAGTGATTACCTGATTACTTAATCAACAATATAGCAAAATATAGTCAGAGCTGGTGGAACGGGCGCCCGGTGGAACCGGCCCTAAATAATTTGCGTTTTACATTACCGTTGGTGGCGCTGCAAACCATACGTTCTAAATGGATTTATAAATTATTCCGTGTGGTGGCGCTAATGTAAATGTAAACAAGTTCATGATGTAAACAAAGCAAAATACGTTCTAAATGAACTTCGAAATTATTCCGTGTGGTGGCGTTTTGTTAATGTAAAACGCGAATAGAAGTACTAAATTGTACTATAATATTAAAACTTTATTCGACTTGAACTTTTCTTAGGTTGGTAATAATTAATAAATGAATGAATCAATCAGAGGCATAGGATATGATTCTAGAGAGCGGATTTATAGGCACAACAGACCGGTCTTGAGGTAACACCCCATAAACAATTTTTTTGGCAGCAATTGGTAACAAATGTTTCTTACAGTCTTTCTTATCCAATTGTTTATGGGGGTGTTACCTCAACACCGGTCTGCAGTGTTGCCAACAGTTTACCGAGCTCCCCACCAGATTCAACTTCTAAAACCATCAGAAAACCACCATATTTAAATATGGCGCCAATATTTAAACCTATACAGGGACGGCTCAGACTCCTGAAAATTAAATGAAGTAAAAATAATATACAGGATCAGGAAGGAGTTCTCTTTAGAGACACAACCATAATCACAATGGACCGACACACACGATTGACAAAGTGTAATTAGTCAAGATAAACCAGACTTCATCAACAAAAAACGCATAAAATGCGAAAGAAGTCGAAAACACCGACCTACAGAAACCTCATTGCATTATCAGCTGATTTCAACTTTAGCCATACGGCATAGTCTCATCAGATGCACCCTGGTTCTGCGGTACAATGCAAGCGAGCTATCAATCACAATAAATCAAAAATTAATAAAAATAATATATTTCGTAACGTTTTAGTGGCTTAGTAGTTGGAGTGATAGCATTTTCAGTAATTGAAACTGAATTCTACTAAACCACTAGAAAAACCACCAGCCACTAAAAGCAATATTTCGCCACTAAAAGGGGGGTCGAAACCACCAGTTCTAGTGGTAAATCCACTAAGGTGGCAACACTGCCGGTCTGTTGTGCCTATAAATCCGCTCTCTATTCATAATATTACATTAACATTAGAAGATAAAGATATGATCAAGATAGGATATAACATACAGGTACCTGAGTAGTTTGTTTTTAAGCATATAAATGTTTGTTTTCCTTTTGCTAAACCCAATCCCTATGGTTGAAATGTCTTGTTAATCCTTGAGGGTAGTATCCTATTGGCTACCATAAAAGGAAAAAAAACTTTGTTATCTTATTGTTTGCTTCACAACAAAGGGGTTTATGTTCTATCTAATAAATGTAATATAACATCTCTGATCAGAGGTAATGGCAACCTAGTGACTTTTGACCTATGCTTTTGACCTTTTGACTTGAGGTGCATAACAGTGGCAGGGACGTGCCCAACCAACTTTTTTGAGGGGGAATTTATCAATTTATTTAATTAAAAATTGTCAACTTTTTGTCATTGTCTATTTTGCCTATTGTCGGTTTTGCAGTAGGTAGTTGTACCCACACCGTCATATAGTTACCATCGAGCCAATATCACGGTTTAGAGCAGTGTTTCCCAAAGTGGTCTATATCGACCCCCGGGGGTCCAGGGGTCGATGACGACTTGCAAGGGGTCGATGTCAGCGAAAAAAGAAATTGGGGGTCCATGAGATGTAAATGGGGGGTCCACGACTTTAATTTTTAATTTTTTATAAAATTAATTAGTGGAAAGGGGTTTCAGTGCGGTTGCCAATCTTTTAACAAAAACAATAAACATACTGGACATCACTAACAGAGGAGATTTGAGAGCAAACCCAACTAAATTGATACCAATTTTTAAAATTTATTATTAAAGCACCAGGTTCATCCCTCCCACTAAAATTTAAAAATATTATTTTTCCATTATATTTAATGTAAATTTTAATATAAATAAATAAAAAAAGGTGAGCAGCAGAGGGGGTCTACGCAAAACCGAAAATCATGACAAGTGGTCTACGAGACAAAAAAGTTTGGGGAACACTGGTTTAGAGGTATCTTGGTTTAAATTTTCCGATTTTTAATGAGCGAGACTGTCTCAAAGATCTGTATCTTCTAATATCCCGGTTGAGGCGTTGGACGGGCTTCAGGGAGTTTTTTTGAGTGGACTGTAGCAGAGTTCCTGGTTTTTTCAATTTCCACATTTAGGTTATTTGTTGGCCCTGGGGTATATTTTTAATGAGTAGAATTGTCTCAGAGATCCTGCATAATTAGTTCCGTGAGTTATATCAAGCTAATATTTATCAACTTCTGCGAAGGTGTGGTGAACTGAAGGATGGGCGGGGCTAAACTTATAACTGCAGCCAATTCAATGTTGTTAAATGTCAGCCATGTAATTTTTCCGTTTTTGACAAAAATTACCTAAGGGCTCATTCTCAAATAATTTACTCCTGAAGGGCGCATGGTTCATACAAATAAAATATTACATAAGGTCAAAACAAAATGTTTATTACATGAGGTGGTACATACAGTTACTAATTTATTAGTGTGATCCTTGGTCTTGCATATCTTCCGACAACTTCATGAAATCTGGCTCATAATTAGAAGTACCTGTCCTCATACAATGGTCCAAATTTACATCGGTCATTCGCTGCTTCTATATTTTGATTTTAAGTGCTTCATTGTCGAAAATATGGATTCGCATGCGTATGTTGATGCACTATAAGCGTGTATTTTAAGAGATAATGCTCTTAAAATGGGACATTATTTTCATCCACCATATTCCAAAACGTTGTGTCCCTCATGTATGATTTCAGGCTCAAGTCGTTCTTCATGGTTATTATTTCCAGCTCTAATTCATCGTAATTTTCTATGCCAAAATAGTTTTTGAGCTTTTCTGAAACATCGCCTTCTGCGAATGGATTAATCATGAACTCCAAGACAGGCTCGAGATTCTTAAATTGTTGGAAACGACAATTAAATTGGTCCAAAAGTGTGTCTAACTGTGGGGCAAATGAAATGGTATCAATATCTTTTTCACAGACATTCATGTGATCGAAAATTTTCTTCAAATTTGGGAAGTGTGAAGTTGAATTTCTCAGTAAATGGGATTTCCATAGAATCAGTTTGGCTTTGAATAGTTTGCAGCATTTTCAAGAAGGGCGCATCAAAAAGTTGTCGCGGGCGCACGTGCGCCCGCGGTCACAGCGTTGCCGACCCCTGATCTAGAGTCTAGACCCAAATTATTCTACTTTTAAGTAGATACATTCTTTTTCAGTGCTGGATAGATTATTTAAAGTTCTTTTACTAGCAGTTTTATCAAAATATTTACATTTATTTTCAAATATTTATCGGTAAAAAAAAGTACTTTTGTTTTTGAATTTTTAGCAATAATTAAAAAGCAATAATAAATGTCAAGCGTTGAGTTTCGTATCTTCAGAAGTGGACTAAAAGTTATTTCGATTGGTAGATTCCATTTTCCACCGTGCACCGAGACGGTCGGAGCATAGTGGTCGAAAAGTTGACTATGAACGCTAAATGCCCGGTTCGAATCCTGGTGAAGTAAGAACTTTATTCTGATGGCAGTCTCTCTGGTCCTCCAGGTTCGGGGTTCTAGTACAATGTTAACAAACCAAACACCAATTCGCAAGGTTGGTAGTTGGGCTCGGATGACGTTGTAATGCTTTTCAAAAACCGATTATACAGATTCCATTTTCATTGTTATCTGTCACAATGGGAAACAGGAATATTAAGAAAACTAATTTACTATGTTATTCTTTATTAATAATTTTTGTTAATTAAACTTCACAATAAGTTTAATAGCAAAAATTTGAAGGAAAACAATCATTAATCAACAGTTAAATGAAAATATTATTGATGACCTACTGGCAACTAATAATTAGATTTCATAAAATTGCAAAAGATCCATATTTGGAACCCCTGCTTTATAATCTATTTCTATTATATAGAAATCATAGTAGGTCACAGAACGAGATGAAGATTCTGAATCGAAAAGTCATCATTTGATTCAATTCAAGATACCTACAATAAAAATGATTAGTATAAAATAAATAAGTGGGATGATGAAAATATTCATGTCCTATACAGTTTTTGTAATGGTAATGCTCATCGGGTCATGTCGCTGTACAAATTTTGGCAAATGTTAGCAAAGATTTTTATGTCATAAAATGCCAGACAGAAGACTTTTTGGCAATACCCATCGTATTATTTACAAGAAGTGGTTAAGTTAAAAAAAATATTGGAAAATCAAATATAGAGAGGGAGATATAATATATATTTAGGGGAGACCGGGAAGGATTTAGACATGGGGGTACACTGGACAGCTTCATAATTACGACCACAGTTGCTTGAGTGGAATCACTGTAATTTTATTAGTGCCTATATGCACGTAAAACCATCTATTATTCAGTATTATGCCTTGAGTTTAATTATTATGACAAAGAAAATAAAAGTTTTGATTTTTTGATGACAGTTTTATAATATTTGCATCTACATGTTGGTAAAAAGTTTATTATATTTTATTTGGACCGGGAGATAGTTTGGACAACTATACCTAATGAAAACTTTACCTATAGATGTCGATAGGAGAAATTTCTTATATAATAATAATAAAATTAAAAAATATAGCACATTTTACTTCCTGGATGGACTCAAAATCCAATATGTGACCTGGTCTATGAAAAGGGGGCTTAGGTGTCAAAAAATTATTTTCCACTTTTTTGCCGATTCGGATAGAGTATGAGACGCTCTTTCAGATGGTGAAAACCAGAAAGTCATAATTTGTGGAATTACCAGTCAACGCAGATAAACGGGAACACCTAATACAAAACTGATGCAACGAGTTGTTACCTTTAACTGCTGTATTTTTGATAACTTATTTGATCATTTTCCACTTTTTTGCCGATTCGGATAGAGTATGAGACGCTCTTTCAAATGATGAAAACTAGAAAGTCATAGTTTGTGGAATAAAGCAGATAAACGGGAGCAACTAGCGAAAATGATGCAACGAATTGTTTACCTGCAACATGCAACTGCTTTTTTTTCGATAGCTTGATTTCGCACGTAAGCTCCCTTTTCATAGACCAGGTCACAATATTAAATAGATGAACTGCAAAATAAATTAATTCTTTTGGTGAGAAACTTACAAACAATAAGCACATTTTAAGTATATGCTAGTTAGTATGAAATTTTGTAATTGGGGGTGAAGTAAAATAATTGGGCACGTATCGACAAAAATTTATTTTACATTTTGGATTTTATACAGTCATAATAAAAAATAAATAATAAAATACACATTCGTAGTTAAATCAACTAATACAATAAATACTAAATAAAAATAGAATAAATTTACATCGCCAATATTAAATTATTAAAAATAATGCTAACGGAACATTTAATTTGCGTTCTCTATGAGAACAATCTAAAGATTCGTAACTTAAGAGTAAGGACTGATTAATTATTTAGATTAAATTAAGCTAATTATTATATGCAAAAAGCGAATGATACACTTTTACGATTTAATTAAGTATATACGTTATATTAAGTTTATTTTTAAATCTAAACCGTAATCATAATTGCAGCTATTGAATTTTGAATTTGCATTTAAAAATACCGCCTATTTTAATTACATGTAATTTTTTCACTTCCACCGGTTTCGGTGAACGACCTTATATATTAATAGTTTTTATATTTTTCGAGTTAAAAGCTTAAAACACAATCCTAATTAATTTAATACTGAAACTTTAATTTATAATTAATGGATGAAAATGAAAAAGAGTCACATCATGAGGCTTAAACACCATAAAATGTTGTCTAAATGACAAATAATGATACCAAGAGCTACCGATTACAATATTATTGCTCCTGGACGACCTTGTCCTAACTACTTTAATTATTTCTACTCGCTCTTTTTATTTATCTACTCAATCGAAACAAATTTTTCAATTACTACTCGCATTAAGATGGCGATTAGTTCTTGATTAAGAAATTCCTTTTAAGTCACTTAAGCTACAATTGCAATTTTAAAAATTTTGTGGAAGTATTGATAAAGTGAAAAAAAAACTTAATAATGATCATTTCCTATGAAAAAATAGTCTACCTATCTCTTAGTTTTGCTTCTATGGAACCAGTTGATCTAAATAAATTTTTCAAATTGAATGTTATGGTCATGCAGAAATCAGACCGGTAATAGTACTCATCTTCATGGAAGAGTTTGAAAGATCCATACAATTTTCAAAAATTCGCAAGTAATTTATTTTACCATTTAAGAAAATTACCATATAAAATTTATGTTAGAAGCAATTAATATGATCAATTTAGGTATTTAAAATCACGTAGACGATCGATCCTTTTAATAGCATAAAAGTATGAAAAGAAACCAAATTGAGTTGTGAACCTGTTTTGCCCAATTTTAGTAATAATTTTTTTGTTAAAAATCAACCAAATTCTTGAACAATTACCTCTTGTACTTGTTGAAGCTTTTCTTTGAAAAGCTCAACAGGTTAATCATGACATCGTTATATTTACAGCATCAAAATTTATGTGCTTGCCCAATTAAAATGTTTCAGTCGATTATAGAGATATTATTAAGTTTTTTGCCCACATTTTTGTGTTTTGACAACTTTTGGTTCAATATTAAAAGTAATTTTACGCATCTAATCCAAACACAAATAATTAAAACGTTACAAAGAATGTAGCTCCTCCGTTACAAGTTTAAAAATTCGTGCGTTAAAGAAATGAGTATTTATAATTAAAACATTCTTCAGAAAAGTGAAACCAAATCCATTTGTTATGCACATGCTATACACTAAAGTAATACCAAAAAGTAACATGACACGAATTAGCTAAACCAGTTTTAATAAATAAATCACTTTTCCTTAAACTCAAGCTCCTATAATGTCTAAAATATAAATTAGCTAAGTAATAAGTCTTATTCATAAATAGGAAAATCACATGTTCGAATTGGGCTCAAAAATACGAACCAAATTTAGATAAAATTAAGGATAAAAGTTTTGTAATGCGTCACTATAAAGAGAGTTGTAGGAATCTCGTAAGACGTAAATATCATCGGGCTTTCCGTTGAATTGGTACTTTCCAGGAAGTCTGTGAACTGTCGAGTCTGCAGGATCGGGTTTTGGTTTCGATGGTTTGCTAGGAGGTAAAATTGGTACCGGCGGTGATGGTGCAATTTGGTTTGGATATTGTTGTAATCCAGACCACTGATAAATCGTCGATGGTTTTCCATTTGCAACAAAGCTAACCGGAACGTTTAAAAATTGGTTCATTGGATGCGGACTTGGTTGTGAAACGTATCCAAGACCAGGAATGAACATGTACGGTTGAGGAGGTAGTCTAATGTAATAAATTGGTGAATTGTATGACGGTTGTTGATGTTGTTGTTGTTGTTGTTGATGATGACGGTTAGGATAATTTTTACGCGATGGAATTGTTCTACTCAAGTCGTTTTCGTTTAAGTCGACGTTGATGTAATCGTCACTTTCTACTCCATATGGATTGTAGTCTATCTCTTCCGGCTGATAATAGTCAAAATAGGGTATTGACTTTTGCTGCCGAATAGATTCCATTTCATTTTTGCTAATGACTGGGGCTGCAATACTTAAGCCGATGATGTAAGCCAACTGCAATAGCGTTTTCGTAACCATTTTCTGTAAGAATAAAATAATTTTTTAATAAAGGAATTTTATATTGTAGAACTTTTTTTATATTAATTGGTATATTTTAAATAATTTTACGGGTTAATTAAATTATATTATATTATATTTTTATCGAGCTTTCAAGCATTTGTGTGCTCTTCGTCAGAATAATACATTTTTAATACAAAAAATTAATAATATACTGTTTAATTTATTATCACGAGTTAACAACTAAACAATTTAAATAATTTAAATTTTTTATCTATACCTATATGATCCGCTATAGTATATCGAAATGATACTATCGTTTGATACTTTAATGGATATTATAATAGCCGAGTAATTGAATAATTAGACTATATATAATTATAATTAGTGCCGAATTATTATCATTAATTCTGAAAATATTAACTGTTGTAGAAGGGATTTTTGTTTGTTTCAATTTGTTGGTTGGTTCCTCTATATTGTATTACACTACCCAATTAACATATACGAAAATTTAGCCTTTGCATCTTTTGTTAAAGACATTGTCAAATGTTTCATGCTGGTCATTCATAATACGAGGTGTCCTATTGAAATACTGTACAGATGACAACTTAAAAAATAACATTTATTCGTTTTGTATGTTAAAATACTTGATATCCAATAAAATTCGCAAAACCGTTCCCGAATCTCACACCTACGAATTTCGATAAAAAGAATAATAGCATAAATTATGTTTATTAGTAAAAATAACTAAATTTTATTCTTCCTGTAAAAACGTCCAACGCAGGATGTCGAGTAGTTACTTTTTAAAATATCATTTGTTAATGTCAGTATGAAATTGCATATGAGTGTGATCATTAATTTTTTTTTTGGTTTTTCCCATCTCTTGACATATTTTTAGTTGGTCGAATTATATTGTTAATATAAAAATATTGGCAATAAATTTTGACAGATTTCAAGTTATTCCAATAAAAAAATCTTTTTATGCAAGAAACTGACATTTATTCATATCTATATGATGCTATCATATTAAAAATTATGATATAATATATCATAATAATATATGGGGTGGTATATGCCATGGAAACTTTATATTTAAAAATCTTAAATAGAACTCCCTTTTCATCAGAAAACAGAAGAGATTTTAAGATGTGGTTTGCGGTGAATTGTTTTACAAAAGTTTGGGATAATTAAAATTTATCCCTTTCCTCCTAACCATCTAATCAGCGGTTTTCATTTGATTTTGGGTATGGAATCCTTTTAGAATTTTGAAAACTTTGTGGTAACCCTGCAGCTACAAAATATATGACAGCAACAAATTATTATATTTTTTAGTTTAGAATTAGAAAGTGCATAACCCTTGGTTTTGTAGGACCTAATTTTGGAAACGACGACGTGAGTATTTTTTTTTAATATGCCTTAGTGAAATTTAAATATTGCAATTAATTTGTGCAGTGGTTTAGACTTTAGATAATGGGTAAACCCATCATTTATTTAAATTAAAATAAAAAAAAGTAATTATAATAAATAAATAATATTAAGTTTTATCTTTTATTTTATTTTAATCATAACCTTAAATATGGCGAATGTTAACCCTGTATCGGGCAAAAACAGTTATAATGAACCAAAAAATGCGTTATTGAAGAATATGCTTTTAAATACATCAAATAACTATATTACATGTTCAAAATTATTTAAAATTATTTTGAAAGTGACTTTTTTTAAATTAATTTAATTAAGTAATTGCCCTTATAAAAATCAAATTAGATAGTGAAAACAAAAAATTAGTAAGTAATAGTGTTTCCCAAATATTCATACAGGGTGGCCCATTGAAAATGAAACAGACGGGATTGTGGCCAGCAGAATTTTTTTTTCAAGAAATGCAAAAACACGTCAATTTTATCATCGAGGGGGACAACTTTTGCGACCAATGTCAGTCCCGTATTGTTTCATCCCTTCGCGCTGTGATGACAACCCCTGAAATGTTAATAAGGATGATATGTCAAGTGACACCTAATTTGAAAGGTCTTGCTTCCCTGAATCCAGCGCTATAACTTTTTTGAAGTTTTATCAATTATTCAACAAAAAAATTGAAGTTGCAAAAATGCGAAATAAATCCGATATTTCAAGACAAAATTTGGGTCTGATAAAAAGATCAGTTTAATCAAATTATATGTTCAAATTGTTCACCATCAGCTTCTTCAATGGAAGAATTGTTTCAATTCCTCATTGCATTCAAGACTGTAAGGGTAGTTTGCCCTTTACCTTAAGGGTTGAACTGTCAATGTTTATGAATATGAATATCAGTAAAAGTAGCCCCCTTGAAATTAAAATCAACCTGTCCAAGCGTTTTTCACTTTTTGATTCTTAAATGTCTTGAAATATCGGATTTATTTCGCATTTTTGCAACTTCAATTTTTTCGTTGAATAATTGATAAAACTTCAAAAAAATTATAGCGCTAAATTCAGGGAAGCAAGACCTTTCAAATGAGGTGTCACTTGACATATCATCCCTATTAACATTTCAGGGGTTGTCATCACAGCGCGAAGGGATGAAACAATACGGGACTGACATTGGTCGCAAAAGTTGTCCCCCTCGATGATAAAATTGACGTGTTTTTGCATTTCTTGAAAAAAAAATTCTGCTGGCCACAATCCCGTCTGTTTCGTTTTCAATGGGCCACCCGGTATACCTATTTTACATAACAAAAATTTGTTACGTAACATAAAAACCTATTATTTATTCAAAAAACACGAACAATATGCACTACAATTGGTGGCAGCGATACACTCAGCTAAAAACATGTGGCAATTTTCAACTTTTTTAAGTTTCCTATTGAACTTGAGATGGTCCTGTAGATCGTTCTGTAGTACCTAGTGGTTGCAGAATATTGTATTTTCATACCAAAATAGTCAAAATTGTTTGACAGCGTGTTGTAAAGGAGATAAAACAATTTAAAGTGCAATGTAACCGTATGGTTACAAAAACCGATACAGGGTTAATCATTACACTTAAATTCAAAAATTAAAATATTTAAAAAATATAAAAGGCGGCAAATAATGACAATTGCTTGTTATTAATATTAATTAATTAAACTGTTGAAAATTATACATAATAATATTATAAAGATTCCATTTGTCAAAGTGACCTTTAGTTATAAAATTTAAAAACAAAAAGATATTATTTATAAAAGTAAATAATATATTTTATTAAATTGTATTACTGTATTTTTGGGGGATTCTTCTTTTATCATATCACGAAAACTTTAATATTATTATCTAATTAGAACCATATTATGATATGTTGATTTTCTCTAATATAGAGGAAGTTCAAGTAAAGAATAATATATTATATATTAGTAAAAACTTTGAAACCTTAGGAATTTTCAATGTCTTCCTCACATAGATCACGACAAAATATTTAAAAAAATTTTTATTTCTAGATTTATTCATTATTTATTTAAAACAAACAAATTATAAAATTTGTAAAATGGTGCTAAATCAAACTTAGGATCAAATAAATAATATAAAACCGTTAGTAATGCAAAATATTCATTCTCAACAAAAGCCGCACAAGAAGAAAGCAATTATGGATTAAATTACTTTGGTTAAAATTTATCATCCCACTCATTGGCAGAAAATTATGGCCCTATTGAATTATTTTAAAAGTTTTTACTTCTTCATAGTTAAAACTTTATTAAATTCATTCATGCAGCATTCTCACTTTTTATATCGAGCAATAAATTATTGTAGTCAGAAAGTTTTGTAAATTGGAAAATGTTTTTACATGGAGAAAAATGATTAGGTCTTTTACAAAGAGATAATGCCTCAGCTTACACAGATCATTCTTATTTATTTTTTTAGTTTTTTTTTATATAGTTGTTCTTTTACCGTTTTGACTTTTTACTCCTCACTTTTCAACTTTTCACTTTTTTATCTTTACTTTTCAGGGTGGTTTTTCTTCGTATGGATTTCTTTTATTTGTGTGTATTAAATTAACCTTTTTTTTTATTTATACCTGAAAAATGAAAATTGAAAAGTTAAAAGAAAGATCCCCATGTCTGACTATTTACTATTATTTAGTAGTACCTATGTATTACATTGGTACTACATATTAAACATTATTATATATTTATTATAAAAATATAATATGTAGATATGGGTACATGTAGATTGTTGGGAATAAATTTAAAAATATAACTGTTGTAGACTTGAGATGCTTATATAAATAAAATAAATATATTTATTAGAATATAATATGCTTTGTCATTGATCCTTGTGAAAAGTTAAATTTCTGCAAGATAATTTTCGCAAGCATTCCAACTTAACATTCAATTGAGATTTATTACTAAAATCTGAGTAGGTAGTCGGTTACTTGGCTATGAGGAAGTCGAAAAATTAACATAAATCCGTATTTCTAAAATTTTTGAGATAAAAAAAAACTAATAAAATGTGAAAATAATGTAGCGACAGAAGATAATAATTTAAATAAACTTTACAATAGAATTACATTTGCTATACGCCTACGTTTATAAAATAAAAAAACCTGCAACATGTTCCTTACAAAAGAATCTCATTTAATCCATAACTTAAATATTGACCGAACGTATTTATTTTTTCGTCATAACAATTTAGACTAGAAATCAAGTAATGCTTTAACGGTTAACATCCGACGTTAATAATAAGCTAACTTGAAAATCTTATTAGCAAACTAACATAATAATTTTATTGAGAATAAATTGCCGCTAATAAGATTTATTTTCTTTGCTAATTGAAATAAATCATTGTGAGAAAAGCAAACGGCATTTACTCCACTTTTGTTGCACTCGTGCTTCGCAGTCATAATTAAACATGCAATTAAAAATTACCTCTAAATAACCATGAGTTAAAAATATTTATTGAAATGTAATTAAATCAGAATAAACAATTTTTTTGCAGCCTTTCATATTTCCGGGGTTTGGTAGGTTAAGTGATTTGCATTTCTAATTACTACCAGCATATGCAATAAATGTACATACATATATTTTATTGCTAAATTCCCTTTTATCGTTAATTATTGTCAAGTCAAGACTGAAATTAGTTATTTCACTTCAGGTTTTTTCACCCATTCATAATAGGCAATTACGGAACCTTGCTCAAGATATTTATAATTACTTAAATTATTTTCATTGTTTCCATTAAATTTTAGTACTTATCTATACATAAGCTATATAAATTATGTTTAAGTACAGCATTATTGCGGTTTTCAAAACTATTTACAAGTATGGTTGCTGGTTTAGTGCCCTATAATTTTTACAATTGAGCAACTTCAAATTCATTAATAATTTACGATGAAAGAAACCGAACTGTAGGTAGGTATTCAATTAAATATTTTAATATGCTTAATGTGTTTTGAAAAAAAATTTCACAGGTTATGGTTTGTATGTTGTTTGTATTAACATGTTTGGATTTTAAGAGCACCAGTTTCTTTGTCAAATATAAACAAAACATTCATATCCAGGCTAGGCTTTCTATTATAGTTTGTATATCTAAAAAAAATATCTGATCACATTCTTAACTTTCTTCATCCCATATAAAAAGTTTTAAATACGATCCTGTTTTTTAAAGGATTAGGCTTACCTAGGACGTCGAAATAATTCGTAATTTTTGCAATTTTTTGTGGAGAAGTGTATGCATATCTTTGTACAACAGTTTCATATTTAAAAAAGCTTTATTTAGTGAGGTTAGCGTTTATCTCAAAACTATGTTTTCATATCGGTGAGCAAGATATTTCAAAAACCTGTGCATCAATCTGTCTCAAATTTTGTGTGCATTTTTTAAAAATTCAAAACTAGCCCAAAAAAACCTAAATTTGACAATATGGCAGTCATTGAAAGTCAAAATTTCAATTTTCGTTAAAAAGAAAAGTCATTTTTGGTTCATAAAATAGAAAATACGTATTGAAAAACCAAGAGCTTCGATTAAAGACTAGTTTTGAATGTTTACCACTAATGATTTCCACCCTTAATGAGCTTTTTGTTTTTAAAATTTTGATACATAATAATAGGAGATACTATATTATAAATATATTACCAGTCGGGAATGTATAAATAAATTGCCAGTTAATATCAAATACCTTTTCGACCAATTGCTTAGAAAGTAGTACTTTTTAGTCCAATTTTGAAGGTGGAAAACGCTACTTTTTCGCAATGGGCAGTAAAAAAAGATTACCTTTCTTAACTGTTAGCAGTTGGTGGTGTAAAAATTATGACAGGACCCACTAAAATCCTTCAAAATTTGATAGTGTTTTCCGAGCATGATTTTGTGATTGTTTTGTAGAATAATCACAGTTGCCACTTTTGGTTATGTACCTCGAGGGTATTTCCATTCGATTTCACCTAGTTCCACCGATCGTAAAGCTATAACCTAAAAGTATTTTCTTTGAAAGACAAATTTAAAACATACCTCGGCAGCAGATGCTTCTTTTTAGGTATTTAGGAGATTTTAGAGGTAATTAATGGTAAACATAAACAATTATTTTCTTAAATTATAGACAATTATTGTTTATGTTTACCTTGAATTGAATTATAATGAGTGAGGTTTAGTTTAATTCATATTAATCATTCGGATTAACTCTGCTGAATTAATATCACTACTTCCAGCTGTACTTCAGTCAGTACAGCGGCATTAGATATATTAACTAAAATAATGAAAGTTAGTATTGAAGAAATTAATATTTTATCGTAATCACTATTCAATATCGTACAAGAAAATAAAACCAAATTAACGATGATATTTCTATGATAGATTGTACAAATTTATGGTTTGATGGTCAACTATAAATAAAGTTTTTAATTCAGCATTATCATAGGTACATGCAAACATATTATAAGCAACCTAATAATTATCTATTGCAATTTGAATTTAAACAATCAAAATTTACCGATCGGTTTCATTCAATTACCCCTTCTTAAATTTTGATAAACAATTATTTAAAAATCTAAACCATGATACAAATAATTACGTTATGCATTTCTCATTCATTTATTTATATTCATCATTAAAAACGCTTCAGATTTAATGTTTTTTGTCAGTTGTCAACATAAAAACTATATTCTTGCTTATCTCGACATTTAAGTGGATCGCGAAAGCAAAAATTGGGCTTATCCAATGTAACGTTGCAAAAACACTTTTAGGGTTTGAGTAGTTAATCTGTAACCAGTTCCGTGGTTTGAATCTATGTGTGCAAGTTGCTAAAATAAACGCATTTGAATTATAAGTCAAGAAGATGTATAATTAATTCTGTAAAAAAAGACATAGATAGCTTAAATTCCAATGCAAACAATTTAGGTTATAAAAGAAATAGTTTTTTGAGCCGTTATATTTGAATTAGTCAAACTAAATTTTGTTCACTCTGGTGGATGAACTCGGGATTGATTATCTTGTCGAAGTTTTTTTATTTAAGTATGAATTGTATAGGATGAAAATGATTTTCTGAAAAGAATAAAATTTCGTATGCGTATTTTTAATAAAACGGTATTAGAAAAATTAAATTGTATGCATCACAGTTCTCATCACGTACAGTTGTGGGATAACTGACCAAGAAAAAAACTAGTATAAGATGCGTTTGAAATTCTTGGGTATTGGCCATAAACTTTTGATAGCTCAATTAAAATGCTATTTAATGACTAAAATTAATACTTTTATTACTATGAGTACTAGTTTAAATATAGATTAATTATAATTTTAATTATTATTTTTTTTGCAACATTGTGAACGTTGTTAATTTTTGTAATATAAAAATGATTCCCTGTTAATTATTATTAATAGAACTTGTATATTATGTATAATTTATAAATAAAGAAAATAATTATATGATATTATTAGTGTGTACCTTCATGTAGTTATGTAGGTACATCGAGGTACATACATTTTTATCTTCCTTCTTGTTTTCTTCTTTCGCCATAGTTAACATTAAATCATTTAAAAATGTTGCAGATTTATTAGTTTTTATTGCTTATTATATTTTTAGATGAAATAATTATGGACTACAAAAAAATTAATATTCAAATATATAATTTTAATTTATTTGTCTCAGTTTTACCAATAGTTGTTTGCATATAATTGGTAGTTTAATAATAGACCTCCCGATTAGAATCGAACAAAAAATATGTAAATGTCATAAAATTTTCACCTGGACAGAAATTGCACAGAATATTTTTTGTCTAAATTTTATATCATCAATAACTCTGATTATATGGTGCTTGACAGATTTCACGCTTTATTATCATAAATCTTCGTAATGAGATAAACTTAAACATACTATACGGGCATTATTTGACTAAGTTATTATTAGCAGAAGAGCAAAAAATTTAACAAAAACTAATCTTTTTTAATATTTTTTTGTATTGCTTTTAGTAATATAAATTTATAATTAATTGGTAATAAATCAACTATATTATATTTACTACTGATTGCACCAATATCACTTAATATACATTCAACATACATACATTTAACACACAAATAAGATTGGTGCAATAGAAAATAAAGGAAGCTAACATTTTTTTAATATTACTTCTTACAAAATTATGTGTCAAGAAATACAAATTTATAATTAATTGAAAATAAATAAACTTTATTTTATTTACTACCCATTGCACCAATGGCACTTAACATTCATTCCACATAATAATATGTTACATACAATAATAATTGTGGTCGGTGCTTATTATAAATAAAAAAAATTAATCTATTTAAATATTGTTATTGTATTGTTTCTATTAATTAATATTATAATTTCATAATTAAATGATAATAAATATACTCTCTTATATTGTACTAATATTAGTTAACATACATTTAACATACCATTGGAATTAGTGCAATGGATTTTAAAAAAAACTAATCTTTTTTAATTTTTTTTTATATTGTTCGTTTTACAAATTTATATAGTAGGTATATAAATTAATAATAATTAAATAAAAATAAATAAACTATATGATATTTACTACTGATTGCATCAATGTCACTTAACATACATTTAACATACAATTTGGGTTTGTGCAATTAATGTTAAATTAAATGCCAATTTTTGAAGTTCCATTTGATTTAAATGTTCTGCTAAATATTTAAATCCCGTTGGTATAATCGTCCTTACCATAGCATTCCTCCGCCCCGTGATTGATATACCGATATCTATGTATGTTGTCTATGAAAACAATGAAAATTTATTACTGCGATATTACCGGAGATGTCAAAAATTTGTATCTGTTAGTAAGATTTTAAACTTAATGCAAATACGCCCACATGATATTTATTGATAGTACAGAACATGGTTTTGAATAAAAACGTTTAAATTTTTATTTGAAAGCTTTACGGCAAACAGTTACCTGCATATAAATAAAACAGCTAAGATATGGGTGAGTACAGATGCTTTTCTTCACGCGAACAATGCAAATCTCCTATAGAAATTTTCGCATGCGTGTATGCTTTAATTGATGATATTTTATTTTCATTAAAGTAAATACAATGTCATTGTCAGATTTATATCTAAATTATTTATTTCTGTGCTTGATTTAAAAACGAAATCTAACGAAACTGTTATTTCTTGCACATGCAAGTTTATAATTAAAGCTCGCGTAGCGTAACAGTAAAAATAATATATGGAACATTAATAAATCAGCTTATAATAATTCATTATATTCAAATTAATGTTTGTCTGCAACAATTTTATGTACATTTACATAATTATATGCTTTTTGAACGGCGGCATTAGTTAATTTTATTTTATTTTTCTTACTATTATTTAATTTACAGCAAATTACAGTCATTTTGACACTGTAACCGACACTTTCTATGAAACGAAAATTATTTTTTTATAAACAGTAGTAAACTAATTGTTTTATTCCATTAATGACAGTGTTACAAAAAATAACGTGAACCTGTAAGCGAAACCGGAAAAAATTAATTATATGGATCAACTATTAGAGAATAAAAAATCAGTAATTGTGTTGCGTTACGTAACATTAAACCACCGTTTCACTTTTCTATGCCAAAATTGTTCAACGATAGAAAAATATCTGCTATCCATATAGAAACTTCCGATGAGAGGCTGACCCACTTCTCGTGGATGCTGTTAAAAATTTCCCATCGTAGACTTATCTGTAATTAGCATTCTACGACAAATTTAATTTATATATTTTATATTACGTACGTTCATTTAACATTGTGCTTTGTGGTTTAACGGTAACACCCTGGTAATTCAAAAGAATGGGTTTTCGATCTCACTCATCAGATATCAAACTTTCCCGGGACTTTTTTCTCATGCAAAAGATTTTCTTCCAATTTTAACAGTTCTGCATAAGAAAACAATAAGTAAAACATGACTTTGGGTATCGCCGAACCACGCTTGCAATAAGGCCAAGCTTTTTTTTCGTGTAATCAATTTTGTATAAATTGCGTAATTATTTTTTACGTGTTAACATATTGAGTGAAAATTCGTGTCTTGTTTTTTCATGTCCTTCATTAGCGTGTGTGGTCACGTATTTTAGTGTCTCGGCCTGGAGCCGTAATTATTAACATTTTATTAAAGTGATGAAAAAAATTGTACCAATTATGTTCAAACATTAAATAATAATAAAAAAAGTTGTCATTTTAAAATTTGTTCTACATTTGGATATAAATTAAGTTTTTTTCAAATATTTTTTTGAACATAATTTTTAAAATTATATTACGGTAAACTAATTAAGTCTAATTTGCATTAATATATTTGTTATTATTAAATTTTTCAATAATAACTGCAAAAATAATGGTTTAGGTTCGTTTATGTTGAATTTTCAAATATTTTAAAGTAGGATAAAATTTCTCGATAGCGTGGGTTATTTTTTTTTTCATATTTAAAAGTTAATTGCGTTAAAAACGGCATATATTAGTAATAGTAGAATAATTATTTGTGAAACAATTTTCCTTGTTGCCATATATGAGTATATTTCAATGCTGATATGTGAGTAGATAAAATCTAAAGAAAATTTTAACTTATTATACTGTCTTTTAAATACAACAGCAGGCATATAATTTCTATGCAAATTTTGACAGTAAAAATAAATAATCAAAGATAATTTTGCTTCATTTCCTTACTCAGAAATCAACTAATGATATCAAATTCTATGTTACTAAAAACGATTCTATATTATAGTTAAGCTTGAAAGTAGCTTATTGATACCAAAGATTAGAAATTTCGGAAAAATACGCAATTATTAAAGTAAATGCAAAAACATTTACCTACTATGAAAATTGAAATCGTATAGAAAGTTTTCTATCTCTTCCCATTAAAGAAAATTATATAAGTGCCTGAGTTCTTTCTTCGTCATTGTCAGTCAGCTCTCAAATAGTTGCGACTCACACTCTGAAACTTCAGATAAGTGAAACCGAAGCTAATTCTGGAGTCTGAAGTACCGAAGTATCGAAGTAAGAACTTTATTCTGGCTTTCTTGATATGGTAGGAGAAGAGTACCAATCTACCTAATTAGTAACTGTTCTGGTAACATTTCGCATGCATATCACAGATATGTATGGGAGAGAAGGTACTTGAAAGAACTAAGAAAACTAGGTAATTTAATGTACTAATTATAGCATTTTACATGAAAATTAAAAAAACATTAAAACGGCACTCATTACTACCTCATGTAAATTATTCATATCTTTTTGTCCCCCAACCATGCTTATAAAATATCTTTTCTATAATAAATTGTTTCATATTATGTAGATCATTATTAGCACCGGATAGATAGTTTGTGTGGGTAGTACCGACTGCCGCCGCTCCATATTAAAAGATTTTGAATTTTAAAATTTATAGATTAAAGATTTTTGATTTCTAAATAATTTATATTTTTAATCTTGTGTTATCACCACACTGCAATAAGTAGACAATACGAATAAGGAAATGTAATAGCATTGGTTGCCACAAGCTGTAGTTTTTATGAATATAAATAATAAAATGTCTGGCAGCAGGAATTTTCAAGCCTATCTAAGATCTGGGATTATTTTACAGTAGTAATAATTTATTATTACATTTAAATAAAATGGATTATCGATATAATTCATGGCTTTTACATTGATTATGTGAAATACTTTAAATAATAATAAATTGCAAACTCCATAACTTTATTCTGTTCATAATAATTCACCAATGCTTAAACGGAGTATATCAGGTTATAGGTGCTACCTATAATTTAACATTATAAATTAATCTATGAATACCATAAAATATGGGCTAGACGTATTAGTATTATAGGAAACCTTACATTTAAACATCAGAATTATAATAAATAGTATTACTTCAGAAAATAAATGGTATATAGTAATATTTCTATGATGGTTAAAATTATAAACAATTATTATTAATATTTAAATAATAAATTAAGGAAATGAAGTTCAACAAAAAATAAGCAAGAACTTTCAAAAATTTTACATTGACATTTGGCCACAATCGGGCTTTTTGAGTTACCTCCGTGTTGGATGCTCACTGGAAGGCCGAGCTAAGAAATTCTGTGGAGTCCGCAATTTGAACCCAGAATTTCCGCGCTATAACCCAATCAGTGATCACATCACTCCACTTCTGTATGATTGATTACTGATTTTCTCTGGCATGAATTAGACGATCTTGATCTGGAAATAATGTGGTTTCAATAAGATGATGTAATATGCCATACAGCTTGAGACACAATAAATTTATTGAGTGAAAAGTTCACTGACCGTGTAATTTCAAAGAATTCCAAGGAGAAGTGGTCACAAGGATCATGAAATGTAATACCATTAGACTTTTTTCTCTGGGTTTAAGTGAAGCGATTCGTTTACTCTAATAAATCACAAAGAACCATTGATTTTAAACCAAACATATATTGGTGAAATAAGTACCGATTTATGTAGGTAAGTGACCAAAAACTGGTGTTCTAAAATGAATTTTTAGATTTAGAACCATGATTTAGAAGGTAAGGCAATATCGACTGTAATCTTGATTTCTAGAACTAATTTTTTGAATAATCTGGCTGATAGTCCCGGCACCAAGCGGAGAATTACCGTGTGTGAATTCCTTTTGATATTTTTTGCTGTCATCACGGGAATGATAATATGTCAAAACTGATCATGTGTAAGTAATGTAAATCCCCTAATGATCATGAGAAGAAAACCCACTTAAAGCACATGATTATTTAGTAGTTAATTTATTCGTGTTTTGTGGGCCAGACTTTGCTAATTGCATTAATATCACTTCCATACCGAATCTAACCTCAGTTAAATTAATAAGGAATTTGGTCTATTAATTTATATAAGTCATGACCTGCTGTGAAAGGTAGAATATAATGAATATAGCAATAAGTATAAAAAGGATAATAAGTATAAAAAGGATAATAAGTTTAAAAATGACAACTCAGAATGAACATGTCGTGTGGCTTAGTTGAGCTACTAACTGGTAGGTAGGATGTAAAAAAGTATTAATCACTAAATTCATAGCTACAGATCTAAACGGTTAAAACATTTTAGAAATCTACTGACAGAATTAAACACGCAGTAGCTTCTCGCCCACATACGAGATGGGCAGTTAAGAAAAATTGTCATTCGCATGTTCACTATAAAAATAGTTTAAAATCAAAAAATGGACACCGTAAGAATGTGGCTTTATAATTAAAGTTATTAGCATGGGATTCAGATTCGATTATAAAATAATCAACTTATTGAATTAAAGAGTAAGCATAATATTATACAACAGAATTCTTCAATTTTGTAATATAGGACTACGTCCTGTTATTACCAACCATATCAAGACGCTGTTGTCCTGCGAGCATAAAATTGCTTTAAATCCGAGAGGCTTGCTAGGCTGGCCTTCAGATGTGTCTATGACCCTGGTATTATATTTTTTGTTAATTGTGGCAATTCATCACCCTAGAAGAGGGACCGATGGCTTTGCGTGCTCTCCGAAGTAAGGAGACGATGATAAAAAATAAAGTTTTACTTTCCCTGGATTTGCAGCTGATCGTGCTAACGACAAGGCTTTGATCGTCGTCTAACACTAAAGTGATGCTCGAAAATACTTGATTTTACAGTCCACACGTTTATTACTTATTGCCTTATTTGGCAGTATTCCCAATTTCGTAGCTTTTTTTTAAATTAAACATTGTAAATTTTCAATGATAGTATAATCTAAGAAACACTGCCAAATAAGGCAAGTATGCCCTATCTTCTTCTTCTTCTTCTTCATCAGCCTTTTCCGCCCCCTGCTGGACATAAGCCTCTCCATATTATGGAGGATCTGGCCATAACTCAGCATACATAAGTATGCCCTATGTGCTAGCAATAATGCAAAATTTCTGATGAAAAAGGGGGAAAGCATTTTCAGAAAACCTGGCGGTGTGGTTAACACATAAAACTGTGTAAATTATTATAATACCTCTTAAAAAATTTCTGACCACTGTGTCCAAAATGTTTTGTAATTATCTGTGTGAGAGTGATTGGCATTGTAAAGATATTAAAAGGGTGGTAAAGAGAACCTGCTATAGCGAGCATAGGGTTGTTTTAAATGCATTGTTTTACTTTGGTTTATAGTGAAGTCCGCTTATAGCAACGGTCTTCTGCGTCCTCGTTATAACTGTGATATAAATATTTCAAATATCTGTAAACAGCAACTCTAATAATACCAAACGTACATTTTCTCAGGTGATAATAACCTAGTTCTGATAAAAAATTGTTTGCGACATTTTTAGTTGCTACTACCTGCAGCAACTGTCTTATGTTAATTTAAAACTATCTAATATAAAATGTAACCATTAAAAATTGATGTTAATTTTTATAATACGAATGTTTTAATTGATACATTAAAGAGGCAGATCGAAATTTAGCATTCCAACTTGTTTGTGAACCAATAATGCTTTTTGTGTAATACCGGTTCCGTTATTTCAAAAAGTTTATGCACCTACAATAAAATTAATGATAATAACAATTTATTTTTACCATATCGATATTCACACTACTAATCGATTTTGATACTACAAAAGAAGTTTATTTAAACAAAATTGGATCAAGTATGCAAATAAAAAAACTGCAATAGATTCGAAGTTTAACTAAAGCCAAAAGATAAAAACATAATTAGTTTTTCAGGAAATATTGTAAACATTATAATTATTATTCTCAATAAAATTTTTGATATGCTTTTTATTGTTGTTTATATGGCACGCTTATAGAATGGATTCAAAAGTCTTCACAAAGATTAAAAACTGCACAATAAACAGTTATGGTTTTCTTTAACAATTTATTGTTATACATTATATTTACTACCTTTTTAATGTATGTTTAATTGTGTTGTTTTTCCATTTTATTATCGTTTATGTTTTTACTATCAGCTTAGTGTTTGACTGTTTTGTTAAAAGAATATTTACACTCATCTTAACCACAGAAAGTTTTTTTCACTTTGGATTGTAATGTAAATAACCGCTGGTTGACTAAACACACAAATAAAATAGGTGGTTGTTAAATTAATAACAACATTATTTTTCTTTTATTTTATCGACTTCAACGTGAAAATTATTTTTAAAAACCTAATGGTTAGTTTCCAGTTGAGTTTTTCCTTTTCATTTAATTTTAAAGTTTTCTTAAAATTGGCTCAATATTTTAGAGGTAGTCTAGCTAGTCCATTCATGCGCATCATAGTAACATATAGATAGTCTATAACCATAGGTCTAACGTTCGTTGCCTAGAATATAACATACAGTCATTTTAGGTGATAGAGATATAGAGATATAGGGTGTTTTTTTAGCTGCATGAGAACTTTCAATAGGGATAACAATTGAATCAAGATTGCTATGGAAACAGTTTTTTGACATTTGTGTTTAGCAAGGTTTGGCATTTGATAATGCATAGATTGACCATTGAACAACGCTACCAAATTATAGAAATATATTTTAAAAATCAAAGCTCTGTTCGCCAAACATATAGAGCCCTTCGCCCATTTTATGTTAGACATTTTCGACCTTCTGAGCAAGCTATTAGTGCGGTGGTAGACAAATTTCGTACCACTTCTTCGTTGCGTGATATAAAAACACCAGCAAAACGAAATTATGTACGTACCGAAGAAGCTATCAGTTCTGTGAGTGAAAGTGTGCAACAGGACCCAAACATTTCAATTCGCCATCGTGCTCAACAACTTGGGCTTTGTCCGTCCACTACATGGAAAATTTTATGGAAAGATATTCATTTACTACCTTATAAAATCCAGTTGGTTCAAGAACTGAAGCCTGATGATCATCGATTGCGTCGTGAGTTCGCAGATTGGGCTCACAACCAATTGGAAGTGGATCCATTTTTTTACCGTAAAATTTTGTTCAGTGACGAGGCACATTTCTGGTTAAATGGGTATGTGAACAAACAAAATTCCGGGACATTATCTTGAGACTCCATTGCATCCATTAAAATTGACTGTTTGGTGTGGAATACACGCCAACGGCATCATTGGTCCATATATGTCTTTCGAAATGAGGAAGGAGCTACCGTTACGGTGAATGGTGTGAGATATCGACACATGCTCAATACATTTTTGTTTCCAAAACTTCAAGAGCTAAACATTGACAACTTATGGTTCCAACAGGATGGTGCTACGTGCCACACAGCCAACGAAACCATCAATTTATTGAAAGGTCAATTTGGTGACAACATTATTTCAAAACGTGGTCCTATCAATTGGCCTCCAAGATCGTGTGATTTGACACCTCCAGATTATTTTCTGTGGGGGTATGTTAAATCCATGGTTTATGCTAACAAACCAACAACTCTAGAAGCATTGGAGGCTAATATTCAGCAAGCCATTTATGAAATAAAGCCAGAAATATTGGAAAAAGTGGTCAAAAATTGGACTGAACGGATGCGCTTCGTAACCATTAGTCGTGGTGGTCACATGCCGGAAGTCATGTTCAAATCATAAATGCCTTTAACTGTACTTTCATAAAAAAATTATAACCAAAACATTCCGTCAGGTTTTTAATGTTTTATTTCATTTTGAAGTTCTCATGCAGTTAAAAAAACACCCTGTACATAGGTGATATTAGGATATTATTTAAATGTTAATTTAATTTTTTAAATAAATACATTTTCATATAATTAATTATTATTTATAAAATAATTGCAATATTCGAATACAGAGGGGTCATTTATATCATGAAATTGTGAGGTTAGAATATTGCCCTTTTTACAAATGGCCGCTAGCGTTGTTCGTTTATAATAAGAAAAATCGGTATTTAACCATTTAGATTTATGAAAAAAAGTAAAAAGTGAGAAATTAATGAAAATTGTAAAACAGTAACTAGTAGATAGCTCGAGGATGACTCATTACTCAAAAAGTATTTGTATGCGTGTAACTATTTTAATATAAGTTACTTTTTCAAAAATTCACATGCCTATAAGCAAATCTTGTGTACTTATTAATTAACAAATGAGTTACTTAAGTGAATAAATAGGTAATATTTTCAAATTTAATTAAAATTTAACCCCCTTCCTATATTAATTAAAAAGATATCTAATTGATGTTTTGCTTAAATCCGCATGTATTGAAATTTGCAGTTCAAGTTAATTAATTTTAATGTTTTTGTTCAGTTAATTTGATAAAATTTCTTTATTTTTTTAATTTGTTTTATTATCATGTAATTTTTTTATATTCGGATAAAAAACAGGTACCTACTTAATTGATTAATGATTGCACATCAACTAATTTGTATAGCTTCTGTAAAATGGCGAAAATGTTTAAATAATGATTAATGAGCATGACGCTATAAATATTGAAATAATTTACATTATTTGATTTTTAACTTAACATGAACAGTTAACACGCAATTACTCTCAAATGTAAATTCTCACAAGTAACGATAATACCTTATGTAAATTTTAAGTGTTCAAGTTTCTGTTTTTGAAAATATTTATGTAGCAAGTTGTTTATTTCAAATAATATTAACTTACAGTAGATCGAACTTTCAGGTTTACGAATTATTATCTTGATGGTTTAGCTGAAAAAATAACTATTGCTAATAATCAAACGCCTCGATGCTTACAACTACCTGATCTTATGAGCAATTAAATTACACATTGTAGTTTCTTCCTAGTTTGTCTTTTACCGCCTACATTTGCCGTGTTATGTTTTTCTCGTTACCGGTGATTTATAGAAGATATTTAATCACGCATAGGTAAGTAAGTACAGCTTATAGGATAAACTTTATTGAAAAAAGTGTTAATTATATACTTAAAATGTGTTTCATATTTTATTAATTATACATGCTAATTTATATTTTTAGCTGCCTCTTTAAAACTCATAATATTAATTATGTTTTCTAATTTTTTCTATTTATCTGTTAATTAGCAATGGCTTGTAATTTACTCTGCCTAATCATCATTACTTTTATTTTGGTTAGCAGATACTCATTTTGGGTGGTCACTTTGCTTTACTTATTAAAATCTCCTTTAAAATTTATTACAAAAATATGCTAAATTGCATAACCATTCAAATTGCAATTTTAAATCTTTTTGACGTTTATTATTAATTTAAGTAATTACCAATATGTTTATTATTTGATATGAAAGTTATGTAAATTAAACCTATAAATTAAAAATCTGCAATAGTATACCTACGCGTCACTGGCTCGTGGCAATATTAATTATTATATTGGATGACCCCGGAAAGCCCCCAATCCTTTTTTTTTATCTATAACTTTATTTATTATCATGGGGGTAAATTGGAATTTTTAAATATATAAAATAAATTTCTTCAATATTATTATTTTTATTACTAAATAAACATATTTGAAAAGTCAGCAGGTGATTCTATCTAAACCCCATGATTCAGAATGGAATATTATTATATTATAATAAATTATATTCATAAATAATGTAAAGATAATAAAATTTCTATTATTTTGCTTCTGTAATGATATTAAAAATTTATAGTATATTACAAGGCATAATATTAACATATTATAAGTTTCACCCAGATGAAACAGACAATAAATAGGGTTCGCTCCTTAAAAAAGGTTTGCGAAATCAATAATAATTTCAATATTATTTTATTAAACCATTTTTATATTTTCTTTCTTTCTTTCTTTCTTTCTTTCTTAATAAAGAAATCGTAAGTGATGTTAGAATAAAGTGGTTTTAAAAGAAATTAATTGAAGACATTTTTCTAGAAAATCCATTTCCTTATTAAAGCAGTTTAACTTGATCGTTAAATTTATAGTTTCATTTTTTATTAAGTGAGAAACAGTATAATACAACAAAATTGTCTAAAAATAGTGCAAACGTTTGAAGAATTATAACGAAGCGTTTTTTTGTTAATCTAATAAGAATATAGAAAAAAAAAATATTAATTAGTTTGAAAAGCCATAAGAGGAAACGTGTTTATTGAAAATCATTAAAGTGTTAAGAAAATAATAAGTTATAGAATGAAATATTACTGTCATAAAACAATGATACCTAAGACAGCAATCAACATAGTAATAGTGTGGTTACATGCGGAAAAAATATTCTAAAAAAAAGTATAATATAGGAAACGGAATTATAATAATAATAAATCATAAAAGACAAATGATAATGTAGGAAAATATTTCCTATTTTTAACCCATTAACAGATTTCCTCGAAAAATAATTTTCTTCAAAATTCAAAATTTAGTTAAAATTATTTTCTTAAACTTTAAAAAACAGTTTCTAAAAATTAATAAAAATTATTTCAAAAATGTATACTCCAATTTAAGTTCTAAAGTGCATTTTACTAATGTTTACCTTTAATAATACTATGAAAAATATGCCTTTTTTCGAACTACAATAAAGCAAATCGTGATGAAATGTGATATTTACAAATAACGTGGTAAAATTCCATTTTGGTCATTATGCTTTTGTGATTGTTTTTCCTAATTAATTTTAATGAATTTGTTTGTGTGTTAAAAAGGTAGCATGCTTTATGCGGAGCAATATCGACTTTATGTGACTCATTTGTTAATTGACAGGTTTTCCGTCACATTATGATTTCACCACAAAAAGTAATGCTTTTGCTCATTATAAGACAAAATACTATTTTCTAACTCTTCAATTATCTATTTATTACTTGAAAAAATGTATGGAAAAATATTAACATAAAATCATAGAAATAGAAAGAATACCGTAAATAAAGAAGAAATTTCATTATCGGTTACAGGAGTGACAACGTTATCCATAAATTAATAAAATTACAATTATCCTAAATTACCTTATCAGTAGTTTAATTTAAACTTTATACATATTCATTATAGTTAAGTTCATAATTATTAACACATTTAAACTGATCTTAAAGATCTTTCTATAAAAGAAGTACGGTTATAAATTATGGATTTTAAAAATTAAAATCTTTAAAGATCTTCCGACTCCGAAAATTTACAACTAAAAAAGTTTATAGAAATACAAATATGATATTGGTATAATTATGGTAATCTCAATAAGCATTAGCTACAACCTTTCCTGCTGTCAAAAACTTTTTTGCTTGCTTTGTTAGCATCCAATTTCACTGCTTTTCTAGTTTTCCCTGTCCATGTTCGTTGCATATTGAAAATGTGTGCAGGGCACAGGTGATTTACAGTTTAATGCGGATTCCGAATCACGGAATTCCAGATCAGGAAAGAATTAAGACCATTTGTTACTTTGGGCAATAAACATTTGGTGGGTAAAAGATTCTTATAAAGATGGTACCCCACGGGATTCAAACCCATGGATATTAACATGAGAGGCCAACACGTTAACCTTTCTGCCAGTCACCCCCCCCCCAAATTGAAAACAATATAATTTATTATAATAAAAATTTGAATTTAAACTAATAAAATAATAATTTTATCACCAAAACCAAACCGTCTTTTTCGTGCATTTAGCGAAAGGTAACTGGTGTAAAAAACTGGTTCCTGTAGAAAAAGATGGTTATCAAGTGAAGCTTAATTTTTTATTTTGGGAACAACGAACGTTTTATTGTGTTTTTTGTTTGGAAAAATTCAAAATATTTGCCGAGATCACCATAAAACTTTCGCTTAAAACTTTATAGTTTTGTCTATTCATTAATTACTTCCTTCGTTATTTTTGGTAAACCATATATTACAACATACTTAGTTATTTTTTTAATTATTTTATTTAGGATTCAAAAATTAAGGAAAAATTCGTTTTAAAGTAGTTCTTCAACGGTAAAATATCCACGATATAGATTACACATAACTTGAATATTAATCAGAATTTTCTAAAATATTTATATCCTAATTAATCAGAATGAGTTATGAAATAACTTGAAGAAAATCTAATAATTAATACATTGATGGTCATTATAGTAATGTATGATAGCGCACAAATAATTAAAGCAGAAGAAAAATTATTAATTGGTTAATAATTTATTAATTAACTACATCCTCGGAAATTAATTTTACAAAGTTGATAAATTATTATCGAATTTTTGCAATATTTCAGGATTAATTTTATAAATATCAGCATGGATCCTTGGTAATTGTAAATTAGTTAACCACGCATACCTTTATTTCAAAATATGAAGAATTAGCACTCGAAATAATAATTATGAATATGTTATTTACCCACAAAACAAACCAAACAAGTTTAAAACCATTAAAAACACGTAATGCTTTATGCAAATTGTTATTAAAAACATCACCTAAACTAATAATTACTGTTTTTATTTTTTTTTTTACAACAAATTAATGTTTTTGTAGCTGATTATTTTGCTTTATTAAACTTACATTATATTTATTTTATTATTTCAATTGTTCGTTACCACAATATTATGTTGGGCCATTATTATGCAAATGATAAATCTATACAGTGGTTTTTCATCTTGGGGAGCCGCGACCTAAATTAGATTACAGAGTGATGGACTGATGACCAAAGAACCCATTAAGAAAGTGTAGAATTAAGAGAAAATTAGATCACAAAAACCATAACTTATTTAAAATTTTTTTTTATTAATTTTATTTTTTTAATTAAATGGTAAGTACGTTTTTAGGACCAGTTTTTTTAGAAGCGATTATTTTAAATTCCTAAAGCCTAGAGGCTCTAAAGCAAAATATTTTCCGTCATTTTTTTGACTCAATCTCAAGTAAATAATGTGAAACGGACTCGAATTGCAATGTTAAAGAAATTGAAAGTATATTACCAAATGTCTCGGTAAATTTTTTTTTAATTAAGTTATTCAAAGGTCTCATATTTCATTTTGTTCGAAACAAAATCAGCTATAATTATCTTGAGGCCCCCATAACGTCTGAGCCCACCAGCAAATTTTGAATCATCTTGGATGTTCAGTTTGAAAACGGATTATAGGAATTTTGATTTTACGATCTATAAATTAGAAATAAAAAAGTGTATTACTCAATTTATGTGACAACCGGCAAATCACAAAACTATTCGATAATAAAAGAATCGAAAAGTCCTTTAGGCTATTGTCGATTCAAATAATGGGAATCACTATGTTAATAAATTTTAAATTTAATTACATCTTCAATCAGGTTGATGAGTTTGGAAACGAATAAATTTTCCTAAAAACTTATTTATAATTTATTATTTTATATAACTTTTATTGTTATATTTTTATTTTATTTTTTATTGTTAAATAACGTTATTATTCATGAGCATTTCAAATTTTAGCCGCACGATTAGGTTTTCAGCAACTTTTGCCATTTTTTGGCAAGTAGTAGGTATAACCCATTTACTTATTATTTAAAAAATCTCAATAATGATTGAATGACCCAGCCTCCTAGTTACGCTGCTGATATTATAAATGCGGTGCTTGTAGTGGGTCGGGTAGAGTGGGTTTTCATAGCACTTTGGCACTTTGGTACCTTGGCATATGCACTTGAGCACAAAGTACCAAATTATTGGCAATAAATACATTTTATACCAAAATAATTATATCTACTCAAATATGAATATCAGTAGCCGAGTTAGGATGATTTAGAGGGTGAGAAGATATGGGTAAAGAAAATAGTTAGTAGGGCGAACATAGAAACAATATTAGGAAGGGAGTATGGTCAAATTATTTTCCTGCAACTTTTTATTGCAATAAATTTAAGTAAACCTTATAATTTTAGCAATTAGAACATTTCAATTTAGTGGTATGTAAAGGAAACTGTTTATTCCCAGTAGGTACGAGAAAAAGAAAGTAATTTTCTTTTTTTTAAATTTAATTTTAGACTTTAGATCTTAACGAATCGGGCTGCAAAATATGATTACAGTAAAAATGGACTACTTTAATTTATCTTTTGGGACAAGTGACCAAAAATGGAACCTACTGTTTAACGTGGATTACGAACCAAGGCAACAATTTTAGGGAGAAGGACTTAATTTGCCGATTTGATGTTCGCGAGTTCGACTCTCAGTTGTTGTTGTTTCGTTTCCACGACTGTTTGAGTTGTAATTCATCAGTGTGGATTGATTTCCTATATAAAATTGATTATCAGTAAATACCGTACAATACAATAGCCTCTGTATTTAAAAATGACAGGATTCAAATCTGACCCTGGTCAACATTCTTCATTACTTGTTTTTGTTTTTCACTTTCCTATCATGATCTGCTAATTAAATGTAAATCCCATAGTTTAGTTAACGCATAATTGATTCGCAGATATTCTCAGCATGGAAGAGAAACAAGTATGTCACTACATTTGATGTGGCGTCAAGTTGCGGATAGGTCAGGTTTTCAAATATTAATGGGGATAAATAAAAAATTATGTAAATGAATTAATAAAAATATTTGGCAAACATTTTACAAAATTGTCTGGTACTAATGAGCGTGGGTTTAAGTTACAAAAGCTTTTAGTTTTTCTGCAGTTTTTTGTCAATTAAAGTAAATTATAATAAGTGGTTTAACTCGAAAATAAATAAAAAATTTAATTACTGGTTCATTTTTTTTTCAATCAATTAAAAAAAAATATAAATTCAAGAAACCCAAAGTTACCGCATTTTCTTAAGTCAAAATATTGAATGGGAAATTTAACTTTTAAATTCTTTTTGTGTTGAATGTCAAAACAAATTACTGTAAATGTAGGTACTTGAGAAAACTACTCAATTAAAAAATTTACTACATGCTCTGTTAAACACAATTAGCATCTAAAAACGAAAAAAAGTGTTATCTAATTTGGGCACTATTTTCTACAAGATAAACTCGATTATAAAAAGCTGTCTGTTTTTTAAACTAATTTGTTATTAAAATATGAGTATTAAAATAATTTGTTCTACTTTTAATGCAAAGCATCAGTTTCATTTCCATTTCAGTTGCCGTATATGTGACCATAGAAAACGAAAAGAAATTTCTGATTCGGATAAGTGGAAAATTTATTTGTTACTCACGAATGAACAAAAAACCCAGTTTAATTAAACGGGGATTTTTAAACATTAAAACAAGAAGAAATTAATTTTTAAATATCTAATTTATATGATTTTCCTATCGGTAAAAGGATGAAATGAAAAATGTTGTTTTTTTGAATAATTAAAAATTAGGCTAACGAAAAATATCTGAAGTATTTCAAGGTGGAATGGAAAAATAAGTAATAATAATTTTAAAGCATTTTTAGGTTAAAAGAGAAGTTATAAGATCAAATATTTGAGCAAATTTAATTTAATTTGGTAATTAAGCACTACAAAACCACAGCATTTTAATTTCTTTTGCTACTTTTATGGCATTTACCGATTTACTATTAAGAACCGTTACCTATAGTAAATAATCATTTATTCGTTTTTAAGGTGCCAGTAGTATTAATAAAAATAATAATAAATTTTAAAATTATTAATTTTAATTAATCGATTTTTTATTATTTTTCTTTAATGAAGAAAATAAGTGTTTAAGTTCAATTACTAATTAAAAATCTATTATAACTTGAGGTGCAAAACATAAATTTTTAATTCACCTAGAAAAGAAGTGATAATTGCAATACATGCGTAAAGAAAGTACTATTTAAATTGAAAGCTTTTTGTTTGTTGCAGTTTCTAAAAATCCAACAATTTTTCAATAAATTAATAGCTTATTTTCCAAGCCGAAGTAAAAAGTTTCCAGTTCAACACGGCACACTTTTAAGCATTATTTTATTTTATGTCTTGTAAAAAAACAGTTAATAAAATGTTTTTATTCGTTAATTTTAATTTAATATTCAATATAACGTTCATTTTAGGAATAAAAATAAATTTTCATTTAATCTGAATGGCGGAACAGGTTTGTCTTAATTAAAAAAATTTATATCGTAATTTAATCTCCAATTTTGGAAAGAAGCAGTGGTTTATTATTATTAGAATATTTAAAAAAAATAGGAAAATATATTTGAAAAAAGTTACTGACCTTAATGAAATAATAAAATTTTGGAGTAGTAAGCAATTGATCAAGTTGTTAGTTGTGGGGTTCAAGATTTCTTGAGCGACCTTGTCCGGCCTTGCACTAGAAGCACTTGACACCTTCGCAAGAAGTCAACAACTCTGAGCGTTAACCAAAGAAGCGAGGCACCAACTGAAGACACAAACACCGTTCTTGGTATAATACGCTACCAGGAATATCTATAATGTAAATCTTACACACTTCTTCAACTATATAAGATGCTACTGAACATAAGCGGGGGAAATTCATGAAAGTTTTTACTAGCAGAAAAATTTGCGGTTTAAATAAAAGAGAAGAAGAGAGTAATTCCTTCCGGATGCTATTAGTGAGGGCGTTGTGCATAATTTCGCAGTCTATTTCAAATCCGAGATAATCTGCAACTTATTATAAATTACTAATGGAAAACATATAAAACTCTGTAAATTAATGTATTGTATCTAAACCGGTTGCAAATATTTTCATTGAATTAGTCCTGCCTAATGGACGTATATGTATAACTAACATGGATTCAGAGGTGTTAAGAATTTTTAACGTTACATTAAGCAGTAAATTATGACGGAAATTATTTTCTCGCCTTGCAAAATTAACACTTTTTTTTTTTAATAAAAATATTGTTTAATTTAAAAATAACTCAATTGATCCATTTTATTGTCTACTTCCTTTAATTTTGGCGTGGGCAATATTTGGTGCCTCTGTACTATCAACAATACTACTAAGTTCTGTTACAAATATTTTACCAAGTTTTAATTGAACAAAAAACTTGCACAATGTTTTTGACATAAAAGGAATGAACGGTTAACAAGAAATTCAAGCAAATCATTTTCAATCAAAACAAGTCTGCAATGAATAAGAAGAAAGAAATGGAAGCATTTAGTTAAGCAGAGAAAATGTATTGATGATTGAAAATTGTTATTACCTACGGATTTTTTGGGTTGCTGATAATATTTTTGATCAATTCGCTCAGCTTCGAGTTTCTAGTGAAGTTTGATGTTGGCATCCGGAATCATTGATTAACCTGACTCTGACTTAAATGTTTAAAATGTTTTTAATAATGTCGCCGGTATTTTAAATAATTAAATATCAGTGATATAGCATACTGAATAATAATAATTTAATATTCGTATTAATTATTATTAGATCAATTGAAAAATTATTTTGAGATTTATATAATACATTTGAAAGTTGCAAACGCAACTGAAAGCTTACAATAATTTTCCAATTGATATAATTGTGTTCTGGTTAACTCAATAGTATTTTAAAATTTTAATTATTATTAATTTTCACGGGTTATAAACTTATATAATTGAATATTAAGTAGTGTAAACTCGAATACAAATTTTTATTTCCGATATAGAATTGAAGAATGAAATAGGTTTGTGTTACAATAACTTAAAAATAGTCATTGCTATATCACGATTCAGGCTAATAAGTCTGGCAAAAGGAAACGAAATACAAAACAACGCAATATATTTTTTGCGACGACACAGAATAACGAGAAATTATTTTTTCGTTATTCCGGACGTAAAACTAACCTTTTCATCAACAATTTCAGGTACGATAAGTACCTGTTTTCGTATATGGCAGAATAACGAAAAGCGCTTTACATTACGCAGCCGTAAACCTTCTTTTTCACCTCGGGGGCGTTCGGGTGCCTCGTGCCTCGTGCTCCGCTAACGCTACGCCCTCGGCACCCACCCGCGCCCCTCGAACGAAAAATCTCGTTTTACGTCCTTGTAATGAAAAGTAGGGGAGAGGTTTGCATGTTGCCACCCCTTAACTTTTTTGCTCATAGCTCGTCACAAAATCAACGTATTCTTGATATATAAAATTCGTTGGAAAGAGGAACTCAAAAGGCACAATCCTGACGTAGAAATTATTTGAATTTTCAAAAAATAAAAATTTTACAGGAGTTTTTGAAAAGTACCTAAAATCGAGCTCTTCAAATTTAGGTATGCATGTTGCCACCCCCAGCAAAATTGCTGAAAATGTAGAAAAACGGAAAGAAAAACAACTGATTTATAAAATTTATGGGTTTTTATTGACACTCAGTGGTCGTAAACATAAAAAAATTAGTGTAAATTGGCATAAAAAATCAAAATTTGATTTTTCATGTTAATTTGCAGGATTCCATATTATCTTGCAAATTTAATTATTTTGCAAATTTAATTTTGTAAAATGATATGAAATCATTCGAAATCATTATCGGAATCACAATTAGGGCAAGTGTAAACACTAAACCGCATATCAGCATATTTTGAGCGAACGGAAATGTAAACAAAATCACCGAAAATATCAGTAAAATGCAATAAAAACACTTCAGTTTTGACTCAATAACAATTAATTATCAATTAATCATCAAAAAATCATGAAATATGGCATACAAGTTGAAATAAGCGAAAAAGAAAGGGGTAGCAACTTACAAGTCTTAAAGCCTGGCAACTTACATTCTGAAACTATTTTACAATAATTCGAACAAAAAATTGCCAATTCATGATATTTTTGAAATTCTTTTGGAATTAATTAAATTGATGATAATACAACACAGTAAAAATATTTACCTTGAATTTTATATAAAAATGTTCAATTTATAATTACAAAACAAAAACACAATTTTAATTATTCACTTTTAAATTTACGCTCTTTCACACTTTCTTCAATAAAAACTGTAATATTGGATATTTTCGGACCAAAACTAGTTTAAAATTGACCACACCTCCTTTGTTGACGATTTCAGTCGAAACTTTTTTTTGTGGCCCGCTTAGATGCCAAAATTCAGAGACCCTAGCAACTTACATGCACTAGCAACTTACATACCTCTACCCTACTATTTTAATGGAAGATAAAATGAAAAATTTCAACTTTTCTTAATGTTATTGTTATAAATGTTCTCCAAAATACCTCAAATAACATTTACTTATTAGTGATGACCTTTGCATGTTTTGGTTTCATCTGTAGTCCAATAAAAAAATATTAACTTTAAAAATTTAATTTTTGGATACACGACGTCGATTGCTTGTGGAATGGTCAACTTGTGGGTAATATGATACTATGGTATAAGCGCTTTTTAGCAAATTTCAAGTCGTAAAGTTAATGACCACTTATAAAAATTAATTAAAATATCTAATTTTTTAATATAAATATAACTTTGAGAAGTGATATAATACCAGGTGATGTATTTTTATGTTTTTGTGGCATCGAGAGACTTAGCAGTCTGACTTAGCACTCAAGGCCAAAAACTGTGGCGAAAACATAGCCATTAAGATTATGGGAATAGTGGAACACTACTTGATCCCTGTTCACCTATCCTATTACCACCAATAATAATAATTTGTGGCATGGTAGCAAAATAACATTGATAGAACGAAGAATATCAAAAAACATCTCAAGATCAAGTCTCCCTATCATATGAGACATTTGATCGCCATCAGCTGTGAGCGACATGATCGTATTCTAATAGCTCAATTTATTAAAGTCAACATTAAAAATTGAATGTGGTTCGCTGATATATAAATCAGTAATAAGACCAGTTTACTCGTATGCCAATATCATCTGGGGAACATCATCAAAAACAAACATCAATAAATTACAGCGTCTACAAAATAAAATACTGAGAATGATCTGCAACGCCCCATGGTTTGTAAGAAACGAACAGCTTCACGAGGAGCTGCAAATTCCTACAGTAAAGCAATTCAATGAAAAATGTGCGAAAAACTACTTTAACAAATTAGTGAATTGCTCAGGTGCGATCCATTATAACATTGGTGAAAAAACGCATAATTCCCGACTTAAAACGAAGCATTTGCCTCAGGATTGCCTTATTTGACTGAGTTGTAGTTTTGTGATAAAATTGATTTGTTAACTTTCATTGTGTTGATATGTATGTTATATGATTGTCATAAATATTGTGTATAGCTTGTAGCTGAGCCAATATAAAATAAATAAAAAAAAAAAAAAAAAAAAAAAAAAAAAATTTATTATTTGAATACGAAATATAAACAAATTTTAAGATAAAAACGGACTACAAAATATAGAAAAATATAATAAAGAAAATTGTGTAAGTATTTGTGTTCCGTCTTCGGAGAAAAACCCATTAGTGCACTCTTTGTACTCGGGCTCCGGCCTCCGTTCCAAATCTCTGCATAAATTCACACTAGAAGGTGTTTTACTGCTGCTATGTTTTAGCACATTAAGAATGATGTATTTACCAAACAATTTATTTAACTGTTTTTATTTCTGGAAAAAAATTTCCAACAAATTGAGGTTAAAGTTTTCCCTAAACAGAAAGGTAGTGCTAATCATTTTTATGACAAATTTTACGATGAAATTAATTTTCATTGAAATTTCTTCTTTTAAAAATGTAATAAAATATTTCGGCAAAGTAATTACTTATTCTAATTAAATTACTTTGCCGAAGTATTTTATTTTAAATTTTATTCATAATGCTTCACATCAAATGTGTCACGAAAAACTTCGTTGATTATACAAAAATTTGTTTCTCCATCAGTTATATATGTTACGGAAAAAGTACGTAACTGGAAAATGTACACATTTACCGGTAAATGTGTACATATTCTACGGGAGTTGGTAAAAGTGCGTTGAATAATATAAAAGAGGGCGCTATCCTTACAATTACCGGTAAATATGCACATGTGACATGTACATTGGTAAAAGTGAGTAGGCGAATGCCGAACTGTTGTGATGTAATTATGCCATTCTTCAAAGAGTGCTCTGATCATCTAATTTAAAGATTGTATTTATTTTCTATGCTTTCTGCATAGATCTATGAAATTAATCCCCAATTCCATAAAACTTTTAACAAGCTGTTAAAGTTAACAGATGAATTCTATTGGTCTATTAGTACTAACGGACGAAGGCCCGTAGCTAGGATTTCATTTGGGGGGGGGGGGCACTTGTAAAAAGCCTTTTGTAAAACGTAAAATTTTCGGTGGTTAATTAAATTAACTCATTATTAATTTATTTATTATTTTATCATTTCGGGGGGGGGGCAAGTGCCCCCAAGTTCCCCTACTTGGCTACGGGCCTGGCATAAATTATCTAAATTGTGGGGTTTTGTAAACATAACCTATAAATAAAATGTCGACTACTATCAATATTTTAATATTTAAACGATAAATTGTTTTATTTATTATTATAAATTTCAATTAAATATAATAAAATTAATTTAAAATTAAGTGGGCATTTTAAATTATAATTATTTAAATATAAATAAATATTAATATTTCTAATCGTTCGAAATTTAAAAATGTCCGTTCATTTTGGGACACGCTTTTAGACAACTAACTTGTTGTTAAGTCTCAATATACTTTTCCCAACATCGCTTGGTAAATGTGCACATATTCCTAATTCTATAGGGAAAGGTACATTGTATGTACATTTACCAAGAGCACCGGAAAAAGTGCACATTTTCCGGTAAATGTGCACTTTTACCGGTATACGTACTTTTCCCGTAACATATACATACATCATGATCAAAAAGTACCCGGAATTTGTCATTTAAACGAACCCCGCTGGAGATATTGTCAAATGCATTTTACTCGAGGTTGATAGTTGATACAACTGTCAGCTGTTTACATGCCAATTTTTAGCCCAATTTGTGTGATGGTTCGGGCGCAATAACTTGGTAAACAGGTCAGTGTATGATGCGTGTTGCGAATTTCACAATGTCGAATTTAGTTTGAGCAACGAGTTTGTCTGAAATTTTGTGTTTCAAACGAAATTTTAAGTGCTGTAGTGTTTAAAATGTGAAAGAAAGCCTACGAGGATTCGACAAAGTCGAGAACACAGGCATACCAGTAATACAAAGAATTCAAAACGGGCCGTAGTGTGGTTGATGATTTGCTTTGTTCTGACCGTCCATCCACTTGTTCGACTGACAAAAAACCCAAAAATTTAGGAAATTGTGCGAGTGAGCATCAAGGAGATAGCATCTAACCTTGGGGTGTCGTTCGGATTGGTGCAGAGCATTATTAACGATGTTTTGGGGGGTTCCGCAGCTTATGCAGAAATCTTGCACACATTTTCTTACAATTTCTGCAGAAAGAGCATCGCATTACTATCCCTGAGGAAATGCTTTCTTTGGGGGCAAAATGTTATCGAAAGCATCATTACCGGTGAGGAGACAGGGGTTTATAAAAAAATTTTTGTTTGCGTTTCGAGACGATTGAGGCGATAAAAGAAAATTCGCAGAGATTCCAAAATCGGCCTATGAAAAGTGTTTTGACGATTGGAAGAAGCGTTGAAATATGTGTATTTCATCCAATGGGAATTACTTTAAAGGGGAAAAATAAACATCAAAGAATAATAAATTGAAACGTTTACGTTTTATTGAGAAATTCCAGGTACTCTTTGATCATGATGTATGTATGTTTGTAAATATTGATTAGGTGTGGGTTTTTATTCTTCTTGTTATATCTATAAATCTCACCTCGAGTTTTATCAGCATAACGTATGTAGTACTAAAACTAAATAAAATTATTTGAAAACCAGAAGTAATTTTCTGAAACTAGTTTTTACGTTACTATACAAATTGTAATAAAAAGATGAGTTTATTAGACATCACTTTTAGTATAAACTAGTTTTACCTATTTGCTTAATCTAAAATAAAATAAAAATATTTTCTGTGTTAAAATTGCATGATAAGAATAGACAAATAAATATAATATCCAATCTGCATAGACCGGATTCGTATCTATTAATATTAATAACTATTAGCGACGCGCTTGAGTAGATTATCGAGATTCTTACTAACTTTCTAGCAAAGAAGATTAGAAGGTTTCAGATTAAAATATGGCAAGGTGACGTAAAATGGGGGATAAGATAAATAGTTTGAACCTATATCATATCATATTTCCATAAAGAAAATTAACTACGGACCCGATGGCATCACAAACCGTATCGACAAGGAGTGATTACCTGCAGCATCAACGCCTCCCTTAGACTTAGAAATTTCCCTCACCTGTAAAAACAATAATATAGAACTCGGATAATCGCAGTTGTTAGGGCTTTTGTAATGTACCTTAGCCTTAGGGTACTCAGGTAATGCTCTACAGCCTATTAGAGTACTTTAAACCAATCACGGATTTTATATAGAAAGATAGAATGAGTCATTCGGATGGTTCGTGACTTAACAAATATCTCCGAAACAAACCTAGATATCTATTGGTGCTTAGATGAAATCATAAATCTGGCTTGTTGAAAATTGCTAGTCAAAGAAATAGGGATGTATGAGACCGGATTACCAAAAGTGATCTCGATCATGTTGACCTACTGACATGTTGGCTATATCAAATATCTTGTAGGCCGCACTGAAAACCAGCCAAAGTTTATGTGAGACTGGCTGATAGTTCATCATTGACTTGGCTTACTGAACCGCAATGAGACCGTTTGAGTTTGGCTAAACTAAAGATGACGAAACCAACTTAACAATTATAACAAAATTTATTTCACAAATTTTAAATAATAACTATTAATTAAATTATCAATCCACATCCCAAGTTTGCAAAATGTCTCCTAAACTACTACTACATCTTCATTTACTTTATGAACTTTCAGTTAAAAGTGAGTTGATCTTGATTCTCGTCTTGATTCTCATCTTGATCTTCATCCTCATCTTCGTCCTCATCTTCATCTTCATCCCCATCTTCATCTTCATCCCAATCTTCATCCTCATCTTCATCCTCATCTTCAACTTGATCTTCAACTTGATCTTCAACTTGATCTTCATCTTCAACTTGATCTTCGTCTTCAACTTGATCTTCAACTGCATTTACTCCTTCATTACTATTATGATTTTGAATACACTCTGGCATCACTAATGACCAATCGATTTCCCAATCTTGCAAAATGCCTTCATCTACATTTTCATTTATAACTTCAACTACTTCATTATTATCATCATTAGAGTCATCAGTTTCGGAATCTTCTTCGTCATTTTCTTCGCTATTATATTCTGCAGACCATATATCCGTATTCGCTTCATAATAGAAATTAAGTCGTTCTTCACGTGCACTACGTGATTCAATTACTTGACTATCTAACGTGGTTCCACTTTTCACGTCTATATAAACTGCTACTTTAAATTCTTCCCTATCCATTGGGCATGTATCGTGTCCTTCTGACCATTGATGAAAACAGTTCGCACAATATTCATGGGAACAGTTTAACAAAACTTTAATATCTCCCAAAAATTTTGTAGACAAACATATGGAACAGGCAATGTCGCCTTTTTCCTCGGATAAATTGTTTAAAGAATTATTCTCTGCGCTTGCCATTGTAAATTTTCTTCTGTTTCTTGAATTTTTGATATGTGAATACATTTCAGTTTAGTTTATATAGATTTATTTTTTAAATTGGTATAGGTACTATTTATTATAACTAATACCTTAATAATCTTTTTAGTCGCTTTAATCGCCTTAAGAAAGAGTTCGAGCTCCAAAGCTATCCATACTCGGCGCTTATCGCCGCGTATAGTTATTACTTCTGTACCTTGGAAAAGAAAGGTCGGGTGTACAATTTTGTCCATTTTGAGTCTGGGTCTGGAGTCACAATGTGTACATTAAATATTAGTATGAAAGGGCGGATACCTGGCTTTTAAAACGCTTTATAATATTACTAGCTGGATTTCTGGCTTTGCACGGGGCAGTTTTGTGCATGATGTAATCCCTTCTTTTGCCATGCAATGGTGTACGTGCGGCATCGGACTGGGCCAAAAATGTGGGATTTTGTGATCAGATTCATCAACTTATGGCTATAATAAAATATGTGTTTGTCCAGTGCTTTATAAAATAGTTGTCTCCTTGATTGTCCATAAACTGTAAATTGACGTTATTTCCTCAAATGCAACAGCTCTTTTATACAACTTCATCCAAATCAACTATTACTTTCCAATTATATTCAAAATATTATCCATATACAGGGTGTCCCCGGATACACATTACATAACTTAGGTGGTGATAGAGGACACTTTTCTAAGAAAAGCTTTTTCCTAAATTCAAACTCTAAAGAGTTAGGCCTCTTTAAAGCATTTTTTTAAATTTCCACCTTCACATGGCCAGACTTCCGAAAATATTGATTTTTCAATAAAAATGGTTTAGTGCTTTTTCAAACAGTGTGAAATAATCTACAAACTAAATTAAATCCTTTTATTGTCTAAAATCAACGGCTTTCAAGTTATGAATTTAAAGTAAGTTAAAAAATGTTGAAAAATTCGAGCTTTTTTTTATTTGTTTTTTTTCAAAACCCTGTATCTTTTAAACGAAACAATTTACAAAAATTCTGAACCCCTCATTCCGGATAGGAAATTTAACGGACTACAACGTTTGTTTAGTAAAAATTTTTGAAAACCCAATCCATTTCACAGAATAAAGAAGGCAGCTGCAGCTACAAAACAAAAAATTAAATTCACAAAATTTTAATTTTTTTTGAAAAATTATTTTATTAATTAATTTTAAACTATTATATTATTTAAGTAAATGTTTAAAATGATCTCCCTCATTTTCAATACAGAGTTGTGATCGTTTTAAAAAATATTGTATAGTATTATTTATAATTATAACATTTCCTTTTTCGTTAAGAGCCACTATAGCTATATATGTGGTGGTCACATATATAGTTGTGGCACATATGGCTATAGTTGTGGTCATCAAATCGATCGCGATCGACAGAAGCCAATTTTGGTAGATCGCTGAGTGTGAAAAAGTGTGAAAAAATCGAACTTTTACAATTAAAAGTGTCGAAAAAACAAGAATTATTTGTAAAATGTTTAAAAGATACAGGGTTTTGAAAAAACCAAATAAAACAAAAGTTCGAATATTTACAGAATATACAGAGTCAGCCAAAAATAATACGACATTATCGTTTTTCTAGATCCTATCGATCCTATCCGAAAAATCTATTTTGTTTCAAAAAAGTCGATCGCGACACATTTGTAAGATAAAAAGCAGATCTTATGTACACAAAAGTTGGTCGCCCCTGGATTATAGCATTCGTTTCTCTCTGCCTGATCATTCGAAAGAGAATTATTCTTATAATTATATATTTTTTTAAATTATAATAAATTATCGCAATGTCGTCGTCGTATCGTCGGGTATTTCATACGGGGTCGATGAAAACTTCATTAAGAATATGCTACATTATTTCCAAACTAGCTGGAAAGCCCATCCACGGATGGGCAGTTCGCCTAGGTTGAAAACTCGATTGGTGTGCTACTCGATCCCAGGGGGAGGTGATTTTAAACTTTAAGTTGGTGCTACCAACGACCAATCAGAATACGTTGTGTGTCCAAAAAATGATACGCTGGAGGAGGCGGCGGCGCCGGCGGAGCGTGCTGGTCTTTTATATGTTTGATTATAAAATGATCCAATAATATGATACTGCGCATCTTTAAACGTCAAAATATTTAGCGAATAGTTTGTAATTGAAATAGACATCAGCATAAAAAATATCTACCTTGAAGTTTAATAATTAAATATGGCGGACGTTAGAGACATTATGAGCAGTATATGGGCGAGTTGACCTTAGACCACTTAAACTTATAGACACGTCTCCCCCCCCCTTTAATACAAACTCAAAATAAGAAATAAAAATAAAACTTAGGTCTTTCTTATGTATATAAAAATAAGAATAGTTACAATCGAGAATCGATCGCCCAGGTACTATTTAATATTCAATAATCGTAAATAATTCGTAAAAAATTATGTTGGTGGTCCGCGAAATTTTAATTGCAAATTTAGTCGGCAAAATATCTAAAAGGCTGCCGACCGATGTTCTAGAATCTAGACTCAAAGCATACTTAAAACTTTCAATAAGGACATAACATTATAATAAGGATGGGGTTAAAACCCAAAAGGAGTGCCGCTTCAAGTCGAGTCAACCGATACCGTTCATAAAACAGGGTGACCTATGAAGGAATAAGGAATATTTTCGAGCAGATTTAGAAAGGGAAGAAGCAGTCAACGCTAGCGAAAACGCTAAAAGTAGATAAGAGGATATCAGGAATGAATTGAGTATTTGAGAGAAATAAGAAACTGCCCATGTGCTGTTGAACAATAAAGTTTATGCATATATAACTGCCCTTTGAAAACGCAACCCCTAATTTTTCTAATATTCAGGAGTGACTTTACCCGATATCGTTTCTACATTGACTGTTAGAATTATTCCGTCAAAATTGGAACTGAACATTCTGTATGCACCTGATTATTAATTTCAAACACATCAGCCCCTTTTATTAATTAATTTTTTTGGTTATTTTATAAGCAGTCGTTTTTTGTTTCATTTGTTTTATTGAAATATTCTGGCGCCCACCAGTACCAGCATAATATAATATTATGCAAGAAAACTTGTCAGAAACTGCTTCTGTTTACACATTGACCATCTATTGAGGTGGAAAGCAGAAGAGTTGATCGTGGGTTTATATTCAAGTTACCTAAACGATTTTTTTTGGGCGCCAAAACTTCTTCTTCTTCTTAAACGTAGTTTAAGCCGTAAGGCTTGTTATTACCAACATCTGCGTCATTTCCTTTGCAGTGTTAGTTCTGTGTGCATATACATATTTTACAGCCATTAGGTAGCTTGCTAGACTTGCCTTCAGATGTGCCATGTATCCTGGTTTTTATGTTAATGGTGGCAATTCACTAAGGCGCCAAAACAATAAATAAAAAATTTAAATCTGTTTAGTATAAATAAGTTAATGCGATTAAACAATATTTTTGTGATAGTAAGCAATACTGTTTCAGTAAAATATTGGGCCGACATGTAAAGAAAAACCTAGTCGGTTGCATAGCATAGATTCTATTGAAATATTAAATAAGTGTGGTCTTATGGATAACCCAGTATACAGTGGCGGTTATTCCCTATGTGCTGCAGAGCTGCAAGAGCTGCAGAACTGCCAATTATTTTGTGGTTGGTAAATTTCTACTATAGTTTCTAATATATAAGAATACGTTTCCGACCTCAGGAAGAGGTTCGGAAAGTACAGTTTTCCGTATGTTTTCCGATAAAATAATTTAAATAATTACTAAAAACAATTGCCAACCCCCCACTCTTTTGGAAGTTCCCTATTGCAGCACACCTGCTTCATAATGTCACGAGCCGCCACTGCCAGTATAATATATTATAGAATAATAAACTCTTTAAACGGATTATAGATGTTATTGGCTGAATATCAATTTTTTGCTAATTATAATTATTTTATATTGCACCCCGCAGATAATTTTATGATATCATACATAATGTTAACTGTAGGTAGCGTATTATACATTACATATTCAGGGAACATTATAAAAATTTTGTTTATATAAACTAAAGTAATTATGAGTAGTATTCACATATGTATAATTATAAATAACTGTCCGTCTTTAATTAACGCGTACAATATTAAACTCCCATTAAATGATTAATTCTCTGTAGTATATTACAAAAATTAAAATGAAAGGTTATCCATTGTTCTAATACATTTTTAATACAAATAACCCAAAATATATATGGGAATTAACTTGAAGTAATTACATTGTAATTATAGTAGTATGCACCCATTGTATCTAATATTAAACATTTATAAAATAAACTTCAGAAAACTTTTAAAATTTAACTTTGAGTTAAGATACAAAAATGTAAAACTAAAAAGAAGACACATTAGCTCATCATAGGCCTGTTTCCTTGCTAATATGATTCATCAGTTGCACCTAACCGAAAAGAATGTAAATTAAAACTGTTTTGTAATTAAATTTCTTACGTATATTATTTTAACTTACTGTAGTAAATTAATTTTTCAATCAATAGGTATTTAATATCGCGTAGGAGTAAACTGTTATTAAATAAATATAAAAGGATTACTTAATTATAATTTTTCATTTTACTATGATGTAAAGCAAAAGTAAACAAATGCTTAATTATTATTAACGAGGAAGGTTATTTATGTATTATACTTTCATATCATAGTTAAAAAACAAAATATAATTTATAAATAAATAAATTATAGTACGAAAATACAAGTTCAAAAGAACTATAAATAAGTAAAATGCAAATTGAAAGTTGTACAGTGTGACCTTGCAACAAAACCAATTTTAACTAATTTAATTAAGCAGTATATATTAGCACTTAAACAAACGTTAAATTAAGCGATGCAGTTTTAATTTAAACGACAAAATAATGCAAGCTTGCATGGAAAAACAGTAAAAACATTCATTATCCTTTCTTTTCTCGTAGTTGCAATGATAATAAAATTACTAATTTTTGAGTTAATTTTACAGTTATACATCCTTATGAAATTCAATGTTATCTCCTTTAACACAATTGTGACGCTTCATGGTAAAACAACAAGAAAGTTGTATTTTATGCGTGTAAACTGGCTAAACCTATATTTTATGTGAAATTGTTTTGCTCTACATAGTTACACGAAATGCATCGGTAATAAAAACCATTGAGAAGATAGAAAATATGTCTAAATCAAAACGAATTTATATTTACGTGATGTTTTTTTTTTGATAGAAACAATGTTCCAAAATGGCAAATGCAAAGAAGCGAGATGAACGATAAACGTGCAGATTTAAAACCAATCAATTGATTATAATAAACCACAATTGGAATAGAATGTAAACGTGCATCTAACTTCTTTTTGATATATTTTTAATGAGAAAGCGAAACGACCGATAACTTTTTTTTTATCGAACTTTGATGTTACAGTATGAAAGTTATATTAATATGAAGCTAAATTGCATTATAACATGCAGACAGCACTTTTTAACCTGTTAGTTGTAAAATTATTATCGTCTGCTGTTACACAAAACCAAGAGTTGGCTTTGGGCACGACGCCGATGGAATTATTATATTCCAAGTTAAGTTAATTTAATAATATTAATCCTTACATGCTTACAGCATCAGTGGCTTGGTGCAATGTTTAGATGAGTTCCAGTGCCAACATTCTCACTGTAGCAATGATTCAGGAGTCAGGACCTATTGCCTGAAAGGGTCCCTCGATTCCCACAAATTTTTTTGACGTATTTGATACAGGGCTTACCTAGGTGCAAGCTACGTCACTGGTACATAGCATCACTGGTTTGGAGTAAAATCGAGATGAGTTACAAACAAAAGTTCTTGGGTTTTGATGAAACTCCTAAAAAATGTTTGAAAGCAACAGAGTCCAAAGTTTCAAAGCAGCTTTTCAGCGAGGGCGGCATATTATTGTAATTATAGTTTTGCATTCATTAAAATTTCAAATTGAACCATGGTTGCGATCCAATCTATACCGTTTGTACTTACTACGAATTAAAATTTTCTTTTACTCTTTTATGTCGGTTATACATCCTTCTGCACTGAAATTTATAATTAAATTTTTGTTTTTGTTACTTTAAGAATTATTTTGCCGCTCAACTGCACTGGTTTTAGTTTTATCTTATTATAGTTTTCATAAATAATGAGTGTGCAAATTAAGTACAGACATAAGGTAATGTATGCACAAAGTAATATCATTAATTTGTTCGATTAGTATATTTTCTAGGATTTAGTGTTACACAATTTACGATTATGATTGCATATAAAGTACATATTAAAATATATTTATATTATATTGATTTGCTTACAATGAATTTACTGATTTTTAAACTCCAACAAACCACGCATTATTCATAAATTCAAATTTATTTCAAAATTTGAAACCAGATTTTTAAAGTCAATTATTTCGACTTTAAGTGCTGGTTATGAGAAATTGAGCAATATAAGCAAAACTAAGAATCTGAAGGATTGATATTTTTAAAACTTTTAATCAGTTTCAGAAACGAAATAATAATATAGGTACTTATGGACAATCTACCAAACTTCTCCAAATAATCGCACAGAAAAATCGAATTACTAATTATTAAATTACTACAAGGAATAATGCACTATCGACCAATTCAATATTTCTGGAATCAATTTTAATCTCAGAGACAAAAGGACCTCTTATCTTGGTGCCATCCTCGCACATCAAAAGTTTCTATACCTTCTAATCAGGCTTCGCGGTTAATTTAAATAGCCACACAATGCACTTTCACTAATTACTTTCATTTTAGGTATCGTACAAGTAAAAAATCCAGTACCACAATTCAAAAAAATTCCAATTATAGATTTCCCAGAAGGGCCAATCATTCATTTAATGATCAAAGGACAAATCTCATCTTTACCACACAAACAATCCGTTGCTGGAGCTTCCCAACATTGGAAACTCATACTTGAAACCAACATTCAGCACACATTTAAAATTTTATCTTTTCCTCAAAATAACCGAAGAAAATTTTACCTAATTTTTAAGTAGCATCCTTACATGTGTTCACTGCTGTCCATTATATCAAAAAGGAACATGACAATATGTTAGAGTAATACAATAATTAAATTTAATTATAATTAAATTTAAATTTTCAAGTTAATTTAACGCAATAAAAATCAATTTGATTCATTAGTTTTCAGTTGATATGTTCATGCGTTAAATGAACTTGAATTATTAAATTTTATGTTATTATAATTAATTACTAAACCTACTTTTTAGTACATACATTTGCGAAAATAAAAAATATAGTTGAAAACTTCACATCGTTAATGGGAGTAGCTTTTGAGGAGGTAAGAAATAAAAAGGTTGTTTAAACATTCAAATCATATTGATATTAATACGAGTATAATAACACAAATCCAAGAAAACCAATCCAATTCTAATTATGTTTCATAATTTTAAAATCCATTTCCATACTGTAGCTCCAAGATGGTAAAGATGGCAAAGAACATTAAATAGTACGGATTACATTCAAAGTTGTTCCGCATATTGAACTCTGTGTTGTAAAATATCGGTCAAGGTAGATCCAGTATAGCTTTCCTACTCAGGAAAAAAAATTAGTGCTCTCTTGCATTACAAAATGTTCTTATTAAATTAATTGTTTATCTTTTTAATAACACAACCTTCTCAAGGTCCACTGCTCGCATTTATAGTAGCGCCGCATTGGCGCCGCCGCCGGTTTAAAAAACGTAAAAACGTTTATGATCTTATATTATTTTATTCATTTACTTTTTGCTAATTGATTATTATAAAAATATTTGATTATATTACTTATATCTATAACAGAATATTGCCTTATTATGGGATTTGATTCAAGATGGGACAAAATCAAATTTTAAGAATAATTTTTTTTTTATTTTAAGTTTAAAATTTTACTAAAAGTTATTTATTTAAATTGGTTAATTCTTAATTCGTGAAAATAAATTAGTAAGGTTATTTTAATAACTAAAAGTTATTTATTATATATTTTTATAAGCTATTAAAAATTGTGGAAAAGTAGAAACATCTCAAAATCGGTATTTTGCAGTAGGACTCTCTTCCTTAGCACTGCAAAATAGAGACTACTATATTTTTCCCTAACCAGCAGTGTGGTGTTACGCATATACTGGCAGGCTAGAAAGCAGAAAACCGCGGTTCTATTCCTAATCGCACTACTTACACTGCTGTAACTACCAGGTGAAAAAAAAGTCATAGTTCAACATCAGAACAAGAAAAAGTACCAATAAGTAGAAGAGAAGAAGGAAGAAAAGAGGTGTAGTGTGTAATTAAAACGCACATAATTGGTTTTCGAGGATGGAAGCTTCGAGCTCTTCGAACGCTATTTCCGAAAATTCGAGAAGAGGTCCTCGCAGCGAGCGGATGGCATAGTAGCCGCAAGTGAGCAATCTGCAATGTGAAAGTGGTAAATGAAGCAGGGTACACTACATCGACAAACGATGTCTAATATACACCGGCTCATGGAAGATGTTGATAAGGAAAGATGAAGCATATCTTTTGGAGCACGTTGAAGTTCAAGTGATCCATGGTGTTAAAAGAGGGAGTGAGGTTTTAACGGGTAAAAATTCCACATTACCACCCAGGTGTGCCTATTGAGTATTTTCCCCTTCTTACACACTGCGGTCAAACGTCCCAAGTTTAAGCAGACTCCTTTCTGTCCTTATCACATTTGCTCTGCATAATAATTAACATATTAGATTAGATGCCTAATTGTTTATTAGTTTTCTTCTTTAAAATTATTTTAAGATGTAAAGTAGCGAAAGTATTTTACATCCGACAAGTAATAAAACATTCAATCCAGAAAGTGTATTTGACTAATGAACAGGAAAATCACCGGAGGTTATTGAAGACATTAATTTAAAACTAAAAAACTTGTAATTAACCTTCAAGGTATAATGTAAATTTTAAGAATTGTAATAAAATATTTCTGTTACTCCTAATAATAAATATCCAAGATGTTACCACTTGAACAGTTCGAAATAAACTATTAAAAGTACAATAATAATATGACGTTATTTTCTTTATTATTTTGGAAATTCCTAGGAAAGAAAATTTTCGTAACAATTTTCTATGTGGTGGTGGATTGAAATCTGAAAAAAACATGAAATAATTAGAAAAAATTAAGATGGAACTGAATTCAATTATTTTTCACAAAAGGAAAATTACTCTAATTTCTATTTATGCAAATTAAACAGAAGTCTAATTTTACGGTTGAAAGTAATGCATACACTCAACAAAAAAGGTTACTTATCTTGAAATCTTTTCGGTGGTACAAGTAGCAAATTAACAAATTATATGTTTTCGTTCGTACTTTATGCTTAATTTAACTGACGAGTGTTTAATTGAATTAAAAAGTTAAGAACTTTTTTTTTCAATATTACCTACCTACATTTTAAACAAATTATGTTATGCTGCTGATTTTTGGAATATTTAAAAATTAAGGTTTATATTACACTTCGTTCTCTTGAGTTCTCGCGCTGAACCGTTCACGCCCTCGGTTACGCCACTGTATGATTTTTAATTCAATATATTATGTTGAATAATTTGAAGTTTTACCCTTTTAAAATCGCGTACCTAATTACAGCTATGTACAGTTATAATTACACGTTCTGGCATAGCAAATAAAATAAAATTAATGTAGTTACGACATTTTAAGTTTCCACAATAAAATTCATTTATCATTTTCAAGTACGAAGAAAAACAATTTAAACGAAAGTTAAATTAAGTCTATCAGGTCTCGAGACAAACTGAAATGTGTAAGTGTTAATTTATTACACATTAAAATTATCCCTCATCAGCAACTCAAATTTTAAGCTAATTGTTAAGTCAGAAACTTCCTACTTAAAAATACCAACCTAAAACGAATACCGTAAAATAAATCATGAAAATACATGTACAAAAAATTTACTTTTGCCAAATTAAAACAGGTTGAAATAACTAATGGGACTATAATTAACCCTGTTCGTTGGCTAAAATAACTTTAAAAATTTAATTGAAAATTTTATAAAAAACATTAAGCTCGTTTCGGGCCTTGTAAATTATAAATTTTCTTGATTTATAGTTGTAATAGTTTAACAAGAAATTAGCAAGACACAAAGACAACATATAAATTATTTGTATTTGTTATTGATATATTTGAACAGTTCTACTTTCATTATCCTGACTAAAAAATTAAATTTGTTTTATTGTCTAGAAGTTTTTGTTAAATTGCTACATTTGCAAGTGTTCATTAAGTAAGTGCTACTTAAAAAAGTGTGTTCAAGCGTAAAGATAAAATTATAGATCAAAATAATTTACTAATATGTATGTAGTATAATAAAGGAAGAAAGTATTTAAAAAAAATTAAATTAAAATAATAAAAAAATATAGTCTAATTTTTGTTTAGTAGCCCAACTAATGAGTATGAAATGAAAACCAAAATTAGCTACGTAATTTGCATTAAACAAGTTATATTTACCATTTTAATCAAATGTTTATAAATATAATTTTACTTTTTAATAGGTTTTGCTCTCATAAAATTTTATATTTTAATAATTGAAAAGAAAGTAAACTCAATTTTACTAAATTTAATGTCGGATGTAATTAACTGCATATTTTAATATAAACAATATGACTTGAAGGAAAGTAGATCAAGTGACTAATATTAACTTCGTGCTAGTCAAATTGAAAATTTGCGGAAAACAAGCATCTTTTACTTAAATACCACACTTTTTATACGGAATTTTTTGTTCATTTATTATTACCGCAACGGACTTGAAATTATTGTCAAGTTGTATTCTCACCCGCAATTGAAATAGAGAAATCGTCGGTGAATCGCAAAGCATATACTGTCAAACTTCAGCAGCAAACGCATTGAATTGAATCGGCACGGTCCGCTCGACACGGTACGTGCAGTCACAGCAGAAGACCCGCACTGTGTACCCTCCCCTTGAAAATATTAAGTTTTTCCTTAGGCTTTGGAATATTGACACTTTTACATAGGTAAAAATAATGGATTAGAACTAATTAAGGGGATTAAAACTTGACAAAATAAGAACCACCCAAATGTTATATTAAAAAAATACAATAGCCTCTTTTAAATTACTAAGTTATTGAGAGCTTCCCCATAAGTTTTTTTATCCACAATTAAAATCAAAATTAACACCACCACTCCTAAGATGAAAGAAATATTGTTTTTGTATTGGAATATTAGCATGGGGCAAGTTTGGGAGTTCAGCTAGAGCTATAATAATATTATTATAATCTTCTTCAGCCCATCCTAGCCCACTCCTGGACCATAGGCCTCTCCAGTAATGGAGGTTTTTGTCATAACTCACCACGCTGGCTAGACGGGTTGGTGAGTAGTCCGCATATCGATTTTTGGACTCTAGTTGTTTTACATCCAGTAGCAGCTTGCTAGGCTAACCTTCAGATGTGCCTATAGCCCTGTTTTTTGTTAACGGTGGCAATTCGTCAACTTAGGGAGACCGCCGGCTTAACGTGCCCTCCGAAGCACGGAGACTTGGTCATAAGAAAGTTTGATTCTCCCCAGGTTTGAACCCGGTACCCTGCATTCGCATCCAACTGCGTTAGCTGCAAGGCAATGACCGTCTCATCTATGATTATTATAATACAGACTACAAAATTTCAGTATCCAATATATAATTTCCCAGAAAGTTCTTTCTTCTTGTCCTCCTTCCCTCTTCGGGTCATTTAGAGGATTAGAGGTGTATATCTAATTGGTTTGTTCATTTATTACTAACAAACAAATTACTAATCTACTTTCATTTGAAATTCAACCTATTTAGAAGTGAACAACCTAATATATGGAAGTTTATTAATAATGCATTTTTGATTTTACTATACTATTTTTCCTATTTTTCGGCGAATTTTCTTTCGGTGAATTGTTATTCGGTGTATTGATTTTCGGTGAATTGTTTTCGGTGAACTTTCCTAGATCCAAATAGTTTTTCGCATGCTATACGAGACCCTGGAAGTATTCCATCCCCTCCAGACCCCCCAGTTGTAATACCACGTTATGCTGATTTAATAATTACAGAATTACACTATATTGATCTCTGTGAACAGTGGTAGAAGGAATAACTTCTATAAACAAATTTATGGGGGAATTAACTCTGATGAAGTGGTAGATTTTAAGGGCTGCGTCCTCAACTCTGCGGCTCAGTATATTTACTCTGTATATTATAATTCGAATGTGGATGAGATACCAATCTTTTGTAACAACCACAAGAATTCCTCCACGTGCAAGATAAAATTGCTTTGTAAACAAAAATTTTACCTTTCTCACTTATGATTTGTTGAAGATTTTCATTCTTTTCTGATATTTTCTTTCTTAACCTTCATCCGCTCGCGCCTTTTCAAGTTACACTTTCGATCGCATGGGCGGAAATTAGACCGCCTTTGTTTTTTATTGTTTTCGTGAGTTTTTCGTCATTCAAAGTGCATGATTTGAATTATTTAGGACAAATGAACTCTTGATATAACATTCTATGTAAATTTTTGGTCAAAAAAACTGCATTAAAAGATAAAAATAAAGTTATGTTTAATATCTATAAAAATTACAGAAAACTCAACCTACAAAAGTTTGATAAAAATAAAAAATTCAAGTTAAAAAATACTTAATAATAGGAAAATCAGTTATAATAGGAAAATTAACAGTATTGATGAACAATACCTTACATTTAGATATTAATTAAAGAAATATACATAAAATAAGTACCTATAAATGCTACATTTATAAGACGAAATTAAAATACATAAAAATGAAATACATTTTACTTTTCGAAAAACAATAAAAATTAATTGTGAATAAAATTGAAAACGATTTCACAAATTAACAGTATTCATAAAAAGTTCACGTTGTCGATCGCGCTAGGCGGCAAATTGGCCGCCGTACGACACTACATAATTTGGGGCTGTCTTGAGCCGGCTGGTGAAGTTGTCTTATCAGAAAATGGGTAGGGTCTAGTGGAGGAGATAGTAATTAGAGAATACAATCCCATCCCGACCCCCCTATGACGCTCTGGAAGAAAATAGGAGAGAAGGCGGTCCATTTGCCGCCTACGCGAGCGAATGAAGGTTAAATCTTCCAGGAGTTTTTACTGACAATTCAATTGGATTCTCGTGAACATTTTTATTTTACAATTGAATTTCTTCCTAGAATAATTTTACCCAGTTTTACAATTTTCACACTTAAATCGATTTTTACCAAAGCTTTTTATATTTTATCAGCACTTTTACACGCTAACCAATTCAGTTTAAATATTTAACTAATATAACTTTACTTAATAACTTCTTCACCGTATTTTATTTTGATGAATTCAAATTGGACATCTTTTCACCTAAAGGGTATTGGATAAAGGTAGGTTCACAACATTGCCTACTGTATTTACTGAAATTTGACTTGCTGCGTCGATGTTTTCGATGATATCCATAGTCTAAACAAATTAAACAAGAATCAGGTCGTGAGGACTATAGAATCGTCCTCAATAATTATAGAAATGTACTCGTCTCTCAATGCTTGCAATGCCATTCAGCTCTTCAATCAATTACTTCGGCACTTAATCGTCTCCACTTCTGACATGTTAGATTTTTTCCTTTGTCGTTGACGAATACCAAATAAAACTATTTTTTAGATAAACATCTGACCTGTTGTAGGTAAATAATGGACATTTGCATATATATATATATATATATATAAAATAATAATATATTATAATCCTCATCTTAAATTATTGTTGTAAAAGCTTTGAAAATTTGGTATCATTAAATTATGCACTTTACTTTCACTTGTTGATATAAAATGTATTGTTGATTCGGAAGCGATTTTGGGTTTAGAGTTCAACCACTCTTCGTTGACGCATTGCTTAATTTCTGATACAGGTTTCTTCCTTATACGATCATTGAAGTCACCCATAGTTTCCTTGCCAAGTCATAATCACAATTTTCCATTATATTCAAAGCTTTTTTGCGTGGAACGGTAAGCAATATTTGTAAGTTATTAGAGTTTCTTCCCTTGGCCAATATGTTCTGTTTATTTAACCCTCTTCCATTTGCTTCATGATTTCTATGAAGATTATACATTTCTCAAGGACTACTTGGAAGTAAGATTCAAGCCAAAATTAAATTCAGTGAAGTTATCGGGAGAGATGAGCGTAACATGTGATCCAATTTTGGAAGGAGCAGCTACTGATAATTATTAACTATTATTAGGTATAGTTTTATTTACCTTTTTAGTTCTCTGTATAATACTGCAAATTGCATAGTACCTACTTATTAATTATAAGTCATAAATTAAATATTTCAGTAATAATATATTCACGTGGGTCGATAATAGGTGTTAACACAAGCACCACGAATAAATCAATTCAGTATATTATAAAATATTTGCTCTGTCAATAAGTCATTACAAAAACCTTTAAATAAAGCTGAAGCTAATTAAAATCTTCTTAAAACAAGTTAGATAAATCAGATAACGAAAAAGTCTCAATTACTCAAAAAAGGTAGGGTATTTTAAAAAAACCATCAATCTATTCACATGGATCAAATATTGCATAACAATTTTTTTAGTATTGATGGTATTTCAACTTTGCATCAACTAGTTTAAAGAAAACATGTAAGAAAAAAAGATTAATTGATAATTAACGCATTTTGATAGTGCCAATTAAGAATTAAAATATAAATTGTAACAACAATTAAAAATTAACAACTATGTACGAGTATAATTGGAAGCAAGAAAATTAATTTATTTAAAATTTTTTCTTTAAGATCTGATAGTCTCAATATGGAGTTTCAATTTTAAATCTAATTTCTTTATCAAATCTAACAACTGTTCTCATCATTTAATTTTCAGGGCAAGTTTCTACAATTACCTACATAATTTCGACATTACGAAATTTTTCATTAATTTTATCCTAAGAAAGTTAATTAAAAATAAAGCAATACTTACTCGGTATAAGAAGATATACATAAATCTGGCGCTTTTAAATTGATTTGTTTATGTATTCTTAACATTTAACAACCAACAAGAAATACATAAATAAGATGAACATGTGTAGAGAAATCGATACCTATAAAGTATCAATTGATAAAACAATATTTTCACTTTAATATACGACGCTTCGATGTTTCAGGATAAGGATAATCTTTTTACACATTGTAATAATGTTATTAGTTTTGTGCTTTTTACTCACGGAACGTAAATAATTTCAGCTTCTTGTTTTTCTAAATTGCTTTATTTAGTTCTTAATTTCCTGAATTTTCATCTATCTTATATTCTATATTATATTGGTTTCACTCTTCTGATAGCTAATTTCCAAAAGGAAGGTAATATTTAGGCTATTTATAATTTCACCTGGGGCTACTAGGTAGACATTTGGTTAGTAAAACATTTCCTCGCCATTTTTGTGTGAATTTGCTTTTTTTTTAATAAAAAGGGGGAGTGCAACTTATTGTGAATTTGCAAAATACCAAAATTAATTGTATTGATCAAGTATCAATCACTTGGCAAAGACACAATTTAAAATTCCTTTCCCTGTATGATTTTATAAACGATTAGTTTATACTTTATTATTACCGATAACGAATAATTTCCTTTAGATTCATTCATTTTTAATATTTGTAATTGAAAAGGTTCAATGAAAATGAAGGTCATATTAAGCGAAGATTTTATATAATATGTAGCTGACTGAATTTTTGAACCTTACTGTAACAAAGTTAATTCTTTGGGAGTCAATTATTATTAGTTTCTTTTATTTTATCGTGATCTAGTCTTCTTAAATAGACTAACTTGAAAATTATTATATAAAAAAAATTGAAGCATTATTATACCACCTATACGTATATTTATATATTTTCAATTATGCATTTTTTATGGCAATTAAAGTAATTGTATCTACTTAATGTAAATTGCAGTTTAATTCAATTTACTATAGAATTATACAGATTAAAAATATGTACTTGACGCATTTTAAAGAAAATTACATTTAAAAAAGGAAATTAAAGTAGAACTATTAAGTCATAAATATAAACTTTGCAATATAATATTCTCTTTAGTTTTTTTTATAAATATTTGCATATGAAAAGGGAAACTAATCGGGTGTTCCTCACTAATTATTTTTATCTATTTTTGTTATATTACATGTAACAAGGGGTGTCAGGATCGTTTCCTAACAATCAAAATTTCCGTGGGCCTCAGGAATGATATTTTTTTAACCTTCAGACCATTTTTAAACTCCTGATCTACGGGAATTTATTAGGTAGGTTAGCCCAATAAATCTGAATCTAATTATTAGGAAGTCAATCGTTAGAAATAAAATAAAATCATAGAACAGCGATTTGGATGCAATAAATTACACTATTATCATTATGGCTTTCCTGGTCATAATGGTTTGGCTGGTAGATCTAAGGTTTTCATGGAAACGTTTCTAACTAAGGGAAAAAGCAAAGGTAGTACATTGGAAATCTATTAACTTCGCTTAAATTGCAACGCAAGATCAATTTATTTAATTAATGCAAGTATAATACACACCTATAATTGAAATCACACTTGAATAAACGAACACACAATGGAAATCAGTCGTTAGTATGATTTCCTCAATATGTAAGTGCACAATAATTAAAATTAAAAAATAGCTCAAAAAAACTTGCTAAAGCATGTAAAAGCTTTCTACAAAAAGTTATAAATTGATAATCTACTAAAATACCGCCCAAGGTGACAAAATGTATCTTTTTATTAGTGTTCAATAATTGGCTTTTTTGTAATTGAAAGAGATCGGCTTTTATACTTGATTGACAAGAAAAATTATCTATAATTCTGAACGAACTTGTTTGTAATTACTCTTCTAAAACCATGTTAGGTGTTAACTATCCAATGCATTCACATTTGATTGAACCGAAGTGTACGTCAAAATATAGTTTAATAACTCTATAATCCAATCCAACGCAAAACTGAATTTTCCAACCAATTGTACAAAAAATAGTATAATAATGTTTAAAAAATCATTACTTGAGTTTTACATACATAAAAGAATCTGCAAACCGAGCCCTAGGAATGAGAAGGATGAACTTCCAAGCAAGTCGCCCATGAACAACATGCAGGATATTGGGGTAGTGATATAAATAATAAGTCACAGCAGTAGCGTGATACAATTACTGGTTGGGTTACGGGGCGGAAATTCTGGGTTTAAATCGCGGACTGCACAGAATTTCACACACGTTGTGATGAAATCGAAGAAAGTACAACGGGCCCAATTTAGAGGCCTAAATGCGTGCAAGTTTATCTTTCTTTCCACAATAAGATCCAGCATCCAATATAATTTACTCTTAGGATTCTCACAGTAATGTAAAGCATACATCGGCGCCGACAATTATTATTATAATTGAAGACATTATAATAAATGGTAGGACCTACTGGACTGCTTAGGCATATGTGTAAAAAAAATGACTAAACTGAAATTCATCTTCTTCTTCTTCTAGTGCCATATCTTCTTTAGACGTAGGCGATCTTCCTGGCTAAACCAGGAAGACTTTACTAGGGAAATGTTAATGGGGTGGTTTCCCGTTGCCTTCCCCATAGTCCACAGATCGATTTCGGACTTTTTAGATCACAGCACATATCCGACGCAATCAGGATTAGAACCGCGGTTTCCCGCTCTGTAGTCTATCCGTGTTTGATTTACGCCAGACTGCTGGTCTTTAAATAAAACTGACACTATAGATAAAAAATTATCCGTATTAAAACCAAAGTCCTTATTGAAAATTCCTATAGTACAATATGAAAAAGAAAGTAAATAACAATAAGTAAATCAGAAATTAATAGAAAATGTGGAAATCTGAGTTTCAAGAACATAAGAAATTGCAAATTAAATATAATATGGAAAAGGAAACTGGAAAACGAAAAGCTGGTAAAATTTCATAAATCAAGAGAAAATATGAAAGCTCTAAGCTTCAAGAACATAAAAGAAATGCAAATTAAATGTAAAAAGGAAAAGGAAACTGTTAAAATTTCAGAATTTAAACAAAATATGGAAAGGATTTAAATAAACAAAAGAAAAAGAATAGAGAAGTAAGAAAATTGGTTTTAAGAATAGGAAAAAATTACAAAGTGAAGGAAAACAAAAATTGAAAAGAAAATTGGCTTCAAGCAACATTATAATGAAAAGAAAAGAAAATAGAAGAGTTGATTATGGGATTCATTTACATTATTATTAATTCATTTTTAGGGAAAATTTCCAATTCTAATCAGTTACATCGAAGCTAAAGAGAGTCAGACGCGATAACGCAGTGTTATTCTGAGTTGTGGATGCATGCAGTGGGAATTTTCTTGAAGATGGCGATGGAAAAAGTAAGAGGGATATTCATAAAATTCTAATCAAAAGAAAATAATGCATTTGAAACAATTTTAAACAGAGTGACGATTCAAAAAAATTGTTTCTGATGCTACTGCGTTTATCATTATTACCTTTAAAGAATTTAATTAATATTGATATTAAAAATGAAGCGAGTCATTGGACTTTTGAGGGAATCGATTATAAAAAATTAATTAGATGGTTATAAGAAATATTTTACTGTCAAGACTATACCAACTATAAATAATATGAAAAGTAAATAAAGCAGAGATATTATCTATCAAGATCAAAATCTGTAGAAGTAATGTGAGTTGATTATTATGCAGTTAGAAGAACATTAATCGATGACATGTTATTTCAAATAAATCGATAGCATCATTAGTTTCACTATACTTGAATTTGCTATTATCGTTCCAAAAAATGAAAAATCATGATAGGTAAATGCTTCTGTTTTAGTAACGTTAAACTGTACATCATTATTCTTTTTAATGCTTTCTTAATCAGAAAAATAATGTGATAAATTTTACTTAATTGATGTCAACGGTAGTAGAGCCTGCTTATTACGTTACTTAAAAATTGAAAATTGCTTAACCGTGAAATAAATTATACAAGAAAAATTATTTATAATTAATCATGCACCTATTATGTGTTGTAGTGCATCAGTTTTATTTTTCGTTCAGTTCAAAGAAACCAGGTCCCGTTAGGCTACCCTGTGGTACTCCATCTAAAAAAATTTTTAATAATTGTTTAATTTAAATTCTATAGGCAATTATAATTGCACAGTTATTTTGCAATGTGGTTATTTCTGCTTTTGAGACAAAACGATAATAATTTGCAAAAACTTGCCATGCCTGGTAACATAAGTGCACGATAGTGAAATTGTAAGCAAACCCATACAATGTTAGTGTGTCACATACAATTATTTCTAAAACAAGTTTATTGTACTTCGTTCTTGCTGATGTGTTAATGTATAATTGTTATTGGTTTTTGTACAAGTTCTGTTTAACTTAATTGGCTTAATAACTGAAGAAAAATATATTTTACCATATATGGTACCCATCTCGCTTACTACACATTACCCTCATTATTCAGATCTCAGGTTCATGAGAGTTGGAGAAACGGTTGAGAAAAAAAGTTAAAATTTTAACTTGTACTATTTCAACCTGCAATATTTACATAAGTGTAACTTGTATAAGACTGGCAACGTCATCCACCTGTACTAATTACCACTTTCATTAAATGTTCTTTAATGTTGTTTCGGTACTATAATTTCATAAAAAAAAGGTAGGAAAAACATTATAAATTAGATCAAAATTTTGATAAAGTCATCAAACTTATGCGTAATAATACGAAACTATTGTTCCACTTTAATATTATAACCGATTGTAATCAAGCATATGTATGAAATACAAAGAAAAATTTAAATAATATTTGAAAAATTTAATCGACGTATTGGGAATACTTGTTTTTCTCTTAAGTATATGTTTGAATGAAATTACTTTTGCGGGATTGATTTATATACCTTGCTTAATCGTATCGGAATATCTTAGCTAATCGATAATTAATTATCTATGCCTGTAATTATTTATTTGCGCCAAGTTATTTCATATGATCAATATAGTTAGTAGTATTTCCTAATTACCTTGTCAGACACAATAAAACTATCGACCATATCATAAACTTAATTTTACGGCTTAATTTAGTAAAATTGAGAATAAAATTATAACCGTACGAGTATTAATTTGTTATTATTACACTCGTATGTTGTACAAAATTATTTAAAAATATACAACCGTTTCACACAAGTACCCCAGATTGTGCGCCGTTATTTTTGATTTTACATTCAACAGGCAATATAATGTAAACGAGAGAATATTTACTGTAACTTGTTTTACTCAACGAGCTGAGAATTTTATTTATTTTTCATCTGTTTATAAAATTATTATAAGCCTACATCAGACATTTTAGAATAAAATGCTGGGACACTTTCATCGAATACCCTGAGGAGAATATTAAAGTTTTTATACATTAGGTAGTACTACTAACGCGATGGAAATACGTTGTAAACTGTTGTTAAAAAAGGAGTAAGTTAGATGAGTTGCGAGAAATTCAACTACCTGTTTATGGAAACTATATTGCCGTAGTACACTGAAAATTGGAATGCTAATTAAGGACTTCTAAAATTTGACTAAGTACTTCCACTCACAAAATGGGTAATGTATGTTTTATTAAGTTTCATTGTAATGCCTTTGTAATGTCATGTCAGCCGGGGGATAAATTATATTTGTTCCCTTTTGTCTACAAATAAATTTAGAATCTCAAATTACGAAATTTCTTAATAAGCCACACTCACATTTTAAAAAAGGATATCTCTGTAGTGCTTTTTCTTCTCTTTTTTAAATATTTCGCGCCCAGATTGAAAATAAGGATGCAGGATGATGAGGACGGTTCGATTCCGGGTGAATTAAGAACTTTATTCTGATCGTATCTCTGATCCTCCAAGTTGGGGGTTCTATGTCGAGCTTGCTCCTCGTCGGAGCAAGCCCGATATTGGACTCGGATAACGTTGTAATGCGTTTCAAAACCGATTTAACATATTATCAGACACTGAAATAAAATCCTAGGTAATTTGTGTAAAAAATTTCTTCTAAATTTTACCAACCGGAAATTTTAACCAGCTCACCTGATTAGTCTTAGGGGATTATTCTGTAACTCTTAAGGAATCCTTTAGAGCCGTAAAGTTTGGTTTACACCTATAAATATTGCCGGATTATCGGATGTATTTAATTCAATTAGAAATGTAAACCAAACTTTACGGCTCTAAAGGATTCCTTAAGAATTATAGAATAACCCCCTAAGTTTTTACCAACCTAAAAATTACCCCCCCCCCTGGAATCAAGTAGCACACCAATCGAGATTTGAAACGCTAACCCGTCCGTGGATGGGCTTTTCAGCTATACTTTGTTTACCCAATATTATGCACCTAAAAAATAGATTATAATTTTCTATTGCTCAAATTTTGAAACTCCCGCTTACAATTGACTTAAATACATTTAGAGGAGGAGCCTTGGTGCATATGTTGGGTAAACAAAGTATAGTTCTTCATTTAGTAACAGCTAAAAGTTATATACGAACTTTAAAGAAAGTGTTCGACTTTGAATACAAACATGGAGGCCTCACTTACTCAATGTAAATTCAACATTTTATTACGGCTCTTTCGTGCAAAGCATTCACCTTTTGCCCGCAATAGAAAGGATGGCGATCCAGCTCTAGTGCGAAGGGGTAGGTAAATCTAAAATTTAAATTTTTACTACACCTAATATTATAAAATTAAATTATCAAAGTAAAGAATTCAACGGTTTATCCTTATAAACCTGGTAAAGTCAGATCTTTACCAGGGGTAAAATTTCTCTAGCGAATTTTTACCGGGGGTTAAAATATATGGGAGTCAAAGATCCCGGCTACACCTGTAGAGCGTAGGTTAGTATTAGGAATCGACTTTTTTTTTAATGAGAGGACCATTAAAAGAGAAATTGACCGGTCGAGGTTAGGGTCTGTTAGGTAACGATTTTTTTTAATGGGTGGACCTTTAAAAGAGAGATCCACCAGTTGAGCTTAGGTTAGTGTTAGGATTTTTGAGTGCGGCGAAATGGGAAGCGGCAAAATATCAGGCGGCGAAATGGGGTGGTATTCCACAAAATAATGGTTAAACAAAATAATAAAATATTCGGTACACAAGTAAGCAAAATTATTTGCTTAATTAAAATTATCTTTGCAAAAATTAAATGTTTGGGCCTAACGTAAAATAACTTGAAATACTTAAAATTACGACAAACAAACTTAAAAATAAATTAAAATGGTTTATCAATCAATCGACTAAAATTTTACGCTGAATTTTATACGTTAAATTAATAAAACAAGTGAAGTTTTACTGCAAATTTCTGATTTCAATCTCAACCAGCGCTGATAAATGGATACAATTGACTCCAAGAAATCAATACTAGTTAAAAAAAATTACTTACTTTATAAGATTCTAAAAAATGTATGATTTGTTGCAATTGATTAATTAAAATTTATCAAATAATTTACTCCTTTTCGTCAATTGATTAATTTAAACGTTACAAAATAGTTTATAATTTTATGACAATTAATAAATGATTGAATCTTTACAAAAAATTAGAGATTCGATAATGAAATTAAAAGTTATGATGATTTTAACACGAGTGACACTAATTTATCAACGATGACAAATTTCGAAGCACACATACTTGAATCTGATTTTCATCTATCAATACAGGAACCGAGGTGGTTCAACGTATCTGACTGCTACTGGATTACCAAACAAAGACTTGGCGTAATGATGCAACATATAAATTTGCACATTTTTGCTACGTAATTGCTACTTTTACATTAGATGGAAAACTCCGTAGATATTAATCCGATACTTTGTTTTACTTTATTTATTTCGACTTAAAAGTTGAAAGTTATAATTCTACATTTTGCGCGCGTATGACGTTACCCAAAGCTGTCGTCCGAAAAGAACTCCAGCTGGCAAGTGTCTAAATTTTCCGATCTTTTTGACTTATATTACTTCGGTCATATTGGAAGGGTTTGTAGTTTTACTCACGGAAAATTTGTCGCCAGAAACCAAGGTATTTTTCAATCGTTTACGATATTTCAGAACGCCTTCGAGGCACCCAAATTTAATAATCTGGAACCGAATATGTCTAGATTTAATATTTTTCTTTTGTATGCGGCCCAATTTTATTTACTTTCTGACTACTCCCGCACATGACCTAACTTTCGACTAAACTCTCCATGGAAAATGGATAAATTTCCGTAAATTACTACACATACAGAATGGTCAAAAATGAACTAAAACGTTATAATATTAAAATTTACATAAATAATATGAAATATCGTATTTGTGGCACACGAGCACAACATGATAATTGATTAAGGGCCGGTTTTACAATAGAAGCTTAAGCTCAGCTCAACTTTGAACCAGCCTTGAGCTTCAAATTTTACAAATTATGGGTTTTACAATTTGCGCTTAGTACTTAAGCCGAGCTCAACTTGAAGCTTTACTGGTCTGTATAGGTGCGGTTCAGCTTGAGCAACGGCTTAGTTGAGCCGATGCTAAACCTCCAATTGTAAAACCGGCCCTTAATGTATCGATTTTCACAAAATTCATAAAAATGCCAATATCTCGGAAACTTTTTCACTCAGAAATATTTTACTAACGTCATATTTTGATATTCTGGTCAGCCCTCCAAAGGATACGGTTGAGTTCTGGGACACCCTGTATATTGAAACGAATGGTTTAAATGAAAATCGGCTAACAGTTTTTCGGGCGAATTTCTATAGCTGAATTTTCCTATTTTATTAAACAAAAATACTAATTGTATATTTCCTCATCGAATAGTCCTTTGATTTCATTGGTACCATGAACTTTCAAAGTTCATTTCAACACAAACAAATGCACTTACCTTAAAGACAAGATCTTTTGCAATATTTAATGTGGATCCTTACATAATACTTGACCTTCTCATCTTCATTACTTGCTAAATTCTTGGGTTCCAGGACGATACAAGAATTAGTTTATCCATTTTCATTTGAAGATTATAGATTATAACTAACAATTTCAATTATTTTCAAGCTCTTTATAATCTGCTCAAACTATAACTGGCAGACCATAAGGGCCATTCAACCCTACAGCATCTCAACCCGACCACACGGGCACTGATCTGATTTTCTGCCGAACACATAAACATAAAAAAAGTTTTCAGTTTTTCTATCATACTTGTGAAAACTTTCAAGCTTCGAACTGTAGGGTGCTGACAAACTACATTCTGAAATTTAAGAATAACGGCCTCTGGCCAATTAAAACTTGATATTATTATTAATTCGAACTTTTTTAGGTAATAAATTTAAATATGTTAAAAAAAACTGTTGATACTTTCCAAGGAAATGTAAGCAGGTTATAAAGTAAGATATTGGCAATTAATTACTGCATCGTAAATTAAAAAATTAAAACTGTTAATTTCTTACAATAGCAGCTTTTGTTGTCCTTCCTTCCTGTATGTAACATAATGCAAAATTCCAAACATATTTTGTTCCAAAAAAACCATAAGAGACTTCAATAATGATTGATTACAATGCTTATGCTCAACTACAAGTTACACAAATAAAACGATAGAAATGAACAATTGTTGAATGAGATTGATAAAAAAAGTTAATTTTCTTTTAACAAACTTTAATTTATTTTTAATTTTTTATCATTTAATTGTACTATAATAACAAAGAACATAATAATAAATAAAACGAGCAAATAAATTTTGCGTTTAAATTTGTTCGTTTACTTTCTCGTGTTTATTGTATTATTTGTTACACCAATAACTATAACTAATTTGACATTAATTAATGATTAAAAAAATTTCCAGTTAACAAAAATTATAACAGCATGGAACTGTTTCACGCTTTATAAAATTTAATTAAGGAGCATTTTTTCACATAAAAATTTTATTGTAGTTATAATTACTTTTATATATGTAACAGATGTAGATATTATGAAGACTTATTAATTTATTAAAATATTTTAAATAATTTTAAGTCTTATTTATTCTTTCGGTCAGCAACCCTTTATCTCATTATGAGATTTTCACGCACCAACTTAAGGTAATGTGCGTGCTTAAATTTTTAATTTTTTTCTTGTTTAAATGTTTGTAGAAACTTAATTTTTTTCTTAACAGAAAAGCTTTTATTTTTAAATGTCATAGATAATCCTAGCAATTAATTTAAAATTATTGGTACCCTACGACAGCGAATATTTCGAATCCACATTCCGTCTAACTGAAGGTATGGTATCCACTGAGGTACAGTTTTGCAACGTTAAAAATAATTTAAAATTAAATATACAAAATAAATTGAAAACTTTAATCTTAATTTTCTAGAGCAAGTATTTAGTTTCCGAAGGAAGAAATGAGTAAACCATCGTAAAAATTATACTTGCTGTACATCGGTGGTATAATTTTGTAGTATAACTTGATTTAATTTTAAGGTAAATAAACTCATAAACCGAATTAAGCAAAAATATTTAATTGATAACATGTAGGTACACCTTTAATATTTGTTTAAAATAATTAGGGGCCATAATTATGTAAATTCAAAGGCCAACTTGTCTACTTTTAACATTTTTTATTTCGACTTATTGTTGAATCGTTTATTTTCTAAACTAAATTTGTTAATCTGATTTCTCTTCCAACTTTTTTATTCTGTAATTCATCGATTTTTTTATTCAATTTCTTGCATGCTTGAATCTACCATTTTTCTATCTTTCTTATTATTAAATTATAATTTAATCGTTTTCATGTTTTTTTTTAATTAATTTATAGTTTTTGCAAATTGTTTTAGTGAAAAAGTCTGAAAGCAGAAATATTGCAGTTTAAAAAAATATTTTTATAGTCAACTCCGCGCAGCTTTAATCTCGGTTTAATTATAAATCCAATATCACGGTCACTCATCAGAAATTACACACTTTGTTAACACTTTAAAGAAATAAATTTTATTTAAAAAAAGGTTCTAAAATACATACTTAAATTTTTACTAAATTTATGTAATTAACTATAGATAACCAAGAATGTATTAAACTTTTGAAAAAAGCTTTACAAATTTAATTAAATTTATTTACTTTATTTTTATAACGTAGTTTTAGGGATCGCTGACTGTTTTATTAAAAATCAAGTTTTTAGAAGCATTTGGATCTTATAAATAGAATAATTTATTAGGACTAATAATTGGGTAGCAACTGAAATGTGTTGAATTTAGAAAATACTTAAATTACGAAATCTGTTATACTTTTTTAAATAAACTTTTACAAATTACACATAATTAACTAGTAGCAAGTATTATACATCCGTAGTATTTGATATTAATCGTACTATTACCCAGTTAGCATTATCAAATGTTGAAAATAAATTAGACGCAAATATACTTTCACTATAAGTCTGGATTAAATGCATTAGGTCAACAGTCAAGAGGTCACGAGCAAACTTTCTTGAAATATTACAATTTAATTTTCCCTCTCAATTTATATACTTTTAAATTTGGATTTGAAAACTGCATTTAAAAGTTACAGAAAGTGATAGACAAAAATTTAATTTTTTTTCATTCCATCCTCAAGCATAATATAATTTCAAAAAAGGTACCTGTATCATTATATGATTTGCCATAACAAACAAAATATATTATTAAAAAAAAAAAAATTACTTATCTATTTATATTAGGTTTCCCAACCTTTTTGTATCTAGAACAGTCGGGTACAGTTGAGTGAAAATTTTGAAAATGCCTGGACTAATTTCTGATTCAAACTTAATTAAAATGCATTGGGCCTGGTTTGGGATGGCATAATTAATAAGGAAACGTCACTCGATTCAGATGGGAAAGAAAAAAATTGTGAATTGCTTCTGATTATTAATAAAGCAAACGGGTCAATTATTTCTGATGGTCCTGTAAGATCCGTTAATTATCTGGGCATCTAGTGGGTCCTCTTAATTTGCCAGCCTCATTACTCTAAATAAATTCACCCCGTGATAAAGCGAATATCATTTAGTATGTTCTATGATTTTGCATTGAAATCATTGAGAAAAAAATTCAAAACATAAAGAAATAATTTAATCTTTTGATAGACAGGAATAGTAAAATTCAATAAACTCTAAGCGTGAAGTATTTAGAAGTAACTGTTGATTTAATGACTGTTCTTAATATTTATATTAAAACTAGTAGGTATACCCCATTATAAAAAAATTATAGCAAATAAAAAATAAAATTATAGTAGCAAAAAAGTGGACAAAACATTTTTATTGTAAATAGATACAAAAATATAAAAAAAAGTATTAATAAATGATGAGCGGCAGGTATATTAAAAAAAAGGTTGGCATCTAAAAAAAATATGTCGATCATTACGAAGTAAGGTGTCTAAATTCTTTTCTTACAGTTTTTATCAGGTAATTAATCAACATCGGTTAACCAAAAGACTGTTGATGGTATCTTCAAAGTTATTATCGTGCTAGTATGACTGGTTTTATATAAAAAAAATTCTTACTATGATTATATATGTAGTTATTTATAGACTACTTGGTTAGCTTTATTCGCAATGTATTCATGGAACAATGGGCTTAAAAATTTTTTAAGGTAATAATAGACAAAATCAATTTTTAATCTAAAAATTAAATTAAATTTTGTTATTGAGTAAAATCCTGTATGGAAAATTTGAAAACAAGTTAGCAGTATTGGATTAGAAATTAAAATAATAATAATAAAATGATCGAGATGTGTCTTTTGAAATTTCTCAAATTATACAAAAATTAGGTGGTGAATAGATTTTCATTTGCCAAAGTGTTTGATGAAGAGGACGAAATAGTTAGTAAACGCAAAATTGTTTTAAAAAAAGTTACATTTAGTTTAGATTTATTGCTGATTTATTGATTTTTTGTAATGTAACTTTTTAATACGAATTTAAAAAATAAAAAGAAAAATGAAACGCTTGATAGATTTTATTAATTAAAATAATTAAAAAGCAGTATAGACATGGGTTTCTAGAAAAACCGAGTCAAATCCTAATCTAGAATTGGTATAAGTTCAAAAATTAGCATGAAAATGCAAATTTTTAAAATCCTTCAAAAACAACAACGTTGTTTCAACCTTATTCACAAGGTGGTGAGTACTAATGTAGTAACATTATGTATAATGTATAAAATTATACATAATGTAGTAACATTAGTACTCACCACCGTCACCAGATTCTTAATTCTTTGTCAATAATTTTTAGTTCTTAATGTGGCAGGATATTTAATTAAATTATAGAAATATCCTCACAATCTTCCATTCCTCGTTCCTTTGCACCATTTTTAATATACCTTTTGGTTATAATTAGTTATACATCAAGTGCAAATTTAAAATTCCATATTTGAAGAAAATCGATTTTGAAGAACGAAAATTGCAAGTTATTTTACATTGCTTACATCGCGAGTAATATCTTATAACGTAACATAAGCATTTTGCGATTAGACAATCCACGATTTTCCCATAAGATTTACATTGTTAACCTTGGCATAATGCAAATGCAATTTATATAGTAATCATACGAATTCGTTCTTTAAAATGGATTTTCTCCAAATTGGCTGAGTTATGGAATTTTAAATTTTCACCTGAAGTATAACAACTAATTATGAGCAAAATGTATTATATTAATAATGGTGCAAATTGGTGAGTGTCAGTGTTGCCTCGCAGTAGATTAAAAAGAAAAAAAAGTATTATGAGACCACTGTGATATAGACTGGTTTACGGGAAGTTTTGAAAAAGATATTATCCAATAAAAGAGAGTAGTCAACTATTAGTTCCTATTATTTTCAATGGAGGACTATACGGTTTCAAACTTTTATACGTTTTATGTAGAATTGGCCTTCTTAGATCCATATTAGTTTTGCAACGAAAACTAATCTCTGAACCGTAACCCCTAATGAGATGGTTGATCCAAACAGAGACCAGAGTCCATTACAATCCGGAGATGACCTCTCCAGTTTGTTGGCCACGATATTAATAGACCAGCTCCTGATTTATGCGAAGACGAAAGTAATGGATTTTGAAAAAATAACGGTAGCTTGTGGAAACTCAAAAAGAACACAAGTAGTAAACAAATGCTTTAATTGACATACAGAACTTGAGAGATGCTATCACAGTTCCAATAATTGCAATGTATATGGCTGTGGAAAGCCCAGTAGCCAACGTGCTAACAATCAAAAAGTGCATCCAATTTAAATAAAACGAGTATCCCAATTATAAACACAGTAACCTCTAACGATTACTCAATATGAAAAACACAAGAGCCTGAACTTCACATCGGTTCATTACTTGCTCCAGCTTTTTATGTAAGTTTACAATATCATGGTGACAGGTGTTAGTCTCTAATCGCTGTTTAACCTGCGGTTTAAAAGATGCAAATCTGTAACTTGTTAATTTACACAGGAAGACACTTGATCGACTTTCGCAAACGCAAAACACTGTTGCAGATCTAAAGCTTGAACTGGACCAGTGAGAGAGCTGATGCTGGAGATGTTAGCAATATATCTTATAGACCATCTAGATAACGAAGGAATTCCCCAGTCGTCATCCAAAACAACAAAAATAAGATGTTGCCAACCGTAGGAATCCAAAATGGTTGCAAAACTTACGCACCAAAAACTGAGTAGTAGATTGCGCATTGAAGAGCCTCTCCTCAGATGTTGCTGAGGAGAGGTTCAGATGTGCTTGTGGCCACAAGCACTAGACGACAGATGTACTACTGTTTTAAACGACTAGCACGACAAAAATAGTGACAAACTATCTGCAATTAACAAAGTCGTTCTGAAATTATGTAACGTTCACTCGGGCTTGGAAGATTGGAAGACTACAAGTAGTATTCATACTCCAAATGTTCCTCGCAGGTAAACTGCATTCAATTGCAAGTGAAATGTCTGCAATATTAGATTGCATTAAATTACAAAAGCAGAGACGTATCTAGGAATATTTAGGTCAGTGACAGTTTTAAGATATTTTCTTTTTCTAACCTTCTTCATTTCATTTTGAACTCCACGTGTGAAGGAACCCAGAAAATATTTATTATTCTAGTGGTAAGCATTTCATATTTATTTTTTCGTCCATTTCTCAATTTATTTGATTATTATTTTTCCGATCAATTTTACGTATTTATTTTATTTTGTTTATCTGGTTAGATGCGGCTGATGATGGACAATAGCCTTGAAATAAAATTTTATATCGCATTGCTATTCATTATTTACCTATAATTTGCTATATTTTTCAATTTTTTTCGTAAAAACTCCACGTTTTTACCCCCCCCCCATATATGCACTGTTTCATAATTTCAAATTATTTACTGGTTCTACTTTGTCATTTCGGAATAAAAGATTGTTTTAAAAGTGTTTTTAAATAAAATTTCTCGTATGTTGTTCTATACTTACAGTTAAATTTCTTATTTTAGTACTTTGTAAGTTTTTGTTTTTATATGAATATTGAAATGAAATACCGAACATTTTCAATGCAGTAGGTAGATTATTAGTATCTACATACAAAAATTTTAAATTATTTTTATACTTTGTTTTCGAGTAGGTCTTATCGCAGTAGTCTAGTTGGTTTTCAAAAATATCTTATATTGCAGTGAGCCTAATTGAAAATTTTTTGGTTTACTCCAATAATAATTTATTACTTCCTGGCATGACCTTTCTTATTAACTCTTATATTTAATTTGAAAAATTAGCAGAAAGCAAAACTATCCATATTTATAAATTTTCTAGTAAAAATAGTTTATTAGTTCAATATTGTCCCACTGTAGACATATCTTTTTCTTAGTCGTATTTTTCTTAGTACGACTAAGAAAGCTTCTTAACAGAAGCGTCGTGACCTTTTTGACAAAGGCTTCATGGCAGATTACATCTCGGTGGTTTGCCATTTCCTTCCGAGGGGAGAGACGGCCAGAATAAAGTTCTTACTTTACTCGGATTCGAACCGAGTATTTAGCGTTCATAGTCAACTCGCGTGACGGCTAAGCTCCGACCGCCTCCTGATTAGACACTACGTGAGTTTTATTTATTTATGATAATAAAAGGAGCGAAGCATTAACGAACATTATACTTCTGTATAAATATGTCCATTTTTGCCTTTTGTATATTTTTTATTAATTTTATTTGTTAATAAATATAAAATGATCTGTTTTTGGAATATAAAAAACAACGTCAAACATCTTAACTGTGAAAATTTGAATTGTCCACTGGGAACTTCGCACCCCCAATTTTCAACCCAAAATATCACTGATATCGTATCGAAAATTTGTATTTGATTACAAAAAATAGTGCATTTAGTGAGAATTATTATGGCTCCATAGTCTTAACATCTTAGCAACATGTTACGCATACTAGATTAAGCGGATAACTGTTCAAGTTATTATGAACCTTCCAAATTGGTTTCACAGTGCATTATAAATCTTCTACAACAATTAGCATGATTGAGAGGGTAACAATTTTACAAATAATGCAAAGATACCTGGGGCATAATCAGTGCTGTACAGTTTCACATAATCATTAACCTTTCATCTAAAATTAGATTTAATTGTAGCTAAAATTAGCAAATCCAAAAATTCCAACTTACTGTAACAAGGTTAACCAAATAAATAACCAAGAAAATTAGTAAAAAGAAAATTTCCTTTCCCTTTCGTAGATATAATTTTAGGTACAGTTCATCTTCCGAAAGCTTTCTAATTTTTAGGATTTTCTGCTCCGGTTAAAATGAAAGACTAATGAAAGTCGAATTTAACTTTTTTCTAATTTAGTAGAATTACTTCTAAACTTATATTTTGTTTGTTATCACGCACGACGGTGTTAAATACGAAGAAGATAGAAATCTTTCATCGGATAACGTGATAATAATAATAATTAAGAAATTCGAAATAGCGAATAATAAACCAAATAATAAAAACTGTAGTGCAACTTAGGAAGTCGAACCAATTTGCTTCATATTTTTTCCAAATATTATTAGCAAATTTAAAATAATTAGGTTTGCTTTTTTGGAATAATATCATAAATGATATTGCGTGTACTTTAAAATTTTAATAAATAGAATCAGTATTATATTGTATTGAGATATATAATTACATAAGATCGAAATGTGAATAATTCTTGGTTATTATTCTGACATTTACATATTTTTATTTTTAAATTGCTATTTTCCTGCATGTAATGCTGAAATTATGCACAATATATGATTATTTTCACACTTTCAATGTCATCTCTAACAATCGTAGGAAGAATATTAATTTAAAGCTCCTGGCAAATTAAGCTATGCAGTTAGTTATTAATGATGCCTCGAATAACTTCAGATGTAAAAATTTATGAATTAAAATTAATGAGTCTTAAATAATTAAGACAACTAAACACATAGTTAAAAATTTATGGCTAATTGCACGAAAAAATATCAGTACATTGTAATGTGATTTTCTTTTTCTTGTTTTAACCAGATGTATCTTACGTGGAAAAGCTGTAACGTTACGTGCAGATCTGTGCTGCAACGACCTTCATAATATCATCTTCAATTGCCCAAAGCATTGCTTATTATTGTTTGGATTTTTCCTCTTCAGCAAGTTCATCATCGAGTCGCACTCCAGTTGGCGCATTATTTGAATTCTAATTCGAATTGCTTTATTGTTAGGTAGTATAATGTTCTCGTCCATTTGGAGTGGAGAGAGCTAATTAATAACAATTTAAACTATTAGCTCATTTAGCATAATCATTTTTTTATTGCTAGCACAATACAGTCGAAACGACGTTATTAATTTCCTATAAAACATATTACTATGCAAATGATACTACACTGATTTTTTCTTTTATCGTTGACAGATCTCTTGGGGCCCTAACAGCTGCAAATTGTTTTAAACTACAAAACATCAACGTATCTAGTTACCTCTGCCTGATCTTTAATTTAGCAAATAACAGGTTATTTCTAATTATGTAATACTACAGGCGAATAGTCTTTAGGTTCGATATTTTTAAAGAAATCCTATCAATTTTAGTAATCGTTATCAACAAGAATTCTACATTGGAAGATTTATTGCTTTCGATAACTGTAACGTAATATATTTCTTTTTTGAAAACTTTAAAAAGGAATCGATTTGTAATGAGTTAATTAAGCTCGGTTCAATTTCAGACAGACCCACAGACACCTTCAAGCTACACCTCTGATTATCATTAAAAATCGATGTGAAATTTGTTATTAAACCAAAATAACGTTAAATATTATGTAATTTTTACTGTCAGTATATTATTTCTCGTCAGATTTCACATGTGATTTATTAGTTTAAAATATTAATTACATACTAAGTTAACCAAACCCAAATTAATTTGTTTTAATTTTATATGTGTAAATTTATTTAAATAAACAAGTTAACCGTACGTTAAATTATAAGTTGTAGCCAAAATGATCGACATTAAAGATTTTCACATTTTAACCATCACCAAATATTGTAAAATATATATCACCACCCCAAAACTTACCGTAAACCGCATCTTTTTTATTTCATATATTAAAATAGGAGTAGAATATTAGTCAAAATATCGATGATTAGGATATATCAGTTAACCCTGCTTTGCTATTTGTTAATTTTTCAATGATGATCTGACAGTCTTCTCTGGGGGTAAGCGAGGGAGGGGTACATGTGGACATTTTTCCACATTTCTCGCGTTTGTATATGATGTTTGAAACTTTTATTAAAATCTATCTAAATCTTTTATTTTAAGTATTTGAGAGTTGGCGCCATAATATAATATGTTTGTTGAATTGAAATTGAATCAATTTAAATATTTAAGTTGAATTTATTTCATTTTATATTAACACCATTTTAAGTGTTGTAGTATCTAGAATTTATTAGTAATATTTTTGCAATTATAATAATTTTGACAGTAACTTTCGTTACAGTCCAAAGTGAAATGTAAATTCAGATGTAGATAATACTGGCTAATATTCATTTTTAATATTTCAAATTTTAATTTGTAATTAATAAAAAATAAACAAAGCACATAAAATAAACTTTCCAAACTTAAAAAGAAATTTAGGACAACATTTTTTCATAAACTGATAAGAAAACAAGATGAAGAAGTTTAATATTCTTGAATGTATTTTCTCCTTTTATAATAACAATAAGTAAATGAAAACTTCAATAATAAAAATATAATAATACATTTTTCTTTTATTCAACCCTTTGTCTACATGCACCCAAAGGTGAGGCAGTTGTGGACAAATGAGTATTTTTTTAACAAAAATTTATAATAAATGGACAGTTTTGTGTTTGCTTAATTTTCTTCTTAAATATAAGAGTTAATAAGATACGCCGTGTAAAGAAGTAATTATTTTATTCTTAGTTAATTAGTCACCGTCTGACAGGCTTCCAGAAATTTTTACTCACATGTACCCACTCTCCCCTACATTTCTATACGATAGGAAGGTTAGTCAATATGAGTATTTATTTGGAACACTTTAATACATTTGCTTTAATTTTCAATTTAAAAGTTTGTTTAAAATTGTAGGTACTTTTTATTAGTTGATTCTACCTAGAATTCATAATTTGTTACCTTTCAGGCGATGTTAAGTTATTATTAGTACTATTTGAGATTTTTATTAACAAGATCTGACATGCAAAGCGTTTCAACAACTATTCATAGTTCAGACGTTAATTTTATGGCATTACTTTTGATAAAGAAACTATGGACTTTTTGTATATTTTCATAAGTAACCTTTAGTTAAAATAAAAATATTGTCACATTCTAAAATTGATGACAAAAATTAAACAGGATAAACTTCAACTCGAACACAGAATAAACAATAAAATTCTCGATCTTGTTAAAAATGTAATTTTTTTAACAAGATTTTGATAGATAAACAGAAAGAAGCAGTCTGGCGTAAGTCAAACACGGATAAACTAGAGAGCGGGAAACCGCGGTTCTAATCCTGACTGCGTCGGATGTGCTGTGATCTAAAAAAGTCCAAAATCGATCTGTGGACTATGATCCATTCCAACCCGCATTAGGCCAGCGTGGAATGGTAAGGCCTCAACCTTCAAGTTCTAAATTGAGAGAACTTGAAGAGGCGTATATCGAAAAATGGATGTAAATAAAAACGCTAATGAAGAAGATAAACAGAATTACCATTTATTAATTTTGAATTTGTATTTTTGATTCAAAAATTAAACAGTTCCTTGAAAGGAAACTCGACACTTTCAGGTCAAATATGGAAGTTATTGTCCACGATAAGGGTTGGAAATTGAATATGGACTGAACCAACAGTTGCATTAATGCTGACGATGATGTGCTTATTGTTGTAAAACTTGTAAAAGTTATCTTTAAACCTAAAAGTGAAATTTTTAATTAATTTGTAATAAAACAATATAGCGGAGTTCTAAACGATGGAGCTGGATACAAATGTTAATAATAATTCAACTTACCAATCTTCAAGAATAAATAAGTAAAGTTGTTTTACGTCCAGTTTCACTGAGAGAACTGAATGTTTTTGTGTAAGCCGTCAAACAAGAAACACCTATGCGAAAGCCCTTCTACGATTATCTTCACAAAAGTGACGAAAAAGAGCGGAAAAAGTTAAATCTGTGTAAAAGTTCTTCAGATAAAGAAGCAGTCCATGTAAAATTGTAAGTGAATTTTTGAAATTTTGAGTTGTTTTGCAATTTTCCTAATAAAACCTTTATTGCTTATGAAACTGCAAACGGCATCATTAAATACAGTGGCGTACTTTTTAACTATTTTATTTGTTTTGACTAACAATTTTACAAAGTTAGCGAGCTTAGATAATTACAGCTGTAAATATGTTTTGTAAGATTGGCCAGCAAAACACTCTGGCAAAACATTGGATAAGATCTGTGTATTAATAATTTTTAACCACATGATTGGTAATTTTTAACATCTAGAAGAGAAACTCACGCATTACTGAAAAGGAAGAATCCGCAATCTGTCAATTTTGAACATCTCTAATTTCTTGAGATGGTAGGTTCTTGAGATGGTAGGGATAGACAAATTTGTATAGTTTTATTTTCTAAAAATCTTTAAATTATGTAAATAGGGATGTAGAGGACATTATATTTAAAATATACAGAAAATTAAATTAATTATGGTCGAATACAATTTTCCTGAATAGTCTTAATTCTAAATGTCAGTTTTCACCATGGCGTCAGTTATAAATAATTTTAATGATCAATAACAATTATTTTTATATTGAAATATACGAGGCTTCATAATTCGCTAAGTAAATTTGAACCCATTTTGGAAATTATATCGCATTCAGTAGTATACATAAATTGTTGAACAGGAGCAATAGCGGGCATGAAGTCAAATTTATTTTTTCGAAAACTACAATAATAATTTTTTTATTAAATAGTTTTAACAAACTCACTTTACATTTCCCTATTGAAGTTTTCTATCTTTTAATGTGCAGAAACTCTAATTATTATTTAAGAAGCTTCGCCGAGCTTTGCTTTATACTTTTCTACGGTCGGTGCCTCCATTTTCCCAGATTTGCAAATATCTATAGATTTTCACGCTTTTCAGCTTCTTGAAAAGTTATATAGGTTAGGAATATTAACATTCGAGTCCTTTTCCTAATGATCACTCTCTAGAAAAGTCGCAATATTGTTACATAAATTAAAAAGGTTTTAGTGATAATTTTCCACTATTATTCCATCTTTCCAGGGACGACTATCTATGGTTTTATAGATACATTGTTTATTTGATGTTTGTATAATTTTTTGCTAATGTTTGCAGCCATCATCAGAATTTTAGTTATTATTCATTTTACGGTATTTCAACGACCAAATTTTTGTATTTTTTTTTTAATTTAAATTCCACTTTGCACGCTTACTGCGTATTAATTTGAAATCATAATCATTTCTTTACACTCTCGCAAGAGTCTGATACCTTCAGGCATTCTTTCATAGGAATTTTCAGAGAAGATTATGGACAACTAAATTTCAGTGTAATTATTATATTATTAATGTTATAAGTGGCCCATACCAGTTCCTATGCTACTTACGTTCACTCTGTCACCAGACAACCACTTTGTGATAGTAAATTTTGTAACATCCACTATAGCATTTCCTTGTCATCAAGTCAATAGGACTTTGCGCTCGCTGGGTAAAAGACAATTAAATAGAGCAGAAAATACTTTATTTATATTGCAACGAAAGCAGTCAAATTTTAAATACTATATGTACATACCCACTACTTTTACATATAATTGCATGTGCTATATAATATAACTGTGGCATTGCACTCATAATTTTTTTGCTTCAAGCTTAATTAGCTCCACATATTTTGAAGAAAAGTAAAAATAAAATGCACAAGTTTTTTTACCCTTAAGAATAAACTGTTTAATCAGTTTAAATTTTTTAGTAAAATTTCTCAAAGAGAAGAAGAACTAATGTAAATAATGGTTTGATGGTCTATGTATTTCTCTCGACCAAAAGCATTTAGTCATGCAAAAATACAGAAGGAAAGATAAACACAACCACATTTATATACATAAACAAAGATTAAGGAATTTTACATACTTCACATTTAACAATTAAATGAATTAGGGCCGGTTTTACAATAGAAGCTTAAGCTCAGCTCAACTTTGAACCAGCCTTGAGCTTCAAATTTTACAAATTATGGGTTTTACAATGTGCGCTTAGTACTTGAGCCGAGCTCAACTTGAAGCTTTACTGAACCGTCGTCATTTTCGAGCTTAAACCTGGTTCAACAGATTTTATGTCATTTGCGTTTACTCTAACCTAAAATTTCGTGTTAATTAATTTAATTAGTTAGTTTTTTATTTGTTAATTATTTTTTTGATTGCGTAAAATGGAAGAATTAGTTGGTATTTTAACGGATGACGAGGACTTTCTCGAATTATTAAATATAGTGGAACATCCTCGAACACCAAAAGTGTACCGTGTTCGAGAAAATCAATTTACAAAGTGGAATGACAATGAATTCATTGCAAGGTTCCGTTTGTCAAAGAATGCTGTCGAATTTGTTTTGCAAAATATACAGCACGAAATAACACACACCACAGACCGGTATGTTTTTTCATTTATAGACAACCTTTCGACTTTTGCATACAAATATTTTCTTTTAATTTTAGGAATCATGCTGTCTCTCCTGAAGACATGCTATTTGTGACACTTCGGTTTTATGCTACTGGATCATTTTTACAAACGGTGGGTGATTTTGTAGGAATTAGTAAAGCTACTGCTTGCTGCATCATACCCAAAGTCAGTCGAGCAATAGCAGGTTGGGGCAGGGAATTTATTAAAATGTCAGAGACAGAAGAAGATTGCCAGAAAAACTGTCGGGAGTTCTACAAGATTGCACGGTTTCCCAAATGTATTGGAAGCATAGACTGCACCCACGTCAAAATATCTTCACCTGGTCAGGAGGAACCTGAAATTTATAGGAACCGAAAGGGGTTTTTCTCTGTAAATGTGCAAGCAATATGCGACGCATATTGTAAAATACAAGATCTTGTTGTAAGGTGGCCCGGGTCTTCTCATGATAGTACAATTTTTAACAATTCTCGGATTAGAGCCAGGTTTGAACACGGAAATTTTAAAAATTATCTATTGGTTGGAGATAGTGGTTACGCCATTAGACCGTTTCTAATTACACCACTTGCTAATCCTGTAAGTCCAGAGGAACATCTATTTAATGAGTCACAGATTAGAACGCGAAATCCGGTTGAACGTTGCTTTGGAATTTGGAAGAGGAGGTTTCCTGTGCTGGCTTTTGGAATTCGACTAAAATTACAAAAAGTAGAAGCTGTGGTTGTGGCAACTGCCGTTTTGCATAATATTGCATGTATGTTCAACGATGCATTACCCTCTCTTAACGAAGAAGAACAGCTTGCTATTAATAATGTAAATAATGTAGAAATAGGACATTTCCAAGATCATGGTAATGCCAATAACATGGTCCGTTACCAATTAGTAAATGATTATTTTAAAAATTTATTGTAAATAATTTAAAATTTATAACTTTTTTTAACGTATTTTTTTAATATATATCATCCTTCCTTCATGCTCTTTTTGCATAAAAGCTAGTTCCGCATCGGCTTTTCCTTTCATATGACCTAATTCTGCCTCAGCTCTTTTTCGCATAAGTTCCATTTCCAGTTCATGCTTCTCCTTCATTGCCTGCAAACGAAACTCTTCTTGATCTTGTACATGCTTAGTACGGCTTAATTCGATGGCTTCTTTGGCCTGTGCCCACTGCGAAACCCTTTCAGAAATAGCAACAACAGATTTATGTCGCCTGGGTGGTATTTCTGCATATAAATACATAACATATTTACTATATTTAAAACAAAAAAAGTGAAATTTACCCTTGGATTGCTGTGTAGTAAGAACTTTCGATTTTTTTGTTCGTAGCATCGTGGGAGTATATTTGGACCAATCTAAATTTCAATTAATAATTACAAATATAGAGCGATTCATAATAAGAATTTATATTTCACTTACCGTTATGAACTTCTGCTTGCTCGGTATTATTTTCGTTCGCACTGTCATTGTTATCATTATTACTATCATTATTTTCTTTCTCACTGCCATTGTTATCGTCATCTGTAATAAGCCAAAAATGTTACGTTGATAAAATGCAGAAGTTTTATACATTTATACCAATGTTTTGCATGAAAATATCGTCCATAAAAGTAATAGAGTTTTCTGGATTATTTCTGAAATGTATTATATATGTTAGAAAATTCAATGTAATGTACAAACAAAGACACTCACTCGACTACTGCTGTTTGAGTTTCACAATCAGCATCGAATTCACTACGGGTCCCCTTTATTCGGGTTCCCAAAATTTCCTGCGCTTGCATATCAACGTCCGTCATTTTGATTTCTTGTGATGGTCCACCTCCTGTAGCAAATGTTTGGGCTTTTTCGTCAGCAAATTTCTTCTTAGCTCTCTTCTTTATGTTATCGTATTTCTTTTTCAAAACAATTTGATTACGATAAGATCCACTATTAATTGAGTTGAACTTCTGTTCAATTAACCTCCAACACTTGCCTTTCTCAGTATTCATATTAGTGTCCGAGACCTTACATTCGATTACTTTCGCGTACTCTTTCACCAGGGACATTAGAAGGGATTCTTCCTGTCCTGTGAAATTCACAGAACGTTTTTTTGTTTCCATTATTAAAATAAAACCACCACCTACAATTTAATATATGCAGTTAACCACTACTAGTATAACTACATAAGCGATTGAATTATACATACCAAAGTAATTTGTATTTAATACAAAACAACACAAAGATAAACACTTCTAAAAAACCGACAATTCGTGACAGTGCACTATCATGACTGTCAATTGTGCTGTCAATTGACTTTTTGCTGTGTTGCCAAATTGTATTATAGTTAAACCGAAGCTTAGTTGAGCCTGGTTGAGCCGCACTTTGTAAAACTGATTTGGTCTGCATAGGTGCGGTTCAGCTGAGCATCGGCTTAGTTGAGCCGATGCTAAACCTCCAATTGTAAAACCGGGCCTTAATGTAATAGATTCGTATCTCCGGTTAACCGACCTTAATTCCTTATATATCTGTACTATATGAACAACCACTTTATGGTTTTATCATTACAGTTATTGTTAATTAAGAACAGTTATTTACAGTGATTTAATTTAATAGGTAATTGTAATTACAATATATTCATTTGATATCTTCGTTTTCCGAAGTAATTTTAATTGTTAAAATTTCTTGGGAGAAAATACATCTACGAGCAACATTTTTCATACATAAAATATACACTATAAGAAAGTAAATAAAGTTTCGAACAAGTATTTGTTTTGAAGTGCAATATTTTTTATACAATTATGTAGGTCATGTTTGAATAACATGAACTAGCTAAAGATTTACAATCAAAAAATGCTCGTAGTTTGATTTAAATATTGCTACGAAAAAGTAATCTTGAATGGTAGATTTTAAATCTTTCGCCCCCAATTTGTAATTTAAATGCTATCGCCATCTCTAGCTCGTAATCATCAAATAAACGTTCACACTGTAAGGTAAATTGTCCTAATAACCAAATGTACTCCGAATAAATTTTTGGGTAGATGATTGTCTAAAGTGGTTCTTTGAATCTTTTTGCAGGATGAAAGGGCAATATCATTGGTTTCCGCAAAGCTCTACAAGTTTCATTCCCCCCATTGGCTGAAGAGTATAACGAAGTTCTATGAGGTTCACCGCATTCGCTGAGGTACCTTAAGCTCCTTCGTCTTTTAGATGCGACATAATCCACGAATTGAAGCTCGAAATCGTTTTAATTAGACTAAAAAATTTTTAACCAAAGTAGGATAGAATGCTGTAGCTTGAGATTATACTTGCTAATATTTTTATAAAACTTATAAAATATTTTTAATATTTATTGTGTTACATTAACTCAAAATTTTTTAAATTTACCAAGAAATTTATGTGAATTAGGGCGAGGATCACCAAAGTCAGTTAATTTATCCTCCTGCTAAATAGTTGGATATAATTGAAGACCCTGATGCAAGAAGGGGATAAGTACAAAATATTTAAAAATGATGTTATTGCTGGTTTAGGTTCTAAAATGAGCTTTATTCACTTGGTATAAAGCTGGAATTTTTATTGTTAATAGAAACGGAGTTACCAGTGAAAATCACATGTCTTCCCCTCCCATAAGATGCTGCAACAATGAGATATTTATTTTTGAAGTTCTGAAGAATTTACAAATTGGTATTACACATATCCCCTTCTTGCATCAGAGTCTTCAATTGTTATCGTGTAAGTGGGACTTTGAATAAATTTGACGTTTAATTTCCAAACGCCATCTGTAAAGCTGAAAGTTAGCGTAGAATCTCGTGTAAATTCGAAAATAATTTACTTTGAGCTTACTGTTTTAACTGTTTTGTGAGTGATTTATATTAAATTCGAAACAGATGACAGATGGCGTTTGAAAATTAAACGTCAAATAAATTCAAAGTCCCACTTATACGATAACAATTATGGTTCCCAACAATTATATCCAACTATTTAGCAGGAGGATAAACTAACTGACTTTGGTGATCCTCGCCCTTAGTGATAAATTAAAATAGGTCTTTGTTAACTTATATGATTTAAAAAGTTATATATTATAAATAATGGTGAATTACATGTCGAGATGAAAAGCCCTTTGTTACATCTGTAGGCTGATTATTGGTTACCGAGGTGCGAAGGACTAGGTTAGCTATAACCCGAAGCTGCAGTGAAGTTACTTTCTCAGATAGTTACAATGTAATGATTACATTACCTAAAATGTTTTGAAAAAATCTGCTCAGTTTGTTATAAAATTTCCTACTATGTTATAGGCTGCGGGTTAGCAGAATTATGATAACATCTGAGGAGCTGCAAAGAAGGCGAAACATGTGCCTTGATTTATATTTTTTATTATAACTACAAGCATTGATATTAATTAAATTAACTTAATTTTTGTTAAATAAAGTATACTATAATATAAATTTAAGCAGCATAAAGTATTCAAAATTCCAATTGACCACAAATCTTGTCATTAGTCGGTGCTTCATATTTAAGTACGCTTGAGTATAATGAAATTTACATGTCCTCTTCATTTCTACTTACATATTTCATGCAATAATACTTAAATTGATTTGGGTTCTCATTATATTTTATTATATGTAAATATTACAAAAAACTCAAAAGTTAATCCTCACAGTAGAATCTTTGTATTCTCTTTGCTTTCACAACGAAGACAAGAAAAGTAAATATTAAATTGCATGCAGAAGTACTCAACGTAATAAATTATGTACTTAGTATATTTCAAGGCAGAAATTAAAAATTATACGTTTTCGTTTTATATTGTCGTAAAACAAAAAAAAAAGGGAAAATTACAAGCGTAAAATACCCAGAGCAAATAATTTCTTTTTTAATTTTGTTTCCATGCTAAAGTTCTAGCTGATGCTATTCAACCATAATCAACTAATTTATGTTATTTTAATATATTATATTATGAATACGTATATATTTTAGTTTCATCAAACTACAATCTAACAACGCCCATATTTAATCTTGCGATGTTTCCACGCTTTTGCAGACACCTAACGTAGTGTAATTGAATGTAGTTTAATTCAATTTATTAAATCGGTTTTGCAGAACTTTATGTAATTTTAAACCGTGTATAAATTATTGGTCAACAGTGCCAATTTGTTCTTGTTACATATTTTGCATGTTGCACGTTTTCAATTAAAATTTATTCATTTATCAACATTTAATTTTGCAGAAAGATCTGTAGATCAGGTGCTATATAAATATTTTACGTACGTGATTATTGCCTGATTCAAAATATACCCATGTAATAAATATTAAATTTCTGCAGGAAGCCATAAATATAACTGAATGATCAAAAACATCCTCAAACATTCAAAACTTCAAAAAAATTCCCGTTTATATTACTGAGTTACTACATTCTATGGTTACTACCTGAATAGCCTCCCCCTAGTTTAAGAGTCTAACTCGGCCTATGCAGGTTTATGAACTTCTATGGCATTATGTACCCAATTTTCTTAAGATTCATTTCAGCCATCTTGAAATTCTAAATCTCGTCAGTAAATTTACATATTTAAAGCGTAATTAAGTGACGCACAAATAACATTTATCGAGTTACTTGATCAAAACCAGTAAGTGCGTAAAACTTTAAAAAGCATAACGGTAGAGTAAATTATTTTATAAAAAATAGTTTTATTTTCGCAGCCTACTTTTGATTAATCTTAAGTGTTATCAATAACAATTAACAATAGCAATTCACTCATCTCATAAATTCAGTCGTTAAGATGTGCATAATGATTTTGTGAGCTTCTCTTTAAACAATACTTTTAAGATTTTAGATAATAACCAAAAAAATTATATAAATTAATTATATCACAATTAAATTAAACAGTTATTTATTTTTATGTTGTAGAAGATATATTGTTGGAATACCTAACAATACTTAATTATAGGCATTTCTATATTGCATGCATTCTGTGGCAATTTTACGTAACAACAATAGATGATCTTTCATGGTATGTAATTGATAACAGCACATATATAATAAATAAAAACTAAACATTGTGTACTTTTTTATAGTCTAAATTTGTAGTAATTATTGTTACAGTTACATAAACTGTCTAGACAGTATAATAAATTCTGAGAAATTTGTGAATGAAAATTTTATTTGGGGCGATTATTTGTTCTGCATTAATTTATTATTAATTAATTTCACTTTTTTCAAATTGCAGATTAACGTAAAGCTGCTCGTAAGTAGGATTGATCTTTCGAATCAGGAGTGACTGAAAAAATGAAAAATAATTTAAGTCTTCCTGAATAATAAATTTATTATGGTACTGGTAACCAATAACTAGTAGAGATTTCTAATGGAACTCAAGTACTTCTATTTTTCTTATTGAAAAATTCTTCTTCACTTTTGTAAGCCGCGAGTTGTGCTACCGTTGATGAGATGTTCGATTGTGGATTAAACATCGTTTGCTTATTACGTTGGTCCAGACCATTCTTTATGATCATCCTATGTGATGATCTAAATTTCAATTTTGGTTTTACCAATTTCAAAACTACTGGCGAGTATCATTGTTACTGTTAGCCATTTGTGGACCATCTGTTCCGAAAAATTCAACCATTCCCAAGGGCTCATTATTGAAACACATATACCAGGCGACAAATTGTTCTAGGGGGCTATATTTTGTTGGGGTAAAGGTGGTGACACAAAGCATTGCATTCATCCACTTCAAGAAAGAAGATCTTACAGGGACATCTGTACTAGAACCATTTGTAGTCACGATGGTCTTTTTGTGTATTTGAGATTTGTCTTCTTAATACTGTTAATTATAGCTCAGTTGTAATTACTTCGAGAAGTGGTTATTCAAATCCTCTCCCAGCCTCCAAATTACAGACGAGCTGGCTTTCACCAACAGCGTCTGGCACGCCAAAAAATTACCAGGTTAACTGGGTGTGCGAAAGTCAAATCTGCTTATTAGAACCACACAATAGCAAACATTCTATATGCCAAAAACTATTTCAAAAACTACCCAAAAGGGGGACATTCCATACTAAAGATGGCACTCAAATTAATGTACTTCGGAATTACCAAGAATAATCAAATTATTGACAGATTTATTGACCTTATATTATTTATCATTGCAAAATAAGTGTATAATACTTAAAATGCAATAAATAATATAATAACATAAACATTATAGATATTTCACTTAAATTATTTATATATCTACCTGTTATTAGTTTAAAATTATAGTTTAGTTGGAAAAATATAATATTAAACATAGACAAATCAACATGAACATAAATAAAACTGATAACCGTTATTTACTTTAGACTTGGTATGGAAACTAGAACAAAATTTGATTGATTTTGAATATTAAGTGAAGTTATTATTAAGAAACCTGTAACTTGAAATTAAATTTTTTTTGCAATGATTATTATTTAATTTAGTATAGCACCAAAGAGTTCCTTTCTAAAGCCTTTCTTTAATAATAAAATTACAGATGATTTACTATTTGGCCCAGAAGCACCTAGCAATATATTATTCTAAAATAACATGTTCAGGAAGAAAATAATCGATCATGAAATCATGATTATTAATTTATTCAAGTATCGAACAAAGAGAAACAAAGCATTAATCAATAATTTAAAGGACCAAAAAAATAGAAAAAATTTAATCTATTGCATATGGCAAGACGTAACTTTTACTTAAATATATTAAAACAAAATTGTGACGACGAAGACCTGTAGTTATAGTTTAATAATAATGAATTAATTGCTATTAAACAATAATGCATGGAATGTAGGATAATATTATAATTATTATGTATCATTTGAAAATCCGACCTTATAATATACCTACCTATATTTAACCTGTCTACACGTACATCTAAATGACACAGTGCCACAGAATCACGAAGAATTGGCAATGCAGAATGAAGCATGTTCGATACTAAAGCAAAAAATGTGGTACTTCTGTAGAACAAACTACTTTTAAAAATTATGCCAATGCTATTTTTTGCTGCAACATAATTATAAGGTAATATAATTTAAAATATATTAACCACCCAACGCTGTAATAAAAAGGTAATCATTAAATAAATATTTTAATTAATGCATACTCAACACAAATTAAAGTACAAAAAAAATCAATAGCTTAATTATTTTTATGAATACCATTTATAAAATTATAAAGCAAGTTTCTATTTTTTCAAATAAAAATTTGCTAAAATAATTTACTCTTCAATAATTTGTTTTAACCAACTAAACCTTTCTCTATTATTAAGTAATTGCGGTTTGAAAATTACTTTTTTAGAATGCAACGGTTAAGACTATGGCTTGTTCTTATTTCCTTTTTATTATTTTATAGCAATAAATGATATTTTCAATTTTATGAACTAAATACATAGGTGCATTGTATAAAAGTTCTAGTAGAAAGTACATAAATTAAATATCATGAGGTATTGAATCCTTTTTTCCCCCTAAATATGGAGGTGTAATTTAACTGTTTTCAATAATAGAAACGCTAATAATAAAATGGGCATTATTGCATAAAGAAAACTTGTCTTACGCAAAATTTCCTTTATACAATAACGGCTTCAATTATTATTATTATTATTACTAATAATTACTGCCCCTATAAGTGACATTTCATAAATCTTTTACTATTTTTAACAATAGATTCGAAAATTCTTTGAAATTTAGTCCAACTGAATCAACAACAACCATCCACATCCATCCAACTGTTAACCACCAACTATCATCACACTGGTGTCCATAATTTTTGAATTTCAATTGACAACTAAAAAGAGTAAATTGACGACCCAGAAATACTTTTGATTCTGTAAGAGCAAGTACACAGAACAAATCTGTCCGAGAGATCCGGCGTTTTGCGAGTAATACAAAACTTCGTGAAGCAAAGTAAATCAATAAATATTTTGTTAACCAAGTTAATATTTTGCCAAAATAAGCCCTATATTTTATTTATTAATAAATATAAAAAAAATTATTTGCTCTCTTTAAAAGTCATCATCTTGATAATTTTCGCTATCTTCAATGCATTTTCAGGTTTAATTGTAGTATACTTATAAATTTTCGGAAAATTTAAGCTAAACTGAACCAAACTTACGGCTAAGCTAACGTAACCTGAGCTTCACCTAGGTTTAACCTACTTTCAACTGAACTTCAGTCTAATCCAAATCTAATAGCTTAACCTAAACATAAACTAGGTGTAACCCAATCCCAATTGAACCTAACATGGCTACTCTAAACCTAACCTAGTCATAACGTAACCTAAACCTAACCTGAACCTCATCCAACTTTCTTTTGTTAATAATGTGAGATTCCAAAATCAAACATAAGAGATGAACACAATTATTTAACAGATGGAAGTAAATTCCTGAATACCCTGAACAGATCCTGAATAATCCTGGAAAACAGTCAACAAATGAGTTGCCGTATGAAAGAACTCACCATGAGATTACTTAGCGCACGCATGAAACGTTTTAAAAAATTAATATAAAATACATATTTGCAAAAGATATCAAGCCAAAACAATTACAGTAATTTTAAATTGCACTCTTTTACTACAATCCGTTCGATTAAACATATATTATTAATTCTAGGAAATCATCAGTTTCATTGTTCAAATTGAGTTCCAGGTATAAAGTTAAAAATAACAAAAACTGCACATAATTAAACAAGGATCAATTATTCACATGTGAGTATGCTACAAAAAAAATAATAGGTGGTTTTCTTGCAGTCCGGTCACTAAAAATGGAATAATATTATATGGGTAATTGTAATCTGCCCCAATACATGAAACAGGTAAAATGTTTAGATAGTTTCTATTTGTTACTAAATAAATACCATTAAATATGGAATTTAAGAATAGAATATGGAAAGAATGAATGTCTTAAATTCCAAAACGTTAATGCTCATTTTCCTGCTTGACACGTCTACTCTTAAGCGCATGTCTTTGTTTAATGTACTGTAGGTGTAAGTAATATTATGTAATAGGATTGCTGTAATGAGAAAATAATAGCAGTTTGATAAAAAGGACATGAAGCACAAATAGCTTGAAGTGTAACCTCATGCCCAATGGTCTACAAATGGGGCGGTCAGCAGACGAACTAGCATGCTACCCCTGACAATCACTCGAACTTGAGACACACGAATGCAGCTCGTGAGTTCATTCACGTTGTAACTTAGGCGATTATTCGACAAATAGCTAATAACATTTTTTTAGGCGCAAGTCTTCTAAAATAAAACGTAGAAGATATTTCAAGAGTTAGTTTTCTTCAAACAAAGCGAAAGTATAGAAAATGGTGGGGTCGAGTTACATCTAGAAGCAGTGAGAAAGTCTAAGATTTGTTGAATTACATTTGAAACCCTGAGGAAGGTCTAAGATTTCCATAACACAGCCAGGAAAATCCAAAGTATTCTGAGGCGATATCCTAGACCATTCTAAATAAAAAATAAATAATAATAAGAAAATAAACGAATGAGTTACTAGATGAAAGGAATCCACTTTATAATTAATTAGAATATCTAGGAAATTGTCCAAGTCAGACAATACGTATTAAAAATAACTTCAAAATCTACAATCTGAAGAGATATCATTAATTCAAAACAAGTACCATAATTGCCTTTTAACTCACCATTTCACCGCAATCTATTTCACCACAATTTATGAGATTATCAGGCAAACTCGTGGTTCATCGTTCAAATTGAGTTCCAGCTAAAATAACAAAATCTGCACAAAATTAAACAAGAATTGATTCAGCTGCGAACGGTAGCATCTCAATATCGATGGAACAAAGATTGAAGCAATCTCCTAAATATACTACAACAAAAGTAATTTATGGTTTTTTTTTGGCATTTCCACTTTATTGGATATGGAATAATGATGCAGGCTCATGCTACAACTGCGTCTAAAATTTCCTCGAGACATGAAAATAGGAGCATACGGTTTCCAAATATTGAGTTAACCAAGTTCTCTGAACTCTCTGAAGTCCGCGAGTCAAACCCAGAATTTCCGCTCAGTAACTCAACCAGCGATCACGTCACTCCACTGCTGTGGATAACTGGAAGAATTAATTAAAAGCAAAATCTAATTTACCTGAATAGATAGTTGGGACAGGCTATCCCACCAATCTCATGGGCTACTAAAGTGCTTGTGCTTACTTCCTCCCGATGTTCTGTGCATCTCTGCTTATAAGCAGACATAACATTATAATGTTGCATTTTTTTCTTGTTCAGATATAAAAAATATAAGTTCAGATATAAAGGAAAATAAACTTTTTTAAATAAATAAAAAAATATAAAACTTATCATTCGATAATTATTATTATTGATTTGCAACGTAGAGCTGCAAAAAAAACCATATGAACCAATTTACTGTTAATTCGATTCGTTCATTTTATTGATGAATGCATGTATGTTTGATATGTAGGTATTTTGATTTTATACAATTAAAAACTAATTTTACATTCATTTAAGTATCGGTGAACTTTAATTAATTTCTTCTATAATTACATTTATTACCTTAATTAACTTAACGCAATTTAACTTTTATCTTCATTAATAATACCCAATCGCCATATTTGTATGTCTCATAAAATACCACTAAACTTTTTTGTACTATTTATTATACTATTTTTTTTATATATTATCGTGTATTTTGCGGTTCTGAAGAATTTCTAAAAGTTGAGGAGTTTGGTTTGCGAAGTAAAATTTATTAAAGTCGCACGATAACCGACGAGGGCGTTAAAAACTTTAGACCAAGAGAAGTACAATTTGGCCACTGATTGAGTTAGTTTTAATGAACATAGGAAAATTCAAAAATTTATTATTTGGAATTATTATTTTGGAACAATTTTTGAAGGAATTTGTACGGCTGGTATACCGCCTCGCCGTTCCCAGTTTCCATCTTGGCATAAGTCCTCTTGCAGATTTCTATATCATCTCTTCAACTTCTTTTAGGTCGTCCTCTCTTTCTTCGTGCTGATGGAATCCACTCTAATTTTTTGTATATCTATTTTCACCCATCATTTTTGTATGTAAAATAAAAATATTACTATTTTTTACATTGTTTTTAAAATTTAAACGATAATTCAAATCACTACCAAGTTTAAGAGCCGGTTCCACCATCTCTGATTAAATTGTTGGTTAACTAATCACGGTTAGAAATATTTAATCACGGTTAGGAATATTTAACCGTGATTAATTTCAAAAGCGTTCCACCGGGTAATTTCTTTCTATGATTAGTTAACCGTTTGAAGTTCGGATATCTTCGCTAAAAACTTCTAAAAGCTGTTCTGGTTGGCTGATTGATAGCCACGTGAAAGTTGTAGTAGGGGTGCTGCTGTAACACCCCGGAAAATTAAGGGTTAATTTTCGGGATGTTTAGTTATAGCAGCGTAATTGTTTGTAAGTTATAAAATCAAAAGACCTGAGTCAGGGCAGGAAATGGAAGATTAGATAAGATAGGGAATGTAATGAGGCTATGTTTCCATGATAAGGTTTTTAAACCAACTTTGTTAATAAGGACACTATCGGGAAATGGCTTATAGTTCTGAAATCCTTGGGGAATACGGATAAAGGTAGTATAAAAATACCATGGAAAAGTTCAGTAGGGCTCAAACTAGAATTAAAATGGTGAACTTGTCAACAAAGATAAGAAATATCTAGACAAAACAAATTATTACTAATCGATAGTAAAGAATGTAATAGATTCGTATTTTACAAAACAAAATTTGGAAATTAACTTTGTTAATAGGGGCCTTAGAGCTGGATAAGTTGGATATTCGTGACGTTCAGATAAGGAGGGTTCCAGTTATCCCAAAATATTTTCGACAGGAAGAAAATTACGGAAAATAGAAATAAATTTTGAATTTATCATTTGCCGACCGAAGACAGGGAGATTAAACATTTCACCAATGAGTGACCATTCGCGCAATTAGTTGTCTTCGTCTAAATTTCGGAAAATAGTCTCATACCAATGGAAAGACAGGAAATGAGAAAGGGAAAAAGATTCAAAGGGGGAATGGTATAAAGACTACCACCCGCCAAAAAATCGAGGAAGTTCTTCCTACACTACCAGTCGAAATCCTTGTCCGGCGACAAGAGACTTTTGAGGAGTTCATCATTCCTTAAGTTCCTGATCATTACGGAGTCAAAGTCGTGGTCCATTGACTAACGAATTTTGACCGGAGTTCTGCGGGTTCTTAAGGGAAGTTGATCATCCGAGGAGTTCAAAAAGTTCGCTGGGAGTTCGAATTCACTCGGGGAGTTCGCTCGGTGAATAAATCAAGTGATTATTTTGTGGTTGAACGATTTAATTTATAGTTGGCTGAAATAATTCCAACTGGTGGAAATCGTAGTTTCGGGGTGTCCATTAATTAATAAAATTAATATTCCGAATTTAATCATTGTGTGTGCATCAGAAAACAACTAAAGAAGGTAAAAGTTGTTAGAGATTTTCTGATGAATGTTTGCTTGGGAGCTTTTGAAATCTCCAAGTTTTGTTTTATGCGAACGATTATTATTGGAAAAATAAATTTAAATATCGTTTTAAATTTATTAAGAGTAGAATATAATTTACTCATCCAATAGGGTTTTGCGTGAGAGATTTTTAGCAATTATTTCAATTATTATAGTACGGTGGATTAACTTTGTTTATCAAAGAATTCATTAGGAAATAATTTTATTGATTTATTGGAAAAATTAAAACTCACAAAGATTTTAAGCAATTATTTCAATTATTATAGTACGGTGGATTAACTTTGTTTATCAAAGAATTCAATAGGAAATAATTTTATTGATTTATTGAAAAAATTTAAGACTTACAATTACTAAGTCAAATTGAGTGTTATTTGATGGAACTTCTAGTTCAGGAAGGGAATTAGATTGTTTTGGGAAGTTTTGGCTAACTACGAGTGTAGCAATGATTCTAATATGTAGAGATCTGTTGTTTAATTTTATGATAAAACTTGGGTAAATCTGAATGATTGAGTTAAGATGTGAATTTAATTTTAGTTGTTTGTTTGCTTCGGCAATTTGTTGTCGAAGGTAATTTGTTTGTTGATTGGTTGGCAAATGTTGCCACATGTTAAGTCTGATTAGAATTAATTGTTGAAAGATGTGTAAATATTTGAATCAATTTTAGGTGTAAATAAAATTGTTTATTGTGTTGAAAAGCATAGTTTTTATTTTGAATTGAACGGGTTCAATAAGCAGGGAAAGTTTCTTCTCGTTTTTTCAAAAGTTAGCGATTCTAAGTGTTCCCAAAATGTACTTGCATGGAGGCACCTCCAAATTTTAGCCAAGCGAAACTACGTCGTTCGTCAAGATTGGTAAATCGAACCAGAGCTACCAGGAAGTATCGAGGAGACGTCCAAGGGGAATTTACAAATAGAGGACCCAAAAGTCTGGTGGCAGCATAAACAAATCAAATAATCGACTGTCCTCTATTAGTTTGGACCAATCGTCGGTACACCCCAAAGTTTGAGCATCTCAAAACTCATAGAAATTTTGGGGCAGCATCAGGACACAAAGGGAAAAAATTATTTAATTACGAAAGAACAAATACGGGGTGACTTTTATTTAAGGCCAAATAAAAGGTTCTGGTGTTTTTCGAAAATAAAGTTAAGTTTTTTTTGGAAAACGCACCCCCGGTTCGTTACACTGCTACCCTACTACTTTAAAATTAAACGATACATATTTTCATAATATTTTTTTTTAATGTTTTTAAAAACCGTTTTGCTTTTTTTTATTTTATAAGATCATTAACGAAAAATTAAAAACCGAATTACTCAATAAACAATAATCATAAAAATATGCATTTTATTACTATTTTAAATAATTATACAAAATTTTGTTTCTTTTATAACGTTCCGAAGTAGTTAATTAAGTTTCTTCGGGTGGCATTGTTGTCATTTTCTTCTTGGTCATTTTCAACTTCACCTACATTTTCAACATTACCTACATTTTCACCAATAATTTCATCCCATTGGATATTTATTTCTGGATCATCGGGTGGTAAAGGCTCCACAGCACGTCTTGCTTTATTATGCAGGACTGAAGTTGCCACTATCACCGGAAGAACATTACTTGGTTTAAAACGCATTCCAATTGATAAACATGGAAATCTACGTTTCCAAATGCCAAACGTTCTTTCAATAGTGCACCGAGTTCTTATTTGCGATTCATTAAAAACTTGTTCGGCATTTGTTTGAGGATTTAATAATGGCGTAATTAAATATGGTTTAATTGCATAACCACTATCACCTAAGATTAAACCATCCCCAAATTTATTATCTTCCAAATTCACATGCAGCCGAGAATTATTGAATATGGTAGAGTCATGAGTTGATCCGGGCCAGCGTGTAACAATGTCAGTTATTTTCAAACAACTCCACCGTCAATTGGAAATCCGAAAAAAGGCAAACTACACTAGTCGTTCGACCAAGTTTGAGGAATTGGCAGAACATAAAACTAAATATGTACAATTGCTGCATTCCAATGAGAAAACAAAAGGGGACCTGGCTACAGTAATTCAAAAAATTCAAAAAGAAACGGCCGAATTAGAAAAGGAGTTAATGGCGCAAAAGGTCATTAACGAAAAATTAAAAACCGAGTTACTCAATAAACAATTATCATAAATATGCATTTTATTACTATTTTAAATTATTATTATACTATGATTTATGGCTTACCATTATACAAAGGATTGAATTACCAACTTACCCGTAAAAGAAATAATCTTTATTTTTTTAGTTGTCAACATTTTTGTTGTAAGTTGAAAGAAAGAGAAAGTTGCTCGATTGAAATCAAAGCGCATGCCCCTATCAGTTAACCGTGATTAGTTCGACCCAAATGGTCAAAATCGACCGGTTAGTTTGAGGGTTGATTAAGCTCCTTTAATCATGGTTAAAAAGTTGGTGGAACAGCCTCTTCTATTTAACCGTGATTAACTCGAACTAACCGTGATTAACTCCAACTAACCGTGATTAAACTATTTAACCAGAGATGGTGGAACCGGCCCTAAATAATGTTGGACAACATTGTAGTACATAAATACGTACTAAGGGGAGGCCGGGTACGATATGGAAAAGAAGAGACATTGGATAGCTTTATAATGGTTTAGTATGGATACTAGTATCCCTGCAGTTTTTTTGTTTAGATAATATGAAGTCACCGAGAAGCGTAGTTTGGGAATGTGATCCAGAACGAACATAATTCTATGTTGTGACGTTCAATTATTTACTAGGTAAAAGAAGTTCTTGTAGGATGGAATAGTTCTCAGTTTCTATAGAGGCAACCGTCTTTACATACGCACACAAGAGGCATCAAGTTTGACAAAGATCACTGCTTCAATATATTAAGCGTCTTGATCAACTCAAGATTGAAATGAAAAGAAGAAACTTCCGGCCCAGTAAGATAACATGTAATCTAAACGAAACTAGAACAACTGTAATTCTTGGCAATAAAAAATTGTTATTCAAACAGTGGGTTAATTTACATCTGGGGAGTGTTGAAATATTTTTCCCAACAGTTTTTTAGCTTCTTATTTCCAAGGTAAGATTTGCTTATTTTTTATAATACCTGAAAAAAATTTCGATAAATTTTCCAAAATTTTTGCGATACGCATTAGAATTACCAAGCAATTACTCAATAATATTCCTTGACTTGACAGTTACGGAATAGATTGAGTAGAAAATTGATAGAATTAAATGATTTTTGTTTTACCTTTTACATGTGAGGAACAACAATAATTTTTTTTTTCAAACAATGCCAATGTAACGTGTTACGTTCACTGAATGTGGTAGAAATAATAATATAGCACATTCTTTATGCTAATTATTTTTATTTTTGTTTGTTATGATAATGGTTAAATATTTTACATTGAAAAGTAAAAAATTATCATGATTATTTTAAACATACATAAAGTTTTTTGTAATAGATAAGGCAAATTATAAATTAGACATTTAATTTACATTAGCAAACTATCATTTAAAATGATCAAAAAAATGTTATTCTAGTGGGTGATTTATATGGTTAATATATTAATCAACGTATATTAACGTATACGTGTAGGCCATAGTTGTTCAAATTTCGGTCTCACATGAAAAACTTTATATTTACGTTACCATTATAATGGTAACGCCTTAAGTACTACTTAAGTAATTGAAAATTGTTGATTGGTCTATTGTATACTAATCTCAATATAGAACGTGTAGTATAGGGTGTTTTTTTAGCTGCATGAGAACTTTCAATAGGGATAACAATTGAATCAATATTGCTATGGAAACAGTTTTTTGACATTTGTGTTTAGCAAGGTTTGGCATTTGATAATGCATAGATTGACCATTGAACAACGCTACCAAATTATAGAAATATATTTTAAAAATCAAAGCTCTGTTCGCCAAACATATAGAGCCCTTCACCCATTTTATGTTAGACATTTTCGACCTTCTGAGCAAGCTATTGGTGCGGTGGTAGACAAATTTCGTACCACTTCTTCGTTGCATGATATAAAAACACCATCAAGACGAAATTATGTGCGTACCGAAGAAGCTATCAGTTCTGTGAGTAAAAGTGTGCAACAGGACCCAAACATTTCAATTCGCCATCGTGCTCAACAACTTGGGCTTTGTCCGTCCACTACATGGAAAATTTTACGGAAAGATCTTCATTTACTATACCTTATAAAATCCAGTTGGTTCAAGAACTGAGGCCTGATGATCATCGATTGCGTCGTGAGTTCGCAGATTGGGCTCACAACCAATTGGAAGTGGATCCATTTTTTTACCGTAAAATTTTGTTCAGTGACGAGGCACATTTCTGGTTAAATGGGTATGTGAACAAACAAAATTGCCGTATATAGAGTGAGACCAATCCGGGACATTATCTTGAGACTCCATTGCATCCATTAAAATTGACTGTTTGGTGTGGAATACACGCCAACGGCATCATTGGTCCATATGTCTTTCGAAATGAGGAAGGAGCTACCGTTACGGTGAATGGTGTGAGATATCGACACATACTCAATACATTTTTGTTTCCAAAACTTCAAGAGCTAAACATTGACAACGTATGGTTCCAACAGGATGGTGCTACGTGCCACACAGCCAACGAAACCATCAATTTATTGAAAGGACAATTTGGTGACAACATTATTTCAAAACGTGGTCCTATCAATTGGCCTCCAAGATCGTGTGATTTGACATCTCCAGATTATTTTCTGTGGGGGTATGTTAAATCCATGGTTTATGCTAACAAACCAACAACTCTAGAAGCATTGGAGGCTAATATTCAGCAAGCCATTTATGAAATAAAGCCAGAAATATTGGAAAAAGTGGTCAAAAATTGGACTGAACGGATGCGCTTCGTAACCATTAGTCGTGGTGGTCACATGCCGGAAGTCATGTTCAAATCATAAATGCCTTTAACTGTACTTTCATAAAAAAATTATAACCAAAACATTCCGTCAGGTTTTTAATGTTTTATTTCATTTTGAAGTTCTCATGCAGCTAAAAAAACACCCTATATATAATAATAATAATAATAAAAAATGAAATAAACTCTAGTTACGGAGTTCATACATATTGCTCTTATACGCAGTATAGCAAAAAGTCTTATGATCTGGCTTCGTGTCCGTCCGTCTGACACGGTCATGACAGAATACCAAGTTAGAATGTGAGGTAAGGCTATAGTTTACGCACAACTACGTCAAACATCAATGTTGGCGTAAATTTGAATACCTCAAGATAAACCATAAGAAATGCATATATATATACATATTATGGTAATATTTACCATTATTTGCGAATGTGTCACTTCGTCGAAGTACTTTGAAATTTTAATCCTCTGAAGTTTATAAAAAAGTAGTATATTTGCAATTTATGATTCTATTGTTTAATATAATTTATTTTATTTTATAATGTTATGTATAATTTAATTTTCGTCGAAGTGCAAAAATTTGGATTGAACTTTTCCGTTTTTGAATAGTATTTTACAATCGCGTAGAGGGGAATGGTATACTATAAAACTCAGTTAAAACTTAAGCGGAATTAAGTAACTCATAGTTTACTGTAATGAACAATTTCGGTGATTAAAGGTAAGAGTAAAATTTTATCAAAATTGCTTTAAGCGGTGTTCAAATTGAAGTGGAGTCTTGCCTTGCTTCGGTAAAAAGCTAGCAATAGCCAATCAAAATGAACATGAACAATAAAATACTTTAATCTAATTGGCGTTTGCTAGCTTTCTACCGAAGCAAGGCAAGACACCACTTCATTGTGAACGCCGCTTTAGTTTGTTATTGTAGTTATTTGTAAAACGAGGGGTTAATCACTGTGGAATTTTGGTTTACATGTATGTATGTAGGGTTTTAGAATTTTTTTGGATATTTTTCAAATACAATTTTCCAAAGTGACTTAGGGCCGATTCTACAAAGCAGGTATAAAGTACGAATAAGCTATACTGAGAATAAATCACACAGATTGCGTTCTACAATTGTCGTATAACGTTCTTGTTGGTATAAATTGTGGTTATACCTGGTTTAACTTATCCCTCTGAAAATGGTCGAATACCTGCTCGGATAAGTTATTCTTGTTTTCTATTGGTCAAATCCATGTCAAATCTAATATAAACTATCATTTATTTTAAGGTTTTAGATTTTAGAGTTTGACAGTTGAATGACAATTTTATTTATTTCAAATGTGAAATTCAATTTATTGTTGTATTTCAAGTGCTTCAATAAAGTTATTTTATTAAATCATTACTTTGATTATTTATAATTAATTAATTGAGGTTTGTGAGTGAATTTAAAATTTTTGTAAAAATTCTTGTTATTGCTTATTGCTATTTATTAAGGTTTTTTTTGTCATTTTTATGGTTTTTAGATATTTAATTCTCGACCCATACTTTTCAAAGTTTCATTCTAATAAGTAACATTTTTATGTATGTAGTACCTAATTATTTATAAAGTAATTTGTAAAATTTTATAAATAAAAATTAATTATTACAAAAAATTTTAACTCTTTTTAATATTAAAAAGATCTAATAGCAATAACCATTGCTAAAAATAATTTAAAAAAAGAGAGAATTTGTTTAATTTTCTGTTTAAACATCTTTTACAACAAAAACTATAACCAATAAATAAATGAACGCTTCACAACGATGTCAAATAGTTATCCTATGGTCAAATATGCTGCGCAAATGACCTATAATTGGTGCGGAGGAACTAATTCCAGGTATAGTTATACCGACCGTGTACGAGCATTGTAGAACGCAAAAGCTTTTATACCTGGAATAAGGAATAAGTTATACTTCGAATAAGTTATACGGCGAATAACTAATCGGGACTTTATACCTGCTTTGTAGAATCGGCCCTTACCCGATGTAAAATCTTATTTTGTGGAATTACAAATTTAATGATATTCATCGAACAAAATGTAACGTACCCAAGACAACTATTAGACAAAGTTAGTCTTAAGATGAAATGCAGGATGAGGATGATGATCTAACTCTTGTTTTTACATTTTGTATACAATTCAGTATTAAAGTGACGTCACTTTGAGTTGATTACAGGCGGAGCTAATGTGCAGAAACGAAAATCCGTCCGGTCCGTTTACACGACAGTATTGACACATTCTACCTCCACATCTACTGCGCAGAAAATTGGCTCCTAGTCAACTAAAAGTGACGCCACTATACTTAATTGTGATTAACGCCACCTTATTACCCACATGCCCTATCCTCAAGCAAATACTATAGAAAGGATAATACGTCCAACTCGGACCTATAACAATAGAAATTTTGTAGCCCAAAAAAAGTGCGCCATCTGTTTGCTAGAGTAGTTACACTTATCAACTTATTAACGCCGTCCAGAGGTGTACTTAACGAGTTTTATCTTTAAACCAATGATATATCATTGCTTTAAACCGACGAAATAAAACTGCATAGGTTAATTGTGAGAAATTTTTTTAAATTTATTTTTATTTTTTGAATTATAAATAAATAACACTTCCTACATATTCTTCTAAAAAAAACATTGAACAAATTTTTGAAAGTATATTTAATTAAAAATAATTTTTAAAATACAATTTTGATGATTCCGTATACTTTTAAAATTCTAAACTAACGAAGTAAAACTGCATAGATTAATTGTGCGAAATTTTTTTTAATTTATTTTTATCTTTTGAATTTGAATTGATTTTTTATCAAATATTTATAACGAACGTCAAAAGATGATCTACTTTGTGTAAACTGTCAAGCTGTCAAACCATATACTGTCAAACTGAATAGTTTAAACTCTATTCGTTGTTGGCGCTAGTGTGCTGGGCTACGGATTTTCGGCTGAGTTGGACGTATTATCCTTTCTATAGTATTTGCCTCAAGTCAAGATGGAAACATTTGCTTCTTTCCATGTTTTATATTTTTTCAGTTCAGGATATATTATTATGTTTATTCTAATTTTTAATATAATATATTATTGTGAAATATGTTATCAAGAAAACATAATTCTTTAATTGTGTTTTGAAAAATAATATACAGAGCCGTATCTAGGGGATGACCTAAGTGACGTTGGCAACAGGCACACAGATTTGAAGTGCAAAATAAGCTAGGGGCTTAGCTACCCTAAAATATAGAAAAAAAACACTTAAAAATGAGATAAAATTAAATATTGTGTAGTTTATGTTCCTGAAAAAATCTTTCCCTGATTTGAAGGATACTTTTAAAACTATACAATTGCAAAACTGGGGGTCTAGTATGGAAAGTCATTCATTCTTGGGCAAGAAAAAATGTATTTTTTGCAGTGAACTGAAAGGTTGTAAGACCAAGTACAAATTAAACCGCTTTCCACATGCGCTTTCTACCCTCGTTACGACTCTGATCTGATAATAGACATTTTTTGACATAAATACATTAACGGGGACATGTCCAGCGGGTCTTACCCACTATCCTATATAGAATATAGTTAAAACAATTTTAAATAATTACTGGAAAATTGTAATTATTTAATTTTATGCTCACTTAAACGATAACATTCAACCAATAATTAAAAAAAATTATATTGCACAATATCTTTGCTGTGTCAACTCTAAACTAATTTATTGTTAAGCAATATATGAGTAGTTGACCCGTGTAGTTCTAATAATTTACTTCCTAATACTGCAAGGTAGTATTATGTAATGTAGGTACTATATTTATTGTTTTATACATATGCATGTACATTTTATTATTGCGTAAACATAGTAATTTAATTTATAAATTAGAATAATTCATTGTAATATTACTTTTTATGATAATATAAAATATTCAGGAATCTTGGACCATTTCAAAGCATAATGTAATTTACGGCCGTTAACAAAGGTAAGAAAAAGTGTTTAAAAATCAAAATTAAAGAAATGTTTGAAAAAAAACTTCCTTTTAGGCTTTCATGTGCAGTAAATGAAGAAACCTTATGATCTGGCACCGTGTCCGTCTGCCCGTCCGCATAATTCAAAGTCAATCAGAACTCTCCAAATTATTATCGCATATTTTACCTTTATAGTAGATGATCTAGTGATTCAAATGATATGACCATCCTTTAAACATATTAAAACGTAAGTGGCCTAAGAATTGCGATAATCGAAATAAAAAAAATAACGAGAAGCTAGCGCTATTAAAATTACTTTAGTTGCCTTGTTTGAATTTTATTGCAATTGGTTTTGCTTGAAAACCAATGATTTCCAACAAGTTACTCTGACATATACAATATATTTGGTTAACAATAAACGCAAATACAAATAATTCGTAACTTGTTGGAAATTATTGGTTTTCAAGCAAACCAATTGCAATAAAATTCAAATAAGGCAACTAAAATTTTTTTTAATGCGCAATTTTGCGCTTTATTATTGAGTTTTTAATAGAAATTAAAGAACAAAATATAAAGTGTTAAAATATAAAGAAGCGGAATAAAAATATCTTCAAATTGGTACCATTTTTCGTTCTTATCCGTTATGATGGGAACCAGGAATTAAAGAAAACTCAATTTCCCATGTTAATATCCTATGTTCGCATCAGCGGCCGGTCACCCGGTATACGATATTATGTACCTACTACAAACATTACTATGTATTTACAATTGATTTGTTCTAATTTGGTCAAAACTAAAAAAAATAATTTATTTGTAGAAAAATGGCGACTAATACTTCGGAAACTGAAGCCTTAAATTACCATGAAATAAACGGTACTATTATCACTTCTAAGGTAAGAAAATTTTACTATCATTTCAATATTACAACCATCATTTTATTATTAAAAATTTGTTTAAAAATTTCAACAAGCTTCGATCTTCTTATTTTCATAAGTGGCGTATAGAATGATATCTAATAAGATCGAAACATGTATGTCGTTAGTTGAATTCCTGAAAGTGAATTTTTAAATTCTTCAACTAATACTAAGTTTTGAACACAATCCAGTGTATGAGTGAGGTTCTTTTAAAATCTTATTTAAAAATTGATTCCACTATGCAAAAATACATATGAAATGCAATCATAATTTACTATAATCCATTATAATTTTTGTTGAAGAAACCCGTAAATAAAAATAAAACATGGAGCAACAGCCTCCATTTTATTATGACATGTACTGCAGCAGCAGTTGGGCTAGGAAACATATGGAGATTTCCATTTGCATGCTACGAAAATGGAGGTGGAGCTTTTCTAATACCATATGCCATTATACTTATCTTGGCAGGTCGACCCATTTATTATTTCGAATGCTGCTTAGGTCAATTCTCTGGAAAAAGAAATATAAATATGTTTGAATCATTAGCTCCAGTCTTTAAAGGTATGTCTCAATATTCAAAAAAAAAACATTAATTTTCTTCAAACCAAGGTATGGGATATGCACAAATATTTGCGTTAGTGTGTCTGGTTACATATTATTCTTCAGTGCTAGCCATTACTCTAAATTATTTGATCAATTCTTTTAACACAAATTTACCATGGGCCCACTGTAAGGAAGAATGGACGACGGATCAAATTTATTGCATACCCTCTGGAAGCTCTGCTAATCATAGTTTAATAAACGCTAGTTTTGTAAGTTCATCAGAATTGTGGTTTACGTAAGTTTCAGAAAACGGATCATACGCTTTTCTAATATAATAATTTTTACAGAAAGGAAGTTTTGCACGAAAAGACCTCTATCGAGGATGGCATAGGCTGGCCTAATGGGTTGACCGCTTGTTTTCTGTTTATAACTTGGTTACTCATTTTTGTTATAACATCAAGTGGAATGAGAAAATCTGGAAACGTATTTTACTTTTTGGCAGTTTTTCCGTATGTCGTTATGTTTATTTTGCTAATTCGAGCCGTTACTCTTGAGGGTTCCGCTGAAGGAATTCTGTTCTTTTTTAAGCCACAATGGAATAAATTACTGGATGCAAATGTGAGTATTTATTATCACTCAAAACAATTAATCAAGTTCTGTGTAATTTTAGGTTTGGTACAATGCTATCACTCAATGTTTCTTCTCTTTAAACATAGGAGGAGGTTCAGTCATTTTGTATTCTTCTTTTAATAAGTTTGACCATAATTTATATAGGTAAATCAACGAAGGTAAATATGGTGTTACGAAATTTTAATGAAGTCCAATTTTAGGGACACTATAATCCTAACAGTGTTGGATAGTGTAACATCATTAATGTCTGGAATTATTACCTTTGGAATACTAGGAAATTTGGCCAGTGAATTGAATGTTGATATCACTAAAGTTATTAATTCTGGTGGTTCAACATTAGCATTTGTTACGTATCCAGACGCTATTGCCAAATTTGAAACCGTTCCATGGGTTAGAGTTTCTCCTATTTTATTAGTTTAACATCATAAAGAAAATTATGTTTCAGCTATTTTCAATTTTGTTTTTTGTAATGCTATTCACAGTAGGACTTGGTAGTTTAATTGGTATATCGTTTACCATTTTCCAGACAATTGAGGATAGCTTCCCGTCTTTAAAATATTACCAAATAGCCTTAATAATTACAGTGGCTGGATTTTTAATAAGTCTAGTTTATATAACACCGGTACCTAAAATAAAATAAAATTAAATAAAATAATAAGAAAAAATTTTTAGGGCGGACAATTTATTTTGACAATGGTGGATTATTTTGGAGTAACTTTCATCATTCTCATTTTGACCACTTTAGAGGTGATTATTTTTCTTTGGATATACGGTAAGTGAATTTTTATCAGAAATTTTAAAAATTTAATAAAATTATTTATAATAGGGTTGGAAAACTTCTCGTTGGATGTCGAGTTTATGCTTAAAAAAAAGTTAGGAATATATTGGAAATTATGTTGGGGAATTATTACTCCCGTTTCCCTAATAGCAATTTTAATATATTTTTTATCAACTATACAAAAATTAAAGTACGGGAAATATGATTTTCCAGATGTGGTTCTAAATTTTGGATGGTTGATAACGGCAATAGGTCTTTCTCAACCTTTTATTTGGTGGATAATTTATTTAATTAAAAATAAAAATTCAAGTTGGAAGAAGGTAAAGTCATATTTTAAGTTAATTAATATTTTAAACCAATTAAAAAAAGGGCAATCGACAATCAGATATTTTTTTGTGATCGTGGTTAATTCAACCGTTCTTTCTTTCTTCAATGGCCATTAAGGCGAAGAAATAATAACTAAATAGAATTAATTAATATAAAAATCATTCAAACACACGATTACAAAACGATAAAATTGTGTTACAAAAGGGCAAAAACGCAGTTAGTATCAAATTTAATTTCCCAAATTAAGAAATTCCCATATTATTCTACTTTCAAAATGCATCAGAAAGAGAACCATGTGGCATCGTACGTCGCCACGTTTTTAATAATTTTGAATTGTCAAATTGCCTCTCCCATTTTCAATAGTCAGAAATTAAATTCAAAAAGTTATTCAAAATGTTCATGGATATTTCGAATTGATGTTGATTAAATTAGCTTATTTATTTTTCAATAATAACAAAATGCAGTCTACAAGTGAAAAGAAAATGTCTAATTTATTAGAAAAATTCTGATTATTCGTACGTTTCAGGTCATACAAAAATCTATTAGTTTCGCTAATTGGGGACCAAATGATGCAGCAACATGTCAAAAATGGGCACTATTCAAACAAGAAAATTACTCTTAGAAAACACTTTACATTAGTAGAAATAAAATGCATCAGTCAGGAAGAATCATGGAATCCAGTTCAATGCATTATATTTAATGCGTATTTATGATTCTCAGATTTCAATATCTGAAATACATTTTTTAATATTTAGAAAAGGAAAGTTTTTATATAATTAATTTTCATATTATTTATTATTCATGTTTTCTTGAATGTATAAAATTAATTAGTTACTTTTACCACCACTTATACATATTTAAATTGTAACAAGAACTTATAACAACTAATATTAATTTAATAAGTTTTTATATAAAAATAAAACATATTTAATTTCACGAATTAATAATAAACCAATTTTAAATTAATTTATACTAGGAAATTAACTATTAAAGAATTTGAATTTTTACAATAAATTATTAATTATTATATTATAATAAATATAGGTAATATTAATTTAATTCCATTAATACGTAAATTATTAAAATATATCAATTAATTTATTATCACGAATTTACTAACCAATTTAAATATTAACATTAAATAAATAAATGTTTAGGTATCCTAACTATAACATTAAACGAGCAATTCTTTAAATATTAATAATAATGAAAAGAAAAGTAGTTTTTTTTCTAAAGTTTCAAAAATTTTTCAATAAAAAAATTATAGATCATCTGCATTTCCCCAAATTTTTATATAATTTTTTGCTTTAAAAATTATTAAAACTGTACCTATAGTATGTATTCCAGAAACTCTCTTTTATGTTTATAGGTAGGTACGTAAGTAAGGAATTTAAAAAAATAAACAGTAATAATATTTTCTAGACTAAAATAATTATTGTGTGTACTTCTACTATATAAAACTATATATTAATTTTTTTTCATTAATATATCTCTTGTATTTCTTGAGTTTACCACATTAATTGCCAACAATTAGTAAGTAAACTATTAATTAACTTCAGTCAAGCGTGGGTTCCCATTTTTTTTAAACAGAAGTTTCGTTTACAAGTCGTCGAGAAACATTAAATTAGTTAATGGTTAAATTAAACAAAAAATATTTTCCTTATGATATTACAGGGTTACCGTAAAATAATCATAATTTAACTGTGATTTATTTTCTTAAAATTTATTTTTATTGCATTTCAATTTATAGCGGATCAATTTTATCGGCACTCACTGTTGCACGCAGATGTAAGTTTTTGTATTATAAATTATTATTAGAACTTTTTACATTATAAGTTATAACTCAGTTACTGAAAAACTCCCATCGCTACTTTTTTTTATTCTTTCTTTCGCCTGAATTATTTTCTTCATCTCTCTGATTTTTCTTTTTCTTTTTATCTTTACCCATTAATTATTCATTCCCAAAACGTAATTTACTCAATATTCTTGTACAAAATTATTAACCTATTGATGGGTAGTTATACAATCAAAAAACGCTCCAGTTCATTGGTGATTTCTGATTAGAAACATTTCGATAATCACAAAATGATACAGACATTTTCACTTTTAAGGAAAAATACTAATAGAATAATTGCAGTGAAGAAGCCTCCATATATGGAAGAAAGGTATTATACATGCGTAAAGTTGTATTATAATTTTGCATTTTTCAAACCTGATATGGGCGTTCTCGTGATAACTTGGATTACAGACGCATTAAAACATTAAACGTGGTGTTTCCTATAATATTTTTAACGATGAGTAAAATTGTGAAAATAAACCCAGACTATATCTAAATTTTGATACTAAAAATAAATAATAAAAGTACTAATTACATCAGGCAAATAATTTTTCAAATTTTCACCATTCAATTTTATTTGAAACTTCAGGTGGCTGATTTCCATAGGATTATTATTTATTTATTAAATACGGGCAATTACCCTTTTACAATTATTATCACAGAGCACCACAATCACAAATACAATTTACTATATATATGTCAGCGTCAAGTAGTGAAACGCGGCAAGTAGTGAAACGAAAGTAAGATTTCAGTAATTTTAAGACTTTTCATGTACTTATTAATGACTTTTAACAATTATTCTTGTTTACTGTAATTATTATGTTGTAATAAAATACTTTTTTAAATTAAAATTTATTTTATTTCAATTATATAAGAATATTTTCATATTTCACAAGTTAAATAAGAAAATCCGTAAAAATAATAAACATTTAAAACTAAAAAGTACTCCATTACAACATTATAATTATAGTAAACAAGAATAGTTGTTAAAAGTCATTAATAAGTAAAGGGTGGCTCAAATTCGCTTCTTCTTATGGGGAAATCGGTAACTATAGGAGATATCGAAAAATGGATGGCGCATCCTCTATCTCTTTTTTTGAGAAAAGCTCAATGGCGAAAACCTGAATTCGCTATCTTTTTTTGTTTTCGAGTTATAGCCAAAAGTTCGATTATTGGACTTTTCGATAAATGTCGATATCTCGGTTGTTTTTGAAGTTTCCAAAAATGTCTTTACACTTTCTTCAGACACTTTTTTAAGGGCAACAAGATAGACTGAATAGATTTTAAATATTTAAGTGAGTTTCCGAGTTATAATACAAAGTTGTGTTTTTTTAAATGGAAACGATAGTTGAATATGACATTTTTAAATAGCATTTTTTATCCTCTTTTCAATGATATATAACAAGTAGGGTCCATTATTTCAAATAATTCCCATTTTATTAAAAATTGCACTAAAAATAAGAAAAAAACAAAAAATTAATAACATTTTTAGTAAATAACAATAACAATTTTAAACACGACAGCAACTAAACAAAAGTTTCCCACTGAAAAACAATTGGTGACGATGTTTTAGATGTCAATAAAGATTTGGTAGTGTTTCGTTTTGACAAAATTATAATATTGAAAATAAGGGACCTCAAATACTTACTTTAAATTTTGTATTTATTGTTTTATTTGAAAATTGTTATTGTTATTTACTAAAAATGTTATTAATTTTTTGTTTTTTTCTTATTTTTATTGCATTTTTTAATAAAATGGGAATTATTTGAAATAATGGACCCCACTTGTTATATATCATTGAAAAGAGGATAAAAAATGCTATTTAAAAATGTCATATTCAACTATAGTTTCCATTTAAAAAAATACAACTTTGTATTATATAACTCGGAAACTCACTTAAATATTTCAAATCTATTCAGCCTATCTTGTTGCCCTTAAAAAAGTGTCTGAAGAAAGTGTAAACACATTTTTGGAAACTTCAAAAACAACCGAGATATCGACATTTATCGAAAAGTCCAATAATCGAACTTTTGACTATAACTCGAAAACAAAAAAAGATAGCCAATTCCGGTTTTCACCATTGAGCTTTTCTCAAAAAAAGAGATAGAGGATGCGCCATCCATTTTTCGATATCTCCTATAGTTACCGATTTCCCCATAAGAAGAAGCGAATTTGAGCCACCCTGTACATGAAAAGTTTTAAAATTACTGAAATCTTACTTTCGTTTCACTACTTGCCGCGTTCCACTACTTGACGCTGACATATACACACATTATACAGTTTAATTATCATTACAACAGATCCATAATATTAATAAACAAATCAACAAAACAATAAAAACAAAAAACAAAAATAATAAACAAATATTGGCCCAAAATTTAGCGGTCACCATCCAATCTAATCGTAAAATCCAATCTAAAAATCGATTTGGCTACAAGAGGCAACTAGAGTAGTTCCAAAGAAAGAAGAAAAGGCGTAGCCAATATCCGGCGCAGTAGAGATCGCGTGACACCCAATTCCACCAATTGACACCAACATAAACACGATTGTACGAGTTTTGGTTTCTGCGCATTAGCTCCACCTTTTCTTCTTTATTTGACACCACTCTTCTACCACTACAATTATATAATACTAAAACTGTAGTTACGAAAATTTGAATTGTTGAACAAAAATAGGTTGTTCCTCAAACAATTATTAAATTGATAATAATGAAATAAATAAAGCGATGGCGCGTATTGCGCATGCGTATACGTAATCTCATAAATACGCGAAAACTAATACACGTAAATTGTCTCATATTTCAATGTTACACAGGAAGCTTTGAGGAACAACCTATAAAATTTTCGTAACTGTAGCTTTAGTATTATTTCATTATAGTGATAGTTCCTTCTTATGTCAAATCCCATGGAAATTGGCCACCTTAAACTCGTTGCACAAATTCACAAAAGAACAATTTCAACTTCAACGGTCAGGAAATGAATAAATTTCTAAAAGACGTTTGACAGTTTATTCACATTACCATTCTTCTTCTTCATCAGCCTTTTTTCCGCCCACTACTGGACATAAGCCTCTCCATATTATGGAGGATCACATTACCATTGTCTTCTATAAATTCAAATTAAATTGATTTTATCAACTTCATCAAGATTTTTCATTTATAACAAAAAATTTACCCCACTCCACTGCTGCGATCACATAAAATAAAATAATCACTACAATAATAATACTACGTACATGTATCAAATCCTAGTGGTGGTCAGGACCTACTGCACCACTTCCCTATAGTCTCACTTGCACATATTATATTGTCCTCCTGAGGCATACAATTTGCCTCCCTGTAAATTTTTAATTTCTCAAAATAAGAAATAATTTTTATGAACTTTTAAATTGTTTTTCAAAATGGAGATGCTGAATAGCAAAAAGTAGATGATCCCTGTGTTTTCAAACCAGCTCAGGGAATGCAAACGTAAAATAAAGACTTTAAATTTGTTGGTGATAACTTGGGTTGATGTTTGAAATACAAGATTTATTTTAATTTTAACCCTCATGTTCCTGAATAAAGAAAGTACCGGGTACTTTTTTACTTTGCCGGCGAATATCTCTGCTTGTATTTATCACAGCGACCTGGGACTCCGTGACATATTATGAAAAATAGTTCTTAACGTATTAAAGCCATTTTGTAAGTTACTACATTTTAGTAATTGCACTGTTTTCGCGATAATAAAAGGTATACGTATATCACCCGAATAAGGTACCTTCAATTTAAATTTTCATAATTTTGAGCTAAAAGTTGATTATTGGAAAAGGTTCTCTTCGAGACACATATCTCTATCACCACAATGGACCTACACACACGTAAGACAAAGTGTAATTAGTCAAGATAGACCAGACTTAATTAAATAAAAGTTGATTATGTTCAAAACAGGTAATTTATTTCAATTTAAGCAATTTTTATTAAAACAACCAACGTTTGCAACAACAAAATTTTTAGAAAATTTTTTCTACGAAATTTTCCAAAATTTTTTTTAATATTCTGATCACATACAGGTTTTTTATAATAGTTTACCTGTTTTTCTTAATTCTTCTTCATTCGTTTTACACAAATGACAGACACCTTTGTGTCATAAAATAATCCATCTTTAGGCGATCCTAAAGGCTGTGCTACAGGCTGTAGCCTGTATTTAATTTGTTTTTAATTTAATTTAATTTATATACTGTAGTATACAAATTAAATTCTGAATATTTCCTAATTTTTAATGACAAGAACAACAAATAATAGGAGTAAATGAACAATAATTCTGAAAGGACTCTATTACGATTTGAGTGACCAATAAAATACTACTATTTGAAAATTACATTTTAGAGTTTTCTTGGACATAAAATCAACATATTTAAGAAATCAATTTTTACTGCATTTGAATATCCTGTATCTATTATCAATTAATTTAATCAATATTTTCAATTTCGAAAATCTTATTTGAAAAACCAGAAATACAATTTTCATAAAATATCAAGAAATTACTATTCCCACGAACAGACATGTCTATTAATTGTTTCAAATTAATATTCTACCAAAATCCTCTTCAACTTGGCTCAATTTTTTTGGCAGTTTAAAACCTTTCCTTTTAGCTTTTCCCCACTTGTTGAGGGTTAAAACAATCATTTACATAATAAACATTACAACAATCCATTTTTGTTTGTTTGGTTTTCAATTCAAATTTTGATTGGATTGGAAAGCCAATTTAATATCAAAGTATTGCGCATCAGCCATCTATGAACAGGTAGCACAAGCACAATTTTTTAGTAAACCAAAAGCAAATCGATAATACAGAATATTATAGTAACAAAATTAAAAGTAAAACCAAAATAAATGCAACAACCAATAAAATCAATCATGCAGTACATTGCCGCAGTGTTTTTATAAACTAAATTATGTCTTACTTTAATTTACCGCGCTTTTTAAAATTAATTTAAAGACGTTTGTGGGGCGTTTTATATCAAGCGTTTTATTGATTACGAAATAAAAAATTGGTTTAAGTGCATACAATTTAAAAAAATAACAGTAATCAATGGTGGGTGGAATAATTGTTATGAATTTAATTAAATGGAATGGAAATACCAGCCTCACAAAAAATAATATTGGCATTATTTTGCTTGGGAATATTGTCACTTTATTTGTCCTATACATTTAATTCATGTTTAGTGTCGAATATTTCAAAATCCTTGCCAAAAGTAAGTATTTTATTTTTATAAATTTAACTGCCCAACAAAAATATAAATAGAAGAAAAAATTAAGCAACCAAATTTTTAAATTTAGAAAAGGTTTAAATTCTACTGCAATTAAAATGTGCATAATAATTATGTTGTTTTTCAACCTTGATTTCTAATTAAACATAGCATAGGTAAAGAAGCATCGCTGTCTGGATAAAACAATTAACAGGAAAGGAACTTTTAGTCATAAAAATTATATATAGAAATGCTAAAACTTTAATTTAATTTTTACAAAATCATTGTATGATGCAGGTATTTTGCAAAACTTTGATGCAACAAATAAACATTTTTTTATACATTTGAATAATAAAACCTGTTTATGTTAATATTTAAAAAAACAAGTTTAGTATTATTTTTCCGTTTTTGGAATCTGTTTAATGTAAAGGTGACTTTTGAACTTTTTATTATAGTGCAAAATTTTACCAATGATATGAAAATATAAGATATTTTACAAAATATAAATATTTATAAATTAGAATTTTTTTTTACTTTGGTTTATTTAGTTGCCAGTGGTGTGTTCTTTCCGAAGAGCATGTAAATTTTGAGTTCAGGATAATCTAGTGCATTTTACTTCTTAAAGTTGACGCGCATGATGGATTACCGAAATCTTAACTTTGAACTCAGTTTGATGCAAAGTGAATGCATTTTGAAGTTAGAAATTGTTAAAAAGATGTAATTACTTTCTGTTTTTCAAAAAATCATCACTTGTTTTTATTGTGAATATCTCGCAAACCAAATAATTTTGGATTCAAGATAAGGGGGAGAAATGCACCGTCATTTTGTGCTATCTCTAATTTTTTTAAAACACTTCACCATTACTTGTCCATTCAAAAACTTGTTGAGCATGATTATTTATTTTGATCACTAAAATATCCTTATAACATTTACCTTTTATTTATTTAATTTATTGTTTCTAGTGGCGACATCATCAATTGATATCAAAAGATAGCACAACCTTACATTACGCAACATCAGTACGCGTAGTTCCATTAATTGCAATAAACGAAACCGACGGCTCACCAAAATATCGTTTCCTTCGTCAACAAGGTTTACAACCAGCACGACAACTGCCAAGTGCACTAATTATTGGCGTCAAAAAAGGAGGAACACGAGCCTTACTAGAATTTATTAGAATTCACCCAGATGTACGTGCAGCAGGAAGCGAAGTTCACTTCTTCGACAAACACTATTCCAAGGGATTTGAATGGTATCGCAATCATATGCCCTTAACATTAGAAGGTCAAATCACTATAGAAAAATCACCTTCTTATTTTATCACCAAAGAAGCACCACGTAGAGTGCAACACATGAATCCATCCACTAAATTACTAGTAGTCGTTAGGGATCCTGTAACTCGTTCAATTTCTGATTACACTCAAGCAATTTCCAAAAAGCCAGAAATGAAACCATTCGAATACTTAGCCTTTGTAAACAATTCCGCAAAAAATGTAGTTGACACAACTTGGGGTCCTATCAAATTAGGAGTTTATGCACGCTATTTGGTGCGATGGTTAAAATGTTTTCCACTTTCACAATTTTTGTTTGTCAGTGGCGAACGTTTAATTGTAGATCCTGCAATCGAATTAAAAAGGGTTCAGGATTTTTTAGGTCTAAAACGAGTTGTGACAGAAAAACATTTTTACTTCAATTCCACCAAAGGTTTTCCGTGCTTGTTTAAGAGTGAAGGTCGTAGTTCACCTCACTGTTTGGGCAAAACAAAAGGTCGCAATCATCCACATATTAATCCCGTAGTTTTACAAAAGTTGAGAGATTTTTATAGACCTTATAACAATCGATTTTATCAAATGACTGGGATCAATTTTGGATGGACATGATTTATACAATAATAAGAAAACATCAATCTATTAGGTAGTATAAATTTTACACTCCACATTCCATTGAATGCTCAAAATAAAAGAGAAATTGCGAATTTAATATTTTTGAATGAAAACTGCAACTTTCAAAAAGTTTTGGAAATCCAAATTTTTATCAAAAAATTTTTCACTTGGTATTTCAACACTCAACATATTGGTATAAAACGGAAGTTTACAACACACGTAGTTTGGTGTAGGGGCAAAATAGTTAAACTGAGCACATGATAGTCGAGGTCTAGCCACTCCAAAAATACTTGTGCCGTGATTCAGACTCCACGTTAAGTTTAGACTGGAGACTTTTAATTCGTTAGTAACTATGAATTTATCCTAAATAAAATCATTTATCCGGAAATGCCGTAAAATACACAATTTTCCAAATGTGGCTGCAGTTTTGCGTTGTATGACTATTATTCCAAGTAATTTTAGTATAAATAAGTAAGTAATATTACTTATTCATATAACTTTTATAGCAAATTGTTAAATATTACCTATAATAATATATCAACAATGCAAACAATTTATAAGATTTTTTAGAAATGTTTTTTAGCATATTGCACAAATGGGCATCAACATCAAATCCTTATATTATGTAATAAATATGTACCTATTATGTACATACCGACGCAAAGTAATATATTAATTCATTAGACTAAGAAGTAGCTATAAGGGAAGGTATTGATATGTAATATTAACAGTAATGTCTTTATTATTTTTATCATCACCTATTGCATTTTACACCAAAAATATTAGAATACTTTTATTATTGTTATGGAATTATTTTATTTTTACATTTTATTATGTCTGCATTTCAAACGTAATTATAATGATTTTAACTAAATATTATATATCAGGTCGTTGATTTGTTGACATTTTTGTGATTATGTAATTTGGTTGTGTTCTGTTGCGATTTTAATTTTTTATGATATGTTTTAATAAATATGACTGAATAACTACAAATAAAACACAATAAAAGGTGCTAGTTAGACATAAATTGTTTTTCTTCACGTAATTATTCCAAAAATTTCAAAGCAGTGTGTGCGTTGAAAACATCACACCCTATACCAATTCTTACGGGGGATTGTGCTTATATTGCCGTCAGTGTCAACCATAGAAGTGTCAACTAGGCTATATAAATATAAAGCAGAATATTCCTCATTAAACTGACTGACGTAAAAAGTTACGCATGGTCGTAATCCCTTCGAGTAAGACCGAACAATTTCGGCCCACAAGTATAGCCACATTTTTTTCTGTTAAGTGAGACCGAAGGCCGAACAATTCAATCGAGCACCAGATGCCGCCTGTGCCAGCTAGTAGGTATAACAATAGAAATCGGTTTTATGACTTTTAGTCGTTTTCCATTGGTTCATATTTAACCTGGGTTAATTTAATCTGAGATTAAATTTAAGTTAAGGTTGCTGAAACTGGCCATAAGTATTTTAACTATTATCAGCAGTTTAAGTATTATTACCATAGTATATTACCAAGTATTATAGTACCATTTACATATTTAAAATACTGACCATATTATTTAAAATACTGACCATATTATTTAAAATACTGACCACCATCCCTGCGTTTGGGGAGAAGCTACTTTCGCTACCAAACATTTCTTTTTTTCCGTCTTTCAAGCTTCCAAACGCTTTGGCTCCCCACCAAAATGTTTGTAGCGACTGAAAGGGGCGGAGTCAACGCGTTTGGAAGCTCGAAAGAAGGAAAAAAAGAAATGTTTGGTAGCGTTAGTAGTGTCTCCCCGAACGCAAGGATTATTTAAATTACTGACAAAATTTATTTACATAAAATACTGACCAAATTATTTAAAATGCCGACTATTTATTTAAAACACTGACAGTTTTTATACTGACCATTTAATTAAAATACTGACCAAATAAATACAAGCTATAGAATAATGTAAAAGAAAGAATAGGAAGAATTTAATTTCATGGTGGGCTAAAATAGCAACTTCAACACCTACAAGTAAAAATAAAAATAAAGAGGATTTGATTCTAAAAAGTGCAAGAAAAATGTAAAAGGAAAATATTAAAATGAATCATTTTCAAAAACCTTTTTATTAATTTTTAAAAAACAGTAACAATGTGAATTTCTTTGAAAGGAAATACTATTATTTATTGTTTTCTTCAAAGTATACAAGTATAATCAATGATTGTGTATTGACTCCCTCTATGCTCTCTTTCTCTCTATGTTCTCTTTGGTGTAATGTATTTGTTGTACTTAATTGGTATGTCCTACCGAATTCAATTTTAAAAACTTAACTCTTATTGCTTTAAAATAAATAAGTTTTTAGCTCGTAAAATTAATAATAAATAAAAAATCTGATTTTATTTGTGTCAGTTACTTCTAGAATATTTTAAAATTTTATTTATTATTATTACTTTATTTCCTAAAAATCAAAATCGTTTCCGACTGATTCATTTACACCTAAATATTATGTTAAGTTCAGTCATATTAAATTCGGCAATTCAACATTTCCAAAACAAAAGTAACTAGCAGCTTCGGACTCTGCAAAGCTTACAAGTGATGGTAATTCCTCATTTAAAAATCCAATATTGGAAGGTAACACCTGGCTTTCTCTGAAAAATAAAATAAAATAACATTTTTCTGTTAGATACAATACACCAAATTGGATGCTTACAGTATGTAAAGATTTAATTTTGATGTATTTGAATTTAAAGGAACAAAAACTTCATGATCAGGTTCAACTACTCCCGTTGGTTTAAATTTTTTAGGACCTCTTTCTTGTAACTTCATAAAAATATCTTTTAAATTTTCACCAGAAGATGAACATTCCATTTTACCTGTCTTTTGTTTATCTAAACCTTTTTTTAATTTACATCTCGGTGGCTTAAGTGTTAAAGTTTTTGCTTCATTTAATAATTTAATTTTTTTTGATAACTGTTCCACTCTTGGTAAATGTGGGACTATACGAAAACCTTCCATAGCTATTTTTTTAAATGCTAGATACCTTTGTAACGAAAATTTTGATTTACCAAGTAAAATATCGTAAGCTTCTTGGATACTTAATGGAACTTGGTTTTGCAGCAATTCAAGTCGATTCTGCAATTAAATTTTATGTAAGATCAAAATAGTTGTAGAATACAAACAACTAACCGTTTCTAACAAAAACAGTGCCTCTTCCGGGTGAAGAAATTTTCCATTTTTATTAGCAAAGCCAAAATTACTTAAAGACCCTACAATTTTGGTTACTTCTGCCAAATTTTGTTCAGTTACCCAATTTGCTATTGATCGTGCACACCTTCTGTCGACACGTTCATAACTAAGAGGACGTTCTATGGCTTCCAACGAATTATTCACCAATTCTTGATCATGTTCTTTCTCATGAGGTAAAAACAGTTTAATGCCAGTCGACTCGAATTTCTTAACCGGGTTTTGATGATTGTTTATCAAAGTTACAGCCCTTAAATTTTGAGGTTATGTTATTTAAGCATTAAGTTTTCAATATAAAAATTACAAGAGGTTTACGAAAGAGGGTTTTATTTAAATCATCCAGTTGGAAATATTTACCATTGTTTTATATTGATGTTGTCTCTTGGAGTTGAAGTAGATTCTTCTTCCATTGCACAGTAAACATAAACCACAAATAAGTAACCAATAAATTCTAGTAATATTAGGAGTAATAATTATTATTGAGTTTTGAAAACGAAAAATGTTTAGAACAACCTTTTGCACTACCGTTTTTCGGAAACAACAAATAAATTCTTTCTAATACAATCTACAGGATGTTTCCAAAATTTCGGGCACCACTGCGGTATATTGCGACAAGTGGCACCAAAATATGCCAAAATATAAATACTGTAGAAGCACAAGCAAGATCTTATCTATCCGTTATATACCCCTTAGACCATTAAACCCTGATTTAAACTTTTTTAAATGGTATAAGATGTGCCCACCACTGACGGAGAGAGACATAGTAATCTAGAATCTCAGTAATCCATTCAGGTGCGTCAGTGTTTGACAATAACGACTAACCCTGAGTTCGGGGAGAAGCTACTTTCGCTACCAAACATTTTTTATTTTTGACGTCTTTTATTGGTTGGAAAGAATGACCGAATAATTTCATTGGTTTCAAAATACGCGTCATTGGAAATCATTCAAATTATGGCGGAAACAAAACTTCATTTACAGCACTTGAAATTTAAACAATTTTAAACAACTATTAAATATTGCTATTTTATCTGTGTTATGACTATAGTCTGTTTTTTTAAAGAAACGAGTAAAAAATTTCTATTCCACGTGGATAACGTGAATGTTAACCAATGAACTTGGTTGAAATTAAATTTCAAGCAAGGTTGAACCCTATTCAAGGTTGAAATTAAATTTCAACCAAGTTCATTGGTTAACATTCACGTTATCCACGTGGAATAGAAATTTTTTACTCGTATCTTTAAAAAAACAGACTTGATAACATATTTTAAATTTTAATTAATTGTGTGTTTTGATACAAAATTGCTAATTAATAAAATTAGAATGTTAATCCGTTATCAAAACCAATTAAAAGTTATATAATAACTTCATGACCTTCGGAAAATTCCCCTTTTTATTAAAAAAAATTATTGCTGTATCTATAACCAATTATTATGAGCTGTAATTAAAGTTTTGGAACAGTCTTTAATATCGAACCCTTAATTATAATTCTGAAAGAGTAAAGCTGATTTCAAAATTACAAATGTAGTTTAGATTGGAATAAATTCAGATTTGTTAATTCTAATTCAATTTAGTCAATTGTATTTAAACTTATGTTATGTATAATGATTAAGAGCGCGCTGCAAATTTTGATGCAAAAAATGTTTCAACAGATGGCGTACCCTAAAATATTAATCTTTTATAGTTATCTTTTCACCAAAACAGAATTCCAATAATTTATAAAAGTCATATGAATAAACGATAACTAAGCTAGGCAATAAGGAAGTTTGAGCTTCCAATGTTGAATATTTACAAGTATATTCCAAAAAGATATGCACATGTGAAAATATTGAATATATTTAAAAATATTGATCTTTGAAAGCTCAAACTTCCTTATTGCCTAGCTTAGTTATCGTTTATTCATATGACTTTTATAAATTACTAGAATTCTGTTTTGGTGAAAAGATAACTATAAAAGATTAATATTTTAGGGCACGCCATCTGTCGAAACATGTTTTTGCATCAAAATTTGCGCGCGCTCTTAATGAATGATACAGCCAGTGGCTGTTTTAGCACTTTTGAGGTCCCCCCTCTAAATATTTTCACTACTCCTACAGCAATGAACAAAACATCACAGCTTTAGCATAGTTTTTCATTTCCCATTACAAAAAGTGATGCAATTTTAGTACATATTTTTGCTACATTTTAATTAAAAAATCCTGCAGGTTGTATTTTTGGATTAGTCTTGATAACACCAAAAAGTGACGGTGCTTTATTTAATAGATGATAATATGTCCAAATGGAATAATATTTTTCCAAGTTTTTCGAAAAAAGAAAAATATTTGGGGTTGTACAATAAAATAACGAATTTATAAAGAAAAATTTATTTTGCACACAAATATATTATTTCCAAGAAGCATTTCCTTATAAATTTTTACATCATGATGAAAATAACTTAAATTTTGATCGGCAATAAAATATTTTTTTTCAATTATTTGGGAACAATGATTTCTAGATTGGTTTTCATTTATTAAAATATAAAAAATTTCAATTACAAAAATTATAGTTTAACTAACACAAGGTGAGGCACATTTCCAAAAAAGACCAAATTTTGAAAGAATCAAGTAAAAAAATTTACATCACTATCATCAATAACAAGTTACAAAAAAGTTGTGGTTTCCTATTTAACAAGGTAAAATACATTTACAAAATAAATTAAAAATTACTTAAATAATTAGATTTATTATAAAATGAATAGAAGTCAAAATTACAATTATGTGATTCTCAGATGAATATTAAACAACAATAAATCTTTGAATAATTAAAAAAATACCATCTTCCACAGTTAAACTTGTAAGATTTTCAAAAAAAACATTATGCACAAATTATCACAACAGAATAAAAAGTATGCTTAAAATTTTGGTTCTTGTGTTATCGGTCAACTTGTAACAATTAGATATAGTATAACAAATTTGCTGAAGTAAAACGGGGATATTTTTTAAATCGTTCATTCGATCAACAATAAACCACACAGTTCACTTAAAAAAAAGCGTGACAGAACAAGAAATTATCATTCCCATTCTGTAGTACCTGGTGGCTTAGAAGTTAAGTCATATAAAACCCTTGAAATACCTGGTACATTTAAAACATCGGTCACAATTCGTTGAACAACCTGCAAATATACCAAAAACAAATTAATATTATTATAAAACAAAAAAGAGCTATCACAACTCACATCGAAAGGAATGTCTTTTCCAGGTACTGCAGGCACACCTGTCATAAAATCTTGAGTACAAAATGGTCGTATAACTATTGAACGTTGGCAAGAAGGAATTCTAAGCGCCTGATCTCTATCAAAGTGTAGCGGCAGCAAAATTACTGGCATCTGGCTTATTGCATTCACGTGACCACTGCTGTGTAAAGCCTGAAAAATATTTTCACCGTAAGCAATTGCTGTTCATCAAAATTGAATGATAAAATTTTTATTTTAAATTTAGTGAATGTAAATTGAAATGTAGCTCTCCGTAAAAATCTCCAATACAAAGAAGTGTTCTTCCAATTTTATTATTTAATCTAGGAGAGCAGTATCAGCAATATCTAAACCTAACAAGAATACCACTTTCTAAACTCTCCACCTTCGATCGTAATGTAGTAGCAAAATACACAAATCTAATGAAGTTGGGGAAACACCTGATGTAATTAAAAAGATTAGCAACAGATATCGCTACTAAATTGCTAATATAAACCAACACCCTCATAAGGTTTGTGTATCTGCTACTATATGACCAAAGTTTACATTTAAAATTAAAGTAAAAAAAAACTTACCGAAGTTGCCACATCGTCTGCTTGCCTAAGTTGACTTAAAACATTTGAGGTTAAATATGTTGGAGTGAGATCAGGAATAAATTCCTTAACAAGTCCACCAAATACATAACAAACCCTATTAACATTGTGACAAATACGAGGTATAAGGCGTGAAAGGAACATTAAATCGTCCCAATCAGGGTCTTGCTCACTAGAAATACCAACCACATAACTATAAGATCTACAGTCGCCTTGAACACCCACACTTCTAATTGGCAATAAAGTCGCCGACAGTTTTTGTTTCTTCGAAATTCTTTTCAAGATTGTCCTGAACAAAAAGATCCTGATTTAATCTGTACATAATGAATTACACGAAGATTTTTTATTGAACAAAAATTAAAAGTTGTTCAATAAAAAACTCAATGTAGTGTAGTATACTCAATATTTTAATACCTAAGCATTTAATTAGGTTGGCATTGATAAAATTATTTTAAATTTAAAATTACCAAGTTTTAAGTAAATCAAATTAAAATTATTTCTTAGGCATTCAGCAATAGGCTATTCTTAAAGATGTGCATATTGATTATTTAATCACAAAGTTATTTCATAACAATTTTTGCATATGCTTAAGAACACCCTGTATATAACAAAATGTATTTACCTTTCATCATCACTTGTGACTGCTTCAACTCGGTTGAGAAGGGCGTGTTTTTTCTGTAACATTTGATCAAATTCAGCAATGATTTTGACTAAAACTTGTGTTTCAGAGAAGTCCCTTTCCATGAAGGGCTCCTCGGCACATAGCACTCGAATAGCCAAACCCGGACCCGGAAATGGATGCCTCATTACTAAATCGCTAGGTAATCCTAAATCTTTTCCTAAACTTCTCACTTCATCCTTATGAAAATCTTTCAATGGTTCGACAACGCGTCCGTCGATTCGCAACTTTCTGATAAGCTCTGAATCATTGTGATGAGTTTTAATAGTGTCGGCCTTACTGGAAACTAAAGTGGATGCAGATTCAATTAAATCTGGCCTTAAGGTACCCTGTGCTAACAAAACTTCTTCAGGTTTTAAATTTAATTCTGATATAATTTCGTCAGTGATCTTTACAAAGACGTCCCCAATAATCTTACGTTTTTCTTCGGGATCAGAAATCATGCATAACATTTTTGTAATTCGAGTTCGCAAGTTAGGTTCATTCTTATCCAGCGGAACGATTGTAGTTCCTTCTAAAAACGTTGAACTTGCATTAATAACCTTTAAATTAAGTCCAAGTTTCTGTAAAGATGCTAAGACTTTCGTGCTTTCTTGTTTTCTCATAAATCCGTTATCGACATGAATGGCTATAATTTGATCGGAAGATAAAGCTTTATGTAACAATGCCGCACAAACTGTGCTATCTACACCACCACTAACTAAAAGAATCACTTTATTTGTTCCTATTGTTTGTTTTATGTATTTTATACACTCTGCTTCACGTCCCTGCATTGTATAATTTCCTGTTAATCCGACTATATCAAATAAGAAATTTTTTAGCATAGTTTTTCCGTTTATAGTTAGATCTACTTCGGGGTGAAATTGTAATCCATAAAAGCGCAGTTTTTCATTATATATTCCTGCACACAGCGTACTACTTTGTGCTATGGCTCTAAAATTATCTGCTACTTTATCAATTGAATCGCCGTGCGTTAGAAGAACAGTTTGAATTTTATCTAAACCTCTGAAAATACAAAAAAACATTGAAAATTAATTCCAAGTGAAAAACAATATATTATATCTATTTTAACCCTCATAAACTTGTAAGAAATCTGTTGGGTAAATCACCCTATTTAAATATAATTAAGTTAAAACCAGGTTCCTTTCAAGTCTGCTCCTAATGTGGTTACAAGTTATTAAATTGCTTTGAACTTTGAAGTTCCTGGAGAGTGGTTTATTGTTAAGATTTTCGTGCAATTTAATTCATTTGTAAAAATATTACAAATTTAAATAAATAGTTTGAACAGCAGCATCACTTAGGGGATGCCCTGGCTGCAAGCTTTATTAAATTTAGATGACTCTCGACTATTTTCTACAAAAATAAAACGAAGATGAAATCAATTTACGTTGAATTTGAAATCGAATTGTTTAATTTAATACATTTATTTAAGGATAACATCTTTTTATAATTTTACATACAAACATGACATCTAGGAACGACTCCACTCCTTGAATACGGCAACATGAGATAAATTCATGATGCAGATAAACCCACCAAGACCGAATTACAAGTCAGCAGTTTTCTACTTTGCTGACTAAACGACATACTAGTAGGATGATAGTTAAATGTAGTATTCTAAACACGGAACAGATACATTTGGAAATAACCGGGATTTGAACCTATAACCTGTAGCCCTATGACTCCACTTCCTAACCACTACACTAAATTCAGGGTTGCCACAGAGTTCTAAGTGAGTGAATAGTGTATAGCTTAACGATCAGAAAGTTTTGCTTTTTTACTAAAAAAGTTTGTATCAATTTATTTACAGTTGTTCTTTATTGCATTTTTACACTTTTCACCTCTTTTAAATGACTCTTACATTTACTACTAAAGATTCAAGACTACAAATAAAAACCATAATTTATTGTTTTAGAAAAAAAAGAGTAAAAGTACAAAAATTGTAACGCGTGAAATGATTAACGAGATTCCTAGTATCAAAAAGCATGACGTTAAATTTTGCATAAAATTTACATGTAGTAAATTTTTATAAAAATATTAAGCACCGTTGCATACAGCAAATTTACCAGTAATTTTGTGCTAAATTTTTATGTAAAATATTTTGAAGATGTTCTAAATTTGGAGGTAAATGTGCGCAGACATTTTTCCATCTAGAGTCCGCCCAAGTTTGGAGCCCACTAGGGCCCGGGTCCCAAAGGAGCCCAGCACAGAGAAAATTCTATGTTTAAAAAATACCACAATCCCATTGGTACTTGCTAGCTTCTACCTAAGCAAGGCAAGACAAGAACCTCGATGTGAACACCGCTTTACCTCTTTCTTATGTTTTCGTGAAATTTTTTTTGAATGAATATTTTAAACCTATTCCGTAATTTAACTTGTCGATTCCCTCGCCTACATATACTCTGAGCAACATGCGTCGACAAATTTTAAAATTCTATTCATTGCATTTTTAAATTTATGAAAAAATTAAATTTTTGTGAGTGAAATCGTAAAAGAAGTGAATTTTTCTTAAAAAAAGTGTATCTGTGGCAACCTTGTAAACTACCTAAAGAACCAATATTTTTCGTTTAATATTGCGTTTATATAATATTTCGTATTTTTATTCTGATTTATCGATTGCATTTGTGTTCGTTTAGCTGTATACGATTGTTCCAACAAGATTTGTTTATAAAATTACATAATAATTAGAAAGTCAGGTTAGTTTCACCTTACAATACAGTCTGAAATGGATTTCCTTTCCAAATTTGAAAATTACTCTCCAATCCAAATGATCATAACAAGCAACCTACTCATAGAACTATTAGGCTACCTCTCGATCCAATAAAATCAGAAGCCCCATCCATTTCATGACCATTCAACCCTAGTCAAATTTATTGGAACTGAAATTCTTGCCTCCTTGTGCTCTAATAATATTTAAACAAGTCATGGACCAGCAATATGCCGATCTAACTTCGGACCGGCTAATTGACCGATAGATATAACCGATCTCTAGTGCTGTTTACGATTAAAGTATCTACCTTAGAATGCAATAGAATGTGAACAAGAATTTAAGGGACAATTTATTATTAAATTAGAATAATTAATATGTCAAATAATATTCTTATTTAATATTTATGTCAAATTGTTTTTAACCGTACTTGGATGACTTTCAAAAATAATACTTAGCTCCAAAAATAAGAAAAAATACTCACTTAAATAAGAGGCATTTTGTGTCTATTTCTATATTAAATTGACCATCTTCACGACCATCCTTCCTAATAACAGTGCCACCAAATTCCTTATTCAAAATTTGCATACCATAACAAATACCTTAAAATAAAGAAACATCAAGTTCATGTAAAATTGGTAAAATAATTGAAGAAAATACCTAAAACTGGCAACCCTATCCTAAAAATATCTGCATCATATCTTGGTGCATCCTCAGCGTAAACAGAACTGGGTCCGCCCGAAATAATAATAGCTTTGTAACCATTTTCTTGGATAGTAAAAGCAGGTGTATCCAATGGTAAAATATCAGATTCGACACACAATTCTCGCACTTTTCGATCTATCACTTTACCATATTGTGAACCTGCATCCAAAATGACTACCCTTTCGGGGTTAGGAGATCCATTTGTGTTCATGTAGTAACTTTCTGGACTAAAATTGGGCATACTCCAACAACACTGAAACATTTAATTTCTTAATTTAGTGTTACTTAATTTGATATGATGTAAATTTGATTCCATTATCAAATGCAAAACATACAAAAAAACATAATGGTATTTCGGCAAGAGCCAAAAGATCAAAGGTTAGCAAAAACATTGAGATTTTAATAAAATAATGATGACACTTTTTAAAAATAAAATTACCAAGCTACGAAAGTAATTTTCAAAACAACTCATCCCCCGAAATTGTGAATAAAATATATTGGTATCAATTAATAGTTTGTTGTAGATACCTCTTAAAAAACTAGCAAAATAGTTGGTACACCTTTAAATCAGACAATAAAAACACAACATCTTGCACACACATTATACCTATATATATATATTATCTTTATAAGCAACGCAAAGCTACCGAGTTACAACAGTATTCTATATTTAACATGAAGGTGAATGTGCAAATTTAAATGGAAACCATTTGAAAATATTGTGTTTGTGATATTTTAATATTTATTATTATAAAAATGCAGTGTCAACATAAAAACATTATATTAAAAAAAAATAATTCCTATTTTTAAGGCTTTCCAACAAAATTTGTGCAAGTAATTTAACCTCAAAGTGTTGATAGCCAGACACGGTTATTTATTGTAAATAATGTTATTTTCCGTATTTTCAGATTTAGTAAATGAAGAGCACGTTTTTTATATGGACTGTACTATTTCCATGATGTCAATTTCTTCATTAATTATTAATACACCTAATCTACACAACCAAGTAATCGGAGAAATTTAAGGTAAAACTGGATCAATTTGACACATTTTTGAAAATAGAAAAAAGTAAATTTCCTATTAAATATCCACTTCGTGACTGATGTAAGTTACTGACCTACAACATGATTAATGCGGAAAAGTCAGATACGGTATGCATAATTCTTACAATGGAAACGATAATCACGAACACAAAATTGAGTACATTTTCCTAAAATATAATTAAATACTAACCTTAATAATTGTGATTAATAATCAATGGAAATTAAGAAATAAATCTGTTGGCGTGTGTCAGTCACATCACATTTATCCAACGAGGAACAGCAATTGAGGTGACGATGTTCACCGGCAAATTTTAATCAACGCACGAAACGTAAGATGGCAGTGACGACAACTTCCTGAGAGGAACCACAAATTCTGAATACACACGTGATGCAATCACGTTACATTATTGTTATGTAATTTAATTCAAAATTTAATTGGAAATATATTCATAATTCGCAAACATTTATCAAAATTTTTATTACGATTATTTCGTCCTGTATTTCATCATCAGAATATCATCTGTCATTTATTAAAAAATTAATTATTGCAGTTGTAAAAAAACGCTTTCAAATTTGATAAATTATAAAAAACCACAGTTTTTATTTTTCTCTTTTATTTTGGCAAGAGACATCTATGAACGTTTAGGCGTACGCTATAATTATACCTCTTCCTTTTCAAACATGGAAGTTTCCTGTGCAAATCATAGTTGGTACAAGAAAGGGAAGGAAACTGTTCCTTGACATTACCAGTGGCGTAACTATAACAAATTTAACATAGGCTTCTCTACGTATTACAAATACCTCAAAATATTACAAAGAACTTCCTTTGCGCCAAAATATTATACTAATAAAATTGAGTGAGTAGATACTTACTGCCCAAAAAAATATTATGTGCAAACCTTACTAAAATTAAAATGTTACAATGTCCTTTAGCGATGTGACATGTAGTTAAAAGTTTCCATTTTAAGACGGGCAAAAAAGTCCTTGAGAGTATATTTTGATCTTCAACTTCGCAAATTTGGACTTTTTGTTGTTATAATATGTGACTTTGAATGTCTCCCATAACAAGATTTTGCTTGGTACTGCTCGACGCGTTACTTCAGTTGCTTTTCTGCTCTTTAGCCGTATTCGATAATTTAATAATATTTAAATGAGTTCCGTTGGGGTGTAGCAAGCAAGCATTATAGCCTTTCACACTCAAATGTCTAAAGTAATAGCGTATCTACAGGAAATTGCAGATAACATACTCCCACCAGAGCTGGAGACGAAGAACCGGAAGCTAGATTGAAAAATTGAAAGCTTAGAGAGGGCACGCCCTCACCGATCTTATCTGTTACTCCCGTTTTACATTGAGAAAATTCCACCACACGGAATAATTTCAAACTCCATTTTGGACGTAATGTTGTTAGTGATGATGGCGCTACCAACGGTAATGTAAAACGCGAATGGGATACAGGAAAATAAATTGACTCTAGCAAGGGTGCAGTATATCTCCGACACAATTTAACATTTACATGGAAGATCAATGGAAGGAACAGATACATTGCTACACAATAAATTTGAATAACCGTGATTTTGTAATAACCATGCTCTTTACTAAATGATCAGACACCAAGACACCAATTAAAATACCCAGCACTCAGCATAACATACTTGAAAGTTGCACGATTATCAAGGAAAATGAGAGATGATTTCAGAGTGCTTAATTGCGATTCCTACGCGGAGTATCATAATTCCAAGGGATAGATCGAAAATGAAATACTAATATATTAACAAATGAATTGAACATCTACAGCATCAACGAAAAAATAAAAGATTACAGAATATAATGGAAAAGGCACATCGATAGAATGGATTAGCCTTTGTATTTTGTATTTCTAATATTCTAGAATATTCTAAATGACCTGAACTAAAACTATTTTATCTCTTTCTCTCATAACAATATTTATTATAGCGCTATCCTACTTCGTTACATAGTAACTAGACCTAAATTTTTGGCTCAAAATTACGAGGCGCTTTACGAATTTTTTTATACCTGTAACTCATAAAAGATAACTGTCAATGTAACTGTCTCTGTCTGTCTCTGTAACCCTGACAAAGTTTCTGTCATATCGTTGGTTGCTTTGAAAAAATCGATTAATTAATTTTCAATAAATCTCTGAAGATATATTCCTTTTAGCAATCTTAACCAATATGAATGAAGAAAGCTTACATCATTAACAAAATTCTTGATTCTGATTTGCTAAAATTTTAATAAGCATTGTGTTTATATCTACCTGTAGTAGGTATCTACTATTAAAAGTACAATATAGTATTTCAATTTAATGAATTGTTAAAATTAAAAGTAATTGAAAAATGGTAAAAAAAGACAATTTTTATGAAGACCACGTGGTATATACGAGCTTTGCAAATTTCCTATAACAGAGACTCTGGCAGGGCTCTGCCGCAGAGTTTTTGCAGGGCCTTGCAAATTACCTGTAACAGGGACTCTGGCAGGGCTCTGCCGCAGAGTTTTTGCAGGGCCTTGCAAATTACCTGTAACAGGGACTCTGCCAGGGCTCTGCCACAGATTTCTTGCAGGGCCCTGCAAATTATTTTCAACAGAGACCTACCAGGGCTCTACCAGAGTTAATTTTCAGGGCTCTGCAAATAATCCGTTACAAATACCTGCCAGGTATCTGTAAGAGCTCTGTCAAAAAAACCCTGTTATAACCCCCTGGCAGATATTTGCTAGGGCCCTAGCAGAGACATTTAAATTTCAGCAGGGAAAAATGTTACTTGGGAGATGTGTGGGCCGCCCGAGAAAGCGATGGGGCAATTAATTTGAGTGACGTAATAGAGCACCGGTCTAAAGGCTGCAGATTATGATGTGTTAAAAAAATCTGACTATCGTATGGATATGGCTTTTATTACCTTTTTTTGGTACATTATGTCAAGGTCATTGCCTTGCAGCTAACTCAGTTGGAAGCGAATGCGGGGTACCGGGTTCAAACCTGGGGAGAGTCAAACTTTCCTATGACCAAGTCTCCGTGCTTCGGAGGACATGTTAAGCTGTCGGTCCCCCTAAGTTGACGAATTGCCCCCGTTAACAAAAACAACAGGGCTATAGACACATCTGAAGGTTAGCCTAGCAAGCTGCTACTGGATGTAAAACAATTATAGTCCAAAAATCGATATGCGAACTACTCACCAACCCGAATGGCCAGCGTGGTGAGTTATGGGCAAAACCTTCATTACTGAAGAGGCGTATGGTCCAGGAGTGGACTAGGGTAAACTGAAGAGAGAGATGTCAAGATCAGTTAAACAGCTTTTGGGAAATGTTCATTTGAAACAATAGTTTAACAACAACAAATTTACCATGAGATTTTTGATTCTGGATTTAAAATAGAGGGTGAGATAAATCGACACACACTCAGAGCTCTAAAGGGCACACAATCTCTAATTAAAATAGTCCCCAGTCCAGTCGCTTATCAAGCCATTCCAGCCGGAGAATAAACTTAAGGATCCTGGCAGGTGGGGTGACGTTGATTCCGGCCATGTTAGACCAGAAATCCTCCAAAAAACGGAGATCTTCTCATTCTCATCAAAGTCGGGTATGATGCAGTAATAAAGTACATGCTCAGATGATTTGTCATCTTTATTACATCAAAAGCATACAGGGTTATCTACAATACCAAGCGTGTTTTTCTTTAATCTGCAGTGTCCAGTTGAGATCCCTGATATTATCCGTAGAATATCTCTGGACAGCTTTAGATGATATTTTGTAGGGTGCATGCATTACTGCTCTTGCCTTGTTACATGCAGTGCTATTTTCCAACCATAGAGAGCAGTTCTAGAGTATGATCTTTTAGGAGAATATCTAGACTTTTAAGCAGGACAGCAAGGAAGACCATTTCAACCCTTTCTTGTCAACTTATCAACCATTTCTCTCATTTACCCTCGTTGCCTTGATGTCCTTTAACCCAGTAGAGAGCAAGGCCATATTGGGTGGATATTTCATTCTGCTTTAAGATTCAATCAAGCTCTAGACCAAAGCACCAAAGATGATTTCATGACTAACAAAATCTATATGAAATAGGTATCAATATAATTTTTTTAATTGAAAGCTTATTAATGGAATTAATGATGGAATATAACATCATTTAAATATCCATCACGTTGAGCACTTGCATGAATAATTCGTTGAACTCAATTTTTTATGACTATTTCATATAAACAAATAAGCACAGCACAGCTTTTCATGGTTACAGAGTTTCTTAGAGGCGAGGCCTCCATCATCTCTTTTAACAGAGGACCATCGCGGTGATTACTAACTGACCAACTAATTAAAATTAGCTAGTCAAGTGGTGATCGAGGGCAAGGCTTAAACGCACTCGAAGTTTTGCTGACAAACGCGAGTGGCATTTAAACAGCCTTCGGGGTGAAAAAGTTTATTTTCGTCTTGAGCGAAAATAAAATATTTTCTTTTCTGCAAAATTTCGCTAACGTCTTGGTACTAGTATTGCTAGTAATGCTATAGTGCGTGTGGGTCCGGTTCACAGAACAAGTAGTTGCTGCTCCCCATATATTCAGCCCTTACCATGGAGGCTGGTCTAGGTCGTAGCTGGTGCATTATTCTTATTGTCTCAACGGGTGTGGCTCATTTAATCCACCTGCACTGAAACAAACTAGCTTATTGTACCCCGTTCCATGGTGAGATCTTAGATGGATTGTGAGGTAGAGACCTATCAGATAGATCTCGATGACTACCTCGGTCACCAACAGTGTGGATGTCCTCTGGAAGGCCGAGCTTTAAGAAATTCTGTTCGGTTCGGCTTGCGTTGCCTCCCGTTCGATGTCACCCACCCCTCGGTTCGGACACGAGCCTGAATGTGTAGGTCCGCCTACGTTCCCCGCCACCTGATAATGTAGGTCTACCCAGGCCCCCCGCCTCCCAGATCGCATCGACCCTGCAGGTGGTAAGACATGCTGGTGCATTAAGTTTTAATTACAAAAATAACGTTTCAGCATTGACCGTCATAAACAAATATGTTAATCAACAAAATAGTCGTATTTGTTCTGTATCTGAAAGAGATGTGGTTTCAATAGTATGGTGCCACATGTCACACTGCTAATACAATAACAATTGACTCATTGAAGTAAAAGTTTGATGAACAAATTATTTCAAGAAATGGTTCTATGAACTGGCTATCAAGATTTTGTTATTTAACGCCTTTAGACTTCTTTTTTTGGGCAATGCTAGCTAAACCATTAGTTTATGCCAACAAACCGCGAACATTAAATGCCCTAAAGAACCAATTCGTAACATTAATGTTATACGAGATGATTTATGCGAACGCTCATGTGGTGAACATTTAAATGATGTTATATTATAATCATTAATGCCATTGAATAAACTTTTAGATCGAATTCGGCAGGAAAAATCTTTAGACTTGACCCACTACTCTTTTTAGAGCCATCTTAATATTGACGTTGGTCTCATTTAATTCCAAAAGTATGATATATTTCATCACATCATTCTCTTGCACATGAACATCAAGTGGTGGGAGTGGGAGGCAGAGAAGTGCCTCGAGTACTACAAGTAAGGATCTTAGCACAGTCACAGGCAGACAGATCGATCTCTGAATCTGGTGCAAAAAGATGATGCCTTTGTTACTTGCTTGGTCCTGGGCCCCCATTAAAAGACACCGTAGCGTAGCAAAACATAGGTCTCATAATGGTAGTATAGAACTAAAATGTGATTTTTGGAGAAAGTTTCCATGACCATTCCATTGTTTCCGACATTGCAGAAAGACATCCTTGCTTTATCTATTTTATACTGCATATGTTTTGCCAATTTCAGATATTTGTCAAGAGTTATTCCCATATACTTGATTTCCTCAGCAAGTTTTAGGGAAATACCTGGAAAGCTGGCCATTACCATGGCCTGAAACTTTTTCATTTTGGTGAATAAGTTCTACCTTTGCCAAATTAACACCCGCATCAAGCTAGCGCCGCCACTTTCGCAAAACCTAAAAAAAATATGTTGAGAATTTGTTGCTAATTAGTTGCGGCAATCGAGAATTTGTTGCTCTTACCGTTCGCGAATTACAACCATTTAAGCTAAGTTGATATCAACCTAGCGCCGCCACCACTCAAAAATTTACTAAAGTAAAAAAATAAGTATATGGGAATTTGTTGCTAATTAGTTGCGGCAATCGCTAATTTGTTGCTCTTACCGTTCGATAGTTACAGCCATTTAAGTGGTGGCGCACATGACGAGCATGAATGGATTAACGAGATTCCATCTGGATTAACGAAAGTATTAACGAGATTCTAATTTGTTGCTAATTAGTTGCGGCATAGCTGCGGCATGAATGCAAATGAGCGAAGTTGCTATTTTATCTAAGAATAGTAACGAACAGATGGAAAACCAAATTTTGATTAGAAAGTCTCGTCGATGTGCAGGACCATGTAATAATGGTTTTGAAGAAGTCAAAATTTCAAAGACAGGTAAAGTATTACTATTATAATGTGGTTACAAATTATTAATTTTATCATTTTAGGTCCCTTTATTGCCTTTGAAATGTATAAAGTAAACAGCCCTGCGGAATCCCCTGAAATAGAATTGGACAAAATTCAAAAAAAAATAAAATATTCATTTATGGATAACGATTATCACCTCAGGGCGGTGGTACATTTCCAAGCTCCATCAAATTTAACCGAAAACCAAAAGAAAACACTGATAGGTCATTATTATGCCATTTCTTGTAGAAATGATATGTCCTGGATAAAATTGGATGATTGCAAATCCAATTCAGAAAAGATAGACGTGAGGACAAAAATTAATCCATCAATCATATTATATTCTTTGTAATACCATTATTTTACATGTTTTATTGTTATTATTGTTTTATTGTTATTTATTGTTATGTTATTAAAATATCGTATAATAATTACTAGGTTGTAATCAATAGTTTTATGCAGTTGCAGAATATTTGATCAAAATTTATTTTTTATCCAAAAATTTAGATCAAAAATCACTCCTAAACCAAATCGTCGGAAATTAAAGACAACTTTTGGTTTAGAATTTTTTCATTATTTTTCCTGGCTTTACTAGGTTTTAATCAATGGTTTTATGCAGTTGCCGAATATGTGAACAAACTTTATTTTTCATCCAAAAATTTAAATCAAAAATCGCTCCATAACCAAATAATCGGAAATTAAAGACAACTATGGTTTAGAATTTTTTCATTATTTTTCCTGGCTTTACTAGGTTGTAATCAATAGTTTTATGCACTTGCAGAATATTGGAACAAACTTTATTTTTTATCCAAAAATTTAAATCAAAAATCGCTCCGAAACCAAATCATTGGAAATTAAAGAAAACTTTTGGTTTAGAATTTTTTCATTATTTTTCCTTGCTTTATGTATAAAATTGACAATTTTTAGTTTTCATCATTTTGCCTAAAACAAATAAGATTTTGATTGGAAATTTCCACGAATATCTGCTTTTATAAATTGTGACCTTATTTGGCCGGTTAGGAAAAATTTGTATATAAACGATATTGAAAAGCGTTAAAAACTATATACGAATCTACTTTTGGTTTTCTAAATTTTCTTTTCGCTTTGTCGTGGCGCGATCGTTTAGCGGAAAATTGTCAAAAGCTTTGACCGCCCGTAGCGCCCTTATTTACCGGCCGATATTTAATCTTCCAGTTGGATCGGATGCGTCTCGCCGCGATTTATAGAAACTCTTTGATGATCGACTTACCCATCTCCATCGGGAAAGGCGTAAAATGCAGTTTTACATAATTTCCTAAGAGTCCCCCCTTCTTTAAAAAAATCTTCAAAAACTAAAATTTTGAAAAAAAAATTTTGTTTTTATTGACGGAATCCCTCGGCCTTGCAAATACAAATCGTAAATATCCAATAGAATTTTTTCAAAAAAAACTTCCTTTCGCTATAAATTCGCTTTTTTGTCGAACTTTGAATTAAAAAAACATAATTTTTTGAAATCATTAAATATTATCCTGGATTCGGCTAAATTTCATAATTATAAATTAAAACCGATCAGACGACGATTTCGACGTCCCGTCCGCATTATTTAGATGTGTTAATATGCAAAAGAAATTTTCAAAAGTTTTAGATTACGGTAAATTAAATTTTTTTCCTATCAAATACTTATTCCACCTCGCGTATATAAATCGAAAATGTGAAACAACATTTTTTCGAAAAATTCTTCCTTTATGTATAAAATTGACATTTTTCAGTTCTCATCATTTTGCCCAAAACAAGTAAGATTTTGATTGGAAATTTCCATGAATTTCTGTTTTTATAAGTTGTGACCTTATTTGGCCGGTTAGGAAAAATTTGTATATATACGATATTGAAAAGCGTTAAAAGCTCTATACAAATCTGCTTTTGATTTTTCAAATTTTTTCTCCGCTTTATCGTGAGGCGATCGTTTAGCGGAAAATTGTCAATAACCTTTGACCGCTCTTAGCGCCCTTATTTACCGGCCGATGTTTAATCTTCCAGTTGGATCAAATGCGTCTCGAAAAGCTCCAAAGAAACTCTTCTCCTGTGGACTTCTGTATCTCCATCGGGAAAGGCGTAAAATGCGATTTAAATTTAAGAAATAAACTAGGAATGGTAGTACCCTCTTCTTTAAAAAAAAATCTTGAAACACTAAAATTTTGGAAAAAAATATTTTGTTTTTATTCGCGGAATCCCTCGACCTTGCAAATACAAATCGAAAACGTCTAATAAATTTTTTTCAAAAAAACCCTCCTAAATCGCGGCTTTAGTAGGCCGCGATTTAGTAGGCCGTTACTTTAGTAGGCCGCGACAAGTAACGGCCTACTAAATCGCGGCCTACTAAATCGCGGCTTTTTGATAGCGGCAGCCGCCCGCGAGGGCCAAGCGTCAGAGATCCGTAGGATCTCGTAGACGCTTGTCGTATAATAATATAATAGAGAAATTACGGCTGCACCTAGTGTAAAATGGAATCGCTGACATTTGGCCGAACTCATTTGGATGACAGGTTTTGGCCGACATATCATTTGGCCGAACTATTATTTGTGCAACCCTGTATATTTTTATCAATTGTCTCTAATTTAAATGAAAAATGACTGTTTACTTTAATTTCTGTGCACCCCTGGGTTTCTTTACCAATTATCTCCAATTTATTGAAAAGTTGAAAAATTTCAAAAACTTGTATTCCTGGGGGCATCTTTCTTGCCATTCCGTAGATGGGGGCGTGCTATGTTTTATACCGGAGCCGGGCATTTTGACGCCGTCGTTTTGACGCCGCCGTTTTGACGCCATCGTTTTGACGCCGCACGTTTTGACGCCGGCACGTTTCGACGCCGCATGTTTCGACGCCGCACGTTTCGACGCCGCACGTTTCGACGCGAGCACGTTTCGACGCCGGCACGTTTTGACGCCGCACGTTTCGACGCCGCACGATTTGACGCCGCACGTTTCGACGGCGCATGGACAAAAAGTACGTAAAATTAACTTCGAACAAATTTCACTGTTTAGGGGTATCCTTAGCTTACATTTGCCGAAAAAAAGAAAACCAACCACTTTAAGATTGGTGTTAGGAATCGACTTGTATTTAAGAAAGGATTCCCGATTATAAGGTGGATCCCGGTTGAGGCTTGGTTAGTGTTAGTTTTCGAATTTTTTTTAAAGAGAACGTCATTAAAAGGTAGATACACCGGTAGAGCCTAGATTGGTGTTGGGAATCGACTTGTATTTAAGAAGAGATTCCCGATTAAAAGGTGGATCCCGGTTGAGGCTAGGTTAGTGTTAGTTTTCGACTTTTTTTTTAAAGAGAACCACATTAAAAGGTAGATACACCGGTAGAGCCTAGATTGGTGTTGGGAATCGACTTGTATTTAAGAAGAGATTCCCGATTAAAAGGTGGATCCCGGTTGAGGCTTGGTTAGTGTTAGTTTTCGAATTTTTTTTAAAGAGAACGTCATTAAAAAGTAGATACACCGGTAGAGCCTAGATTGGTGTTGGGAATCGACTTCTATTTAAATGGAATCTTAAGAAGGGATTCCCGATTAAAAGGTGGATCCCGGTTGAGGCTAGGTTAGTGTTAGTTTTCGACTTTTTTTTAAAGAGAACCACATTAAAAGGTAGATACACCGGTAGAGCCTAGATTGGTGTTGGGAATCGATTTGTATTTAAGAAGGGAATCCCCATTGAAAGGTGAATCCCGGTTGAGGCTAGGTTAGTGTTAATTTTCGACTTTTTTTTAAGAGAATGTCATTAAAAGGTAGATACACCGGTAGAGCCTAGATTGGTGTTAGGAATCGACTTGTATTTAAGGAGAGATTCTCGATTAAAAGGTTGATCCCGGTTGAGGCTAGGTTAGTGTTAGTTTTCGACATTTTTTCTGTCTGTATCTGGGATTTCAAATGCACTATAATAATCAAGCAAAAGTCTTCTTTCAATCCTCATGTGGTTTCTAATAATTTTAATAATTAATTAATAATTCAAATATAAATAATAATTTCAATTCTCGCGTCGAAACGTGCGGCGTCGAAACGTGCTCGCGTCGAAATGTGTGGCGTCGAAACATGCTTGCGTCAAACTGATCCCGCGTCGAAACGCTCGGCGTCGAAACGTGCGGCGTCGAAACGTGCGGCGTCGAAACGTGCTCGCGTCGAAACATGCGGCGTCGAAACGTGCTCGCGTCAAAACGACGGCGTCAAACTGCACTAGTCCCGTTTTATACTATGCATGCCGCAGCTATGCCGCAACTAATTAGCAACAAATTAGAATCGCGTTAATCCATTCGTTAATCCTCTAGTACCTCAGTCTCTAATAATAGAGACGGTCATTGCCTTGCAGCTAACGCAGTTGGATGTGAATATGGGGCACCGGGTTCAAACCTGGGTAGAGTCAAAGTTTCTTATGACTAGTCTCCGTGCTTCGGAAGGCACGTTAAGCCGGTGGTCCCCTGGGTTAGTGAATTGCTACCATTAACATAAAAAACCAGGATACAGGCACATCTGAAGGCAAGTCTAGCAAGCTACCTGATGGATGTAAAATATTTATATGCTCAAAGTTTCTAACACTGCCAAGGAAACGACGCATGTGTTGGAAAATAACAGGCCTTGGCCTACTAGAAGAGAATTCTCTAGAGAATTACTTCTAGAAAGAAGAAGAATCCAGATGGAATCTCGTTAATCCATTCATGCGCGTCAAGTCACCACTTAAATGGCTGTAACTATCGAACGGTAAGAGCAACAAATTCGCGATTGCCCCAACTAATTAGCAACAAATTAGCAACAAATTCCCATATACTTATTTTTTGATTTTAGTAAATTTTTGAGTGGTGGCGGCGCTAGGTTGATATCAACCTACCTACCTACTGGTGGCGCCGCCACCACTTAAATGGCTGTAATTCGCGAACGGTCAGAGCAACAAATTCTCGATTGCCGCAACTAATTAGCAACAAATTAGCAACAAATTCTTAACATATTTTTTTTAGGTTTTGCGAAAGTGGTGGCGCTAGCTTGATGCGGGTCAAATTAACTGAGGGAGTGTTCTATTCACAATTTTTCTAAAACTTTCACAGCTTCTTGTATCAGTGTACAGAGGACATTTTCAATGTCCCCCACTCAGAAACGTCCCATGGTTACAAATTAAAGCCCATTATTTTGCTAAAATCTAAAGTTTTCTAATTATCAAATAAAAATTTAATCACAATTTTCCCACTAATCGCAAAACTGGGATATTTATATGAACGTCATACGTCACACCTAAATTAGTCACGTTTTGTAACCGCCTGTGGGCATGAAAGTCCTTTAAGGATAATCCATAACGTAACAAATACAATTTTATTCTATGAATTCTCTCCAAAAAAATTTGCGAATTTTCTTTCCAAAATTAAAATTTTAAATTAAATTTTTCACTAGATTCTTTTTACAACTTATTTTTAATTTATATTATTAAATTCAAAACGCAAAAATAATAATAGATACACGAGCCTATAATTTGGTTTAAAATTATTGCAATTTTTATCAGTAATTTTTAAACAGTATCGTATTCAAAATAGCTCTTTCTATATTTTGTAGGTTAAAAAATAGTCATATAAAACATTTTTAGTGATACATAATTTATAATAACTAAGGGCATTTTTACTTTCTTGAAATACGAAAATTTTGTTCGTCTTCTTGTTTTTATTATTGTTAAATTCCTTTATTCTTTTGAAATATAATAATTTAGTTACCGCCATAGAAAAAAATGCTATTTAAAATTTTTGGATCAGATCCAAGTTATCTCAGTATCTAAAAGCGCTACCACAGTCACTATTTTTAGTTTAGCCTACTTTTATTAAAGTACGTGAATCTTGAAAAGTTACATTTAGTGTTGAGAATTCTAATGAATAATTTACTAAAAAAGCGGTAATACAATAAACCAAATTTTAAAAGAAATGGCTGCAGTATGTACCGAATCTGAATCACAAACTCTTAATCAATCTGTTATTGATGAAACGCCAATAAAAGTGGAATTGTTGTGTGCTGAGTGTCAGAAACCTGCAAATTTAAAATGTTCGGCTTGCAAATTGACAAATTATTGTAGCAAAGAACATCAAAAACAACACTGGAAAACGCACAAAAGTCTCTGCAGACCTTTTGAGGTAATAAGTTTCTAAAATCTAAAGATAGAATTATTCGCAGGTGTTGGAATATTTTAACGACTTCGTTTCCTTATTTCCACGTGTGTTAAATTTATTTTTATTATTTACTAGATTCAAGTTTCTCCAGATCTTGGGAAGCATTTAATTGCAACTAGAGATTTAAGTGTAGGCGATGTAGTCTTATTTGAATATCCATTGGTATATGGGCCTCGACCTCACGTGGTAGAACAAGGTCCCGTTCCATGTGTTGGATGTTTCCGGTAAATATATTCACCTTTAATTTTAACAAATTCAGTATATTTTTAAATTTCAGATTAATTATTGCCCATCAATGCCCAAGGTGCGATGGTTGCGGTTGGCCAGTTTGCCATTCTTCTTGTGAAGGACTTAAAGATCCAAATAATCATGGTCTAGAATGTCTCATTCTTGGTCTTCGACCAGAAGGAATAATAAAAGATTTTCACGACTTTTTCAGGCAAGATACTTTATTAGCGTTGAGATGTCTGTTGCTTCAGAAGAAGGGAACGAAAAGATGGGAAACTTTGCTGCAAATGGAAACTCACTTAAAATCGCGGGGAAAAAATACGGAAGCTTACAAGTATTTTTTTCAAGTTTACTTGTCTATTTTAATTACTTAGAAACTTATTTTAGATTAATCGAAGAACGTGTGGTCAGTTACTTCGAAGAAAACTTTTTTGAAAAGTTACACGAGATGGAGCAAAAAGCTGAGCAAAACCTCTTACCGGATATTTCTCCAGAAACAATTCATAAAATATGTGGGATTATCGATGTGAACGCTTTGGAAATTAATCAGGATTCCGAACTGTCTGCACTTTATCCCACCGTTTGTGTTATGGAACATAGTTGCATTTGCAATACGTACCATACCTTTGAAGATGCATCTGATAATTATAAAATAACTGTCAAAGCAGCTGTACCCATAAAAAAGTGTGATCACATATCTACCATGTACACCCATGCTTTGTGGGGAACTCAAGCCAGGAGGGAGCATTTGAAGGAAACAAAATATTTCTCGTGCTTTTGTCCTCGCTGCAAAGATCCTTCCGAATTGGGAACTTACTTAAGTGCGTTAAAATGCATCGGCGTGGATGGAAAACCTTGTGGAGGAACTCAATTACCATTGGATCCATGTAATAGTAAAACTGAATGGTGCTGCGATAAATGTGATGTCAGAGTTAGTAACGACGAAGTAGCTTACTTAATAAACCAAATTGGTGAAGAAGTTGATATGGTACAGTTAAGTGATCCTACTGTAAAGGAAATGAAGGATTTGTTGGATAAAATATCTAATTTTTTGCATCCTCATCATTACCATGTTTACTCAGTTAAACATTCTTTAGTGCAATTGTATGGTTATCAAAACGGATATTTACCAAATCAAATAAGCGATGATTTGCTTTTACAAAAATCCGAAATATGCAGGGAATTAGTACAGATTACAAAAACAGTAGATCCTGGCAACGCAAGGTGAGTCGGCAAGTCTAAAGTACAAACCAGCATTTGATTATTACTTTCTTTTAGGTTACCTTTATATTTAGCAGTAGTGCTGCATGAACTCTTTTTAGCGAATGCTTTCTATGTAAAACGTAAATGGCATGTCGAAAATAAAAGAGATCTGGTTTTATTAGTCGACGAAGCAATTAATGCACTGAACGAAGCAAAAAACGTTTTAAAATCTGAACCTACATCTGCAGGACAAAAATTAAGAAGTTTATTATCCAGTTCCAATAAGGAGTTAGGAAATTGGATGGATCGGTATAAGGAAGATTTGGAAGCAATAAGAAAAGATATGAGTAATTTAAAAGTTTAATATAATTTAGTTTTTATACATTAACATTGGATACTTTTGTATGTTGTTTTTTGTAAAAAAAAAACTTACAGCTAAATTTAAACTAAACAAACTTTTGTTTTTGTGAAATCTGGATTAACTTATATTACTAAAATAAAATTTGTCTCAAAATTTGTGGACGTTTTCGTGTTTTTCGGTTGGTTTAAACAAATCGTTTACGTGATTATTTGGGGGCTCATCAAATTTTACTAGCGAAATTTTTACATTGCCTTTACTAGAAATTGATTTGTCGTTAATATTTTTCTTTTCCTGATTTCCAAATATAGAATTATCATATTCAAATTCTTCGAATTCTTTGGTTGATATGCAGCAGCAGCAAACTTCGCATGTGAAATCTTTGATAGTGGTATATATTTTTAAAACAAAATCTACAGTTTGGTTTAAAAATGTGTACAAGAGCGGATTTAAAGCACAGTTCAGCAACGTCAAAGTGCTGCAAATATATTTTACGGTCCACGAAGATAGTATAGTTTTTAGGTGTGAATTTTTTATGGTATCGTATACCCAAAGTGGAAGACGAAGGATTAAGAAAATAAACATCAATAATATGATAATTTTAAATGTGCGAATTTTACGTGCTGCTCTAGTATTTTTATTCTTTTTTGTTGCCTTCCATTCTGTTCCAGAATTCATCGTGGGTTTATCTTGGGACACTCTCATATGGCTGGTGGACGGCTCGTTCATTGTTATTGATTTGGGAGCTTCACTCATTACAGAAGATATGGGTTTGCGATGTTTCCAAATAAGTTGAGCTATTTTATAATAAAACCATAAAAATAAGAAGAGAAGAGGTAAAAAGATTGTGCATATTAGAACTGTGTAGTAATTTTTGAGTTTATTTTTATGCAATGATATGCACAGATGTACGACCTTGCAATTACTTGGGTCTGGATCTACGATATAAACATAAGCAAAGGTGTAAAGACTACCAATTGGATATGAGATACCTAAAAAAGATTTTCTGAAAAGTGTAAGTTTAATTGGAAAATTAGTTACCTCCAGATAGAAGCCACACCAAACCAATTCCCAATATGCAATAAAAAAGTTTTGGGTTATATCTTTTTTTAAACGCATGAACAACGCTTCTGTATCGATCCAAAGCAATTGTTAGTATAGAAATCGAACTGCATACAACCCCAAACACCTGAAGAGCTGGCCCAAAATTACACATAAAAGGTCCCAAGGTCTAAAAAGTGAAAAAAAATAATTAAAGATTAGAGATTACCAAATACTGCATATACCCATAAAACATTTCCTTGCAAAAATACGGTTAAATTTAATACAGAAATTGAAACTGCAGTTATAATATCACTTAACGCTAAGGAAATTATGCATGCCTTTTGGATGTATCGATGCTTTCTAAAATATGAAAAATAATAGTAATAGGCAAAAAAGCAATAAAATTATAATTAACATAAATTTAAAAACGTACCGTTTTATTGTAACGAAAATTACTGAAAAATTTCCAAGAACTGCTACAATGCAAAAGGTAAAATGAAAAATGGAATATATTATTTCTTCTTCGTGCGTTAGGAACGAAAATTCGTTTATGGTGTAACACGTTGGCGTTGGTTTAGTTGGAGACACTTCCTAAATATTATTAAAAATTATAAAAACATTTAATATGACCCCTAATTACTACCTTAAGTGCTGTTGCATTATCTATAAATGAACTTAGATAAAAATTTTCACTCATAACTAAATTTTGAAATACATTATGTTTCTTGAACAATTTCTAAGTTTAACTAACAACAATTATTGTATTCATTGTTATTTTCAGGTTGAGATAAAAAAAGATAATGTAATATTTTTATTTGGCAGAATATTGATTAATTATCCTAAATTTGGGACGTGCTATTTTGTTAAGGATAACTGAAATCCCAAATTATGTTTACTAAAATTGGATGCATTTTTATTATTAGACAATATCAAAACATAATAAATTTCTATTAGGTACATACCAATAACAAGTTCTAATCAATCACTCCTTGACTTACAACGTTAATTAAAATCTATTATTACAATAGAGTATTTTATCAATTTATTGGCGAGTGCATGTGAATCTATTCCAAAATTTTGGCGTTATCAAAGAAATAAGAGATGTCAAGGTGGAAAACACTATATAAATTTATAAGTGGTGTGATTTTTTCTTTGACAACTAGATGGCGTTACTAATTACTTCCCCTCCCCTAAAAAGTTATTTATAAATAACCTAACGATATTTAAGAAATGTAATGGCAAATCAGTAATTTTCGGTTAGAAAATTAATAACACTATCTGTTTATTGGGGAAAAATATATATAAATTTGTAATATTGCAGTTTTCATCTTTACAACTCCTTTATTTAAAACACTCTGTATAATCTATAAGATATACAATTTTTTATTCTAAAAATTTTTTTTTTAACATATTGAATGTTGATCCTATATTGTATAAAATCATATATACCTATGTGTATGTTTAACCTTGGTTAATTTTATTGACTAATTATGGATTAATTTCTCCAATTATTATTAATTGTACGCACTATTGCCTCCAGATGTGCTTATTTGTAATTTTGAAAGTGTTATCAATTATCATATAACGTTGATTTATTGCGTATAGATTACTAAGCTTGTCAAACAATATTTCTCTGTTTAATGTAAACTTACTATCGCCGTAATCTATTTAACATTTATGATGGAATAGAATATAGATAAATAGAAATATAATGTACCAATATTTTTTTAATTTATTTTTGCAACTGTTATGCTTCTTCAATGATATAATAATTATATTTATCAATATCGTTCCATTGCCATATTGTCGACTTTCTACCTATTTTTCTTTTAATTACGTAATTTTTTATACCTGAATGTTTATATTATGTAGTACATATCTCTAAATTTTTACTGTACCAGAAAATAAAAAAGTTCACGTTTTGACGGATTTACAGTCCTTGAAGTTCAACGAGTTGAAGGAGACCAAACATCAAGAAACGTCTGTGTGTCTGTATGTCACTGAATTTTGTATGAGCTTTAGCTCCTAAACCAATAAGAATTTCAAAATCAAATTTCATATTTAGTATTTTTATATTGAGACTTACTTAGAGCTGAGAGTGAGAGTTAATGAATGGATTAACGAGATAAAAAATGTACTATCAAAAATGCATTAATAATTATTATTATATCGCAAAAATGATAGATATTTTAATATTAAACTTAAATGTTTCTACACGCAAAGAAATTTTTATTTTGAAATCAAAAATCACTGTTTTTTAAATTAAAATTAAAGGGATTACTTTAAAAAAAATGCAGGTTAAATTAAATGGATTGTAGTTTGTATACTTTTAAAATATGCTTTTAATATTCTATGTTGAAATTCCAAATTATTAGTACACATATAACTCAAAAATGACACTTTTGCACATTCGTCATTATTTGTGCGCGGGAGCGACGATTAAGTATATTAATAAATATTAATGATAAAATAATACAATTTCAATGGTAACTTTTAATGTTAAACCACTTAACGCTCGTTGACGTATCTGAGACGTCCACTCCCAATAGAAAAAAACTTGCTCTTTGTTTTGATATAACTGCCAAAGCCTGTCGAAAGAAACCAACTAAATATATATGTAAAATATCCTATATTTACTTAATATAACTTACATACAATTAGTTATATTATCTATTATAACTTGAAATTTAATAATAATTATTCAAAAAAGAATTATATACCTACCTACTCTCAAACTGCCTAAGTACACCAAGTTTAATTTTCCCGAAAAGTTTATTTCGTCAATATCTCAGTTTAACAAATATTGACTTAAGCACTTTTTCGCAATCAACACAGAATTAATGGCATTAAGTGGTTAATTATTTTCTTCCACAAATATTATTTTAAAGAAATCTGTAAATAGGTTTCTTGCAGAGAAAAATATATCTGTGTGTGCTAGTTTTTGTAATTTTATTTTGTAAATATGGCAAAAAATAGGAAAACTAACACATCTGCTAATAAAATCAGTTTATGAAAAAATGATTAAAATAATAAAAATCAATAATTGAACGGATTCTTGCAAGAAGTGCGACAAAAGTGCCAATTTGGATTTGGGGTAGCAGCATTTACTTTGATAATAATAGTAAACTTGATCTAGCTAGTTCTTAAATATCAAAATTTGAATGGTGCGTTTTTATTTTTATGCTTGTTCGCATGCTAGAAATTTGTTTAAATTGCAAATATCTGAAATTAATAAATTGTGACTTTGGGACTTCTTACAAGAAACCCTTCAAAATTGTGGTTTTGTATGAAAACTAATTTTGACGAGAATTATATTGATTTATATAATCTTTCATTATCCATGAGTAACAAGGCCTTAATAACATCATTGCGTTATTGTGACGCGCATGAGTGGAATTGCGAAATTCTCCTTGAAATACTGAACAGATTTTAATAGACCTTTTATTGATTGATAGCTTTCCTAGCTCTTTTATCCGCGAACTAGATAGGCTATGTAACAATATGTTACTGTGACACGCACGAATGTGAAAATCTGAACTAATTTTCATAACATTTTTCCTAATTGATGGCTCTTTTGTCTGTGGTACATTTGTGTGTGTACATGGGCTGTATAAATATTACATTGATTTTTACAAGTATGAATAGGCTAACGAGATTGCTAATCTCATTAAAAAACCTACCAAAAATTGAAATAAAAAATATAATTTAAAAAATAAAAACCCGACTAAGAAAAAATTGTACAAAAAAATAATGCTATAATTCTTTTATGGACACATTTTTGTAGTAGATTATTTTTTGTTATTCTTCTTATATTTTACAAAATAGATTAGGTCTTTATTGTCAAATTGCCCTGTCCTGGTCTCCTGCCTATTCTTAAAACAATAGGGAAATTATATTCTTATTTATTTAAATCCCCATCGTGAGTTGGTTAACCCAAAATACTAACTGCAATAAAAAACATGTATCAAATATGATGGATGAGATGAAGGATGAAAAGCTCAGTTTAAACACTAAAAAGCTGATGAAACAGAGAAGAATCCTAATAGAGACAGCAGATGTAAATGTGCAACAGTTGAGAGTCTTGAATAGAAAACTATCACAAGAAATAAGAAAGGACATAAGAAAATTTAATACGTCTATCATTGAGGAAACAATAGAGGCAAATAAAAGTATGAAGGTTTTAGGATCTAGACTTTCACAAGGAAAAGGTGAAATAAGTAAGTTGCAAGACCAAAACGGAGTAATAAAAACAAAGAGATGTGATATTCTTAGGATCGCGGAGGAGTTCTATCAAAACTTATATAAAAGTAAAAAACAGCCTGAAGAAAAAGAAATTAAAAGAAAAAGAGTCATGAATCAAGGTTCGGAAGAAATACCAAGTATAACAATGGATGAAATAAAACAGGCCCTATCAGATATGAAAAATAACCGAACACCTGGAGAAGACGAAGTTACTGTCGAAGCAATAAAGGCAGGAGGCGAAACACTCATGAAACCGCTTCATGCTTTGTTTAACAGATGTCTAACAGATGGAAAAATACCGGAAAAATATAAGAACGCATTGGTTATCCTATTATATAAAAATAAAGATCTCACAAAATTAGAAAATTACAGACCCATTAGTCTTCTTACACACATGTATAAGCTCTTCATGAAAATCATTACAAAGCGATTGACACCGAAAATAGACTTCTACCGATCCAGAGAGCAGGCTGGTTTTAGATCAGGATATGGTACAAACGATCACCTACAAACTATAAAGATCTTGATTGAAAGATGCATTGAATATAACAGACCTTTGATATTGACTTTTATAGATTATGAAAAAGCATTCAACACGGTAGAATTTGAAGCAATATTGGAAGCCTTGAACCAAGGTAGAATAGATTATAGGTATTCAAAACTAATAAAGAATATTTACAAGGATGCAACATCATGCATAAAGCTTTGCGGAACAACTACAAAAAAGTTTAAAATGGAGCGTGGAGTAAGGCAGGGTGATACCATCTCTCCAAAATTGTTTACAGCTGCTCTGGAATATGTATTTAAACAAACAGAATGGGAAGGGTTTGGAATAAATATAAACGGAGAAATGCTCAACCATTTGAAGTTCGCTGACGATATAGTATTAATATCCGATGATATAAAGAGAAACACAAACTATGTTGGAGACTCTTAAAAAAGGTAGGTCTGAAGATAAATGTAGAAAAAACAAAATGTATGACCAATCTTGTGGTAAGTGGAAATTTGAAGATCGCAGACCAAGAAATACAAAAAGTGGAAGCTTATAAATATCTAGGTCACGAAATAAGGATAGGAAGAGACAACCAAACTTGTGAAATACAAAGAAGAATAGGTCTTTCGTGGGCAGCGTTCGGAAAATTGCGGTACATATTGAAGAGCCAAATACCAATCTGCCTTAAACGAAAAGTATATAACCAGTGTGTTCTGCCGGTAAAGACTTATGGCGCAGAAACGTTGACGTTGACTCAGAAATCGGCGGAAAAACTAAGAGTGACTCAACGAGCCATGGAGCGGGCAATGCTTGGAATATCTCTCAGAGATCGAATCACCAACGAGAAGATTAGACAAACTACAAAAGTGCAAGATGTCATCGAAAGAGTGGCGTGGTTGAAGTGGAACTGGGCTGGACACGTTGCAAGAGTAAAAGATGAGCGTTGGACTAGACGCATACTTCAGTGGAGGCCTAGAGAATCGAAAAGAAGCCGTGGAAGACCGCCTACTAGATGGACGGATGATATCAGGAGATGTGCCGGAAATTGGATGCAAGTGGCCCAGGATAGAGAAAATTGGAAAACCAAAGGGGAGGCCTATGTCCAGCAGTAGACGCAATTGGCTGGTTGATGATGATGATGATGATCAAATATTTTGTTCTTTATCATAGAATTTACTGTGTAAATTTTAAAAGAATCGATTATGGCCTTTGGGGTCGATTTACCTTTTACTGGGATAATTTTAAAAATAATCTGATGATTATATTTTTGAATGGTTCTTGTAGCCTATGTTTTGTAGGCTATGATAATAAAAAAATTATTTTTGTTTTTCTCAGTTTTTACTTAATTTAAACCTAATTTTTGGCTTTATCAATACTTAACTTTGATAGCTATTTTTGACAATTGGTTTTACATATTTTTAACAATTTTAAATCTGTTGTTTTTTACTTTTACTGACTTTTTCATACAAAGGTTACTTTAGAAGTTAAGTTAATGGGGGCGCTTGAATGAATTAACGAGATTCCTGCTGTCCCTACAAGAAAAGTAGTTTTAATGAAACAGATGCAATTATAAAAGATAGTTGAATCTAGCAACAAGGAAAAAATATTAATCTTTAATTGAATAAGAATCTATGCTAGATGATGCTTACATTATATATTTCATTAAAATGCAGAAATATGCAAAATAATCTTTTTTTCAATATTCTTTTCAACTTCAAAACGAATAGCTTTTGGAGTTGGACTTGCTTTATTTTACTTTAATTTATAGTCTACGAATAAAATTACCAGTGCATTTTTATCTTTGGATATTCCACATTTTTGCACAATCTTAAGTTTAATAATTGTTTGTGCATGGGGAAGTATATTTTCGGGCTTTGGTCGAAACAAAGCGCTCAATCCTAATAAGATTAGTGATAAAAACTTCCAATGACCACTTTTGGACTTGAACTTCAATATAATGCATTTCTATAATTTATTATCTATGAAAGATTTTAAAGTGGTTGCCTACCTTGTATCAAGTGCATACCTAGACTTGGAATCTATGGAAGTCTATGGAAGTCTATGAGACTAGACTATCACGTTGAAACGGCGAAAAATCGAGAAACAAATAATAAATAATTTAGAAAAAATTATAAAATTATTTAATTCCATATAAAAACTATGATATAAAATTGAGACTTTTACAAGTGGATTTTGTATGAACCTGCAAGAGATCATAAGATAAAGTTTTTCCTTTTGGTTTTTTGACTGTTACTTGAACGACGTAATGTTTTCCTGATGCAAGATGTTCAATTTTTTGAATTATAACATTTCTGTAATGATTTAAAATTAACACTAGGAAGAATGGCATTCAAAATCATACATACTGATTTTCCTGCTTTACGTCTCGGCAATATTTTGCCTTGAAATCTGCGGATTTTTTCATTCTGTTTTCTAAACCACATTGATTTGGTATTCTGTATGACTGCAATTCATTTAATTGTTGTTCTCTTATTACCAAACAGTATCGAACAACACGTTGTCCTGGGGAAGCTAACCATCCAACCGTTACACTATCACACTCTCTTAGAGAGACATATTCTTGAAGTGATGTTTCTAAAGGCATGATTGGTAGAAAAGATTTAGATGAAGATTTTGCTGTTGCAAGGATCTAAAATTAAAAAAAGTGTTTAACAAGCTACATTCCATGATAAACGATTTTAACCTCAATTCCAGAAGATTTTCTCAATTCTTCGTTATTAGTGGATAATATTTTGATGGAGTATCGCAGTCCTGCTTTAAGATTTGGAATCAGCAACATACCATAACTTTCAATGTTTTTACGACTGGTAATAATTTTTCCCTTGGAACTGATGTACATATCAACCGAACCTCCACAAGGCATTATGTATATTTTTAAAGAATCGCTTAGCAGTTGTCCTGTCTAAAATTGGGCGAATCAAATTATGTGAGATTGAAAAACATGACAAAAAGTTACCTTATACTGGAAAACAACTTTTCCATCAAATTTCTTCAAATTGGCGTAACTCAATTTGTTATCTTTTAAGCGAATCGGTTTCGTGCGTTTATTAAATACCATGAAGCTGGATCCGTACAAATAAGTTAAATTGGATTGTTTATTAAAAGCAAACAAGTCAAAATAATATCCTTGGTTTAATTGGAGATGTGTGAAAGTAAATTGGGTTCTGGATCCAACACAGTTTATCAGCGGTTCGTTTAGAGCTGAAATCAAATATCTTTAATAAAATAGTGACAAATTATGTAAATTAGCAAATTAGTGTAATTTGATATTTGAAACAATATATCCACTAATTTATCAGATGAAAAAAAAATTATGTTAATTTTGTTTGGCATGTTTTTATTTTAAATTGAGGTGCATAAATATCAGATTTAGTTATGTTACGTCAATATTTTTATAAAGTTGGTATTAGTAACATGGCTGTAGATTCATTGTCATCATTAAAAAAGAGGGAACATCTTTAAATTTTAATTTGAAATAAACAATTATGTTAGATTCATTTCAAAATGTTATTAAATTGCTCATTTGATCAGTATTACAAAGTTAGTATAGCCTTTTCCATGGAACTTTGGTGTTACGTAATAATTCTAACCTAACTAATCATAGTTTAAAGACTGTATATTGTTTCAGACATTAAAATAAAAATATTTTCAGAAAAAAATTCATATTATTATTCTAATCTTACTATTTCTTATATTGTCCCAAGATATAATTGTTTGCGAATCTGCAGATAGCTTATTCCTGGATTTAGGGGGACTTACTCCATACTTAGCTCCATATGCAGAACAATATGTTGAATAATGATGCTGAGTATTGATAACTAAACAATAATCGGTTACTTGTGGATCAACTAAACTGCAAATAAAAACAAATAAATTTACAATTTGCTCGTTCAGTTGTAAGAATTCTTTTATTGCAATACATTTTTCTTTACAATGAAAAAAATGTTTGTTATGCGAGGATATATCAGAATCGATGGATTCTGGATTAATAATATCTTGTACTCTTTGAATTGGAATTAGTTCATTAACACTAACTTGTTTGATTTTTAAAATTGTTAAAGTTTAAAAAAATTAATACCACCGCATTGTCTTGAAACATTGCAAACAAGAAGAGAATTTCAAACGGATCATCAATAATATCTAAATTACCTTTGGTCCCATCGTATGCTAAGTTTTTTCTGTTGTCTTCGTTTCATTAGTTTAAGAATATTTTTGGTTTGCAAATTTTGAAATGCTTGTGGCCCACCTGCTTCCGTACTAACATAAACATGAACATAGGTATCCCTTTCCATCGCAGTGATTTGGATTATGTAGGTTCCTGTAGCCGAGTTTAGATGAACAGTTTGTAAATTTGAAGTAGTAAAATTATTTACTTTGTATTCTGCATTGTCTAAAATTTATTCAACTAAATTAAATTATTTTAATAGATATAATTTAAATTAAACTTACATAATACATTTGATGAGTTGATTGGACGAAGCTTAACTAACCAATGAATTGGTGAGGTGCAACTGATAAGCGTTACAGATAGTGGTAGGTTGTTCAAACGTGAAAAATAGGTAAATCTAAAACAAAATATTAGAAATTAAAATAGTTGTGACATCTTTTAAGAATCTCAGACAGAAAGGAATCTTAGATGGAGTATTTGGGTAAAGTGAAAAATTAGAATATTGTTTTGAACAATAATTAATTACATGATTTGTATAATAATAATTAGTGTTATTTTGTCTCCTGAGGATGATTAATTAAATCACCGAAAACTAAACATATAATTTTCTATAGTACTACCCTATCAATTAAAATAATTTATAAAAAATCGTTTCACTAACGTCAACTCATAGCAAGCAAAACTTCGTTGCAAAAAATATATTCGAACACTGGAGGAAAGAAAATAAAACTGTGGGTCACATACACGACCTATAGCTAATTCTGGTAAGAGAATGCTTTAGGTTAAATAACTTGAAGTTATCTGACGCATATTTAGATTAGATCATTAGATTTTCCATGGAGTTACGGTATTCAATAGCATGGCAAAAATATAATTTGTTCTAAATTTTAGTGTTTTCTTTCGTGGATGTTGAACTATTTTCAATTTTAATTTTTCCGTTTAACAAATTTTAAATTTATTTTATTGATTCCACTTGTAGAAGCGAATTCAATTAGAAATACCACAAAAACAGACATTTCCATTATAGATCAATGGGAATCAAAACTGGTTACGTATTGTTGCAAGAGAGCAACAATGGACGATGATAATATAAAAAAATAAAACATATAAGATTCCTTTTCAAAATTTCATAGTTTTCTTTTAGAGAATCTAAAAAATTGCTAATTACATTTTAAAATTAGCAAAAGGTAGTTAAAATATTTGGCAGTATTAAGGTAAATTTATCTTGTAGAAATCTATGCACTTTAAATCACTTTTAGAACACAAATGTAAAGCTGTTCTCTTACTTGCTTTATTTTTCTGTTCATGCTTCTTCATTCTTTATGAATGAAGCTTTTGAATATATCATTTACTGTATCCCTTCAAATAATGGTAATAAAGATAAATTTAAAACATTTTTGAAAAGCTACTTTCGTCGGTCAGTCAAAAAATGTACGAGACTTTTGGCAAACAATGCCAATATATTGTTTTAATGGGATTAACCGGAGCATATATTTTATTAATGTGACTTTTTAATGATCTTTAAAACATCTTTAAGTATACACATGACAAAATTAAAAAATTCGTAAATATATTTGAAAAAACGTACGAACCTCGCTTGTATCATAAATAATATACATAATAATTTTTGTGCATAATTTTCGATTTAAAAATGCATTTTTAAGTTACATTACTCCATATAATATACTTACGAGTATAATATAGACGTACCCTCTGAGGTTATGGCGACCGTTGACAGGACAGTGATAGAACAACATTAAAGTTAATTACATAAATGATAACTGACAGAATCATGGCGAAACATAATAAATTAATTATTTTAGGACCCCGATGAACATAGATTCAAAATTAATTGTCAGATTGCCAGGTTAAACATTCCCGATCTGTTCGTAACATTTCAAGGATATTGACAGATTTGATAAGGACAGTAATTTGAATTAGAGTAACCCAAAATTAAGATTTGCTTTGATTGATTTTGAGTGGAAACCAAAGCAGGAAAGAAGTACTTTCATCTCATTAAATATATTTTGAAGATATCTAAGGGTCAATTTTAGAGTAAGAGAATAAACTTGGAATAACTATTCTAGGGATAAATTTCATCGTATCATAAATAATAATTATTATAATGTTTTTTTGGAGACAAGATTAACACTTTTTACTAAAAAAAGTAAACCTGGCAGATTACACTTGTTATATTATCTTTACCTAAAATAAATAGGCCAGTAACTCAAAATTTATTTTTAATCGTCTTCTGGTTTTAATTTTCACGGTGCGGTAGTATGTCACTGAAGTCGGTAGATTGAGCATGATCTGCCATAAGCACCTGCTGTGATCACAAAAAGTTTACTATTTTAAAATTGTGATTAGAGGTTGCATATTTATGCTCTAGTTTATTTGAGAATGTTTACAGCAGGCACAACTAAATTTTAGTTCACCCAAATATGTCAAGAAAAAATGTAAACAATTTACATTGAGCTCATGAAATTGCAAATTAACGTTTTCAAAATTATTGCTAAAAATAATACATAACCAGTACTAGTACTAAAATTCTATGTATTATATGAAAAATTTAATGCTTTATATTGATCGATATTAGCTGGCACAAGGCACAAGTGACATCCGGCAGCAATTAGCCACCTAGTGTGCAATTGCTGTGGTTGCTCGGCATCGCTTTGAGACAATACGACAATTAATACGTGTAGGTCATAGTTGTTCGGCATTCGGCCTCACTCCAGAGGGATTGTGACACATCAGATACATACGTATATTTCGTAAAACTTATACTTTCTTTTTAGGTTGGTAATGAATGAATAAATTAGAGAGGATCCATAAATGATACACAGGAGGATGATGAGATTACTAGAAAATTATTATACTGGATTTTAATTTTATAGTTAGTTATTATTATTATAAGATGGAGTTATTTTCAAATTTGGGCAATGCCAATTCAGCAATGAAAACGGCTATTCGAATACATATCCTATATTTCCCATCTATTATTCCTGATCTTTTAAGCTTCTCTCTTAAACACTCTTCAAGTTTTCAACAAATTAATTTAAAAATGAGACGGTCATTGTTTGCAGCTTGCAGCTAACGCAGTTGGATACGAGTCAAACTTTCTTATGACTAGTCTCCGTGCTTCGGAAGGCACGTTAAGCCGGTGGTCCCCTGGGTTAGTGAATTGCTACCATTAATATAATATACCAGAATACAGGCACATCTGAAGACAAGTCTAGCAAGCTACCTGATGGATGTAAAATATTTATATGCTCAAAGTTTCTAACACTGCCAAGGAAACGACGCATGTGTTGAGAAATAACAGGCCTTGGCCTACTAGAAGAGAATTCTCTAGATAATTACTTCTAGAAAGAAGAAGAAGATTCGAATTTGGGATATTAGCTTAACATTCTTTCCGATACCGAGCATAATAATACGTTGAAGTCATTTTTTTTAACTAAACTAGGTGAAGCCGTCTGACCAGAGGAAAACAGTACAAACTGCTGATTTATACTTTGAGATTCAAGTTTGCCAAGAAATGAATGCTCTTGTAAGAAATATTGCAAATGCCTAATGTGATTAAATGTTTTGCCACTTTTCACGTGGTCAATCCATCCCATGAGCGGGGGAGTCACTTTTTTAAATTCTAATAGCAATCAGTAAAACTACAAGGATTTTATTTTACACTATAGTATGTCTTCACAATACTGGCTTGTTACAACAAATCAAGTAGAAAATGAAAATTATGGATTTGAATGGAATTTCTCAGAATTTATTAGCAAGCAGCGAATAAGAGCTTGTTATATAATATATTAAACCTGGTCATCCTCTTCCAAATGTCTAATTCTCCCATTCCCTCACAGGGTGTCTTTTTCTTTCTTGCTAGTAGAATTTACTGCCAAATCTTTGGGGTTAGCTATGGGGTTGCATCCATCTCACGTATCCGTACCATTTGAATCTGAATATTGTCTTATTTTGTTAACTTCAATTTTTGTTCACGTTTCTAACTTTTTGCATTCTCTAACCTTATGAATGGGATATAATATTTCGACTGTTTGTACTATGAAAAAAGCTCTTATATGAGACAAAAATAAAAAAATTCCAGCTCATACTTGAACAATTTAATAGAGCGTAAAAATTAAGGTCATAACATTCGTAAAATTGTCGACATAAAATCTGATAGTTTTCTTGACCTTACTTACTGACTTTTATCGACATATTTTATTTTATCAAATAATTTGAGCTTCAAATTTCAAATTTGCAAGTTGTGAAAACAGTTCATAATAATATTATAAAATCATGGGTATAGGACATGAATAATATTTTACTTATAATAGTTTATTATGTAAAATGCAGTGGAGTTCCATGATTTTTTTAAAATTTCAGGTACAAATTAAAGAGAAAGTTTGTCATTATAGCGAAACTTCCCGATTTTATGCATTTTTATAAGATTTTGAATTTTATAATAAATTGTTTGTATTTTGATCTCATTGTAACAAAATAAATTTTAATAAAATGAATTTAATCATGAAGTTATTGTATAATAATCAAAACAATATAGGAAATTCAAAGATTTTTACTGTTTTCCATTTACAAATCGTTGTATTTCTTTTTAATTTTATATTCCAACTTGCAAGCAACTAGAAATCCGATGATACAATCGTCCGTAAATTCAAAAACCATCCAAAAGCCAAAGGCCACAGAAGATTATTTTCGTTGTTTACTTTGTTCATTTCATTGTTTAATAAATTATTTTATAGTCCATAACAATAATTGTATTTTAGCCTTTGGTAGTGTTTACATTTTATTTTCAACATTTTGGTTAATTTTTGCAGTATAATTTGTTGAATGGAAATTATCAGCTAATATAGGTACAAATTTCAAACCGATTCGATCGCGATGTTTCGACAATGCAGCTTCGTTTAATTTCAACGGTTATTTTCGGTCGATTTATTCAGATATAGAGTAGTTCCAGTATGCAGCCATCGCAGCCATTGAAGGCTTTTATACCAGAGGTGATCTAATTGAATGGGTTGACTTTCTTTTGTAGATTTATTTGGCGATAGTTTTGAGAAACGATAACGTACGCAGTGAGGAATCGAACCTGTAGCCGTTTATCAATTCAGTGAGTTTGCGATAAAACAATAACGCCAACGCTTGGCACCGATGGCAAATGGTAAAATCATCAACCTTTTTTTACCGTGAAATTCTATACCATATTTTGATATGAGTGATGCAGTATCAAATTATTTATTAGGTAAGTTTTTGTTTTGTAAATTGATATTTTAAAATATAAGGAAGGCAACTATAAAAACAAAACCAGATATTAAAATTTATTGCAAAAATTAGCAATAAAATTAATAGAGTTGTAAATGTAAAGTTGCAGGAAGAGGGTGTAATCAACCTATGCAATAAGAACCGTGTTGAGGTGGCCTCGACAAACAATTTTATGCAGTCACGCCATTAACACAGACCAATATATCAATCTCTGCGAAGTACTAAAATTATTGTAACTTCACTACGCTAATATCGAACTATTGTTACGATAATCAACGTTACTACATTTTGACTTTTATGAGCACCACGGTTTTGAATTTGCCGATAATATTTCTAGCAACTTTGTTTACAAGGGTTCTGCTTTTATGCAAGAAACAACCATGAAATCAATTTAATTTAGTGAGAATATTGCGAGATTAATATATTATTACAGAATAACGGATCATTGATCAGAATGTGGTTTCCATATTATCATTTTATCAGCAGATCGTACTTTTTATTTAAGGGATGAAGAGTCGTCTAGTTATTTGCTTCTCTGGATTTTTCTTTCAAATAAGTTCTTATTTCTTTAATAAGTTATCAATTTCATAGGCTAAAAGAAGACTCAGAAAAATTCTACTTTGTAAATGCAAGAAACAAATTTAAACAATAAGGGTGTAATTACGCTGTTGCAATTTGCGACCAAAATGGACTAAACTTTTCTTGCAATCCGTAACGGCCTTTTCTTGATGGGCTAATAGAAAATAATTGGATATCGGATAAAAGTCATTAAATTTAGTAAACCATATAATATATTTACTGTAAAAATGCAATAAAATAAGTAAAATTAAAAAATAAAGGGGTTCCATTACACACTAGTGAAAGTTTCATTCTTGAAAAACCATTCATGAAAATATTTCAACAGCAGGTAATAATTCTTATTTTGAAATTAATAACTCAGAAGTTCATATATATATTATGCAATAAAAAATACAGATGTATAATTTTTCAAACAATAAATATTAAATTTAACTATATGTTTGCTTTAAAGTTTGTTGTATCAGATAACAATTTAAAAAATTCAAAAAAAACTTGTATAGGTAACACCAATGTGAATGACTTCCAAATCTCATTTATTTCTTGCTTCAACATATTATTGTAACATAATATTTCTAACAATTAATCTATGACACGCGCTAAAGTGTAAAATGCTGTCATTATTAATTTAATTTGAAAATCGCCGAGTGAAATTACTAAAGTAATTTTTTTTTATGAAGTGGTATCAATAACATACAACTAAAATGTAAATAAAAGTTTTAATTATATTGTGTAAAGTGTACATTGTATTAAGTGGCGTTCACATCCAAGTTCTTGTCTTGCCTTGCTTAGGTTGAAATTAGATTGAAGTATTTTCTTCTATCCGTATCTATGGTTGAAAAATACTTTAATCTGATTGGTTCAGCTAACCAAGACAAGAACCTCGATGTGAACGCAGGCCCTGTTTTATGTAATAAAGAACTAGATGGCAGTATCTTGGCCTTCGGCGTCTCTCAGATGGACTGCTTTTATTAGCTTTTATTTTATAACATTATTTAAAAGTGATTCTTGGTTATCATCGCCCGAAAGTTTTTACTTTTTTACATGGGATAATAAATTAAGGGAATGAGGACACATGCGCGTTGTTGAACGGGATACAATAAGCTAGCTTGCTTCAGTGCAGGTGGATTGAATGAACTACACCCGTTGAGACAATAATAATAATACTATGCTTGTACATAAGGTAAAAATTTAAATTTAACACTTTATGATATGCCATGTGATACTTTAGAAGGGTTGTAAAAGAGTTTTTCTGCCGCTTGTAGCTGTTGCCAAAATAAAACTACTTGTTTTTGTCATAACAGGTTACACCTTTAATGTGTTCATCAGCTCATCCCCCCTCGGTGGTTGTACCACTGAATTAAAATTAAATAATTTACAAGTTCAACCTGTCTAAGGTAGTGAAGGATTATCTTTAGACTAACAAGGGGACATCACAGTGAGTACATCGCCAATCGAGATCCCAATTATTTTGGTGATTCTATGAGCTAAAAAAATTATCACTTTCTCGGCGTTTAGTCGATTGCCCCTTGGTTTTTGAGCTATTAATTTTTGAAAACACCATGGTGGTTTAACTGCTGTACTACTATTGGCTATTATTATAAGAAACTGTGGTGGTCTAGACTCTAGAATTCGTAGCTCATTAATTTTTAATTCCGATAATAATTTACATAATTAAAAAAAGTGAACTATTTTCAAAAATTCATAACTTAAAAGATAAAGGGCAATGGACTAAACACCGAGAAACTGATAATTGTTTTAGCTCCTAGAATCACCAAAAAAATTGGGATCTCGATTGGCGATGTAGTCACTGTGATGTCCCCTTGTAAATATGTGGTTAATGCAATTGCTTTATGCAGAAAACCCCACACTATCACGCAGAAATAGTAACTTTTGTGAAAATTATCCCCTCTCAGCACTAGGACGATAAATAGAAAAGTTAAAGTTACTAACCTAATAATTTTAGGTTGGGTAGGCCGAAAGTGGGTAAATAGAGAATGGGTTGACAAGAAAATTGGGGTATCTTACATGAAAATAACATTATTCCTCCAAAAGGAGGGAAGGATTTGTTGAGTCAGGTTGTATAATAGAATTGCACTATTGCAGTTAGGTTAACCCCCTTGACCTAAATAGATTGATTCCTAAGGGTTACTTTATAACTATTAAGGAATAATTTTTATTACTATAAGACACGTATAGTTCATCCAAAGTTAATTGTCCGGGCGGAGCCAATTTTCTGAGCACTACAGGTGGAGGGAGAATGCGCCAGTGTCCTCGTGTAAATGTAAACAGACCGGACGGATTTTCGTTTCTGCACATTAGCTCCGCCCGGCGATCTAATGTTGGATAAACTGTACTATACTTTATTTATCTAACATATTATGCACCTAGGCTCCTCCCCAATATGTATTTAAGCCAATTGTAAACGGGAGTTTCAAAATTCGAACAATAGAAACATTCTATTATATTTTTGGGAGGAGCTTAGGTGCATATGTTGGTGTTGGGTAAACAAAGTATAATAAACATAGAAATGATGTATACATGATGAACATCTGCATATGAGTGGTTCATTAATTTATTACTAACAAAAAAAAAATAAGTGCAGCCTTTAGCATTTTAATGTTATTTTTTTAAATATTATGCATTTTATCAGCACCGTACAATGCTGATAAAATTGTCGGCATATTATGAAGCGTTGGAAAAGAAATAATTGAACAGAAAAATCAAATTAATTCAATATTAACCAAATTTATGAACAAATTTTATAAATTTTTGTGTGGCTACGGGCAGTTTGTTCATTCAGTCATGTCGAGGTGAGGTACAAATTACTGTAACCATAGGGTATTCCGATCCACCCGAGTACGGAGAACGAACTTTCTGAAGGAAGGTTCGAATCTGGATTCGGTATAAGCACCAGAATACTTAAAATTTAATTTTAATTTGTTGTTTATAGTATAACCTTATTTGTCAAGTAATTAGCAATATTTATTTTAACGTAGACTTGTTTCAAAATTTTATAAACACAATTTTGATACGATGTTATGAAGCTCAGACTAAATAAATCATTTAAACATAACTTTTATAAAGTTATTTTGAAAAAGATTGTTTGAAAGATTTAATTCTTTTGAATTAGTCAACTAATAAGTCGATATTTCTTCCTATTGTTTTATTTTCCTTTTTTGTGTTTGTTACGAAACCAATCGATTGTATTTTAATTTTTTCGATAGGTAATAAAAATTCTTGCTCAATTCTGAGAAAATTTTGAAATAGTTTATCAATTTCGTATGATTTTAATTGCGTTTTAAATGAATTTCAGAATAATTGCTAAATATAACTAACCGTATGTAAAACAAAGCTGTTGTGGTAATAAATTATATTAGACATAATATTTGAAATGTACCAACATCAAAGCCAGCTAACCTAGACCTAGCCTAATCTAACAAATATTAAGTGCTACTTTACAAACGTGCCAAAACACGTTTTCATTCACATAAGTGATGACGGGCGAGCAATATAAACTTTTAAATTAAAAAAAAAAGAAGATTACTTACGTTTGAGTCTCGCCCTTAAACAAAAATGTTGATATCTGTTTATCACTTGGAAGGTTTTCGGAGCGATGAATTTCGTAGTTTGCGTAAAGAGAATTTTCTTTTAGTTTTCGACCTTTTCTTTCGCAGTTTAGTCCAATAACTGAAGCCGAGATCAGCAAGATGTAAAAACTGTATAAACTTTTGTGTATCTAAAAACAGAAAAATTATTCTGAGTGTGAAATATTTTTCCAAATTTTGAAGCTGAACTTTTGCTCGGCCTTCTGCCTCAAATAAAAACAAAAAAATTTATTGTTTTGAAAAATAACCATTTTTTAAAAGAAAAATTTCTTGATGAAGCAAATTTTATTGGCATACAAAGTTATAAATAACAACTTGATATCTTTCTAAGTAATTTTCAATTGTTTTGTTGCAATCACTTTTATCTAAGCAGAAGGTTAGCAAAATGTTTTACAGATAGTGGAATTATTGTATGTTGCACTCCCTGCTTTTCCGTAGTTATAAAAAAAAATCAATAATATGTTACTCACCATATTGGAAAAACTGGGTAAAATAATTTCTAATGTGAATTTACATAAACGATGCGTGAAATTTGATACAGTCGAACATTGCTCTTGTAATCTCTGGAACCTAAGCTAAATCCTATTACCCTTACATAGACAGAATTAGTAAGGGAATTAGCGGAACCATTAAGTCTCATTTACAGGATCTGGATCATTTGCACCTATCCTTGTTAACTTACTGTTTACACGAGGTTTAAACGAAAACAAGATTAAAATTATTATTCGCCTGATTTTTCAAAATTTTCAAAACACATAATGTGCGAAAGAATATGGATGTTAAAAATTGTAAAATTTGAAGTTTTAGACAAAACAATTATTTTTAAAAAAATTATAAAGTTCCACTTAAAATCACGTACGATACGATAGTTTCACAAAGAGAAAATTATGTCGTGTAATGTTAACAAAATAAAAGTTAATGACAAAAATTTCAAAAGATTTAATTTAATATTTTGACATTAAAATTTATGTTTAAAAAAAGTGTTGAACGTCTCTCACAGCGTGGTTTATTAACAAATCTCGACAACTTTAATGTTTTCTTGGCGGTCGCGTTTAAAATCTGTCGTAAACGCGCGAGTTCTTTTGAAAACCCCACCAAGTTCAGCTTTTGCACCCCACCACTAACTATTTAAATTATAAACTTGACATGTGAAATTAGTTAAAGATTTTAAAAATAACAGGTTAATATAACCGAAAAAAATTTATGTAAAATTCGACAACAAAATTAAGGGTTACTTGAAATTTTTCTTTTGTGATATATGATAAATTAAAGGTTTTAGATGTTTCTTTATTATTTTATTTTTTAGATCGTTTACCACGATTTCTTGAGTATTTCTTGTAAACTTGTGGCTTATAAATTTTCCTTATGTGTATTATCTTAATTTTTTTATATTTTCAATATTGCATTAGATGTAACATAAATCTCATTATACAGAACTTGTTTTTTGTGCTGTAAATATAAATCATTCTTAGCTGCAAAATACCATCACATTTGTAGAAACCGTAAGATTTTACAGTTTATTTTAGATATTCTTGATTGAATCTTTATGTAATGGTGATATTTCACTAATTAATTGAATACCTTTTTGACTTCATAATGTTTTGAGGTGATCAAAAATAGAAATTTTAGTTAGGAATTTCAAGAAATGATTTTTTTTTTATAAATTAAACGAAATACCAACCATTCGCATGTCTTGATATCGTTTTATTTAAATGTTAAGTAGATATTCGTTTAGTGACAGTTTAATTTTGCATCGATTTACCAACCCAAAATGGTAAATTGCGGGTTTCAAAAGATGATGATCACTAAAATTAACGTAAATTAAAGCAACAAGAAAAAAAGTACTATACAAAGGTTTACGAAAAACAAGATTTATTTTGTTTTTTTTTTTTTTGCAGCAATATGACTTTCAAACGTAATTATTAGCTATTTTAACGTTTATATTATTTATTTCTGTTTCTATTTATTTATAAATTAACCATTAGATTCTCAATAGTACATTAACTCCACACTAAACCAAAATTTATCATACATATAGAGCATTTCAGCCTCATATGGATCATTTTGTATTTGTATTGGGAGAAGTTTCCATGAATTTTTGTAAAATTTTTCCGCTTCAATTTTTGAGAAATTTACCCTTCAAAATTTCAAAATGCTCAGCGAAGAAAAAAAAGATATCGTTAAAAAAATTTCGTCCTGAAATAACAATAGATCTACTTTCATAAAAAATATATTAAAAATATTTTCAAAATCTAATTAAACAGCTAGATTAAAAGAGCATCTTAGGTCATAATCGAAAGGATAAAAATGTAAATGTGTCTTATGTATTCAAGGACCCTCTTTTGTTTGGTAAAAGTAAAATCTTTAAGATTCAAATAAAACACCACCAATTTGAAAAATATGCTGTTATTCAAAATTTTACAATTTCTTTAGATTTTCTCGAAAATTTGATTGAAATGAAATAAAGTTAGTTAGGCCAGTCGAATTATAATCTTAAATATAACTAATACAGGAGTCTATGAAACCTGAGTCATTCAATAGAAACGCATTTTTAAATAAAATTAACAAAAGTTTGACAAAAATAAGTAAAACAACCAAAAAAACGGAACGAAAACTGACGATGCAAACTTTGCAAAAAAAATACTGCAAGGAGGGTAAGAAATATCAACCATTCGTTTGATACATTTGCTCCATTGAACAAATTTGTAGACAATTATAACTTTTAGAAAAAAGGTTCTTACGGTATTTACTTTAATGGTTTAGACGTGGGAGTCGTCCAAAGTTAAAAATTATAAATATTATTTTTAATGGAGTTTTAGTTGCAAAATTCAATATCGATACTTTGGCGTTACACAAAAATTTCTAAAAAATTTATAGTGAAACTAGACGGTACGAAAAACTTTTACCTTGTTTATAAATTTCATTTTTTAAAAATTTTGTTTGTAACAATTTATTTTTTCAAATTGTTGTATTACTCTTTCTTAAAATTTATAAATTGTTTAAATAATATATAAATTTGGATATTCCATAACATCTTTCTATTTTTTCCTATACAGACCAACGAAATAAAATAGTTAGGCATTTTTTTAAGATTTTATTTTTATTTAAAATTATGATTAACAATTTGTTATTTAGAAAATAATTTTTTTAATTGTTTTAACTTTACATAATTTTTGCAATGTTACATGATTATTTAGCAATAGTTTATTTTTCATACGTAAATAACTTCAGGTTACTAAATAGAAATCTATATTAAAATATTATTATTTTCTTAAAATAATAAATTGAAATAATAAAACCATTTTTGTTATCCAAATACCGACATTATAATAAATGTTAATTATTTTTAATCTGGAATTTTTCCGGATACTTGGAAGGAATCGACCAAGTGTGAGGAGGGAGTTTGGTCTTGTTGATTATGATACCGATTCAGTCTAAAACTTTTGGAGAAGATCATTAATAATCAATTTATATTGTATCTATACCTAATTTTTACCCATTTTTGTACTAAAAATTTGCATTTTTTGTATGTTTTTTTAGCACTAAAATTCACATGGAAGTTTTGTTTTTTGGAATTTTGTTTAATTTCGACATTGGCTAAGTAAAGGATGATACTCCTTAACAAGGCTGTTTCTGATTTTTGTGTCCTCAGATACAAAATGAGGTAATGAGGACGAAGATATCAATGGAACCGTTTGCCATGATATTTTTGAGGTGTCAACTTCAGTGCATATTGCACACTTACTTATGGCGGCAAATTAGAAAGAAAAAAAATTTTTTTTCTCAACTATAAGAGTTGCCATATATTGTAAAATGTTTCGTACATAAAAATAATATGGATTATTGGAAAAAGAATTTCAAATTGTATGGTTAATTTTTTGCATGAAAAATCAGAGCATGCCCTTAAAAATTACAGAATATGGGGTAGCCCCAAAAGGACCCTTAATAGCAGTATAATTTAGATTTACTTTCTATTTGTAAAATTTTTTGTTACATAACACTTCCATCATGTCTTTAGTTGATTGAATACTTTGAGAATAATGATATAATTTCTAAATATCAGTCGGGCTTGTGAATTGTTGGTTACTTTTGTTGTCGATGAATGGAAAATGGGAATGAATTCGATAGAGTTCTGATAATACAGATCGAAAATTATGGTATTTGAGAAAATGAATTGAAGTGGCTTAGGTCTTATTTGGGATATCGGAATCCGAAAACTATGATAAATGGCGTTATCTCTGAAGCAGTCAATGTAGATTTGGGAGTTCCCCAGGGAACAATTATGGGGGTACACTATGGGGAAGGCAACGGGAAACCACCCCATTAATATTTCCTTAGTCATTGCCTTGCAGCTAACACAGTTGGATGTGAATGCGGGGTACCGGGTTCAAACCCGGGAAGAGTCAAACTTTCTTATGACCAAGCCTCCGTGCTTCGGAGGGCACGTTAAGCCGGCGGTCACCCTGAGTTGACAAATTGCACCGTTAACAAAAAACAGGGCTACAGGCACATCTGAATGCTAGCCTAGCAAGATGCTACCGGATGTAAAACAACTATAGTCCAAAAATCGATCTGCGGACTACTCACCAACCCGTCTGGCCAGCGTGGTGAGTTATGGCCAAACCAAACCTCCGTAATATGGAGAGGCTATGTCCAGCAGTGGACGGAAAAAGGCTGATAACGAACGAACGAACGAAAGTCTTCTTGGCTTAGCCAGGAGGATCGCTAACACCCGAAATCGGATGAGCACCTGAAGAAGAAGAAGAATTAAAGTTATTAATCAGAAGTTAAGAAGCCTCAATGATTGGTTTCAGATGAACAGGCTTAAAATTATTATTATTCTTCTTCTTCTTCGTATGTTTATTGACAGAAACGTCGTTTCGCAACTTCCACGATAGTGGAAGTACATAACAACAACGTTATTTACTGCCTATAATTTACGTGGGCAAATATTTCGGACGTATGTGGACTGCACCGATGGAAAGAAATTAATCCTTTTTTTTTGGATTTTGACCGAGGGTCATATGTAGATTGCACCGATGGTCAGATGTGGATTGCACCGATATAAATACTTAATCCCTGTAAGTCAAAGACTTACCAGTAATCTTGTAAGGCTTACCCGTAATATTTTTTAAAGAAAATGAAACAAGGACGTAATACAAGGAGTCACCCCAAACACTACTGAAAGACTTAAAAAAACACTAATAGATGCCCAAAATATTTAATTTTATTTTAATTTATTATTTATTGAAAAAAATTCGAATTTTTATAAATTGGATCCTGGTAATTGTTTTGTCAGAATACAAGTCGATCAAATGTTGTAATTTGGCTTGTTTACTAACTGTAATGGCATTTAGCTCTGGATCTAGGGGGGGGGGGCTAACCAGGGCACCTGTCCCGAAAGGCAATTCAAGAGAGCACCAAATTATATTTCGTGAGATTTTTGATATCTTTAAACTCAAATACTGGAGGGAAGGGGTACCAATGTCAAGTTCTTGCCCGGGTTTCAGAAAAATCATAGATCTCGGGCTGACGGCATTAACTGTGCCAATACTCTGCTTATTCTTAGGTATGTTTTAATTTGCATCATTTTTAATATCTCCAAGAAGGTGTAAATCGGCGGGTGGAGTTATAAAAATGTGAACTAAATACGTTATAAAACGACTCACAGGCATTCGTATTCCGGCATATACTTGATGTGCGTGCTGCTCAGAGCTTGATGTAAATATTGCAAACCAAACGAGAAGAGCAACCATTGACCAATTTCGGAATTGAATTAAAACGATAGATCGTTTTAATATTCTGCGACCAAACCTACTTTATGAATTTTTCTATACCACGTTTGGCTTAAATGAAATCGGAATCCAATAAGTTCAAGATTTTCCCAAAATGTTAAGAGAAATGTCCAGTGCTACCCCCCCCCCCTATCAGTGTGAATATTTGTGTTTCCTGTCATTTATTTCCAGGGCGTTACAAAAATTTAAATAATTGCTAGTATTACAAAATATTTCAACACTTTTTATATAAACACGCTAAAGGAAGTTGATTTATTTATTACAAAACCATGTTATTTGAAAATTAGAACATGGGAATCTCCACCCCCCTTCCAACCGTAGTTTTCGAATTACGCGATGTTCAAATAAGTAAATCAATTTCTTTTAGAGTTTTTACATAAAAAAAAGTTGAAAGATCTTGCAATGCTAGCAATTATTTAAATTTTTGTAACGTCCTGGAAATAAATGACATAAAACACAAAACATATTCACACTGTATAGGGGGGTAGCACTGGACATTGATCTTAATGCTTATATGAATAGCAAGTTCAAAATCAACGGTTGCTGTTATTGGTTTAAAACGTAAATCATTTTGAGAACATACCTAACGATTAACAGAACTAACTAACGATGTTTGTTTTGCCTAATAAAAAATAGGTACGGTTCTTTGGGTTTTGCTTAATAAAAAAAAATATTGAAAGGGGGGGGGGTGAATGGTGCATTTCGTATATTTGGAGATATGTCTAGGATTTTGTGGGGTTGAATAATGCTTAAAATTGCTCGACGTAATTTATGAACGACCCCTAATCGAAGTCTTCTAAAAAAATTTTCGCAAATGTGTAATTCAAGCCAATCAAAATTTATTTAAAAAATTATGGACCATTAGAATGGTAGCAAGAGACGGTCGGAGCATAGTGGTCGAATAAGTTGACTATAAACACTAAATGCCCGGTTCGAATCCGGGTGAAGTAAGAACTTTATTCTGGCCGTCTCTCTGGTCCTCCAGGTTGGGGGTTCTACGTCGGGCTTGCTCCTCGTCTAGGTAAAAAATGTAAAATGCTAACAAACCAAACACCAATTCGCAAGGTTGGTAGTTGGGTTCGGATAACGTTGTAAGGCGTTTCAAAACCGATTATATCAAACAACATCAGAATGGTAGCACATCGTAAAATTTTAACTAACTAACCTAAGCTCTACCGGTGAATCTCTGTTTCAACGGTCCCCTCATTAAAAAAATGATCGTTTCCTAACAATAACCTAAGCTATACCAGTGGATCCCTCTTTTAGCGGTCCCCTAAGCCTAAATGAAGGATGAAATGAGGGTTTCCCATAAATTAGTACTTTAATTTTTACATTATCTAGCAATGAAAACCAGAAAATGTAAATACAATCTGTATTATTTACATACCTCTGTAGTAAATTAAATACCTCAATCCTTTAATGGAATTAAAAAAGATTATTTACTGACCATTGGTGCAGTCCACATACGTAACTTAACCGAACCCGGTGCAATCCACTTGTCAGATTATGTGACCCTTTGACCATCGGTGCAGTCCGCAATTGCCCAATATTTCTTGGTCCAACGTGACTAATTTTTGGGTGCTAATTCGTGTTTAAGATGAGTAGTCCGGCTATCGCGTATACATCTGGAGATAAGAGAGGCTCTTTTATGTGCAAAGTACTTAGTTTGAAACTACTTAGTTTTTGGTATGCAAATTGTACGACCCTTTCCGATTTCCTACGGTTGGCAACGTCTTTGTGTGTTGTTGTTTTGACACATCAGAATGTCTTAACCTTCCAACATCGTTATCTCTTGGAGATTACGGATTACTTTGGGAAATTTTCGATTATCTGGATTATCCAGCGGTGCTTAACATCTTCAATCAGCTCTTTCAAGGTCCAGCCAACATCAGATCTGCAAGCTGTGTTTTGTGTCGCAGAAGTCGATCAAGTGTCTCCCGTGTAAAATTAAGTGTTCCAGATTTTCATCTTTTGAAGCCGCACGTTGTAAAGCGATGGGAAGCGAGCAACTGTCACCAATAAGTTGTAAGCTTATACGAGCTCGAGGTAAGTAATGTTATCTTTTCCAATTCGTGTGAACCGACGTGTTTTTGTCTCTGTTATTTCAATTATTGTTGGTAACCTATAGAGATTACTGTGTTTTTATATTGGGTACTTGTTAAATTTCAAGTGGGTGCACTTTTTGATGTAACACCGTATTTAATTTGCTGCTGTATGTTTTGCAGAGTAATTTACATTGCAATTATTGGAACTGTGATAGCATCTCTCAAATTCTGTTGTCAATTAAATCACTTTATTACCATTTGCGTTGACTTTCCCCAGGTTACCATTTTTTTTCTTCAAATTCCACTGAGCAGTCTTCGCACAAATCGAGAGCTAGTCTATTAACATCGTGGCTAATCAAACTGGAGAGATCATTTCCGCATTACGACGGACTCTGGTATCTGTTTACGTCAACCCTCTCATTAGAGGTTGCTGCTCAGAGAGTAGTTTCGTTTCAACTTTTATTAAAACCGTTAATGTACCGGAGAATGCTTAAAATATCTTGGGTTGAGCATGTTATAAACGAGGAGGTTTTGCGTCGTATGTGTAAAGACCGAGAGGTCCTGACCGTCATTAAGAAGAGAAAGGCGGCTTACTTCGGACATCTGTGTGCGTCGGCTCGTGCCGACCGCCATTGAGGCCAACGTGGCTTGCTCCGAATTAATTTTCGAAATTAGTGAGTTTTGATTGGTAATTAGCGATAAGGCTTGATGGAGGTGAATCCACCATTTGTGTTTTGATGAATCAGCAATATTCGAGCTGATGGATTATGATTGTGTAAAATCAAATCATCATTGATAGTAATTTTGTTCATGCGATAATGAGATAGCAGCATTTATTTGGATTTCGAACCGTACATATTGGATTGCTCCGTTTTAATTTTCGAAATTAGTGCATTTTTGATTGTTAATAATTGACGATAGTCAATTAGTATTGATGGAGGATGGAGGTGAATCCATTTGTGTTTGTGGAAAAACCGTATGCGTACAAATTGGTACGTGCATTGATAGAAAGTTTGGACATGCAATAATTCGACTTACGCATTTATTTGGATTTCTAACCTTACATGGTTGATGATAATCTATAATGGTTTGGAATTTAACACTCTAGTTTGTTTTGCAACGGTCGTCATATAAGCCAGCCCTTTTGATGTTTAACCAAATTAGGAACTTCGATTTTTTGGTTAAACTGTTTGGAAGCTCCGAGTTCATGATCATTGGATCATTCAACTCATTTATTTTGCGTATTATTTTACATCTGGCTTACTTGAAATAATCAATAACAACGATAGATGTTCTCTCCTTGTTCCAGCATCATCTCTTTTATTTTCTGATACGAGGTCGGAAGGTTTGGTGCTTCTATTTATTTGGGAGAAGCTTTGACCATTGCTGTCATCTTTAGAACCAAACGTTCACCACCGATTTGGAAACAGAATTCTCACCAAGATTGTGTACACTTACGAAAAGTTTGGAGTAAGGGATTTTTATATTCCTTTAAATCGAGACAAGTAGACATGCAAATAAATCAGCCATGAACAAAACCAAGCATTTTTAAATTTCTTCCCCGTGCTAAACTTTTAATTTTCAAAGAGGGAGGGACCCTCAAAAATATTGGTTGCTCCAGGTTTCACATTTTTTCTGGGAGGCTTTGGGGCAGTGAGAATGAACTGTATGAGAAAAAAAAATGGATTATAAAATTCATTCAAGTAAATATTAAATTTAAATTAATCTTGAATCATTTTCCTTGGTTCTGACGATGTAAAGAATAAGTTAGTGTCTATTATTAAATTTATACATCTTCGCCAAATAAAATACTTCATACATGCCGGAAATTAATTTTACAGACACTATAGTTCGAAGATCCTTGCTAGAAATATCCACTTTAACTTTATACCGTATGAAAAACTTAAGTAATTAAAGGTAGATATCAATAACTTATACAAAAGAAAGTTACAATGTTGCTAAATTTTAACATAATTGCTTTTAAAATATCCACACAATAAATGTATAATATCACGCCTCATATCTTAAAAGAATTTTTTAGGTAACCGTGGCTAATGCATTTTCGTAGTGCTCTTTCAAAATGCCAACATCTGAATCAATTAAAGTAAGATTCGACATTGTCTCTAAAGAAAAATTTGATTATACAAACTTATACTCTGCACAGTTGAATTTATAATTAACGGTAGTGGTTTGCAGAAGACAGGTTGCTTATTGCGACTATGTAATAATAATCGAAGAATGATTAATAAAATACTTAATCAATCTTTTTTTATTTTCAATTAATATTTTAGGAACAGTTCTGCAATATCCATATTATTATGTTTACTTTGAAAACACTTGGAAAAGATTTTTTTAGAAAAGTAGTCGCTGATGGTTAAATGTCTTGAATTTAATAAACAAGTGCAATAAATTGTAAGTTTGTCTTCAATTAAAGAAAATATCGTATTATAAATTCCAATAAGGCTGTAAACTTCGATTTGCTGGTCCAGACACATCTATCTTGATTTTTTCAAATACCTTTCATATGTCAGTCGAATCTCAGGAAATGACAACCAATCACATTGTTTTAAAATTTGCTACTTTACAAAGAATGAGAACGTGATATTTTTTGGTAAATGATTTAAAATACACCACATTGACCACTTAATTGTTACAGATAGGTACATAAGTAATCCATGTAATATAATATAATTTTTCCATACCATTTCAGATATTTTCATGGTTGAACAGGAAGCAATAATAAAAATTAGTTAAACTACTAAATACTGGATATTAGAAAATCGTACTAAATATTAATCGATAAAATTACAAATTCTTGCTCGGCAGCTTTTTGAATAATTCCGATTATAATTTGAATGGTAAATTCATTATTTAATTGAATATGTGCTGTGAATACAAGGAAAGTTTAAGATTCCAGTTGGTTAATTTCTCATTCTTACAACAATAAAATTAGGTTTAATTAATCGATATGTTGCAATTAGTTTATATATATTTTTTTTACTTTCAAGACCAATATTAAAAAAGCATAACTGATATTTCCTTTTAATTTTACCGAATAATTATTCAGGTTTTATATACTGCTCGTTTGTATATTTAAATTCTTAAGTTTTGTAAATTTTTGTTAATTAATTAATACATACATTTAGCATTTTAAAAAGAAATGAGCTGAAATTTAATAAAATTTGAATGAATAATACATTTCAATTATATTGTCATGATATTTTCAATGAACTTAAATGGGGGTTAAGTAAAATTTTAAGTTTTGTAAGATTTTCTAATTATGGGAGAAAGTTTATTAAAGTTATCAATTGATATAGTGTAACTTGATAGCAAGCATATCCTAACTTTTTAAATTAAAAATGCACTAAAACTCTTTTAGAACTAAAAATATATAATTGAGTCACCTGACGATGTTATTGTATAACAAAAACGTCTATGAATATTATTATACTTCCAGTATACTTATATTTTATCGTATTTATCGATATTCAGGATAGGAAATTTAAAGGGTTACTAATTTGGTTTAGCAAACTTCTTTTTTAAAAATAATCCATTTCATAACAAATTCCATTTCAGTTATTGGTATCGTTACAATGTAACACATCTCGGTATAATCCTTTACTAGTCGTCTCCTTCGGTTAATGTGTTAAAATTTATAAAATCACTCATTTATTTTATTTGTATTTGTTTCGTGTTTTTGCATTTGCCAATTATTTTGGTTTTAACTTAAAAACTATAACTTCTTTTCCTCTAATTTCAATTTTTCTATACAACAGAATGATTTTTCTAAAAATCTTACTCGATTCAAGTTGCATCCTGTTAAATACAACTACTATCCGGAAAGAGCCGTAATTTTTTAATAAAGCATTTCATTTAAAAGATTCAGGATTTTCCAGAAAACAAACAAAAGTAAACTACGAATTTGTCTACTTAAATCAATTAATAATAATTAATTCTAGAATGTAAATTAAGACAAAAAATGTATTTAAAGTTTTTTCTTTCGAATATGCCTGGAGTCATTTTATGAATGTTTCTATTTTTAATGTTTCCAAGAAAGTAGGTATATCTGAACATATTTCCTGAGTTTGGCCAAAGATACTGTGAGCTTATAGTATCTTTGGTTTAACTTAGTAATTCTCAATGTCCAGGTTTCGACCTAAAATCACTTTATTGCACTGGACTACTCGTATATTGAAATGCAGATGTCCGAAGAGTTTTTAAAGAAATATAAAAGGAACCACCTCCTCAAAATCGCAACATGGAACATAAAATCACTCAATAATAGAGATCAGGAAATCGTCAAAGAACTGGATGCAATGCAGAAAACAAAGAAAAAGGGAAGGGCCAAGTGCAATATGAAGACTACTTGCTGCTATACAGTGGAGTGCCAAAAGAAGAACGAGCAAAAGCCGGAGTATCAATCATAATGCACAATAAACATAAACACCTTATTAAAGAATGCTAGTATATATCTGAAAGACTAATAGTAGTAAGTCTCGAGGAAGAACAACAATAAAAGATATACCTATTTTCCATATATGGTCCAGAAGATTGCAAACATAAACATGAGAGAGAGAGAGCAATTTTATGGGGAGCTACAAGAATTTATCGAAGAAATCCTTAGGGATGACGCTATAATAATAATGAATAGAAATAATACTGGGGGAGCAAGCAGCGTTCCAACGAAGAGGTGCTCAACAGCTCAACGATAATGGGGAACTGATGATCGGCTTCTGCTACCACAATGAACTCCGAATTAATAACATTGTTTACAGGCATAAACTACAACATAAAAACACCTTCAAGAATTGGATAAACCAGCAATCTACGATAGATTACATTGTCACAAATCGCAGAATACACCCAATGCAGATACTCGATATAAGAACACTATCTATCGTGTAGCGCTACAACCCTAATGGGTCTTGGCTGGCCATTATAATATTAACTTTTTAATATCAAATGGCATTCACAGCATTTAATTTTTTACCTAAGACGGGGAGCCAGCCCGACGAAGAACCCCCAACCTGGAGGACCAGAGAGACGGCCAGAATAAAGTTCTTAATTCACTCGGATTCGAACCGGGTATTTAGCGTTCATAGTCAACTCGCATGACCACTATGTTCCGACCGTCTCTAAGAACACTGAATGCGGCCAATATTGGAAGTGACCACAGCCTGATGTCAAGCAAAATGAGATTAAAGATTATGCGAAAGAAAAACCTCATAATGAGCTGCAGAAAAAGTAGACAAAATATATATCGAATCTATGTAAGAACAATTCAATTCTACCAGAAGAGACTGGAAGACAAAATCAAAGCAAACCCAGTATGTAATGATGATGACATAGAAATGAGTTAGAACAAAATTAAAGCAAACATAGAAAAAGCTGCAAATGAAGCTATGGGAACTAGGATTGTGAGTGCAGCAAGGCAGACACAAAAAGAAAACACCATGGTTTGTTTCACAGAGAAGTAAAAGAAAAGTGTCGGGGCAAAAAGAAGGCATACCTAGTAGATATCTACAAACAGAGGAAGCATCACACAATGATTACAAAATAATAAGAACTGAAACAATTGCACTATAGTAAGACAACAACTAAAGGAGGAGTATTAGGAGAGCTCTACAAAGAGAATAGAGAGTAATTTCTATGGGCTAAAGAAGCAAATTTGGAGACTTATCAGAACACAAAGAAAATAAATAAGTGAAATAACTGAATTCAATCAGGTAAAGATGGAGACATGGACCAAGTACTTCGCAGATCTATGCTAAAATGCAAAAGAGGTACAGGAACCCACTTTAATAATCCAGATATAATGGCCGAGAATGTTGAAATAACCATAGCGGACGTCGAGCAAGCGCTAGCAATCTTGAAAAATCGAAAATCTCCAGGACTTCAGGACTAGACAAAATCTCCAACGAGTTGCTCAAGTACGGAGGCCAGGAATTTGTCAGGGAACTGCAGAAGCTGATTCAGAAAATCGTATCGCAGCATAGAATACCTGACAGCTAGTGAACGAGCACCACTATCGCAATGTTCAAAAGGGAGACAAAAGAATACCACAAAGCGACAAAGATATCAATCTTCCCAACACCGCGCTTAAGTTGGCAACTAAAATAACACTAGCTGAAGAATAACAATGGGGATTGGGGTCGGGTAGACGGTAGATCATGCAACAACGCGGTATTTGTTCTTCCACAGATTGTGGAAAAATCTTTGGAATACAATAGGTCGGTGTACCTGTGCTTTATCGATCTGGAAAAGGCATTTGACTATATACAGCTCCCTGATGTAATACATATTTTATTACTATAATATGACAGGAAATATACTCTTGGACCTAATAAAAACTATCGAGGATCTGTACAATGAAAATACAATTCAAATAAAGAGTAAATGGAAAAGTTTCGGAAAAATTGTGGTGGAAAGAGGTATACGACAAGGAGACTCATTGAGTCCTCTTCTCTTTAGTATTGTGATGGACGAAATAATAAAGAATACGCGTAATGGCAGAGAATACAAGGTGGGCGACAAGGAGATCTCCATACTCGGCTATGTAGACGATGTCGTGCTTGTGGTAGAGAGCGAAAGATGATCTACAGAGGCTCTTGCATCAGTTCAACCTGATAGCTAAGAAATTTAATACGACAATATCTATTGGAAACACCAAGTGTATGGGTGATATCGGCGGAGCCGATCAAATGTAAACTGGAGACAAATGGAGATGTGGTTCAACAAGTAATGAGATTCAACTATCTGGGCATACCAGTCTACAGCTACGGGGGATACGGAAGCGGAAGTCAGACAACAAGCCAAGAAAGCTAATAGAATAGCAGGATACTTTAACGGCACCGTTTGGGTAACATAAGTACCTTGGAAAGGAAGCAAAAGACCAGAATATATAAGGCAATAGTAAGACCAATCATGACTTATACAGCAGAAACGAGACCCGATACAACTAAAATGAGCAGTATCATGGAAACATTGGAAATGAAAACTATTCGCAAGATTGCTGGTAGAACCCTTTGGGATAGAAAACGTAGTGAATCTCTTAGACAACATGTAAAATCGAGAACATCAACGAATGGATAATTGGCAGAAAAAGAGAATGAAACCAGCATATAAGCAGAATGGCGGATAACAGGGTAGTGAAAATACCGGTCACCTTTGACCTTAATGGTGTTCGCAGAGAAGACGACAGTTACTTTCTTATCACTTACGTAAATGAAAATGTAAAATATCACAAATTGCGTTACTACTTCCAGAGATTTCTTTCTATATACTACTAATGAGATCTAATAGAATCGAAGCTTTATATCGCTGTAGGAATTCTTGGTTATGCATTTAAAATTTTTCCAATCCCTATTTTTTTTGTAATTTTGTTTTGTGGAGAAGTGTATGCTTAGCTTTGTGCAACAGTTTAATTATTTAAAAGAACTTAATTTAGTGAGGGCTTGGTAATTTTTTGGTTACAAAATATTAATTAATAATAAAGTTAAATCCTATATATACGATATTATCTCAAAACTACGTTTAATAATAAATTATTCTCGACACAGTATTTGATGCGCCTGTTAACTCTTGAATGAACTGCAATGTTCAACGCTAGACATTTGCGCAATTCCTAAATTATGCAGTGTTGTCTGGGACACAGAGTAACTTCAGAAAATATAAAATCTAGTTGTAAGTCTGTGAGAAGTTATTGGATAAAATTTGGCTCCCCACTTTTGTCACAAATTTTTATGTTTCGAGGTTCATGATAGTTTGTGAACACGATAGCGTCTAAAGTCTAAACGAAGCAATAGAATCAGTCCAAAATTTGAACTTAAGTTTATGTTTACGGTAAACACCGATGGCGGATTAACACAGTAGCAGAAGTAGCAAATGAGGCGGTCGGAGCATAGCGTACACGCGAGTTGACTATGAACGCTAATCACCCGGTTCGAATCCAAGTGAAGTAAGAACTTTATTCTGACCGTCTCTCCCCTCGGAAGGCAATGGCAAACCACCGAAGTGTCATCTGCCATGAAAGCCTTTAACAAGCATTGTTAAAGGCGCTTCTATCAAGAAGCAATACGAAGAAGAAGAAGTAGCAAATGGAGGTGAAGAAAAAAAGGTTTTCTTTTATTAGTAAAAGATAGTCATTCAAGAAAATAGGAGGCCTCTTGATAATATTTTTGCTACGGGTTCCGCGCTAGATTAATCGGGAACTGCTTATATCTAAGGCAATTTAGATTTAGGGTTTAGAATTCTTTCATTATTTTTCCTGTATAAGTATTAGTTATAACCAGCAGTCTGGCGTAAATCAAACACGGATAGACTACAGAGCGGAAAACCGCGGTTCTAATCCTGATTGCGTCGGATATGTGCTGTGATCTAAAAAGTACAATCCTTCCTTTTCCTTTCCTTATTCCTGGCTTAGCCAGGAAGATCGCTTACGTCTAAAGAAGATATAATATGGCACTAGAAGAAGAAGATTATTTATAATAGTAGGTATTAGTATTCTCATGAAGTTATAAAGCTAAAACTTTAAATAAAAAATCGCATGGAAATCAAAATACCCTTCGAATTTTGTTTGATTTTCAAATGTAGTTTTTGTATGGCTATCTATCTTTCGAAATTATCTAGTTCTAGGGTATAAGATTTATCCAGAGTTAGGTATATTTCTCAAATTTATATAATCAATGGTTAAATTGAATATAGTAATGCATTTCTTCCCTATACCGCTTAGATATTTCTTAATTTTTTTAGAATGTTATGTTATGAATATTAAAAGTTTTTTTTTCAATTTATTTTGTGATTACTTGCAGAGTATCCTTAGCCTGTCGCAAAATAAAAAGCGATAATGAAATGAAAATAATGAAAAGCAAACATTTTCACAAAGCTTTATTTATTTTTTTAACATCATCAAAAACTAGGCCTACCTAAATATCAAATATCTAATCTTTGTAATGTACGTTTTTCTACATATTTATAATACAATATTTCATTATTTGCGCTTAAAATATGTATTTATTTTAAGTAACACCCCGTACATTAGCAAAAACGACTGCATATAAATGTATTTATTCGTAATGCAGAATATTTTGTATCTTCGAATGGTATACCTATAATTTGTTTCATTTTAAATAAACTAAGTTTGTGGATATTGTTATTTTACCCTGTATTTTTCAAAAATTAAAGAAATGTTATTAACGATAGTACGAGGTGTTGCCAATAAATTTAAAATGTAATTCTTACCTAACTTTTTACAGATTGCACCATGTACAGAGTTTGCAATTTTACATATAATTTATACATAATTTATGCCAAGGGTACGTTCCTTAATAAGAATTTTTTAAATTCTTTATTTAAATTTACAATTTTTTCAAATTCAAAGAAAATAATTTATTATATTTTACCAAACGATATTGCACTAGCCTGCATTATTTTAATTTTAAATTAAATTTAGATATTTTTTTCACTACAATAATGACTATTTTTGGTACAATGTTGCTAACATAGTTATGTGCACTTGTAAAAAGTTTTATTATATACCCTGCATCCCCATGAAGATTGAAAACAAAAAACTTTGAGTAGTAGTATATTGTCAACATGCTAAATTTTGGTATCAGTAATTCTCTTTTAAGGAGTATAATATAAGATTAAATAAATAATTTAAAAAAACAAGTACATAGTTTATTTCTAAATTCAATTAACATTATTAATTAATTAAAAGAAAAGGAACTTTAAACGATAATAATTATTAAAACAAAATTTAAACTAATAATACTTTTGTAGGAATGTCTGGGTTTTAATATTTACAACTTAACATTAAATACCAGCACCGTATTGTTTAACTGTAATTATGTAATTAGCACTTGATTTGCAATAAACTTAAAATTAAGTACGCTTGTTGGGATAACTTGCTATGTTTAAGCAAATTTAATTATTTGTATTGCGATATAATTTTACGAACGAATTATATCAAAGGAACCAAGAAGACTTAAAAAATAAAATTACATAAAAATAATAATACTTTATACGCACAACCTCGTTAGTCTGATTCATTTACAACAACTATATTGTACTAATTAAAACATCAAATAATAAAAAAAACTATCAAGTACAAAAATTAATTAACCGTAGGTACAATAATAATAATAATAAACTTATTCGTCATTATAATACACATCAACATAAAACTTCAATAAATAGATACAAAAAACACGAAATGGTAACATTTAATTCTCACTACCACCTACTACTAACAATTGTCACAGTTGCCCAAAAATATAATGCACAACTATTATCACAAGTTTTATATTTTCAAAATTTGTTTGTTCAAGCTCTAGAAATTTAAAAAAAATATTAACAATTTACTTAAAAAGATTAAGAGGTCAAACAAACAATTTTATTGGTGTACATATACAAACATATTCTACACATTTTAAAATCTATGTTCAAAACGCTTATCGAATAATTTTATTTTTTAATTTTTACAAAAAAATTGCAAAAGAAACAATCTTGTATTATTTTTTTATTATTGTGTCGAATTATTTTAATAGTACACTACTTTACATTGAATAGCTTTTTCAACAATAATAATCTAATGATGTGTCTTTTACATATTTTCTTTCTTATTTTTATTGATTGAATTTTGAAAAACTGCATTTGAACTTACATTTTACCCTGCAAATTTGAAATAACAGATTTATGTTTAATTCTGTATTATGTGGACTATTTTATGGAAAAATATATTTATTAGTAGATTAATTATTGTGCTATCTATATCTTATTTTCTAGTGCAGTGTCTGATGAAAAATATCTATGTATTCTTGTATTGCTTGTATAAGCATTATAATATCGTAACGTGTTTTATAATACTTAAAAAATTACGTTATAAAATTAATATAAATTGTTAAAATTTCAATTCAGTCTGTTTATATAGTTTTATTTTAGTGTAAAGTAATCGATTTACAATTTTTATACCTTATGACATTTTTTATTGTTTTCACAAGAAAGAAATTCAGATACACTAAACAAAATTTTGTCATAAAGTATTTCTTGTAAATTTTATAGAATTTCGGAACTTCAAAAAATTTTAGTGACTACTCACCGAAATTTTTTCAACGTTACGAAATTTTCATGCGTTGGGTGTATAGTATAATATGGAAAATTAAAAGAAATAGCAGCGGTTCGTAAAGAAAATTTTGGTCAGATTCAAGAGATTCGCTCGTAATTTTTCCGTATACTTAAATTAACACTTAAATTAATAAATTTACAATTTTGTACTTGAATACTGAAATAACAAGATTCGAAAATGTTTTTGAATTTTTTTTTATATTTTAGGCAAAGAATTCAAACATCAATTTGGGGTAACATGTCTAACATTTAGCCAACACTGATTTTGTACAAACTGTATTATGTATAAAAAATTTACAAATTTATTCTAAAGGCTTCATTTCACTTCATTCAAGACCGCTTTAAATTATAAGTTACGGAATTATAAGATTCAAGTAAAAACTACGTACCAACAATTTAAATTAAACGCAGATCACATTATTTCTTAATTCAACAATTAAAACACTCGGTTCCAACAAATATCTCACTATTTGTAATAAGAAATTTGTTCTTCGTGTAACGGTAAGATTGTCAATTAAAAATATCAAAAAAAATATGTTGCGAAAATAAGGTGAACTATTTCGACCGGCCAATCAGAAACGAGAAACGACGAAGAAGTTCTGGAAGCTTCGTTTTAAAATATTATAAAACTAGAATATAATATAAAGGGTGCGTTCCACTTAAAGGCCACGATGACTACGGTCGATTGTCAGTCCAATCAAATAACCAGGTTTGATCTTTAAGTTGGGGTTAAGTGGAACGCACCCATAATATACAACATGCTAGCCATATGAAACATGTTCCACAAAATTCAAAAAAATTCACAGGCGAAGAAGTACGAACTAATTATCCTTAATTATTTATTGTTTGATATTTTTAATTTAAATCAAATAATTCTATTTTTTACTGTTAAAAAATGTGTGAGATTGCAACGTGTACAATTTTAGGTAAATCAACAAATCCATGTTATGTAGATACTCTTACGCACCATTTAGTAGTTTAAAAAAAATATTTGAAATATATAGTATTTGCTGTACAAAACTGTTTTATTGTTATTGTAAAAAATTACTGTACTAATATCGCAGTATATGGTGAATTATATCGGTTCAATTAAATTTTAACAAAAGCTTGTCGCACTTTTGCCAAATCTGTAGATAAGTAGTAATTTAAAAATTATGAACAAAAAACCATTGTATATAATAGTATTTATGTGTATATATTTGGTAAAAATCTGTAAATCTGTCAATAAAATAGTATCAGGAACTGTTGTGATAGTAGAAAATAAATCAGTAGGTTAGTTTGCTGTAAAATGTGTTGGAACGTTGGCAATATGAATTATCAGTCTTATGTTTACTAAATTCTAGGCAAAATTTGAATTTTAACATTAAATTATTTGCCAAAGTTTTCCACGTACCTAGAATTTGTCAGTAATCATTTTAATAATACAAGAAATAAAACAGGAAGCACATACGAATCTTAAAATCTATCGTAACATTTAAATAACAATTATCACCAGATAAAACTTACCCGGCAAATATTAAAAAAAATTTATTAATTCCTAAAAAATAACAAAATATAAAACGACGATCTTTTTACCAGTAGACACAATTTTTACATTCTACCACTAATATTGCCCCTAATTAGTTCATGGACACACGCGTTCTTCAATTATTATTTTCTAAACGCGCTGTTTTTGAAATAAATTTAATATTTTTCCTAATTTTGCCCGTTTTGTTTTACAACTTCTCTACTTTCGTTTTCTAGTTTAACCCGATCACTTTTTGAGTTAACTTCTATGGATTGTAGTGGTTGTGAGGAGTACTGATCGCGATTCTTTTCACTCTGCGGGAGCAAGTGGATCATATTTACCGGAATAGGAAACGGTGTTCCAAAATCTGGATAAAAATTTGGTGTGAAATGATTAAACATGTGTGACTGAGGTGGCGACTGTTGTTCCCTGCTGGAAGGCCTCGTGTTTGGTTGAACAGCTTCTAATTCGCGTGGTTCCGACTTGCAATTATTGTTATTATTACTTCTCAAACTACCCATGTAATCAGGCGGCGTCCCGTTTATGCAATCCTGCCTCAACTGTTCCAATTTTAAACTTTTTCCATATTTTCCTCGAACGTACATTAGAAGTGAATTGTAGGGAATTCCAAATACTCTCGACGCTTGACTCGTGGTCATTTTTTTATACCAAACCTGCTGTAAAGCTTCAGTTAGTTCTGCATTTGTCCACGATCTAGGAGGTCCACCCCGCGGTGCGGAATGTTGACCTTTCGGCCTTCCTACTAAACAGGAAAAGCGTTAAAAATATTTTTGGCATCAATTGCATTTACATACTTTTTTTCTTGTTATAAAACTGTTGATCCGGCGTATTTCTTGGATCTGCCATTTCTAAAAGAGGATTTCTGCAAGCATCTAAACTGTTTGGAAATAAACCCAATGGCGAATCTAAACCAAAAACTGAAAGCAAAACGAAGATGTAATTATTATTGCAAAAATCTGATAAGCATTTCGAATTATTTATGACAGTTATATTACAAATTGTTGTAATATAAGAGAATTAATTGAAAATGCATGTATTAATAATAAATTTATATTTCCCGGTAAAACTAATAAAGGAAAAGTATTCGGAATATTCTTATTATTATCATCTAAATTAATCTAAGAAAAATGTTAATGTAAGTAAATATTAGGTTAGTAAAATTTGTAATTGATTAATTAATAAGTACGACTTACATTTAGGTGACGACATCGCGAGAGCTGAAACTGACGGCATTGGAGGGAAAGGCAACGGCGAATGTGTAGAATGAGTATCCATATCTTGATGTAAGTTAAGAACTGGTGGAATTGATAATGATGGAGAATGATCGTAATCTTTTTCTAGTGGCATATTTAAATCCAATTCTGGACTTTTAGAAATATCTATTTTGTTTAATTTGGATTTAGAAGCATCGAATTCGTGTAGTTTCCTTTTAACACTTAAATTTTCGGCTACATCTTGCGATGGTGATGTTGATTTTGTACTATTGGTAGTAAGGTCTTGGGCTACACACATTTCTCCGGATCTTCTTCTTGGCCTCGCTTGTTTCCTTCGAGGTATTGGAGATTGACTATCCGATCGTGGTACGAGCGTATCGGAAAAACTTAAGTGATTCATATGTGGTAACTTATGACCACTTTCGTAGTTCATCAAGGAATTTGTTGTGTTAAAGGGAGACGCCACTCTGTCATTGGGCATTGTCGTGGATATTGTTGTAGAAGCGGTTCGTCGGTTTGAATAAAAGTTACGGTCGAATTCATTCGGGGATGCCGAAGGTGTGGGAGTTTGATTTGTTATCGCATTGAATTCCTTTTCTGCCTCGAAAGCATCTTGAGCTAAACCACGCACTTGTAGACTCTCCGCTGCCTTAATTAGACTTTGCAAGTGTTCTTGCGCAACACTAATTTCACCTTTGTACATAAAGTCCACCACAGATTGAATTTCCCAACCGGTATAATCTTTCAGAACAATAACTGGATGCCTGCACGGATTTTCGGAAATTATTTTTTCAAAGAGGGGCGATCCTGCGCTTAGTACAACTTTGTGGGCCCGAATTGAAAACTCCTCACATACCAGCGTTACGTCTACTAGGGATTCTGTCTGAAATAATGCTTCGAACGAATTTAGCATGTGCGCCTGGTGGTTATTCCATCGTAACGAGTAATGTGATTCGCTCATCTTGCAATATGTTATTTCTACTGGTGTCACATGAAGTAGTTTTTTTTCGTTTGAATTTTATAAATCTGAAAAAATAAATAAGTTGTAGTAACAGTTATTAATATACCAAAATTATGCGATCTTTCATTCCGATCTAAGGGGGTTAAGGCAAAACTAAATTGATATTACAATATTTCGAGACAGAAACGATATTCCATAATTATGCTGCGCCATTTATTATAAGGTTTTTGCTCGTCTATAAAATAAATGAGATTCAACTTTCGAAACAGTCATAACACAAATCATTTAAACAATTAACCGATCAAAATTCATATTAAGTTCTAAGAATACGAAACTCGTATGAATTTGGTCACGAAACAGGGAAAATAACATGCAAGTTTGAAATCGCGTGCGTATGTGACATATCACCCACGTATATAATCGCTTAGCAACGATACAGTGAAAATTTGGCACGATGGTATTGTAAAAACACGAGATAACTAACCCAAAGAAAATAAAATATTTTATTCGTTTTAAGAAACAACTCGCTGAAAAATCCCTAATAAATTCGATATAATATTTGGGTGTTTAGCGGAATACCTGAATAACTCGTATCTGGAGATACGCGGAAAAGAATCAAAATTATCTGGTTCGATTTTAATTTTAGTTTAAAAATGTTTTTATTGTTGTGGAATATATTAACGAAATAATTAGAAAAATGAAAACAAATAAATATTTTCTTGTCGACTTTTGTGTACTTATGGAAGTGCTCTTTCAGTATAACCTTTATTCCGTGCATAAATTTTCTGCGCTTTCTGATTTTTAAAAGCTACCGACTTTGCAAAGTTCATTATGCGGTTTAATTTTAACAGCCAATTAATAAGAATTTTTTTAAAAAATAATACTTGAAAAATATAAAAGCTCCTCATCAATCGCAACCAACCACAACTTGAACTGTTAACTGGGTTGCCTGCGTAATATTTTGAGGAAAACATTTTGAAAATTACCCCGTTTATACCTAATAATTGTGGTATTAGCCCACGTTTCTTACAAAACTTTTAAAATTATCTTTAATAAAAGTAAACCGATAAGTGGTATTAAATAATAGGACATGGACAAGCGTCGGAACGCCCAATTCAAACAATCCTATCAGTAATTTAACCTAATGTACTCCCTTTTTATAAATTACAAGTGTTAAAATAACTGTAAAAATTAATCCATGTGAAAACGAGCACATGATTAAATTAAATATTTTACAATAGTATTTTCAAGTTTCGATTACATAATTAATGTGTTGAAAAACGCTAATAGGTACGTATATGAAAATTAAAGTTAAATTTGTTATTTAGTTTAGCTACTTTCGATATTTCAATGCAGCATTATTATACTGATGTTTTATTTTAACTAATACAACTTAAATTGAGTTTTGAAAGTATAACTAAACAATAGCAGATTTTATAATCTTGTAATAAATTTGCATTAAGCCAATTTTCTTTATAATATTCGTACGATACGTAGCTAATCAATAACTTGGAAACTTGAAAGAGAACATGCAAGAAATAATACCTACTGATGAAATATAATTTACTACATTTATTTTGAAAAAATGTCCATAATAATACCCATAGCAATTTTGCCTTAATTGGAAACACCCGTTAAATTTTTGGAAAAGTTCACCTCTTCTTCCTCCAAATTGAGCTTTAAGTTTCCAAACAAATTTTTCGGAATTATTTTATAATGCCCTCACGAAAATTTACTGGATGACTCTCCCCTTCTATCGATAAACGATTTAATGTACAAGACGTGTATCGGGTCCTACCAACGTATGAGATGAAATTATGGAATAGGCATAGAAATCAAACGTCGTAATACAAAATTTCTGCATGAACAGAAACGTTCCATATGCTAGTAACAGGCAATGGTCGATTGCATCAATTTCTTTTGTTAAAAAGTTCCAACTTATTTTACTTGGCTTTATAGTAATAAGTATAGTAATTATCCTTACAATGTGTTACAGTGGACCGCACGCACATACAGTTTGATTTTATCGCTTGACAAGAACAAATAATAATTTGTAGATTTTGTTTTCTACAATGATGTATGTGAGAACTTGTGGAAGCTGCGTTCACTGAACACCGACATTGTTTTCGACAGACAAATAAGCTGATTACGAAAATTTTTCATTAGATTGGATTAGGGCCGAAAATTTGGGTTCGAATCGAGCAGTATACGGAAATTCTTTTCTCGGACGTCCGGCGATCGTAGAAATTTAACAGACCAACAGGCAATTTGACCACCCAAAAAACACTAATTAACTTAGAAGACACTTTTGAACTAGAAAAACGTTAAAATTAGCCGATAATTTTAATTTCAAGAACCTTCAAACTTTGCTCTTATTTACAATAATTTAACAATAATTATTATTAATTTTTTGCTTGGGTTCATCGATTAGAAAAATGAAAACAGAACCATTAATGGTTTAGTTGCTCATCATCATAAGTTAAAATTGTATGATCCAATTTATATACAATGGAAATATCTGTCGTTTGTCGAAAATTGGGTCAATCTGAGTGTAGCATAGGAAAAATTGCCCTTACATGTCAAGAAATAACAATAAGTGTATAGTCAGATATCAGTATAAAGCGTATAATGACAGCCATTTCGAGTGACCGTTGGTTGAATTACATGCCAAACTTTTGAGTTAATAAATTTCTGATTTAGTTTAGTTCTATACGTGGTTCTATAATATTCTATATTATTTACTTCTTTGAAATGTTTTATCCTTCTTTTATATTATTATGTATGTTATATGAAAGGGAACCTACTGTTTTTTATGGAATGTTTACTAAGCATACAATGGTGTATCCGTGCCATCCTAAGGTTATAAGTTCAGAATGAAGTTCTTTCTTTACCCTGAGTCCAATCGCATTAGAATTTGCAATAATTAAGGAACTTAATCTTGACCAATAACTAAAACTTAATAAAGAGATAAATGGAATTAATTATGGAGTTCTTTTCTTTCATTTGTCTTTTTCTTGGAATTTTCTTGTATGTTTATAATGGATCTGCAAGGGGAACTACAGTTTAACATATAAGATCTAAACCACGGAAAGTGTAATGCAATTCATTTTAAGGAGGTTTTCTTGTCCGAGATCAAATCGGGTAATCAAAGCCAAATAACTACTCAGTGATAACAAAACCAGAATTTGCTTATAGTACTGGACATAATCAACATAATAATTTGCATATGGTCATAATCTATCCAGGTGATAGATTTGAATTACTTCTCCAATTACTGACGGCCGTACATCCACATCACCGCTTGTGCCAGCTAAAACAGAAAGAAAATAGGTTGCCTGTTTCTGATTATAAGCGCTGAATGTTCTCGCATGGTATTAAACGCCAAGGCACAGAAAGGAAGTAGGTAATCGGAAAGATATTCAAATGCACTAATCGGCACTGGAAGCCAGAATTAGGAAGCTTACTTTCTATCTCTTTGTCCCTTATGTTAGAAAATTGTACTGTTCCATTTCGGTTTCGAATTTCTAACATTAGAAAAAGACTGGATCCTATTAAACTATACTGATCGAGCGACACGTGGTGTTCTAAAATCGGTCACCTATTCAAGTGCTAGAGTAGTTAGCAATTTGTTGCTATATTTGTATTTAGTTTATATCGTGTCGCTGTTTTCAAACTACTAAAATATTTAACGTTAATCATATTACACCTACATTTTACACTTGATTTTGTAGACTGTTAGAATCAAATTTATTTCACGTCTACCGAGAATTAGTAGTCAATGCAATTAACCATCTTGATATTATCGTCTTAAAGAATCATAAAACAGTTTTAATAACTAAAGTTGAATTTGTAAATTCAAAATCAAGTAAGAAAACTAAAGGTACGTCTCTACATTAGTGGATCCGCAATTTTATATTGCTCCGGCCCCCCTACAGTAGCGTAATTTTGTGTTGGAGATAAGAAAACTAAAATATATTTTTTAATTTAATAACTAGATAATAAAGGCTACAATATTATATTAAATTGATAGTTATGACGTTATGAGGTTATGTTGAATAGGCGGCAGAAAAGTTGAATTAATTTAACTAAATAAATAAATAAATTTTAATTTAATAAGCAATACATGCTACGATTACAAATATTTAAAAAAAATATGTACAATTTAATAAACTTCGCACAGTAAATTTTTTGCAATCCTGCAAAAAATATTAAAAGTATTTTTATTTCCCCAGACTTGCGGATTCCGCAAACTAACTAAACCAACTAAAAAAATATTTAAGCAATCAACACCCGAAATATTAAAATAAATAATCCGCTGATGCGAGGATGTACCTTGACAACTATGATAATTAACGTAACAACAAGAGTCGAGCATAATTTGCAATTGTTTGTTTCTACTAATTTTAAGACTAACTTAGTAGCTTAGCCGCCTAACACTCCGTAAACAAACATAAAATTTTATTGTCAATAATAAATATTTAAATAATTTTGTTACAAATTCAATTAAGAACTAAAATTAACATTTATAACTAGATTGCCCAGGATGTGCGGCCTGCGGGCCGCACTTGAACTACTTTATGTTGAATCACGGACCGGGCGTTATTGCCAGATCTAAACTGTTCTTATTATGATTTAAGCAACAAAATTGGTACAACTCAGTTTGTTTATGCTTCCGTCTTTACGGTTTTCTTTTTGAATAACATTTGTGATGATTTTATAATGATATTTATTTTTAGTTTACTTAATACAGAAGAGAATTTAGTAATTTTTCGTCTAAATATGAAAATTGATCCTCATTAGGATGCCACAATTTATGGCCCATGAACAACTAAGTTTTTGACTATGGTTAAAGAAAAATAAAATGAAATAGCCCTTAGATCCAAAGTGCTCTTTTTTAATGTAAAACAAAGTTTGTAAACTACATAAAATTGAATGTTATTGTTACACAAAAACAGAAATTATGTTTTAAAAATTATAAAATAGATATTTCTAATTCAAATTATTTACTTTCTTGAATTGTCAAGAATTCCAGGTGACGGCTGTAGTTGTTCGGTCTTTAGCTTCACAGAAGAGGGTCTTTACAATATTTAAAACCTGATTTGTATCGTTCGCATACGTAAAATCATGATCATTATCACGGGTATGATAAGACATTTTGCTTAGCAAATACGAGTATATGATTGAATCGTAGATGTATTAATTTTCATTACATTACTAACGGCCGCCCTGCCACTTTTTATTCTTTTACTGTAACTTATATAAATTAGGCGTTACAAATATTCGTTAATTCTTTGAGCGATAATTTTTACTATAAATCTTAAGATTTTATAAAATTTAATCGATTAATTGGCAATAAGATTTTTATAAATATCTTTTTATAATCATGTTCATTTGAATATTATCAAAGTGAATATTTTTGAGGTTATGTTGCTTGATGATCATTAGTTCGAGATAAAACATCAGGAGCACGTCGAACCTGAGTTTGTTGTGTTGTTTCACGCTGAATGCGATTTCTTGCAATTCAAGGTGTAATTTTTTCCCTTTCCTCCATGTTTTACTATATTTGATTTTCTATTGAATATGTTAAGAATTTGCATTTTTGCAGATTCACAAGGAAAATCTCATTGTGATGATTGGATCTATTCATTAGCTTCATTACATCCGGTTTTATTGGCAAAAAATCGACCAACCACAAGTGAGTTATTGACAAAAAAATAGATAGAAAAACTTTATTTCAATTTTACTTTGGTTGAAAAAGGTTTTTAATGGGCTTTCATAAGGAGGCGGTCAGTTAGTTACATTTCGTGCATGCAATGATACGTAACCGCCATACCCCACCGTCTGCTAATTATATCGGTTGCGAATAATTTCTCCTCCACTGTATTAGGGGAAACCAGACTTGGTTATAGGTGATGTTCCTGTTGTGCTTAGTAATAGGAATAATTTAATTGCGTCCTTTCCGGAATTTTTTACACACATACATACATACGTAGAATTTGTATTGAATGAATCCCATAGAGTCGAGACGATACGGTGGATCAAAGATATTATACAAAACATTGAGAAGCCCTTCGGTCAGTGTCCTGTATATTTTATTTTTGTTAGCATTTTCCTATCTATCAATATTTTCAATAGGATGCAAGTAATAATGCCAATTCTATTGTAGTTAATTCCAGTATTTCCTTTCCTAGTCTAATGCGCGTTCATCGGGAAAATACGTGCTTGGGGCGACGTACCTATGCAGGGCGAGTGATACACCTACTGAAAATTAATTGACAAATGATCGGTAGTATACAATTATTACATAACTTTTTTGTTGCTATTTCTATTTTGATTTTCCCGTCTCCAGATCGTCCGCGGTAAAAGTAACAAATATAATTTTCCACACCTTTCTTTAAATAATCTTTGCTTTGTTTTAAGTTTAGTGAATTCGTTTTTTAATGTTAACTTTTCCGCTACTTTAAAAGGATTGCTATTAAGTTGTCGTCGTATTTGATTTTTAACTCTTGAATATTTTTCGCACGCTTTATGAACACCGTAAAAATATTTCCTTGGTTTCTCCTTCCTCCTTGTTATCCTTTTTCCAAAGCATTGAAAATGCACATATTGGCATCTTATTGCAAATGAATATAAATTTTACACCTGACCGAAAAATCTAAGTAACTTGATGAATAAATACTTTTACCTTCAATCTTATAGATTTTCTGGAAATTTTACGATTAACTGTTCAATTCTTTCAAATGCGTTCAAGTGCTATGAGATTTATTTTTGACAAATTTATTATTAAATTGGTAAGATATTTTCTACTTCTTAAATCCCATTTTAAAAAACTTTATTATAAAATTAGAACGTTTTTTATAATATGAATATTCCATATTTCCAATAATTTCTATTAAAATGGTAATCTATACTTTTAATTATACGAATTTATTATTCGATTGGGTAAGGATGTAAGAAAATTCTTTTTATAAGTAGTAAAGTTTGGTTGGGGAAATAAAATTATTCGGAAAGCCGTAAATTTTCTCATTGAAAGAAAGTTTTAGGCGAATGGTATTTGGTGTTGTCATCGGAACTGGGTGACTTCGAGTTAGTATTGTTATCATTTCAAGCGAATCCACGTTGTTCCAGATCACACAAATTATGGACACGTAATGATACATATTGCAGTATGGATTGATCGTACGATAAAAGTGTAGATATTGATTTACTCATACGACAATACGTAATTTCTGTATTAGTATTTTTTTTCCATTATCCTATTAGTTAACAAATAATGTGAAAATTAATTCGTTTACATACATAGAAAAGCCAAAAAACGTTGATGTAAATATGAATAAATTTAAGTGAATCTTAATTTACATTAATTATACTCAAAGTTGTATGACAATAATAACATAGAGCTTTTTGATTCATGTTTGTATAACGCTTAAGTATGACAAAAACGACGATTTTGGGTTACGTAAAGCGCAACTAAATGGAGAGTAGAACTAACGTGGCACTAACACGATAAAGTTTGGATGAACTTAAAGCGGCGCTTTATTTCAGAAATTTCACGAGTTCCGCACCACGACATGTCGCAAAATGAATAGGTCGCTTTTCTTAAGAAAATGCGATAACGTTCCAGCTTTTGCACGTCTACACATTTACTTTTCGATAAGCGCAACTTTTAGTTACGATTAATATTTAACTAACCTCATAATTCTTACTTTTTTACATGTCTACGAAATCTTATTTACATATTTTTACTGAAATAAACACACGAAATTTACAAATAATCATAAATAAACAAAATTATGACGACTTTGTGAACATTTCGGTTTAATTCCAAATTGGTTGACCATGAAATGCGCAAGTTTCAAACTTTGATTCTCATTATACTCGATTAACATTCTCCGAATAGATGAGTTAAACTAATTTTGTTGTGTGTTTACTTATCCAAATATAATTTTAGTTAATTATTTTAAATGTGTTAAAATTTATCTAATAACCTGCTCATTTGCTCCGTCAATTTAATGCAAATTTTGCCTATTCCCTCTGCAGTTTTTGCGCTTACCGCGCCGTGGTCGATTTTTGATAACATTTTTTTCTTATACATTTTTTATACAACGACAATTCGTGCACATGAAAACTTACCTCGACTTAAAACACTAAGGTATAGTAATTACAATATTGAACAACAATAACAAAACAAAACGTGCAAAATTGTTTATGAAAAGTTAACATTTTGAAAATAAGCAAAGTTGAAATAATAAAAAGTTAGGAGTAGGTAAGTTTAAATGGAGTGATTGATAAATATGTGTGCGTAAATACGTAATGATAAAATTCAACAAGACCACCTATAGGGACTAAACAACTGATACAAACTAAAACTGTGTTAGGAAAGTTTGAAAGTTTGACAAAGTTTGAAACCAAAATAAAGGAAACAAACATAGAGAATGTAGCAGTGAGAAAGGAAAGTAAAGGCGGGAAAATATGAAAACAGAAGTAAACTACTTAAAGTGCGAAAAAAAGTAAGAAACAAGAGAATCACAACACTGAACACGAAAAACTAATGAAGCATCGGCACTGAAAAGAGCGCAAGAGCACACACACAAGCACACATGACACATAGGGGGGCGCGCACGAACCTTGCACTAGGTCCCGCTGGAGCTCGTCTCCAAAGGGGTGCGGGTCCGACTGCTTTCAAAAATATGCCGGCTCGCAATGGACGCATAATTCCCGGATCCCCGTTAATGAATCCGATTAGACAAAGCTTGCAAGAGCCAAGAACGCTTGCGCCTTTCCACCCCACACACAAGACTCCCCTCTCCGTCTCCTTTACTCTTACTGTTTTACCCTTAGATATAAATTAAGGGGCGGCGTATACTTGGCCGTCGTTAGAATCACACACGTATAGCGCCCCCTCTCTTTCTGCCCGCCGACCACTAATTACCACCGACAGAGAAGAACGAATCCTTAACTCTCTCTACTTTGCATAAATGCACCAAGAAATGATGTACGCTCAAGAAGTTTTTCTTTTTAACTAAGGTTTCTTTTGGAGACGTAAGATTTTGTTTCAACTGCTTCATTAGCGCACACACACAGACATGTTTTTACAGTCGATTTTTCCTTTACTTTTTATCCTACACTAGCCCGGAAAAAACGTTCATTTCTTAAAACATTTTCTTGACAATACTAAAACGTTAAAAACTTTTTTTCTAGAGCGTGCGGTTATATTTGCGGGTTTTGAGAGGTTCCGGACAGGACTGAAGCGATACGGACACAGTCCTGTAGGAGTTCTACGCGCCAACGCGATTCGAGGTTGTTCATCGGATCTACCCCTAAATCGCTGAAAATTCTTTAGTACAGGAAATTACTGCTCTAGAGATCATATCCTAAGAGAGATATTTTATTGAAAGTTACGACAAAATAAAACAGAAAAATATTAAGAATTTGTCTGATATAAAAGTTTAGTTTACGAGCCTTTCAAATTTTTACATCAAATTTTTATTCGCCAAGTTGCGTTTAAATTATGATAACACAAACAGAGCATTTAACACTTTCTAACAAGTCTTTAACTTTCAATAAATATTTTTAAGTATTTACTTTTTTCCAATCGAATTTTTTTCGATAGGTTCCAAGGCCCCACGTTAACCCATTTTTTAAACTAAAATTTTACTGTGTAGAAATACTCAACAGGTTTCATCAAAATTATCGCTTAACTATTAAATGATACAAGAGTTTTAAAACTGACACCACGTGGTGATGTTAATTACTGAAAATTAACAGAAGAGATAAAGTCAGATTAAATCAAACAAACATAATGGAAAACCTAACTCGAAAATACCAAGTTAAATTACGACAGGAGGATACAATCTTCGGTAAGTTAAAAACTTATAAAATTATTGACAAGGATCTTTCAAGGATGCAAGGACAGATAATCGCAAATTGTGTTACTAACGCATTTAAAAAAAATTAAGTTACGATTATCAAAAAGACTATGTGGACCTTGAAACAAATCGCAATATAGCGTGTGACAAATTGGGGTATATGAGTATTAAGCTTAGAACATTGTTGGTTTCAAGTCACAAAATTTTTTTAAATTAATTTTCTTAATAATCATTAAGGTTATACATAATTTTTCAACGTTCATAATATGCTAAAATGTTTATTTTTTTTATAATAATAAAAAATTAGAATAATATTAATTAAATAAACCAAAGGAGATTTTAATTACAAAGAAAATCGTTTCATACGACTACGTGGTTATCCAAATTTTATATTTCGTCCCCACTAGCTACCACAACTTTACATTCTCAAATTGCACCCTAATCATAGTGTTTTATCAAATTAAAGCTATTAAGAATATCCTATTTTTGGAATAAAGAAAAATTAAAATCACATCATGCGTTATATGCACTGTATGTTTTTTTTCATTTTTCAAGCTAACTTAAGACGAAAACTACAACAAATATTAAGATGCGGTTTGCGGTGAGTGTCGGCACTGCTGATTTGCATTTCGATCTTACGAGATTATTTCGAGTTGACAGTTGGATGCTTATCCTGAATTTTGATGTATACATGCCGCCGGAACATTTTGATTTTAGTTTCCTAGGGCTATGACCATTCCAGAGATGGCCACATATTGATAGTTAGTTCGTTAGTTCAACTAGGTTGAAAAATTGTAACCACTAAAATAAAAATTACTTAAGCCAACCTAGCAAGTTTCACCTAATGTAAGAGTTCCTGTGTGGTACTTCAATGCTTGGATGCTTCTTGTCGTTCTTGCACAAGCTTCCATTAAGCCGTCGGCGTTGGTCCTCCTGGGTTTAACGGCAATTGGTAATAACCACCATTAACAAAAAAAACAGGGGGCATATCTAAGGGCCAGCCTAGCAAGCTACCTATCGGACGTTGAACAATTATATGTTCAGAGAACCTGTTATCAAATGAATCTGTACTTGATACAGATGTGGTATATAGGACAGGACATGGTTAGAAGTTAGAAAAAATAAGAAGTATTTGAGTAATTAAATAAAAAAGTTTTCTCTTTAATTTATTTAAAAGAATGAGTCTTCAAAATTTGAACAACCAAGGGGTTTGAATATTTTCAAAATCGCCTTTGCGTAATCAAAAAATTGGGCGGTTTCAGAAATCTTATCGAGGGAGGGGTAAAAGATTTCCAAAATTATCTTTGGGTTAGATCAGCGGAAGGAGGATCTACAAAATCTTAAAAACTCTTACATGGGGGAAGAAGAAAATTGGGATTATAATTATAAGCTAGCTTCAAAACTAGTTAAATCTGTTGAAAACTATAAAAATCGAATCCTTCAATTTCAATGATATGGATAACGAAAAAAAATTTTAATGAACCGAAAGATTGTCATCGAAGCGCGACGGTTTGCGTAATATCTACTCATTTATTGACTAACGATCATCGATACATTTAATTAAATAATGAAAAACTTCAAAATTCTATTAGTTCAGATATAAAATTTCGATTATCAAACTCAAAATATATTTTTTAAAGGAATAGCAAAATTTACATAATTATTTATTTTAATTTTGTTTCAAGTTTGTACTTCCTCCAAGTGGTTAATTTACCTTGAAATCTTCTTCGAAATAAGAAATCATTGAAATTTATCAAAACTCCAATGTCAGTTGTTTAAACCAGCATTTTCCAGAGTGTGTTCCACGGTACCCCAACAGGGTTCCGTTTATAGGATTAGGGGTTCCTCGAGACAAAGTGCCCTTTAATAATAATCAATAAAATTATTTTGAATAATAATTTAATCTCAACGTAACTTTGTATTGCCTTCTAAAAATGGGGGGGGGGTGTAGTAGAATATAAATAAATTAATGGTTGAAAAGCAAATGTCTATTATTAGCGACATATTTCAAACTTTAAAATTTAAGATTTTCAAAAAAATATATAAATTTGTGTGTCAAGTATGTGTACCAATTATCGCCAATTTGTACAATTTATTAAGATTTACACACAAATTTATAATTTTCTTTTGAAAATCAACTTGAAATCGATCTACGGTAAATATTAAAACGTGTCGCTTATGTTTGCTTTTCGACCATGGAAATACAATATAGGGTTTCGAGATCATTGGAAAATTGCATGCCAAAATAAGATCGGTAGCTACTGGTTTCATCTAAAGTTTAGGTTAATCAATAATATTGCTTAAATGATAGATAGATAAATAATATAATAATAATGTATTTCATTGGTTGACCTGTACTGCTTAGTTTGAACGTAAAAGACTGCTAATTGAATACAGCTTTACAAGTAGATATTCGGGCACTTGTACTTGAAAAAATATTTTCACGTAATTAATAATAACATTATTTTTTACTTTTTCAGAATCAACTTACATCTAACAAACACCAACAAAAAAAAATCTAAAAAAAGGTACTACCAAAAACATTTGAAATGTTTTTAAAAACTTTTAAATGTTTTTAAAAAATTTGAAAATTTTGAATTTATCAGAAAAAATTATCAAAAAATTAAATTTTTGTAAGGGAAATCATGAAAAAAGTGAATTTTGTTCAAAAAAGTGAAGAAAAGTGTATAATTTTCAAAAAAGTGAAAATAGTGTATCTGTGGCAATCCTGGGACGTGCCTACGGGGGGATGGGGGGAAGCACCCCAAATAATTTAGGAAATTGGAAAAAAGTTGGTAAAATCACTCAAAATTTGGTCAAGTTGGCAAAAGCCACTAAACCTATAATAGGAAAAATAGACAATTACAAAGAATTGGCAAATTCACCCCCCCCCCAAAAAAAAAAACTAGCTGGGCACGTCCCTGTTTACAGGCTAGTATTAATGAATTTTTTATTTATATTAAAGGGTGCCCTATTTAAAAAAGTGTCGTAATGGATCTTGGATGCATTATTACTAGTTTACAGCTCAGGATATTTATTATTCACATCGGGGGAGGGGGGTCCTTTTTCCCAAAATATCGCTACTGATTATACCTGCCATATAAATGCAAAGAGTATTTGGTATAATTTATTGTTCATATCAAAGGGTACCCATCATTTCAAATAAACCCGAAATTAAAAGAAATATTTCAAGAATTCACTGTGTGTAAAATCATGTGTACTTAACTAACTCCTAGTTATTAATTAATTAACTTCTAGATATATTTTTTTAATTTTTAAAATCTCTTTACTTTTCAAAATCGGAAAAATTTAGAATAAACCACTTTTTAAGTAGTTTTAAAACATTTTGATCCTTGTTGAAAAAGTATCTCGGCGATTTCGCTGTGCAAAATCCTGTGCCATAACTTTCTAAACATTGTCTATTATTTCATAATAATGACACTTACTAGAAGATACAAAAAATAATACACCAAAATTTTGACCTATGAATGTAAGGCATAGGTTCTTTCGGACCACCACCGCCCACTTTTCTGAGCATAAATTTCATTCGTCATTTCATTCGTACTTTCTTTTTATAAAAATGGTTATATTTCCACCGCCGCCACTGACCACACCTGAATGTTCCCAAATTCTTTCGTGCCTACTAACGCGCCTCCCCAGAACTGGAAATCATCTACTTTGAGAACTCCGAAATGAATAAAAATTAACATTTGTTGGAGATATGTGACATTACATTGTACAAATAAAATTTAATCGGTGATTCTCAAACTGTAGCAGTTTCAAATAATTTATCAAAATTTCATAATTTTTACTCAATTCTCTCCTACATGTGTCACAGAAAATATCACGACAATACATTTTATAGGTAGATTTAGTGGCGATTTTAAATAATGTCCACAGTATTTCTATGTGGTCTAATTATCATTACCATTAATGTGAACTTCTATACTTTGGAAGTTAATATTTCCATTATTATTAACCTTATTATATAGAGTTGGGAATAAAGACATACATGTTTCGATCTTATTTAATCTAACTAGTAGAAATAGAAGAAGATTCGTGATTATGAGTAATAATTTTCAATGATTTTAGATGACAAATATTATTAAATGGACGTATGTGGACTGCACCGATGGAAAGAAATTAATCCTTTTTTTTGGGGGTTTTGACCGACGGTCATATGTAGATTGCACCGATGTAGATTTTTGATATCTTTAAACTCAAATACTGGAGGAAAGGGGCGCCAATGTCAAGTTCTTGCCCGGGTTCGGAAAAATCATAGATCTCGGGCTGACGGCATTAACTGTGCCAATACTCTGCTTATTCTTAGGTATGTTTTAATTTGCATCATTTTTAATATCTCCAAGAAGGTGTAAATCGGCGGGTGGAGTTATAAAAATGTGAACTAAATAGGTTATAAAACGACTCACAGGCATTCGTATTCCGGCATATACTTGATGTGCGTGCTGCTCAGAGCTTTGATGGAAAAAGTGAATCTGCATCAATATATGTTCGAAATATATAATCGGAATAGGTGTTCGGTCGTGCATCGTCTGGTATTATCGATATTAAATGTTCACTATTAGCGGCATCAACTTCGTTTGGATGTAAATATTACAAACCAAACGAGAAGAGCAACCATTGACCAATTTCGGAAAGATCGTTTTAATATTCTGCGACCAAACTTACTTTTTTCTATACCACGTTTGGCTTAAATTAAATCGGAATCCAATAAGTTCCATGTTAAGAGAAATGTTCAGTGCTACCCCCCCTATGCAGTGTGAATATTTGTGTTTCCTGTCATTTATTTCCAGGACGTTACAAAAATTTAAAGAATTGCTAGCATTACAAAATCTTTCAACACTGTTTATATAAACACGCTAAAGGAAGTTGATTTATTTATTAGAAAACCATGTTATTTGAAAATTAGAACATGGGAATCTCCCCCCCCCTTCCAACCGTAGTTTTCGAATTACGCGATGTTCAAATAAGTAAATCAATTTCTTTTAGCGTTTTTACATAAAAAAAGTTGAAAGATCTTGCAATGCTAGCAATTATTTAAATTTTTATAACGTCCTGGAAATAAATGACATAAAACACAAATATTCACACTGTATAGGGGGTTAGCACTGGACATTGAGCTTAATGCTTACATGAATAGCAAGTTCAAAATCAACGGTTGCTGTTATTGGTTTAAAAAGTAAATCATTTTGAGAACATAACTAACGATTAACAGAACTAACTAATGATGTGTTCTTTGGGTTTTGCTTAATAAAAAAAAAATATTGAAAGGGGGGGGGTGAAGGGTGCATATCGTAATATTTGGAGATATCTCTAGGATTTTGTGCAGTTGGGGAGGGTTGAATAATGCTTAAAATTGCTTGACGTAATTTATGAACGACCCCAAAGGTGCAGTCTTTTAAAAAAATTTTCGCAAATGTGTAATTCAAGCCAATCAAAATTTATTTAAAAAATTATGGACCATTAGAATGGTAGCAAATCGTAAAATTTTAACTAACTAACCTAAGCTCTACCGGTGAATCTCTCTTTCAACGGTCTCCTCTTTAAAAAAATGATCGTTTCCTAACAATAACCTAAGTTCGACCAGTGGATCCCTCTTTTAGCGGTCTCCTAAACCTAAATGAAGGATGAAATGAGGGTTTCCCATAAATTAGTGCTATAATTTTTACATTATCTAGCAATGAAAACCAGAAAATGTAAATACAATCTGTATTATTTACATACCTCTGTAGTAAATTAAATACCTCAATCCTTTAATGGAATTAAAAAAGATTACTTACTGACCATCGGTGCAGTCCACATACTTAACTTAACCGAACCCGGTGCAATCCACATGTCAGATTATGTGACCCTTTGACCATCGGTGCAGTCCGCAATTGCCCTATTAAATATATGTATTAAATTTTTGAACTGAAGAAGTATCTTGAACTCTTCCCCTATCCCAAGGGGGACGCAATTCTTGGCTTCCTCTTATATTAAAAGTTTACCAAGCACTAGCGCTTATACTTAACGTGGAACCCAAACCACGGCACAAATAAGTTGGCAGGCACTAGGATTCAAATATTATTATTTATTACTATACGGTCCGAAATTCAACTCCGTAATCACTACACCAACTGCCAGTATATTTGAATTAATATGATGGAAGACGAAAATGGAAGAATGTTCTTGAATCACGTATCGTTTTTGTAAAACACATAATGTGCCATTAAGAATGTGGAAAACTATGCTTATTCTTATTTTATATTCATGAGGAGATCGTTTTATATATTAAATAAAAAACTGTCAAAAAATATACCGAATATAAAAAATTAATTAAGCCATGATATATTATTAGTTCCTGGTTAGATATCTTGAAAATTTTCAATTTTATATTTTCGACAGAGTAGGTAATTAAGTTGGAACATTTTAAAAGTATTAACATCAGTTTGAATGTCTAATCCAAATAAGAACATCAATTCCACTTGAAAAATAGTTCACTTAAGCCCATTAAATATATTTTCGGTTACAAAACACAATTTTGGAGTGAAAATTAATTGTAATAAATATTTTAAAATTGAAATGGTTCATCTCTTTTAATAAATTTGAAACAATAGAAATGTTGAAAAATGTTGAGTTTGAAAGATAATGTATATGCAAAGCGTGAGGGTGAGAGGAAAAACATAAATTAATTGATATATTTTCATCTCGAGTTTCCAATACCGTTTGTACATAAACATCGTACGTTTGGTTAAGTGCAGAAGTTTGCATGCAAAATGAAATCAATATTTCATTTCTTATGTATTGGAATCGCAACTCGCACGTATATCTTAAATTAAAAACAGCTCGGACTGTACCGTTATTGGAAAAGGGTGGGGAGAGATGTGTGATGCGCGCGCTACTTTTAAATTAAACACCGTTCTTAATTCGAGCCCTCGTTAATTTGCCTTTCCTCGTCGGTTGCATTGTAATTTCCTAAGAAAACGTACGAGGATCCACACGTCGAACTTTGAAAAGCGAAAGTCTTCTAGAATAATAATCAAGAGCTTTATTCTCGACCAATAAATACGACTGTAGGATTTTAAACTCATCCGCAGCACAATTATTCAAGTTATAACATATTCTGGTTCTAATCCGTACGTCTTTCTTCCTTTGCCGAGCGAAGAAAATGAATCTATTTCTTTTTAAGAGGCAAAAGTTTTAATGACCAGACTGCCAAGTTCTTGTCTTTACTTATTGCATATAAAGAGAAGGAAGAATTCTCAATCAATAATTGTCACGGGTTGGGCTTTTGCATATACAAACTTGCACGAAATTATTCAATGTATGCAGAGCAGACAATATTTTATAATAAACTTGTAATTTTTTTAAAAAAAGTTTTCTTGTCTAAACTTGGAACCACTCGAATTTTCTTTAGACTATTAACCCCTAGGTAAGAAATACGAAGGTAACGTAAGACGTTAAAAGACGTTGGATATTAGCACTTGACGGGCCCGTATGATATATGCGTTTGTATTATTACGTTCACATGTAGAAGTTACATCTAAGTTTGGATTCATTTAAAGTTTCGAATTATTAATGAGTTAGACTGGATATATTCTGCCGCATATGCTTCACTAATGAGTTTGTTTGAATTATTAATTTATTACAATTTCAGTTTGGTTACGTGTATCACCACATTCTTCCTATTCGCAAATGAAACAAATAGAACGTTTCAACCATTATACTTATTATTTTGAATATAATGCAATAAGTGTATTTTACCTGCATTTTTTTTATTTTACGCGATTGGCGTCAAATTTATTGCTTGAATAAAGTTTGCAAATTTTCTGTTTTCCTTTAAAAACAATTGAAGCGTTGACGATGATCTTGCACATTTAAATACGCTGGAATACGAGCACATTTCGCATGCTGTAAATTTTTATCGATCAATCATGAATGGTACCTATCGGTAACAATTAAAAACAAGTGTAATTTCACAAAACAGAAAAAGTTTTAACTTGTAATTCTCATACGATTTCAAGGTAGTTGTGAGAATAAATTGCACGTTGCAGTTAGATAGTGGTGAGGAACGGCCAGGTACAAATGCTACGCTCAATGACTCTGTCCGATTGGCCATGCAAGCAATTTCACTTAAAACCACAGAAATTGTCAAGTAGAACTTGTATCATTTTTATAAACAGATTTATTGACGATATCCGTAAATGCTGCAAAATATAACGAGAGAGCAGCTTTCCTTGTTTAGTTCGGAAAATCGTCGGTCGGTTTGAGCAAATGTACGGACGTACATGGAAGGCAAAAATTGACTTCCAATATAGGAGCTGTTCCAGTATGTATGCCACACAAAAGTTTCATTTAGAGCTTGAGAATAATTGATGATTGGTAACTCGCGTTTACTTCAGCTAGCCTTAATTAACAGTGATACCTACTTCTGGAATTCTATTTCAAGCATTTATTATGTAGTTGAACATGATGTGCAAAAGAAAACCTTTTATTTTAAATTAAAATTTATAATTATAGTATAGTTGAAATGACGTAAGTTGAGCTTTACGTCACGAATATTTGAATTTAGTACCGACTGACTTATGAATTACGACGAAAAAAAATTTCATACATATAATATTGAAGTGATACAATGTATTATGGGATAAAAAAAGATAGCAATATGAGTTTATGTTTATGATGTATAATGTCGTGCAATTTAACAGAAATGGTATTACATTAATAATAATATAATAATGACATTTAATAATGACGCAAATAACACAAATAAGTGACATTTTAGAACACGTGCTGGGTAAGAGTGATATAATATTACGAAAATTGAAATTATTACAAACCAAATTTAAATTTTAAAAAGTATGATACTTTTTTCAAAGATATCCAAAACAATAGTATCTAGATGCGGGTTCAGAAAGAGAATTCATATTAGATTTTGGAGACTATAGTGCAGGAATAGGTCGTTAATAATAATTTATAATGTGGATATATTTCTATATACTGTGGTGTTCCAAAACCAACTACACAGTCCCTCACTCGGAAACTGAGGTAGTTGTGATGTTTCGAACATTCACAGGTCAAGTTCCGACCGCTTTTTTTGTCGGTAGAGCAAATTTGATTACGTATTTCTACAGGGAAGACTAGATTCCAAAATTCAATTAAACAGACTCGGGCAATTTAATACTGTTTAATGATTCTGAACGCAAAATGTAAGTATTTAATCCTGTTACGTGGACTACAAATAATCATATAGCCGTATGTGTCGGTTTGTGTGATTGTATTACCACCATTACATTTAACGTCAATTTTGCTAAATGGTGATCTGATAAAATCTGATAAAATTACAAAATTTTGTGTGGCACAATAATTACTAAATGTACAAAAATAATAGCTTAATAATAACCTAGTAGCAGATCGAGGTTGCTGCTTTTTGTCTTCTCAAAATCTTTTACCAAATCCTAGTGAATCCGTGGACTTGCACCAAATTAGTGCTTCTTGTGTGATTTAGTGCAAAACAAACATCTGGATTAACAGCCGGTTTTTTTTTGTACATAACCTCAACTTTTTGTGTTTCTCATTTATGGTAATCTGCACTATTTTAGGGCCTACACAGCGTATCTACATTTCGACGTGTTCAAGTCAGAACGACATAAGCGCCATTAAGCAAATTGTTCAGGAAATGCAAAAAACTGTTTTTCTTAATTACAAGACATTTGAAGAGTTGATTTCTTCAATATTAAAATATTATATTTTTTTTTTAATTTATTGCATTTTGAAAGTCTAGTAAACTTGGAACCATTCCGTTATATTCTTAAAAAATGTTAGAAATGGCGTTTTTTGTCGATCCATCATTTAGACTTCTCGTTTATTCCAGCATTAAAACTTAAATATATCATATAATTAAATTTTTGTCTTTTATGTCACTACAACCATTCGATGCGGCTTAAAAGCAGCTTTCCAGTGATACCAAAATCACGTTTTTGTTTTTTTGGCGCTTATGTCGTTCTGACTTGAACACGTCGATTTGTATTGACCTACTGGATACTGGATGACCACAATTTTCATTAAATAAACGCAAATTTGTGCAATTTTCTTACACGCGGATCGATGGCGTCGTCGCCTCGAAAAGTTAACAAAATCTTCCTACCTTGCAAAGTGTCACGAAATGCATAAAATCGACGTCACAAAAAAATTTAAACAGGAATTTATTTTATTAAGTCTCATTCTTGCAATTGTCTGAATTCATAGCAATCCTTGACCCCCCTGAAGAATTACTGATCATCAGCGTCGGCAAGTTGGACTATGTAGATTTTACTTTTCTGATCTCATTTTTAGTGACTTTATTTTAATCAATTGCAGCCTATTACTCAAGGACCTTGAATCGCCGCAGATGATTAATTTATGTTAAGTTTTATTCTGAAATTTATATCTTCAGAACTATGGTGTAAGAAAATGCAAATCAACTGACCTGACCTAACTGTAAAGCATAACTATCAAAAATCTCTAGTTAAAATCGCTAATTCAATCCATAATAATTTCTCTAGAAAATATTTTTAATTTGATATGTGACGTCAATGATTTATTAATTTCTTTTTTTTTAATCTCGCGTGTTGTAAATTAAATATTTTAAGTTGGTTTTAAATGTTTTGCCAACAAAATATATAACCCAGTATAACTTAAATGAAAATTATATATTCATAGAATAAAACAATTAAGTATTTCAAAGTTTTATAAGCCAATAGGTTAAAAATATTGAAACTAATAATAGTTATTTATGTATTTAGGGCGTAAAGAAGCTTTTATGGCGTAAGACGTAATTTTTAGCCTGAGGCGGTAGCCGAGGGCTAAGAAGACGTCGAAGGCCATAAAAGCAAGTTACGCCCGTGGTACATACACAACTTTATGCATGGATGAAGATTTTTTAATTTAAAAGTATTTCTAAAATAAATTGAATTTTTGACACAAATCTAGTGTTGCTTTGATTAAATTTGAGTTTTGAAACGTAACTATGGTAGCGAGTAAATACCGGTACTGTCATTAAAAGGTGAAAAACGAACGAATTTGATGAGGCTGCAGAATTTCTAATTTATTTGGTTAATTACTATTGTTCACATAAATTACCCACAAGAAATTTTCAATAAAAAGTACTACAATTTTCGGTTTTTAATAAAAACTTTTCATTTTGCAAGTATTTAAACTGTTTCTATTAGGTACCTATGATATCGTTGTTTGACGTTTCATTATAGCCCGTGGGTATAAAGATGTCCGTGGGCTATAAAGAGACGTTTATGACAAATAAATTCGTGTATAAGTGTCAATTTATGATACATCCGTGCATAAATTATATTATGTAGTATATAACTCCATGAGGAGAACCAAGAAAGATGGTTAAATTGTGAAATTAGCCACAATCAATAACGTTATTTTTAGCTTAACTTTGTGTAGGTTGTGGTGCCAAAGTTTCGTAGTTCGATCAAAAGTTACTTTTTTAATCCGGTGGAAAAAAATAATTTTTTAGTGAATTATTATTACATTGAACTTTGTAATATATCAAATTTGACTTTCTCCCCTCAGGTACTGGGTTTTTCAATTTAGAATTACCAATTAAATTGTTCTGGTAGTTGGTGTAGTGCAAATAATGTTGTGCTTGAGGCCGTATAGGATTATAGGTTCGATTTTCAGTTTTTGCTTAATTATCTGTGCCGTGGTTCGGATTCCACCTTAAGCTGTGGTTCCTTATTTACGTTTAATCAGGAAGTAACAATAACGGACTTGAATTAAAGTAATTTGGCACTTTTACAAATTTCTAAAATATTTAGGTTTGGTACATTTTTGAATCTATTAGTTTTTAATTAGTTACAACATTTTAGTTTTCCTCTTGGATATCATTCATAGTTCAATTTGTTTTTCAGTGCACTGGTGCCAATTTCATGAGTAGGTAGTAACTTCTTCTTGATTGAAAGCAATTCCACTATATTTTATAGAAATTTTTGTTTTCTTGTTAATTCTCCGTTAATTTTCTTTTAAATCAAAGTAATAATCCATTTACTTAGTGACTTAATTGGTCATAATAGAAAACACTAGCAGTGTGAATCGTGATTATTATCCAGATATGTTACGATAATCTATTTTTTAAAATCGACAATGCAATTCAAATAAAGCACGTACAGAAAATAAATCCAATTTAAAAAATGAAACAAAATTGAAAAGATTGTCTGGCAGTATCCGTCAATGCATGACCAGTAGCAGTCGTGTGAGCGGGTCAGGAAATTTGCGGTTAAAGCATTATTGCTTTCTTATAATCAGAAAATCACTTTTAAAACACAACAAAAACTTGTTTTTAGAAGCATATGTACTGGTTTTTATGGTATTTCTATCCAGTTTAGATAAAATTGATTTAACTTCTTTGGAAATTAGATTGATTCTGGCTAATAATGGGTTTCAAATTACAAAAACTATACATAAATTATTTGATGATCTTCCATTTATCGTAGCTTTATTTGCAAAAAGGCAAGAAAGTCTAACTAACCCAATGACACACTCAGAAAAGTAAATGTTCTTAAAAGCTTTACACACATACAATATGGTTAGTTACTAAGAGCACAGTAATTTTGGAGTAAACTAATTTGCTAATTTTTCCTTCCCGCTATATTAAGTGTTGATTTAGTCGGAAAAGCATTTTGGAAAACTAATAGAAATATTTCTTGCATTAGAGATGTGATAAAATGCGGGTCGGGGAGGAATCACGATTTGCTTGGTTTTTTATTCCATCGAAAATTGGATGGAAAGTTGACTCGTCCTGAAACCAATTTCTTGTTTTCTTAAAATTCTGTATTCACTTTGAAGTTTAATCTTGATTATTATTTCATGTCTGCATAAAATTATTAATTTTAGAATTAGTAATAGAAAATTAACATTAAATGTCAAATATAAAATTTAGTGTGAAGTTAATTAATTCTATAATCTTAATTACAATGACATAAAACTGTTTATATTTACTTCAGTATATTTCAGTAAAGTAACACTTTAATAGCGTGTGTATCATGAAAGTTATCGTGAGCTAGTTTTGGTTTGAAATATCTTACCTATAATCCAAGTTCGGATAAGATTTGTTTCATATTATAATGGAAATCGCTAAGCGTGAACCACGCTGCATGTCATTCTATGACTTGAGTTTTATTTAGAAAATTTGCTTTCTCATGCGTTTAGTTATATTCTATTGTATTATTGAGGGAGTGTTAATGTGTATTGTTATCATGTAATGTGCCTCCGATATTCTTAGATTTGCATCAATTCGTGTATTTAATAGATCAATTTTTGCAACACACAACCTTTTCGCTATCTTTGAAAACCATTCGATAGTACAAAATCGAAACATCACTTATTAAATTATTATAGCAGGTGGGATCAGAGAGCGAAAAACATTTAGATATTTCTCATCACCGAACCACTCAGACCATATAACAAAACACATCCTGATTTAAGAATCTCCACGGGCGAGTTAATGTCATGGATGGGCGCACAGACAGACGCGTATGCTCGACATATACGCAAGCAATGCTTTCATGTGTAACGATTATTTATTGGTTCACATCTTTTGATCGATTTCTTGTAATTTCACTTTAATGAAATTTTAGATCCACTTTTTATTACAGTTTAATTGTTTTTCTACTCACAACAGAAACTACCATTTCATATTAAATTCAGTTTAAAACACATTAGTTTTTTTATTTCACAAAAATATTTTTTATTTTAAAAATAAAATCGAATGTAAAAAAAGTACAGAAAATAAAAAAAAGTTAAAAAAAAACAAATAAAACCAGCGTTCGTTCGTTTTTCTCGTATCGATGTAGGGTGATTTACTTGTAAATACCCATAACACTTTTCTTCCTAGCGTAAAGGTTAAACATGTATTTGTACTTTTAATAGATAATTACAGGTAGCATAACGAAACAAGCAATTTTCTAGAATCTCGTATGCTCGCTTAGTATATAATTACTATAGGTGTGTGTGCATGAGAATATAATGTAATTTAATAATAAGTTTACTTGCTATAATCTAATGGCCAATTAGCGAAAATTGAAATAACTTTCTCAACAATTACGAGTGTTATTTTATTTAATCTTATTAATACATTTTTACAATAGATTATTTTAGATATTTTTATTGGTAAATAGATTTTTCCGAATAATAAAGTTTTTTAGGCTTTGATTTTAAAATTACTAAATTTTCATCCCCCAATTATCAAATTATGTACCGCTGCACTGAAGTAATGATACTAGGAATTCAAGAATTTTTTCGTTTCGTTAGGATTGAATCTCCGAATCAGACACTTGGAGGAATCCATAGAAGTCACAGAAAAGAAGAAATTGGGGTGGCTTATGGCGTCCAGGAAATTTAACGTACCGCAGGCAACACTCGTCATTTCAACAAAGTTCCGAATAATCTTGGTCGCTTCAATCCAATCTTCAATTCAAGCATGGAGAAAAGTTGGTTTAACATTCCTCGTTTTGAAAAGCTGATATTAGAACTATACCATAATAAAGATCTCATTCAATTTTTTCATTTCAAAAAGATCAATTTTTAGGTTTCAAAACTTTTCAGACTCTTCCACGCAAGGAAATTCGCGCTGAAGGAAATTTCCTATTTTTACTATATCTAACGATTTATGTAATCAATATTGTAGAAATGAATATGTTTGAGGAATTCCGCATGGAAATAAAAAGAGGATGATAAGTAAAAATAGGTATATGGAGACAACAAAGATAACGATAATATAGGATTAAATGGATTGATTATTATTTGATGAAAAGATAGGAAGGAAGTGTTTTGAGAAGAATAACGCATTGGAGACCGATGGAAGTGAGAAGAAAAGTCTTCTTTTTGTCTTATTAAATTTCCAGGCGTCCAGTACATCAGATAATTTTTACATTTAGAAAAGGTCATTGGAGTAAAGTATAAATTGAGCGAATTATCGATGTAGTTTATATTATTTCCAATTTACGGTGAACAAAATAATATGCAAATCATATTCAAGGGTAGTTCAGAAAATTCCTCCAGAAATTCCAGAAAAATGTAAGTTATACATTTGGTGGAAAATTAATTACATGCATAACTTCGAGCTGTATAATCTGGACTAAATCGTCACGGAATAAGTTTTCTCTCAGGAAATGGACCACTTCAACTTCAAGAAGTGCAAAAATTCTTTTCAACAATAATACAGCCATACTACGCTGGTAGTTAGCGGAATCAACTCCCATAAGGTTTGCATATCTGATTCTACCTATATAAATCAAAGATATTATAATTTGTGTAGCGTCGAGCATCGCTCAGAAATAGTTTTGATTGAATCGGAAGAAGACATTTCCCGAAAGCTATAAAAATGTTGAACATGACGCTCCGCTCATTCTGAATGGTATGGTTATATTAATATCAAGGTATCCCAATAAGGACGATATGTTTTTAAAATTAAATAAAATATAAAATATTTACCCGCATCAAGCTAGCGCAACCACTTTCGCAAAACTTACAAAAAATATATTATGGAGAATTTGTCGCTAATTAGTTGCCGCAATCGCGAATTTGTTGCTCTTACCGTTCGCGAATTACAGCCAGGTCAATGACGCGTATGAATTGATTAACGAGAATCCATTCGTTTTCGCAACGTATAAAGGTGCTTGAGAATCGCATACTGGTATTTTCCAGTGTATCAATGAAAACAAAGCAGGCTAGCATCTATATGGAATGGCAAGAAGGATGCCCTCAGGAATACAAGTTTATGTGTTAATTAGCAACAAACTAGCCACACATTTCCATATACAGTTGTAATCACGAATAATGAAGCTTACGTTACAACCATCTGAATTAAGTACAGACAAACTTTTTTTAAAATTAATTGTAGTAACATAGGTGAAACAAAGACACACTATATTAAATTATTCTTAAATGTCTGATTTTAGAAATCTTTTACGTCGAAAATTATCTGACACCCAACGTATGAGATAGAAAGAGATAGATACAATAGTTCTTAGCGTGCATAATAATTTTAATGAAAGTAGTTTTTATAGTGACTGTTGCTTTAATTTTTTAACAAATTAGTTTGATTTTAGGTTATATTTCCATTTCATTAGAGCAGGGTTTCTTAAAGTTTTTGATTTCCCAGACCGTTTTTGGTATGAAATTGGACCGTGGACCCACTTATTTCATAAAAGTCATAAATATTGTTAAAAATAAATTTTTAAGCTTATTAATGATTAAATTTTATGATTTAAATTTATTATATCAAACACTTATGTGACTCACAATTTTCGTCTTATTTCATACAAATGCCGTTTATGACGAAGCTTCATTATTCGTGCAAACAACTGTACTTATTTTTTGTTTTTAGTAAAATTTTGAGTGGTGGAAACGCTGGCTTGATTGTAATACCAGTTGGTAATACACCATAATTAAGGTGGCGATCTAGCCCATAATATTGCAATGTTAATTGTGGCGTTTTTAGTGTTTTTACGGAATCTGAACTAAAGTTCTGGTTTAATATTACCGATTTTTACAGGAAATTATCTTCTAGTAGCTAGGATTAGAAGAAATATGTCGGAATTTAAATTTTTACATACAAAAACGGGAGCGCTTGAGCAGACGTTAATATGTAAATAAATTTTGAAATTGAAGTTTTAAAATAAAGATAACAGTCCATAGAACATTTTGTATATATCAGAATTTAGATTTTTGCTCGAAATATATAGAAAAATCGTGTGTATAAAAGTGATTTCTAAATTGCAATTTTTAACATGCCGTATATCAGTTAATTTAAATAATTGAGCATTTAAATTTAGCTTATAATGTAGATCAATCTTTCTACTTTATTTTATATATACATCATTTTTTTGTAAGTGCTTAAGAAATTAGGGATTCACCAAATATAAAATTGTAGGTATAAACCGCGTGTTTTATCTATTTTGAATTCAACAATTTTAATAAAATCAATTAAATGGGCTCTTTAGCCGTTTTTTATGAGCAACCATCATCGTACCCAATGTCAATTAATTAAAAACACGGTATAAAATAAAATATTCATTAAAATATTCAATTAAAAATTTTGAATTTGCACTTTTTTTGGAATATGTTAAAAATACCAGAACTATTAATTTATTCAATGATAATATTATTTGTAACAGAAGCAGTGGCGTAGCTACCATAGCGCAAAGCGGTGCAGTGCACCGGGGCCCCGGGCCCCCTGAGCTGTTTTTTTTTTAATTTCTAATGCAAACATGTGGAAAAAGGAGGAGGGGGCCGATTTTCTTTTATGCACCGGGGCCCTTGTCCACCTAGCTACGCCACTGAACAGAATGGGTTTAAAAGGATTTGCTTTGGGGCAATATAATTAATCATCAGATTAATCTGATTTTTTCAGATCATCAGATTTCAAAGCTCAAAAATCACGGCTAAATAGCCCGTCAGATGAAGGACGAATGAGAAATTTTTTTTAAGTGCAACTTATAATAATTATGTTTTGAATAGCTATCATTCAAATGTCTACCTTACCTTCGTTTGCAGAATCAAATTTGATTAACCCAATTTTTGGTAACGTTTTGCGTCAAATTTTAAAGCGTTCGAGGTTTGTTGGCATAGACCAACGACTTCAAATATTCCAACAAAAAAATCCAAAAGTGCTAAATTACAACTTCTTGGAGGCCAATTAACAGTTCCATTTCTGGAGATTACAGACTCATCAAACTTTTCCCCTAATAACTCCATATAGTGGCATTGGCAAAATTTGGTGTTGCACCATCTTGTTGGAAAAACATATCATCACATCACATTTTGACCCAATTTTAGCTACAAAAAATTTGTTAGCATTGATCGATAACGCTGGATTGGAAATTCGAAAATTGAAATTCGATCCTGCAAACGAAGCCAAGGTGGACATTTGAAATTGTCATAAGTTGTACTTGAAAATAAAAACAAAATTTTGCTTTTATTTCAAATATTTTGTATTTTATTTAATTTTAAAAATATGTACTTAGTCTTTATTATTTGACCCTATTAAATTAAAAATTACTAAATTTACGGAAATATCCCTTTTATAGCACAGATAAATTTGGAAGCGATCGGTATTCGAACCTATGACCTTTAATCTATAGCTCCACTCCCTAACCACTACACCAAACTACCTGTACGGTAATTATATTGGGTTATTTAATTGATGACACGACGCTATACGACGCGACGCTCGACGCTGCATTTAAGTAGTTTATTATAATATTAAAAAAAAGAAACTTTTATTGATGAGAATAGAAAATAATTATAAAACATTGTTAAAAAATTCAAGTTGAAAAAAGGTTTTCTTCGGATCTTAAAAATAGTTTGGACCCTTGAACGTACAAGACAAACGACGCAAGTTTATTTTTTCATGCAAGGAACTTAACATTATATAAATACAAATTAGGTACCTTACGAGTCTTTTCCATTAGTAATTCGTATTAAATTTTAAGGAATTTATAATTGAACATGTCTTATACAGAAACGTGTACGTATCGACAACGCTTCATTTAACTCGAACAATTTAACAATTTATTAGTACAAAGTTTTGTTCGTCTCTAGAAATGGAATTCCACAGAAAGTGCAATATTATAATGTAGGATATCAATTTTTTTTTTATGTTAAATCATAAAATGATTGTCTTAACTTGAACGTAAAACTACATGTAAGTATGCGAATATGGGAATTCCTGCGTTTATTTCTGTAGGGACGTCTGTCTTTATCTATAGAAAATGTTCGTAGAAAGGACGCCTTACTCACTTTTCTCTATGTTCACTAACCTTGCAACCCACTTCGCTATTACCGCTGTCTCTGAATAATGGATTGTGTTTCCCCAAACGTTCTTTCTTTTTGTGTTAACGTTCCGAATCCTCTATTTGTTCGTGTGTAATATGTGAACTAATAGCTAAAATTTTTTGTACCTGCGAACTGTTCGTGCAGATAATTAATTTAGTAGGAAAGTATTTTTCGGAAGTAATTCGGGAGTTTAGTAATTTTTATGTAGTCGACTAATTCTCCTAATTGATAATCGATTAATACCTCATAAAGTATTAATTATATGAGATTACAATAAATTTTGTTTGATTAATTTAAGGCGATAGTTGAACAAGCAACATGTGGTTTTCTTCACCGCGAAGAACACTAAGAGAGAATTGTTGAAAATCAAGTTTAGTTAAACATTGAGGCTGTTAAGATCTAAAATTGTTAAATTTTCTGTAAACCACAAAGCCGTTACAATATTTTGGTTGATGATTATATAATCACTTACACTTAATAATCTAATTATACCGAGCAATGCTTTCCAGTTTATGTTTAATTTTAGGGTGGCGTGGAATATTACTTACAGTTAATTGTCAATTTTTGCCAAAAGTATTTAGGTGTGATCGTTCGAAAATCTTTTTTTTTGCATAATTTTGGAAACAGGTAAAGAAAGTGACGTCACGGGGTTGTGGCGCCAGCTCTGTATCCATACATCACTTAGACAGGTGAACATGTGATGTTCAATTATGCGAAGGTAAAGTCAGGGACAGGTATTTGTGTTTTACCTGTCTATCTAAATTTTATGGCATGGTTCTTGTGTTCCAACGATAGGCGGGGTCCCATTCGTAGATAATATACGCTACTTACGCTTAACGCATACCAACCAACATTTGGAAATAATTAATTGGATTTTATTTCAGAAAATCTTCCAAATTAAAATAATTATCGTTTAATCTAATAAATAAAGTAGGAGTAGTTACGTAAGTCATATATAACTTTTTTAAATATATTTTGTCTGGTTGAACATGCAGGATAGTGCCAGTCCCCAGGTTGCACGGCCTATGATAATTGCATGTTTTAAACAAATTTAGTCGGAAAGTTAATTTGTATGATCCACTCATCTAACTATTGTTAATTTGAATATATCTTTCTTCGTCTTTTGTACGTTTGGCAGTCAAAGAGGACATAAGTATGATGTTATGACAGAATGCTTGACGATCCTGGAGTAATTTAGTTCAACGTTCACTTCGCCAAAACGTTTAACTGCTAATACCGTTACTTCAATAATATAGAACAGTAGAAAACTGGCTAAAATATCATTTTTTCAATGTTGCATGCAACTTAGTTGTAACGATTGTTAGTACAATTTCCATTTAAAACTTTGTGAAAGCTAAAAGCTACTACAAATTCAAATTGTGGTTTACACTATTAACCCTTCACTGCATCGTGATGTTTATAAACAACATAAATTTAAATCACCTGTAAAAATTTAAACTTTTGGATTTATTTGAACTTTTTTCTTTAAACAATGCCACGATATATCTGAGATTCTTGCTATCACATGCAAAAGGTATAAATTTCAAAAGATAAGCAGATTTCAGCAGATTACTCTTTCGAAGTCGTGAATCTAATGTGATTGCTTGTTAATGCATATTTCGCTCCGTATTAATTTATTAATTATTTTCGTTTTAAATTGTTTTTTTTATTGTTGTGAAGTGATATTTAGTTTAGAAAGGTATTGATTAACACATTTATTTAATTTATTTGTAAATTAGTCCAAAAGAAAAATTTTTATAGCAAATAACATAATTAGAAAAAAACATCATTTTATTCGATAAAAAAAATTCCTTGCAAGAAATATTTTTTTTAATATTTTTCCATATATCAGGAAACCACAATAAACAAAATATACTTTTTTTAAGGCAAAAAAAAATGTCATGCAGTGAAGGGTTAATATAACAACCAGCACTTGAATACTTTCATGATACGGGAATACTTTTTAGTGCTAACTTTTGCGATTTTAAAGAATATTTCTGTTATTCTCGTTATTTCCTATGCTTCCCAAATTACTTTTACCATCCCACTCCAAAATTTCGAAATACAAAATAATTAATTTGTAATGATATCGAATTTAATGGCTTCAAAAAATTAAAATTCAAAGATATAATATAAGTAATTGAGATTTTATTTCAAAATTATCAAAAAAGTTAATTACTAACTTAATGTATAAGTAGCCAAATTTAAAAATATAACGTGAAATACGATCGTTTCGTTTTACCAATTTTAACTTTATAGATTAAAGTTTAATATAAAAATTGTTTTAGAAAATGCATCCAAATTTTAAATCTTACAAAAATATTTTCCTGAGAGTTACGAAAAACCGTCACTATAAAAATCAGTTTTCAATTTTTTTAAGGTAAATACGGTTAACGCATATCCTGCTGGTATCCTTTGATCTTACCTTTTTTTACAATTCTGACGTTTTTGTTTATAAGGATCTTATAACTCGTTTGAACAAAAGTTTGCTTTTAGTCGACTTTATTAATAATCGTCTAATTCGTGGTTAATGTAGTGAACCTTAATAGTAACCATATCTGCCACCAATTAAAAGCTACAAAAAACATTCGACAATTTTACGTTCAGGAAAGGTGATTTTCAGGTATCCTAAAAAAATGACCCGCTGGAGAATGAGCAACTTACAGCTTAACGTGGAATTCGAACAACGGCACAAATAATTTGGTAGCCACTGAGGACTAAACTGTGCTATTAACAATAACTTCACCAACTAATACCTGTGATCCTGTGAACTTTTTAAATAAATTTATAATTTTTTATTTTATTTGTAAGACCTACGAACTTACGGAATAACTTTTCTTTTAGGTTTTTAACTTTATCTTTTTTTTTTTGTAAAAATCAATTAAAATCAACGTGTTTTAAAATAAAAAATTATGTTGCAGTTTTTTGTTCCTGACATTAATAATTTATTATCTTTAATTTTTTTACTGTTCTGAAATTACAAATAAATTTAAAAAAATGTTATATTTAAATGAAGAATAAGAGATTAACCCGAACTAGCACATAAAAAGTTAGCTTCTTAGTGCCGATTAGACCAGCGATTCTCAACCTGGGGGTCGCGGATCTATTTTAGGGGGTCGCAGAAAATTTAGCGATTTCTTTCCAAAATTAGTTTTGAATTTGAATTAGAAATCAGTAACCTTGAAATTTCAAAAATTTTCGCCTGCGGCGCTTGATAAGGACCACCCCGCGCACCCATGGTACTAAGATTTGACCGGCTATGCAAACCGTTTGCCCTATCTTCATTTTCGGTCTGGCTACGGGCCTGTGATAAACTCGTATCAAAACATCATGATCAAGGAAGTCATTAATAAGTAAAAAAAGTACAAGTTGTGTATTTGTGTGTTTTTTTTAGATATTTCTCTTTTTTAATATAAATTTTAAACAAAGTAATTTATGACTATTTTTGATTACCGACATTGTTGGGGCCGCGGAAAATAAGCAAGACAATTTGGAGGTCGCGTCGTAAAAAGGTTGAGAACCGCTGGATTAGACTACTAACGGGAGTCTACATCTTATTTGTCTATTTTTATGAATTTCTCTTTAATTAAGATAGGGTAAAAATGAGCAAACACTTAATTTTATATAACGTTATGTACAAATAGGAATCTCGTTAATCCATGCATGTGCAAAAAGATTTCTTAACTTACTTAGCTAATGACGTCGATACAAATATCAGATACTGTACAGATAACACCAACAGCGTGTGGATGTCCACCGGAAGGCCTAGCTAAGAAATTCTGCACGGTCCGCGATTTGAACCCAGAATTTCCGCTCTGTAACTCAACCAGCGGTCACATCACTCCACCACTGAGGCTATATAAAAGATATACCTAAATAAAATTAAATGAAAACTTTAAATGTTACTTTTCCGAAATTAAAGTGCATTATTATAATATTAAGCTATATTATAAAACATAATTAAAACCATAGGTCAAGCCCAGTACCAGTTATCTCTAATACCAATTACCAGTTCTTTTAGATAAGGTGAACTGCTATTAATTAATTAATTGAAATTAAATAATGAATACAATAATTAGGATTTATTTTAAATTCGACTTTAAAACTAAGGCGACTTTAGTGAAAGATTATGATTTATGAATATGATTACTTTTACTGTTACCTGATCGACTTTGTCTAATGATTGTAAAAGTTGGTTCTGTTCAGTAACTTTAACTTGGTTGATTTCAGATTTAAGTACCCGTAATATATCGAATTTTTTAAATAACTACATTTAACTATCATTGATTAACTAAGTTAGGGCCGGTTCCACCATCTCTGATTAAATTGTTAGTTAAGGTGGCGATCTCGCCCATATTGATGCAATGTCAATTGTGGCGTTTTTAGTGTCAAACGGCAGCGCTTAAGCAGCAAAAACTATTGCACTTACAAAAAAAATGATGTATATATAAAATAAGTCTTCTAGTAGCTAGGATTAGAAGAAATATGTCGGAATTTAAATTTTTACATACAAAAACGGGAGCACTTGAGCAGACGTTAATATGTAAATAAATTTTGAATTTGAAGTTTTAAAATAAAGATAACAGTCCATAGAACATTTTGTATATATCAGAATTTAGATTTTTTCTCGAAATATATAGAAAAATCGTGTGTATAAAAGTGATTTCAAAATTGTAATTTTTAACATGCCGTATTTCAGTTAATTTAAATAATTGAGCATTTAAATTTAGCTTACAATGTAGATCAATCTTTCTACTTTTTATATATATACATCATTTTTTTGTAAGTGCAATAGTTTTTGCTGCTTAAGCGCTGCCGTTTGACACTAAAAACGCCACAATTAACATTGCATCAATATGGGTTAGATCGCCACCTTAACTAATCACGGTTAAATATCTATGATTAGTTGATTGCTTCAACTTCGGAAATACTCGTTGAAAACTTCTAAAGGCTATTATTCTGGTTGGTTGATTGATAGTCATGTGAAAGTTGTAGTGGGTGTAGTTGTAGTTGAATTAAGCAGTAAACATCGATCGATTAGTTTGAGGGCTGATTAACTTGCTTAATCATGGTTAAAAAGTTGGTGGGACAGTCTTTTCTATTTAACCGTGATTAACTCCAATTAACCGTGATTTTAAACTTCTTAACCAGAGTTGATAGAACCGGTCCTAAACAACTGATTCCTGATTAGTTGTTGGGTTACTTTAGTTATTTTAAAGCCAGGTTTAAAAAATTATAAATAACTTTTAAAACACTTGCAAATCGCTAATCTATAGGTATACATTTTTAAAAAACATGTCAATAAAAGTCACTTTAACTTGTTAACTCATCGTCATTGAGCTTGAAAAGCCGTATTTAGTTGTAATGTATAGTTGTAATTATAGTTGTAATAAGTAACCTTAAAGCACTTTAAATGCAAAATTATTATTATTATTTATTTATTACTTATTAAAGAATTTCATGATATTACCATTACAAGGTTTTTTATGTAGTCCTACCCTTACATGAATTCTGATTTAAAATGAGCACGATTCTACTTGATGTAAACATCTTTAAGGTTATTGCAAGAAATTGAAAATTTGATGTTGTTTTCAGTTTATTTTTGTTTTAAGTGGTTTAATTAAAATCTTTTATTGACATTGTTACTGCTTCTCTTAGGGTGTCGTCTCACTGGGTCAACGATAACCACCGACCGCTACCAAAAAAGTTTGTTCAATGTAGCAGGTTTGAATAGATTATAATTTTAGTTGATTGCGCTTGGTGGTTAACGTTGGCTCAGTAAGCTCGCGCCCTTAAAATGGTCTTTTTGACCACATCCATTTGCTTCATGTGATAAAAAATTTGGTATAAAATGCCTAAAAAAATAGACCAACACAGAGAGCAATACGGTAAGCAATTAGCTTTTAACATTTACATTATTTTTAAACAAATATAAAAATGTACTGTTTGAAAAGAAATAAATATCTAAATTTAAAACAAAATAACCTTAAAAGCATAAATTATTTAAGTTTCCTCCTTTATAGATTCTCGTTGTGAACTTATAACGAGTGATATAAACTTCAAGTAGGTATCTAATAAATGTCAATTTATTTAATTGTTTGAATAAAAATAAATAAACACATAACAAAATAATATTTTCTGAAGTTACTGCATAGCAATAGCAATTTTTAGAAACACCGAATCTGACATGCATAAGAATTATTTGCTGATGTAAATAATTTAATTAATCATTACAGATAATTATTAAAAAAAAAAGAATTTCAAGACCCTAAAAGTTGAAATATCGTTACACCTCAGTTAATTTAACCCGATGATAAAACTGAGAAAAAATTGCGCTAGCAAAATAATCGGGTGAGTTTTCAAAGATATGGTTATTCCAGAAGTCCTGGAAGCTGCAAACTATTAATTACAAATTGGAATTTGTTAAATGAGGTGCCATTATTACACGAAATCTGAAATAATTACTAATTGTACTAATATTTGGCTTCAGAGGCGATATGATACAGTTAGGACCGGTTCCACCAGCCCTGGTAAAATTGTTGCCATACGTTTGGCCAAAAGTTTGGAGCATTCTTTAAAATCTGATTATTATGGAAGTTATTTAAATATTTATAAAAAGAATCATTGCAAGACATACATAGCTTCTTGGTAAAAAAAATTATTAGGCATTTTCCTTCGATTTTTCCTGACCAATCTTTCAATCTAATCAGCAAAATTAGTAGCAAGCAACGTTTTGCAATGATTATTATTTACAGAAAAACTTAAATTATTTTGAAAATAATTAAATTTTAAAGCGAGTTCCAAACTTTTGGGAAAGGGCCCATTATTTGTCACAACCGTATTGCTATTATAAACAATTCTGTTCTCGCAATTAAAAGGGTATGCTTTAGAAACTTGACAAACTTAAACACTTCGTCGAAACAACGCAAATCGAATCATATATTTTCATAATATCTCATAGTAATAGTCGGCATTTCTTTTGCTCCGAGCAACATGCGGTAAAAATGACTATAACATAATAGTGAAAATTTCATGAAAGAGTAATTATTATTAATAAAATTACAAAAACAAACACCGAATTCTGCCATTCTCATATGGAATAAATACCAGATTAAATCCTTCCCTAATAGTGGGGGGATGGAATTCTTAGTAGACAGTAAGTAGTTCAGATTACCAGTCATGATTATGAACAGCCCTACAGTTTAATGTTGAATTCAAACCACAACATTATGTTCCCCGGAGGGCCACCCATCCAAGTACAAAACATGCCGCACATTACTGGACTGCGGTTAAATATATTAATATTTATCAAAACTAAATGAATGGAATAATATTTGTAAAAACAAAGTCTCAGATTATGAATTATTTTGCTGTAAAATCGTATCTATTCTTATAAAATCTGCTTGCAGTAGCTCTGTTTTAATATTGAAGTATTTTAATGGTAAATTTTGAAAATGGTAAACTTGTTATGCAAAATATTGAATGGTAGAAATGTACATAAAGATAAATTTGTAAAATATAAATATGTAAAACATATTATTAAAGGTTGCGATTGTTATTGCAGCGATTTTGCAAACACGTGAAGTTGTTGCATTAATGTAGAAAAATAATGTTATGTACATGGAATAGATGCGGGTTTTTGCGGAACATAAGTTTAACTACGATAATTCATATTTGAATTTAGCTAAAAACTTAAAAATAATAAACAATAGTTCATGTATGCATAAAACAAGCGGACATAATTTGTAAGCATAGAGTAAGGCATCCAACCGTGGAGACCTGAGATACTTGTACTATGTAAGGTTGATATTACACCGTGCTTTCCTTACTCGATTGCTTTCCTGATTTATGTTTTACTTAATGACGTATTTGTTGAATGTTAATTGTACGAATCAGTTTTAACGTATATGACTAATGTAGTTTTTCACACGGAAATCCAAAAAACGAACAAATCGACAACCATGAAATGAACGAACTCATTTGATTGAAAACAAATGTTTTTTTTTAACTAGTGTTAAAGTTTGAAGCGTAGTTCAGCTTTTATTACGCGATTTAATATAAAAAATTATGAAATCTCACGAACTTTAGCAAGCAACTCTTCCATATGCAAAACTCGATGTTGCGTGGAAAGAACACCCGGTTGCTAATATCTACATACATGCATAAATGTATGTTCAATCGTCGTGTATTTGATCATGCCAGTCGATTCATTGGATATGCGGTTATGGTGCCTACTCTTTGTATTTTAATTTATCATTTTTCATAGTTTCCAGTAGGTAACTACGAGGAGTTAAGGTAATATAAATCACCTCGTCCTTGCAATATCTTACTGCTAGGGCAGATTTTTGGGGAAAAGCATCTAATAGCAAAAAAGTTAATAACGAGTATACGTAATACAAAATCAATAAGTTGATAATTAAAAGTACATAAAAGTTGTAAAAATAGGGGAGGAAAGAAAAGTTCCCCTGACTACACTACATACGTCGACTTATATTTTAAAATCGTCATCGCGAAGACGCACTTGTTTGAAATCGTTTCGCGTCGTATCTTTTCTTGATTGAGTAACGAAAATAATGACATTTAAATAATTTATCTTTTAAAACTTTCTTAATTAATTTACTAAAACACAAAATAGAAAATTAAATTATATTCAAAATTGCATATTTTAATGTAAGAACAAAGAAGAAACGCGCACACATCTCTTTTATAGTCCCTTTTCGGATTGGGTTCTTGATCATTCCCGTATGCTTTTATAATCGTAGTCGATTATTGTAAAGAAAAGGGGTGTAGGGAAACTGCCAGGCCTTTTTAGCTTGGAAAATAAATAATTAGCAGTTCTTTGTGCTCGGTTCGTGAATTATTGAATGTGCTTACATGAGCTACAGTTTCCGACGTATTTCTTATTACTAGTATTTTACATAGCTTTTAAATTAGAAAATTCTAAAGATAAATTAATGAAAAACGAGAAATTTGTCATCGACTTTCCTTAGTTAACAATTTTTTAAATTAACAAAAAGGAAATAATTAAAACCGGAAAATTTATGTCGAAATCTGCGAAATGGTAAGGAATTTTCAGTATCACCTGTGAATTCCTGAAACCCTAATGTGTGCACCAATACACGTAGATTATTTAGAGAAAAGACATTGAAGAGAAACTGCCTCCTGTATGTGTGTAATGAAAGACTGCACGGGTGTAGAAAATTCGTTTTCGCGAGGGGAACTTTAATTTCGTCTCAGCCTGACGTTACATTTCCATATAGGAGCAAGTAAGATAACTGCTCATTTAAGCATAGTAGGAAAGCGAGAAGAAACATTACTAATTAAGAATCCGAAAGAAAGGGGCCGATGTTTAAAATGCGTGAGCCGAGAAAGTATATACGTATATATGAGACAAAGGAATAAGACTCCTTCAAGACGAGAATTGAGTTAGAAAATGGCGGATTGTACATTCTTAGCAAGAATTTGCATGTAATTAATGTATAAGGAAAAATCAGAGCGCGCAGATGTACAATATTACGCCATGGTTCAGTGATTTCGTTAATTTAACTGAAGAGTTGCGAGATTCTTTTGGTTGAAATTTTTATTGAAACTGGAAAACTCGCACGGTTTATTTTTAAATACTAAAACAACGATGTGTCTAATTGTATGTCGATTTCTTACTCAATCATAATTGATTGTTAATTATTTACACCTTTTTTTACTACAAACGACCTTGTATTTTTACTAATCATTATTCGTGTATTAACTTCTATTATAGTAGGCAGTCTATTAATAGAATAAACCAAATCGAATTTAAAATTTTCTAATCGCACCGTTTAGAATCGAAAATCAAATTCCTCGATAAAAGAAAATTTTAATATTTACCAAAAATTTGTAGCGTTTCAAGTGATAATGATAATTTTGCAAATCAGTTTCTCAATCTTTCTTGAAGCGTAACACATTAAATCAATTCTAACCTTTTTGAGACTCGCCTTAATTTCATACAAACCTATCACTGAAGATTGTATTGCAAAGCAAAAAGGTTTTTTAATTACTTTTCCAAATTAATGGATGCAAAGATTTTGCATTTTATAATTTTGGAAAACCATCCAACTATTCAAATACAATGAACGGATGAATGATAGAAATAACGGGAGGAAGCAAAATATGAATTGTTTAAAAAGTGGGACAACGCCTTTTAATCAACATCATCCTTCAATTTATACAAAAAAATTGAAATTATATTATCATGATCGATACATTACTTCCAACTAATAGCTTTGCAATAAGAGACTGAGCAAAGTTCACAAAAAATTCATAAACATACATCAAGACTAAATAGGTTAACATGATAATTTTTTTGAAAACCCAAATAATGCGAAAGCGTATTTTGATTATTCAAAACCTGCGCTGCTTATTTGTGGCTGGGTTGAGTTTTCCCCTCAATATCTATAAGGTGGTACAATAAGTCGTACACTTAAAGCTCACTTAGCAGCAACACGTTTACCAATTAACTTGTGGCAGACTAACTGCTCCAAGAAAGAGATAAGAAGCTAACTTGCTTACTATTTACCTAGCACCGTCGTAAACTTTTACTAGATTTACCTAATAATAATAAAATCCAAAATTTATTAAAATGCAAGTTTTATTTTCATTTCTTCCTTATAAGGTAGATATAACAATGCGTAGTTCGACTGCTCCATTATCACCCTATTTATTTATACAATTTGTGAGAGAGTTTCGTTTTAGTACCTTTAACTTCGTCTTGATTACTTATTCATTTTTTTTAAGTAACACGGCCATTGTATCAAATATCAAATTCAATTAAGAATTGTGTGTAGTTTACTATAATTAACTTTTAATGAATGTATCTTATGTCAAAGGAATAAAATAAACATCGATAATGCAAATCACACCTTAAGTAAATTTCAAACCTTTTATATGAAAGGAAACTTCTAATACGGTTGTGCCTAATATGAGCTTTTAACTTCCATCTTGAAAAATTTAACTTGCAATTTTGAAAATTATTTTATATTGAATTAATAAAATATTATAAATATACACATAAGACGAATTTATTTAATTACCTACTGTACCTAGACATTGTTTTCGAGTCTCAGCTATTATAGAATTATTTATTTCGTGGTTCAAATTCCACGTCAATCTCTAGTTCTTATTATGTGTATGTCTGACTATATCTTAATAATATAATTTATCTATTTAATGTTTCTATTAATTATTTAGTTACTAAAATGTAACCCTTATTTTTTATCAAGTTATAATGGAATAAAATCTATTAATGAGATTTATAAACCGTAACAAATTTGTTTCGCTTTTATTTAAGATCCTCATCAGACAGCTACAACATAAGAACTATTAACACATTTTAAAAAAATTAATAAATTTGAGAAGTGAAAAATAATTAGTTGAAATAAAAATTCAAAATTAAAAGCTAAGGTTAAGGTTTTTAATTCAAATGTAAGTTTTTAATTTTTATTTCAACTAATTTATTTTTCACATCTCAAAATTATTAATTTTTTTAAAAATTTTTTAAAAGCTATTATGTTCTTATGTTGTTGCCGTCTCAGGAGCTTAAATAAAAGCGAAACAAATTTGTCACGTTTTATAATATCTCTTTAATAGATTTTATTTCATTATAACTTGTTAAAAAATAAGGGTTACAGTTTAGTAACTAAATAATTTATAATACAAGCTAATAATTCAAATAAATATAATATATTTTATTCTTTTTATTTAATGCTTTTAGCATGAATTTCAAATATTACTTTAATAACAATAAACATGCATTTAAAATTTTTTTAAAAATAACTTAAAAGAAAATAGCATTTTAACTTATTATTATATGGCTTGATTTTAGTTGACCTTCTGGTGTATAAAAATTATTCAAAGATTGGGGTCAATCTCGAATAAGTTACTATATTGTGTTAATTATATATTACGCCCATTATCAAGGCTACAAATTAGAACAAGTTTTGCAAAAATATTGTAAATATTTAAAAAAAAACTAAACAAAACTCTAAAATACTATTTAAAAGTTAAGTGTAATTTATAAAACATACATAGAAATTTTATTAAAAGGACATTTTTTAGGAAAATTATTTGTCAAATTGTGATAGAATATTATAATATTATAAACTGATTATAATAAAAATTATGAATTGTTTTGAATACATGCAAAGTATAATAAATTAATAAATAACTTTCCCGCACTCCTACGAAAAATGTATCTTTCTTAGTCCACGTAGAAAAGTAGAAGTTTTTCAGGCGCTATTAGAAAAATTCAATTGTCTCTAGCAATTGTTCAAAATATGAACTTATTATTTTAAAATTAAAATAATGAATAAAATGATGAAGGGATCCGAGATGAAGTAACGGACCAAAGCCTAAAACGTGAAGAAGAAGAAGAATAATTAAATTGATCAGACAAAAAATGGAGTATTTCCTACGGTTTGAAACTTTGCAACCGTCTTATTGGCGTTGTTAATCTCAACAAATTGGGCTGTAAAGTATTACTTTGCGACCTTGGAAAGTAAATTACTATTGTTTTAGGAAAAATTAAGAAAATTTATATTTATGTTATATTTTTAAATAGACAAGATTAGTAATAATAATATTGGGAAGTCGAAAATTTATAAAAAATTAACAATACAGAAACAAACGAAAAGATTATGCTTCCACTGGAGGAAATTGTAAATTTGTTCCTTTGGAATTCTTTCACATCAAGTATACTAGTTGAATTATTGTTACAGAATAGTGTAACTTGTAGGATGTACAAATCCGTATGAAGGGGAGGATTAGCCCCCAAATGACATGTTTCGATTCAATATGTTAGGATCTTCCTTCCTGTTGCACTATTCTACAGTTTTGCATGTGTTGCCGCTTCTCTAACTACCTCTCTCAAGTATCTCCTATCTTGTACCTCTATCCACCACTCTCTGATTTCCATCGCTCCCAATAAGTCGCTCTCCACTTGGTCCCACCATCTCGCTCTTGGTCTTCGTCGTGTTCCATCGTCATTTGGCTTCCATAAGATTATTTTCTTCTCTATGTTCTCGTCCTCGCTTCTCATGACATGGTACATCCATCTCAAGCTCTGCGACTTCACGAACTTCACTATATCTTCGTTCCGCATTGCACACATTATTTCATGATTCTTGAGCGGTCTATATTCGCCGTTATCTTTTCTTTTTGGGCCCAGAATTGCGCACAATATTTTCCTTTCCAGCATCCGCATTACTTCTGCTTCCTGCTGCGATATGCACATTTCCTCTAAAGTATACACGTAATCACCGGTCTAATCAGAGTTTTGCAGATCTTCAATTTCGTTTCCTTTGTCAGTGTTTTGTCCTTAAGTTTTTTTTTTCAATGCTTTGTTAGGTGTATACTGTATAGAAATTCCACTTTCTAATGAAAAGGATTCATAAATAGAAATTTCCGTAAATCACTTGCCAATTTCCTCCATCACTTTTTTCAAAAATATTGAATTAAACCTTCTCGAAGTTTTTAGTTAATTATTCTCCTAGGCGGAAGGAGAGGACTTAATGCAATGTACATTCGCATTTTGGTTAGATGAGAATAGTTAATCATGTTGGTTACAGCTTGCACTTGGATGTGTGACCGCTTAGCAGCCGATTTACCATCGCTGTTTCCTAACCAACCCGCGCCGGTAAGTTTTGTTATAGTACAGGGGATTACTTTATAAAATAACTTGACTTTTATTAGATATTGTGATACAGCCCACTGTCCAAAAAAATGACAAAACTTACTGGACTGCCTCCTCAGTATCAACCAGGATGCCATTAAAGTTCCAATGTTAACTCTTCTTCTTCTTCTTCAGGTGCCTATCCGATTTCGGATGTACGGCGATCCCCCCCGACTTAGCCAAGAAGGCTGTACCAGGGAAATGTTAATGTTAATGGGGTGGTGGTTTGCCTTCCCCTTAGTCCACAGATCAATTTTGGACTTATTTAGATCATTAACATTTTAAGGATTTTTCTTGGCATATTACTCTCGGTGGTTTGCCATTGCCTTCCGAGGGGAGACGGTCAGAATAAAGTTCTTACTTTACTCGGATTCGAACCGGGTATTTAGCGTTCATAGTCAACTCGCCTGACCGCTAAGCTCCGACCGCCTCTTATTAACTCATAATTAATCGTTAACTCGATTACAGTTTATTTTGTAGATTTGGAATTTTGTTAGTAGATGAGGTATGGATAAATCGACTACTTGACGTAGATGATATAATATGGTTCCACCATATCCAAACCAAGCTAGTAACTTCGGACTTGCATTGCTGCTTGCCAGTTTTTAATTTATGTTAGTGTTACATTCTTATCAATTTATTATTTTCCCATTGTTAAGATAATTTTATCTGGATTATTCCATACATGTGGCAGAATGTAGTAAGGTGGCTCGATTTAATCAAACTAGCAGCTGGATGCTGTTGTTCCAGAAGACAGAGCTTTTGAATAATTTCAAGAGGTTTGATGTCCAAAAATAAATGATAAAGAAGGTGAGAATATCTATAATAAGCGAGCCTTTTTTTGTCATCCAGTCTATTACATCTAGTCCTGTATTATTTGCCTTTGCCTGGCATACTGCGTTGTTTTTAACTTGTCTGTTCTTTGCTTGAATTATAGTCATCGTCTCTTCTAAGTATCAGCAGGGGCGCCGCGCCCTATTGTTCACAGTGTGCAAAACACACGGGCGGCCAAAATTAGAGGCGGCCAAAATCCCAAAAATAGGGGTTTAGAAAAGGTCATTTACTTTACGGCAGGGAATAAGTAGTAGAAATTTAAGAAATTGTATTAAAAAACTGAAAAAAATCGGCTACAAGGGCGGCCAAATTAAATTTTGCACACGGGCGGAAGTACGGCCCTGAGTATCAGCACCTATCTTTTATTTCTTCCAGATTGGATGTATTCTTTCAATTAATTGAACTGTTTGGAATTTCTTTGAATCTTCTTTAGTGGCATTCGATACATCGTCTATTTGGGCTTCACAGTCTACACAACTAATTGAAAGATAATATGAACTATTTAATAATATCTAACGATAATCGGAAGAGTTAGCCAATAGTTTGACTTGCATCCTCATAAAATAAATGGTCCAAAAATTTGTGGAGAACTTTGTCAATATAATTTGTTGACAACCAACCACCATTCTCAAGGAAAATAGTATCTGCTGTTTGAAATAATGCAATAAAAACGATGCATCGATTAAAATATTTGGTAAGTCCAATTTGATCAGTAAACTAAGAAAATTCAGATCATGAAAAGCTTACTTATTTGAAGTTTACTCACACTATCATTACTTTAGAGTTTAGTTAAAACTACCAAGTTCTACAAACAAAAAATTTGAGATTTAAAAGAGTCGTTTGAAAGTCCTAAGGGCGTGGCCATTCAGCTTTTACTTAATAGGTGATGATGATATTAAAATGTTATCAAGAGAGAAAAAAACTTTAATGAAACTGCATTGGAAGAACGCCGTGCAGGTTTGTAATGAAAAATTCGACTCTATGCAAATATTTTCACTGCGAATGATCCATTTAGTCGCTCACATCGCATCTTGTATGATTGACCTATTATTGGCCTAACATTTGGAAGCACTTTTATCTCCAGTTTGTGTTTACCATCGTAAAGTTGAAGGGGAATGTGTGAGTAAGTTAGACCCTCGTCTTATACGAAGGTAAATTTAATGAAATCCAACATTTTCAGTTATAATTTATAGATGAGGAACTAAAATGTTAACTTCACATAGGAATGAAATTATTAATAAGAAATCAATCAAAGAATTTTAAAATTGAAAATCTTTGTTGAATTTTTAAAAGCAGTTTCGCTTTATATTTAAATAACAAGACGCCTTCTAAAAACACGCGGATCGATTAAAAATTCCTCTCGATTAATAATTGAGAACGTTCCTTCTGGAGTGTACCGAAGGGGTTGAAGCTGGCAAGGACTGAGGGGCAAGAGAAACTGAAAGAAGGGGGTGAAGAAGACTGATTGTAGTCAGTGTATGTCAGAGTAAAAACAGTAAGAGTGCGGGCGAAATGAGATGATGTTCCCCGCTCACCACCATTCTTTCGGTTCTTATTGCCCCCAAACTCCCTTATGAGAGTTTGCGTACGGACCTACTTACTACCCGTTTCACATAAAATCTTGTTCCGATAATTTGCATACGTTCAATTTCTAATTTATTTTAATTAAAAATGTTACATAAATTTTAATATTAATAATTTTGAAAATATAAACGGTGGTTTATTTTTAAAACTCGTCAACATTTCTTTGAAAATTCTTGTATAAATATTATATCCACATTAATATTACTTTAAGGTTTTCTTTTCAATTTTATTTTCAAGTGCTTTAAAAGCTTCCAATAATTTACAGTTATTGATCATAATAATGAAAATATTTTGTTTCGATTTTGTGATTAATTAAAAAAATGTTAATTAGAAACAAAGAAAATGAAAATGACGTAAATTTTTCTAGTGGCAATAGTTAATTAAGAATTCACTTTTGTATAATCCACTTTTAAAATTAGAGAATTGTCGGTGTAAATTTTAAATTTGTGGCAAAGAAAAATGATGATATTCTTTATAAGCATCAGTTTGCATGAAAAAGTTTCGCGAGGGTCTTAGTTACTTACCCTCCCCGCTACAGTCTCATACGCGACTTGATAATTAACAAAAAAATCGTTATCGCAGGCGGCCGTGCCGTGATGCATAAACGGAGGATCTCTCCTTACGTCCTACTCGCTCCTTGCTCCCATTCCCTACCTCGTCACACACGCTCGCTTCCAGGGGCAAGCTTGATTGTCATTATAAGGGAGTTTTAATAAGAAAAAGTATTGATGTTCGTTTTCTATGCATGCATTCTTATTCTTGGCGTGTTTTTGCGTCTTCTCCTTAGAGTATAATGTTCGCTCGACTACACCCTTCTTCCCCTTTTATTACACACGCTTGTTTTTGAAGCATTATTGAATGTCATTAAGTGGGTGGCTTAATAAGAATGGGGACTTTTATAAAACATACCCATACTTGAAACTTAATGCGTACGTTCACAAAACTACAAACGCAACGCTAAAAACTAAATTTTCTTCAATTTCTATTAACTTTGACTAAACATTTAATATAATTAGCACGTAATTTGTTTTGCTACCCCCGGCGCTTTATGATACGATAAGTTTTTCTTTTTTTTTTCTTCTTTTTAATTTTAAAATCACCTAAATTTTTATAATTACTAAAAAATTTAATATAAGTTGAATTAGAACAGAAGGATTAAATTGAAAATTTTAGTGATACTAAACAAATAGGAAATTAGTGGTAATTACACGTTATATAGACTCATATATTATGTAGCTATATTAGAGGTTTAATTATTGTAGGAATATCCTATTTAAAGTCCCGTTTTGTATTTGAGTATATGAATATTTAAACTGTCGAAATTTTAGGTTGTTAAAAATGTTTCATTTTTCATGCAAGAGTTTCTAGTAGTGCTATAGCTCGCAAATTATACAGCAATTAATCTTAAATGTGCTGTATGTAAAACATATTACATTTGAAGAGGTTCGTTATTATTATCATATACTACAAACGTTTATTTTAAAACATTTTTCAATACCAAGTATAAATTTAATGTAATTACATTATGAATTATTAATTGTAAAATTATACACTTATTCAATATAAAAAGTTTATATAAAACGCCACGTTATATTTTAAACAAGAATTTATTTATGTCGTATCTACTAAAAAATAATGAAATAGGCGACTACTACTTAAAAAACATGCCGAGCTATTTTCAATTTGGCCTTTATCTTGATAATATATCTACCAATATAAAATATATGGTACAGTAAATGTAAATATAATGTGAGATTCTCAACAGAATTTATAATATCATATAATACGAAGCGATATAGGTAAATGCAAATTACAGTTGCAAATAGTGTTATACCCCCTTCGACATCCTTCCTAGTTAATGATCATTAAGAATCCTTTCGCAAGAAATTAGGATAATCGAATACTACTACCGTTCGTTAAGTTATTTATTTAATCTTCGATTTGATAAAAGTTAATGATCATTATTTTAATTTCTAAGATATAATACCTTTGAGTAGTAAAAGTAAAAACTATAGTAAAAGTATTATAATATCTACGGCATCGGCAGATTGAAAATTAATGATTAATTGATTGGTGTAAAATCACCGACCCACTTTTACATCAATCAATTTTACAATATTTTACTCGAAGTTGTTCAGAGTAAGACAAACGAACCAACTTTATTAGGGTGTTTACAAACGGTATAGAATAGTACCTATAGCTATAATAATAAATCTCATTGATAGTTTAATCATAGATAGGCAACCCCATTGGTGGTCGCCAAAGCTGTCCAGAGGGGCCGCCGAATAAATAAAGAAGATATCAGTATTAATTTTTTACAATTTTATTTATTTTTATATAACTTTTTATGTGAAATGCGATGATCAAAATATTTATGAGTCATAATTTTTGAGTGTAATAAATTGTAGTTAAAAAAATCTACTTCTGTTCCCGGGGGGGGGGGGGCTCAGAAGAAGTACAATTTCAACAGTTTAAGTGAATTGGGGGTTGAACCTCACCTGTAATCATGTGTAGGATTGGGAACCTAATCGAATTTAATCATATTAATTTAAATTAACATAAAAACTAAGCTATCAAAATGATAATTTTAACAACGTCTTGAATGAGAAAGTAGTTCCATTGCACTGTTATTGTGTTTACAATATATAAAATAACAATCTGTTCAAAAGTTTTCAAGTTTATCTTCTTGTTTATGTACGTATGTGCCTGTCCCACTAAAAACTTGCGAATATTTTTAGGTCAATGCAATTTATTATTTTCATGATTAATTTCGATTCTCAGCGCCGTAACTAGAGCATGGCGAAGGTGGCGCATGCCAGGGGCGCACAGATTGAGCCGAAGAATAAGCTAGGGGGATTAGCTACCCTAGAAAATTTAAAAAAATAATAATTAGTTAAATTATGAATTACGAAGTTTATATTCCTGAAAAAGTCTTTCCCTACCCTTTTAAAAATAAACAATCGGAAAACCGGGGGGTCGGGGAAGTATGAAATGACCCCTAGCTCAAAGTAAGCAAAAAAATGCCTTTTTAAGAATTAAATTTGCGTCTTTATCAATTTTGAAAAATCATCCCGAAACTTCCTGATGCTAGCATGGTATTCCTACATTTATTTCTTCATATTTTAGGGGAGTCTAGCAGATTTAATCGCCATAAAAATACGATGCCCTTAAAAATGAGATAAAATTCAGTATTAAGTCGTTTATGTTCCTGAAAAATTTTCCCTTAACCTGGAGGGTACGTTCAAAAGCAAACAATTGGAAAACCAGGGGGTCTGAGGGTATGAAATACCCCAGATCTGTAAAGCAACTATACTACTATACGTCCAATTTTTAGTTTGAAATTATTCCGTGTGGTGGCGTTTTGTTAACTTGTAATTTGAGGCGCAAAATAAATCATATTTTCCTATCGTAGTTTTTCTTTAAAAATTCTTTTTAAAAACGGAAAATGATACTACTGACTGCATTGACGAATAGGAATGCATATGAAATACAAGTATGCCAGTGATTCTCAAAGGAAGTGTACGTAAACCCTGGTCAGGGTTAGGTCAGGATTAATAAAATTAATTCATTGTTGGCCAAGAAGAAAAATTATTTTTCGCAGAGTAGACAGACAGAAAGGTTTTAAGACCACCATTATTAGGTTTCATGTAACAAAAACTAATGTTTAATTTTCAATATCCCCGTGTCGGTCGATGGGATTAAAAAACATCAGGTTAAAGGTCACTTTTTACAATAGAATATTGCTGCTTTATATTTGTTCGTTGTTGAATATAAAATATAAAATGTGAAGTTTACCTTTGTTTCTAATTGTTTGGATAAATATTTAATAATAAAAAAATATTTGGTTCTAGCGGGGTTGGGAGGGGATAGCACAAATTAAACCGCTTTCACAGGCGCTTTTTACCCTCGTTACGGCTCTGTACGCTTCTTTTAATATATCTTTTACATTTCTCATCTTTAAAATCGAATAAAATAGATACATTTTATTACAAAAGATAAATTCTAAAAAAAAAATGTTATGAAATAAAATAAATCTGCCCTTATTCCTACACTTCAGAAGCTGGTAGGTAAGTTAACTTTCTAATAGTCGGAAAAACTATCTAATTTTTTTCTTAAAGGAAATTTGACATTTTTCTACGTCCTACGCTAACGCTATACGCTGGGTGCGAAGTGCATAGTGGGGGTATTAAAAAACGACGCCAGCGTCCGCTTTGGACAAATTGTGTAAAAAACGTGGTCAGATGGCATGCACCCATTGGCTGGGTGCGTAAACGACGCCAGCGTCCGCTGCGGACTAATTGTGCAAAAAAAGTGGCCAGATGTGGCTATTTTTTATATAGTATTTTAAATCACAACTGTAATGTAACCAGAAAGTAGTACATTTAACTAAATGGACTGAGGCTACAGAATTTTAATTTTTAAAAAATTTTTTTTAATACTCCAAGCAAGATAAAAATTTTAAAACCCCGGTAAGTGATGTCAGCTACCGGTAGAGGTGAACCAATCAGAAGAAGGAGGAAGATTTGACCGAATCCGTGATAACAGAGTAAATTCCTTGTTGTTATTTATTTAATTGTGTTATTTTAACATTATATTTCTGTGTTGAACGATAATAATTAGAGAAGAGTTTGTGTAACACATTGCCGGTTAAGCGGCCAAAATTCTATTTAAAATTTTTTGTCAATATATTATTCAATTATAAAATTAATATTGTTATCCAATCACTTCTCGTCGTACGTCAAATTGGAAATTATTTTTACATTGGATCAGGAAGACACAATTTTGGTGTTTCTTCTTGAGGTTTTGCAAATTGTAGAAGCCGATTGTTGTCAGAGATTGAAATAGAGAATTAGCGAACAGTATCAATTAATGATAATCAACGGTAAGTATATGTGGTTTTAATGGTGAAAGACCTTAACATCGCAATATATAGCATTTTCATCAAAGTTTTATATTTTTTATATTATTTCAAAGAATTTGTGACTAGTAGAACTCTCCCTTACGTACATACATATAAATATAATCACTAGGCTTCAAATCACCAAGAGTCAAATCAATGCCAAGAGTCAAATGTGGACCTCGATGATCGCCCTTGGGCGGTTGAGTGTTAAATTATGACACTTGAGGTTATGTTGACAATTAAAAAATCATTAATCTATTCACTGTTATCAAGGTGGCGATTCTAAAGATTAATTTTTGCATTAATTAATTAATTTTAAGACATTTTTGCAAAAATTTACCACAACATTTAAAACAAACTAAACTTTCATAAAGATTATATTAACGTCACGTAATACGCAGTGTCGTAACTAGAAATTTTTGATCCATAGCATAGCCAATATTTTATGTAAAATGTCTATTGGTCCAAACAAACTAATTTTTTATTTTTGATCAACTATAAAAAATAGAATACAGCATGCAGTTTCTAAGAGTCCCCCTTATCTGTGAATAATTCAATGTTATTAACTTGCAATTTTATTGATTATAAATTGCCATATTTTTTAAATTTATGATTTGTACTGTATTAATGGTAAAGTAGAAAATTTTGACGAGCAAGTTTATGCACGTAATGTTTGTGTTTATTAAGTTTTAAAAGTTTTTTAAGGATACCGTTACGAGAACCAAATCGGAATCGAAAAGTTTATAATCTAAACTGGAAATGGTTTGGTTATTAAATTTTCAAGTGAGCGCTAATTTGTATTAAATTTTACTCGAGTTAATTATTTCATAACTAACATATTATGCAAATGCTGATGTCAAGTGGTAGTTAATTTTTATGTAATGAGGAAAATAAAATAAAAGTTTTCGACAGTTTTGAAGTACCTAACAGAGACAAGAAAGAATTTCCACCATTCAAATTAAAGAATGGTGCGTTTAAAAAATATGAAAACTTTTACATGGAAATTAATAATAGGTTGGAATCCTTAAATTAATTAGTTATATCGGACTTCAACGCCTATAAAATAAAAATCTCCTGAATTTCTTATGTAAAACGATGTAATCAATCAGGAGGCCGAACCGATGCCTATCGGTATGGTGACAAAACAGAACAATAAAATCTAACCGCAACTTTCATGTTGGTGTAAAATATAATTTCCTATTATCTTATTGAGCCTGGTCACCTCTATAATCAATGTACATTATTATTATTTAAATATGCCGCACATATACTAGGTATTTAATCGTTAAATTAAGATTTCTATTTTAGTTTTACTTTTATTATTTGCTATAAAGTGATACAAAGGATCCGATTCTTTATTAAAAGTAAAAGTTAAAACTGATGAAATATTCACAGGACCTTTCATAAATAAAAAAGGATTCGATTTTGAAAAGTTAGGGGTAATTCTATTTGCTAGGTATTATTATTATTATTATTTATTTCATTTGACAATTTCATCAATGCTACACTAATTTTTGTTAACTAGGTAGTTTTAATTTCGTTGATAGTTTCCTTTAATGAAAATAAAAAAATATTATTTTGCGAGCTGCTTAAAACCTTCAATTTTGTCAGGTTTTAATTTTATAATACAATAGGTTTGTTCGTTTGTATGAACTAACTTGCTCGGTTCAAGTTAGTGCAAATGAACTGTGTTCGTTTGGCTGCTCAGTTCATGACCGAACATGAAATTCTTGCTCGACATCCATATGAGGAGTAGGCAGTGCAAGTTAGAACACTATCTAACTTTTGTGGTGGGAGTATTTTGATCTCGAAAGATAACCCAGTTCAAGTTAGTTCATACAAACGAACAAACCTTATAATAATAATTATTACAAATAGAATAATAAGTAAATAAGCTCAAGTTTATTCAAATATGTAGAACTTGAAACGTGAAATTTTATCACATTTTGATGGAATATTGTCTGTTATAAGTTATAACATACCACCTTAAATTCCAATACATTCAATGCTTTATTGCACAAAATTGCATATTTCGATGTAGATTTCATATTTTATTTTTTTTATTATACATATAATAATTGAAATTAAATAAAAAATAGGCGTTATTAAAATTTTTCCTATTAAAGATTTCTACTCCTGTGTAGTCAATACTGAATAATAATAACATTGAAGCTGAATGAACTCAAAAATAATTTGGCTGTAGTGAAATTCGAACCTTATGTTTCGATCGATTATCTGTACATTGATATTTTAAACCCGGAAATTAATATTTGAAGATTGTCACTTAAGGATAAGCAATAATCAGGTATCCATACCTTTTGGAATATGCGTACTTCCTTGGAATTCTTTACGACTCATTTCTCCAGGTGAGTTACTCCTCATCTTCTCTTCTTCAAATTGCTAGATTTTCGTATTTGTTTTTGCTTCTTTAACTATGTTTCTCCACACTACTCTATTTTCACATTTCTTCTTCCATTCCGTCACGCCCATGGCTTCCAGGTAATCTATTACCTCATCTAACCATCGGTTTCTCGTTCTTACTCTAAACCTCGTTTCCCCGAGTCTCTACTCCATTATTTTTCCTAGGATGTTGTCTGGCTCTTTTCTTGTTACGTGACCCAGCCATCTAATTTCGTTCTTGTTCTGTACTCTTCTTTCCGATCTTCTTTGGTAAGGTCATAGTTCTTAATACTTTCCTCTCGAAAACTTTCAATTTCTCCTCTTCCTCTTTGCCAAGTTCATTGTTTCCATAGCATAGGTGACCACTGTTCTTATGAACGTCTTCTAAATTCTCAACTTCATTTTCATTGTTATGTTATTGTTGTTTTTACCACCATTATCTCTGGTGATCTATCATTGTCTTATTTAATTGCATTCCCAAATACTTAAACTTTTCTACTTCTTCAAACTTGTTGTTTTCAATTTCTATATCTTTGGGTCTCGTGTTGTCCTTTCTGTTAAATCTTATGTACTTATACCTTCATTTACCCTCAGCCCCATTTCTACCGCATGTTTTTCTATTTCTTTGAAGATCTGAGTAATTTTTTTCATTGTTCTAGCTATAATTGAGTCCGTTAGTGGCTACGTCACAACGCCTAGAAATTGGCAAACCGTCTAACGCGAATTGACTAAGTGGTTTGCGCCCATTTGAAAAAGAACATAACACGAACATTTGCAAACACGACGATCGCATCAAGAAAAGTGTCAACTGTTTCAACATAACCCTATTTAATTCATTTAATTGTTATAAACTTATATTAATTATATAAATAATTCACTATTCTACTAATTATAGTCTACTATTTTATGGTAGAAAGTTCCTTAAGTATTTAAAGCAAACCATTTTTTAAATTTAATTGGTTGCTCTCATTCTGGTGAAAAACCATTAGAATGCATGACATTATAATTAATAGTTTAAATAATATAAAGACCTTTTAAAACCTTTTTAACGTATAGATTTAAATAAATTTTAGGAAACATACTGCGATTTTCACCTCTACGGTGTCTTTTTCTTTGAATTATATTTTATTTAAAAAGTGTTAAAAATAATTGTCAAACGTAGAAGGTTTCTCGCTACTGTGAATTCAATCACAATTGTACAATATTGTGCACTTCACTCAATTTTTCTCATTAACTAAACTTTCACATACCGTAAAATGGGGTGAATCACAACAGGCAGGTGAATCACAACAAAAGTTTGGGAAGGCACAAATAATTTTTCTGTACTGCAACATTGAATAAAATTATTTGATTAATCCTTGATGCACAGAAAAATTATTTGTGCCTTCCCAAACTTTTGTTGTGATTCACCTGCCTGTTGTGATTCACCCCATTTTACGGTATGTGAAAGTTTAGTTAATGAGAAAAATTGAGTGAAGTGCACAATATTGTACAATTGTGATTGAATTCACAGTAGCGAGAAACCTTCTACGTTTGACAATTATTTTTAACACTTTTTAAATAAAATATAATTCAAAGAAAAAGACACCGTAGAGGTGAAAATCGCAGTATGTTTCCTAAAATTTAAATCTATACGTTAAAAAGGTTTTAAAAGGTCTTTATATTATTTAAACTATTAATTATAATGTCATGCATTCTAATGGTTTTTCACCAGAATGAGAGCAACCAATTAAATTTAAAAAATGGTTTGCTTTAAATACTTAAGGAACTTTCTACCATAAAATAGTAGACTATAATTAGTAGAATAGTGAATTATTTACATAATTAATATAAGTTTATAACAATTAAATGAATTAAATAGGGTTATGTTGAAACAGTTGACACTTTCCTTGATGCGATCGTCGTGTTTGCAAATGTTCGTGTTATGTTCTTTTTCAAATGGGCGCAAACCACTTAGTCAATTCGCGTTAGACGGTTTGCCAATTTCTAGGCGTTGTGACGTCACACTAACGGACTCAATTGCGATATCGTCTGCATAAGCCAATATTTGTCACTCCTTCGTTGTTATCGTTGCTCTAGCTCCCAATTTTCTTACTATCATCTCGATCACCAAGTTGAACAAGATCGTCGGTAGTGCGCTTCCATGTCGTGCATGTTACTTGGAGCACAATTATGCCAAAAAGTTGTAAGTCCCTTGAACGCGGAAGGAATATATTGAAATGAATTTATATATTGTGTTATTCGGATTTTAAGTGGCATTTTTGTATAAGCAAGATTAGCATCTGCGAGGCGCAGCATAGCGGAGCGAAACGTACGTAATATTTTCTCTTCAGACAAAATTGCTTTTAATCGAAACATTTATTATAAAAGTGATTCTTCATGGGATCAAAAAGAAATGATTATTAGTATTTACTATTAATAATAGTTTTTCAAGGGAGTAAAATATAGGGTGATTTTTTAGCTGCATGAGAACTTCAAAATGAAATAAAACATTAAAAACCTGACGGAATGTTTTGGTTATAATTTTTTTATGAAAGTACAGTTAATGGCATTTATGATTTGAACATGACTTCCGGCATGTGACCACCACGACTAATGGTTACGAAGCGCATCCGTTCAGTCCAATTTTTGACCACTTTTTCCAATATTTCTGGCTTTATTTCATAAATGGCTTGCTGAATATTAGCCTCCAATGCTTCTAGAGTTGTTGGTTTGTTAGCATAAACCATGGATTTAACATACCCCCACAGAAAATAATCTGGAGGTGTCAAATCACACGATCTTGTAGGCCAATTGATAGGACCACGTTTTGAAATAATGTTGTCACCAAATTGTCCTTTCAATAAATTGATGGTTTCGTTGGCTGTGTGGCACGTAGTACCATCCTGTTGGAACCATAAGTTGTCAATGTTTAGCTCTTGAAGTTTTGGAAACAAAAATGTATTGAGCATGTGTCGATATCTCACACCATTCACCGTAACGGTAGCTCCTTCCTCATTTCGAAAGACATATGGACCAATGATGCCGTTGGCGTGTATTCCACACCAAACAGTCAATTTTAATGGATGCAATGGAGTCTCAAGATAATGTCCCGGATTGGTCTCACTCCATATACGGCAATTTTGTTTGTTCACATACCCATTTAACCAGAAATGTGCCTCGTCACTGAACAAAATTTTACGGTAAAAAAATGGATCCACTTCCAATTGGTTGTGAGCCCAATTTGGTAGCGTTGTTCAATGGTCAATCTATGCATTATCAAATGCCAAACCTTGATAAACACAAATGTCAAAAAACTGTTTCCATAGCAATCTTGATTCAATTGTTATCCCTATTGAAAGTTCTCATGCAGCTAAAAAAACACCCTATATTATATATTATGTGGGTCAAGTACCACTTTTCGAAGTGAAAAACTTATACTACTTTGTACCACATTTTCTCAGCAAAACTTTTCCTAATATAAGTAGCGGTAATTCTTTTTCGAAAAATTATAAATTAACAATATAATCCAATAAGTGATGACAAATTTTGCAATGTTTAACAAACTTACACTATAATTCTTTACTGCAATATCCACAATTATTTTGATATATAAACTGTAATTATTTGGCTGTAGCGTCATTCTAAACTAATCATGAGTCTATTTTGGTTGGGTACCTAATCAACGACGGTGCTTACGCATGATGACGCAAACTCCAAGCTGGAAGATTTATACTATACTTACTACATTTCCTCAACAAAACTTGCAGTGCAATAAATTGGAAAACTGAATGTACAATCTTAGAAAACTGCATTTTCGATAATATATTTTTGGGGTTTGCTTACAACTTTAAATTAAACAAAGTCTTGGAACACTTTGACTAGACCTAGATCATGTGGTTTATTTATTAGAAAGGCATCGAACTCTAACATGCGAGACCCATGGAATTTTTTAAAGAAAACTTTTGAGTAAAAGATTTGAATAGAAAATTATAACCTGAACAAAATGAATTGTTTGAAATCTCTTTGAAACAAAACGAAATGTATTCTAATTATGGTAAACAAAATAAATAAAATTGTTTTGAAACTACGAGTATTATAAATTTATCCAATTTTTAAATAATTTTATAGTCTTTCAAAGTGTACCACATCAGTGGCTGAATAGAATTCCTATTTTAACCTCTCTCCATTCCTGTTGTTTACCTATGAACATGGGGTGTCGGTTTATATAGGTATGCGAATAATAAAAGTTTGCTTTTATACTTCCGACTACATTTAAAACCATTTACGTGTTTAAACGTTATATCAAAGTTTCAGGAGTGCAAGAACGATTACAAAGTGAATTATGTAAATAGTTTTGTGATGAAAATGAGTATTAAAATAGGCTAGGGATAAATATGAAATGAAAAATAAGCACAAAGTAAACATGTTAAAGTAATATACGAGTTGAAAACAATTAAGTGTTAACCCTTCACTGCATCGTGATGTTTATAAACAACATAAATTTAAATCACCTGTAAAAATTTAAACTTTTGGATTTATTTGAACTTTTTTCTTTAAACAATGCCACGATATATCTGAGATTCTTGCTATCACGTGCAAAAGGTATAAATTTCAAAAGATAAGCAGATTTCAGCAGATTACTCTTTCGAAGTCGTGAATCTAATGTGATTGCTTGTTACTGCATATTTCGCTCCGTATTCATTTATTAATTATTTTCGTTTTAAATTGTTTTTTTTATTGTTGTGAAGTTATATTTAGTTTAGAAAGGTATTGAGTAACACATTTATTTAATTTATTTATAAATTAGTGCAAAAGAAAAAATTTTATAGCAAATAACATATTTAGAAAAAAACATCATTTTATTCGATAAAAAAAATTCCTTGCAAGAAATATTTTTTTAAATATTTTTCCATATATCAGGAAACCACAATAAACAAAATATATTTTTTTTAAGGCAAAAAAAAATGTCATGCAGTGAAGGGTTAAATGGAGCGCAGGACATTCAGCAGGAATGAAGTAGAGTAGCAGGAAATTTCAGCAGTAACACATACGCAGCAGGAGGGTTTAGAGTGTACACACTGCGTGCAGGTAAACGAGTATAATTTACGTCTACTCGCTCTAACACTTCTATTAGTTACTCAAAACAACCGACGAAATAAATTATACACCCAACTTACTATGATTTATATAATAAAACACTTTTCGTTTTTCCATTTTAATAATAAGGAAATTTATATGCGTATTTCTATTTTCTACAAATAGGACATTTTTTTGTATATTTCTTCAAAAAATTTAAACTTACCAATATTGTTTGCGTGGCAAATTTGCATGTAGTACGTTGATCGATATCTGTAACACAAAAGAAAAGAAAATTTCATTGGCTAATCACTTACAATTATTTTTAAAAGAAACATAAAAGTGATTTAAGAATATTTCCAAATTTGGAATAAGAATTAAGCATGAAATTTTGGAAACTTTTTGAAATAATCGGTTACACAAAAATTCTTTACCATTTTTCTCAACATAGCGAAATAAATACGTGGAGGAATAAAGACCCAATTAGAAAATTTTATTGTAGAATAAATTATAAATTTAATTTTTACCATAGTGAAAAATTGCCGAGCCAACTCAGACTCGACTCATTATGAAAGAGCTTGGTTTAATATTGCTGATCTGAAAATTGGTGATATAGCAGAAAAGTTTCAGAAAATTTTTCAGGTTGACTGATTATTCTTGGAGACACACATGGCCCGTGGGGTGGCGTACGCATACAAAATTTACGCAGATATATTATTTTTGATGTTCACCAGATACGCTTTAATTTAATTCACTACAGGAGGCACGCGATGCTAAATATGCATAATTTGTGGGCCCATCTCGAATTTTATTACTATAATCTACTCTATTTTAGCTTGGTTTATACTGTTACTAATTTTATTTCTTGTTTGTCATGTAAATCAATACGCAACTTGGATATAATGTTCATGTGCATGTGTGTTATCTCAAGAAAAAAAAGAAGTTAAAAAAGCTCTTTCCCAAAAAAGCTGAAAACAGAGTGGAACGAAAGTAGGGTAATTTCTGCTTTATTGCAATTTGTGAAGAATAGAAATTTACTAATGAAATTGTGGCAAATAAACTTAATTTGGCTATAAATGTAAAATTGTAACGAAATTAAACAGAAAATGAAATAATTTTTGTTAACGGGTAAACTTGCATCGTATAAATTAATCTTTGATGTTACCTGCAGTTTGTAATTCAATATTTAGTTTATTTTGAAATGTTTTGCGAGTTTATATAAAGTACAAGTTGAACTTTGCATTTGAGGCATTAAGAATATGAATTTGTTTTAAATTGAGTTAGTTCGTGGTTTTGCTGATTGTGGGATCTAAATAATTACGTATTTAGCGGCGAAACCTCAAACCATTCGCAATTTTAAAGAGAATTTTATTGCATTTTTATTAAAACGTAAAATCTACCACTTAATTATTGAGCCAGGATTTTCATAAACGTATATGTTAACATAACTTTTGATGTATTCAAATTTAACGAAGCTATAGTGAAATAAAAATAATTAAAATTTTGTAATCATAAAGAAATTTTTGTATTGTGAAAAGTTTTGCTAATAGAAAGACCGTAAAATTGGAACTCATAAACAGATCTTTATAATGGAGAGTTTTATTAAGTTCAGAAAATCAACTGCGTATAACTGAGGTTATAAATACTTTTTTTGTATGGATATCTACAAATTTAAGCACGAATAACTAAACTAGATTTTAACTTTTTAATGACTTAATGGCTTCTAGAAGAAGTTAGCCTACCATCACGGGAAAGCTTTCATAGTTTAATTATATTTTTTTTATATTTTTGATGAAAATTTAAATTACTTTGTAGTTTAGGAAAAATTTACTGCAAGTTTTTTGGATTATACAAAAATCTCAAGTTCTATACTAAAGAGAAAGTTTTCACAAAACTACAACACTCGGAAAACTTTAAATATTAAATCTATCATTGTAGTGGTCAAGTCGTCTACATAACAAATTTTAAAAAATCATTCATTTAACTAATAAATGCTTAAATATTTATTTGCTACAAGTTCAATATCAGAATATTTTTCAATAGATCAACTATTGTATTGAAGAATACCGGTTTGAAGGAACATTTTAAACAATATATATAGAGAAGAAACACTATGATGCCCACAAGAGATCCATTATATTTAGCAGCTTTAAATAGATATCTTCTGTATTTTGCATTATACCCTCTAGGTATCTAGGGGATATCTAACGGATTGGTTTGTGTAGTGTGGGGAAGTAGTGTAACACAAACTACCCACTGAAACGCAACCCCTAATAAGAGAGCTGCCTCCAAAAACAAAGATCCAGAGTAAATCACAATTAGGAGAGAGAAGTTCTCCAGTTTATGCTGCCACGGTGTTGTAGACCAGCTCCCAATGATAATTACGGAGTGCTAGGTCGTGGATTCTGAAAGAAAATGTAATATGGAACAACTTCTCAACAATATACACAGGTGTTACTTACGTATAAGCTCTGGTAAGTTTACATAATAAGATATGATAACACCAACTTCTTCCAATCGCTTGACGTGCGGCTTCAAAAATTACAAATCACTTGATCGTAGAACGAGATAAACACTGCATAAAATGAATTGGAACCGTGGGTGAGCAAGTGGAAATGACACAACCCATCCAGATGTAATGGGACAACAAACTCGGCTCTTCCAAACGAAACGGAAGTTGAAGATGAATGATGATGAATCATAAAGAACCTAGTGTGGTCGAAATGATCGTTAAACTTGCACATCGCAACCAAAATTAAAGGCACTCAGAAAACGTAAAATTAGTAATAACAGAGAAGAATTTAAAAGTTGCTAGAATATAAAAATTTAAGTAATATTTCATTTCATTATTTATTTATTTATTTATTTATTTATTTATTTAGTATCAACGGATAAACCAGTTTAAATAAAAATTACAATTATAATAAAATACAAAATAAAAGTCGCTAATGGACATTCAACAAATCCATCTTCCACATAATGTTGTGTTTGAAAACAATAAACGATTGTTGAGTTAAATCGAAATATTCAACACCGTTAGCTTTGTTTATGAACTGGATCATCCTATTAATAGGACTGTAGAGGCCATAATTGGTCGCATGCTGGCAAGTTCTAAACGCATTAATATGTCTTGTGTTATGCGTTGGTGTATACGGTTGGAAGCAATTCAACAAACGTTTACAATTGATTTTTCCGTTGACCAAACGATAAGCAAAACATAAATCGGCAGCCAAGCGTCTATATTCCAGAGACCTTGTTTTACAGGCGAGGAGGCTATTCGTACTGGAGAATTCATCCGAAGTGAGACCTCGTTTATAATGAAAAAACTTAAGGAATTTCCGTTCCACTGCTTCGCATCTGTCTATATAAGTTTGGTAATAAGGCGACCAAATATTTGAAGTATTAAAAGTGAAACTCAACACAATATTCGAGTAAATAATAATCCTACAAAACTATATGAACATTAGCAGTAATTACGTTTATGAAAAAGTGTAATGTTACTAAAGACTAGAAGAAAAGACGAGGAAACGGAAAAAGACATAAACATTGTTGTGATAAAATGTATCTATTATGAAATCCTTTTTTGTTTATAAGTCACCAGGATATGAGTATGGTTATTTATTAATAGCGAACTATTGTTAACACTCATAATAATTAATAAAAATTGATCATTATAATTATAAATTATAATATTGATAATAATATTACCTACTTAATATTTAAATCAGTGACTCCCAAACTTTTAGAACTTCAAATAAAATCAAATAATAATTTTTCTAACAACGTATTCGAGTAAGTGTTTTGTGCATATACCTATAGATCCATATCTTCCAATAATAAAAAAACTTTTCACTGTAATTTACACTCCCGGCTTCAGGTTATATTAATATGATGTACCGAGCCTTTCAAAATCTAAATTATAATGCTGTACATTACACAAGTTTTTCCAATTTTTCAAAAGGTATTAATTAATTGAATTGATTTTCTAGATAATTATTCTTATTTCTCTTTGTAGGAATGCTTATACCGTCTTGTAACACTCGACTTCAAAACAATAAAATATTCCAAGTGATTTGCATCTCACAATCAGTGTAGGTATCTTTCATTAAACAATAAATATGAATTAAAATTAAATTTAAAGTTTATGTGAGTAATAATTAAAATTCACATCAAGTATTGCAGGCAATAATTAAAAGGTAGACAAATTTACGAAGCAATTAATTAGGAAAAGTTACTTTATAACTGAAGTTGTATTTACACATGTGATAATTTAATGATATGCACAACGTTCTCGCGTACCTACGAGAGAACGTTTTGCTTCATAGCCGATAAAAATGCAAAATGATTGCCGTGTTTTATTTTGTATTATTAATATCCATCTTCTTTTATTGCAGAGTAGAGAGAAATGAGTGTATGAAAACAACTTAATTCTTGTTTAACAAAGCTCTTCGTTATTCAAGTGGATATATATTATTTCTATGCTTTCTTCAGGTGTGCGTTTATTGAACCGCAGTTGATAAATCCCCAATAATTTCTATTGTGTTTTTGAGGATAAAAGCGCACAGTTTAATAAATTTTGGACTAAGCTTGTGTAATTTTTATAAATAAACCATTATACATGGATAAACCATTTTTTACATTCGGAATAAACCTAACAATGATCTGATGAAGAGTGCATAGCACTTGAAAGCTCATAAATATAATATTAATTTCATTCCATTATTCGCAAATTATTAAAATAAGTATATCAATTAATTTAAAATGTTAAAATTAAGAAAACACTTAATTCGCAATCCGTGCTGCAATAAAGATTAATTTAATATTATTATGCTGTTTTTCGTTATCATAAATTTAATAAAATTGATTTAAAACTAAGAGACGGTCGGAGCACAATGTTCAAACGCGTTGACTATGAACGTTAAATACCCGGTTCGACTCCGGGTGAAGCAAGAACTTTATTATGGCCGTCTCTGTGGTCCTCCAGGTTGGGGGTTGGGGCGATGGGCCAACATTACCTGTAAAAAAGAAAAAAATTCACCTTTACGAGATTTCAGTGTCCTTTTTGAAATATGTTATCCCAATTCCAACATCAAAGGATTCTTTTGTCGCAGGTGTAGCTTGAGCCCATCTCAAGTATTTAAATGGTATTGATGAGGGGACTGCACTAGCGACGTGGGACGGCCAGGAAACGCATCAATTATTTTGTTTTTGTTTATTCATAAGTTTAGTTAAACTTCAACCTTAATTTCATCAATTTTTATTAGTTTTAGGTTTACCTGGAGTCCAGAACTATGGATTTCCCTAGGGATCCTAAAGTAAATCTAACGGATTGTAGTGATGGGGCGAGTTGAGAGATAGAAATTACTGTAGGTACTTCTTTTGACTAGATGATGTCTTTTGCGAATGTGATCATCATTATTATAATGATATATTAATTTTTACAACGTTTCGTGCTTGCGTTGGGCAATCTCCTCAATCTGTGAATTTATTATTAAATAAGTTGCTTTCATATTATGACAACTCATTTGTTAATTTTTTAAGTTTTATTGGGTTACATTGTCCCAAAATATCCCTTCAGGGTATTCTAGATTTGACTTGCCTAATGTTAAAATTTGTTTGTATTGTGTTTATTGGTTTGTATAAAAAGGAAAATTGTAGTTACCTGTTTTTTACATTTATAGTAAAAAATTGCTTGCTTTTAAAATAGTACCAAGGTACTATAAGCATTGAAAGGGATATTGTACTAGGCAACACAGGTACTTTACGGGATGAGCCAAAGACGAATTCCGTAACCTGTCATTGGTTTCCAGGAAACGTACATTAAGTTGATTTTTCTTAAAGAATAAATGTGCTGAAGCTTCAGCAATAAATTAACTATTTATTATTATTGTAAAAAGGAAATTGAGAAATAATTTTAGGCTTCTATCATCGGGGCCCACTGTACTACCTCCGACGACGTTAACGATCTAATCCACGATGGAATTCATGATAATAATAATTTTAAAAGTACAGTACTTTGATGTGTTACATGGTCGTAGGTTCGATTCCTAGTGGTACCTAAATTATTTGTACTACTTACATATAGATTACACGTTAGTACCCATTCACAATGATAATGAACAGACTTTTATATTCTTAATAGATTTCTTTTTTAACAAACAAATATGGGTTTTAAATAGTAGAAAGTACACTGATCTCGAAATTACCCTTTTTATTTTAGGGCCCTCAATTTATAAACTTATACATGAACCATACATAAACCATAATATACAATTTATAAATATTTTAACTTAATCTTTACTTATTACGCTGATGTTTATGTTTACGGTCATTATGAATGCCCATATAAATTATCAATCGTAATGTAAATATGTATAATACTCACTAAAAATTTTATTATAATATAAAAACTCGTTGAAGTAGGTATAATATGATTGTAATGTATTAATATATTATACCTATAATAAATATTATTTACTAAAACATATTTAACCGCGAAATGTATTTTATTAAAATATAATAAAACTACATTATTATTGAGTGTATTATTATATGATACAATATTATATTATTAAATTTAATATACAACATACATTTAAAAAACATATTAAAATATACAATATTGTATATAATTATTATATTAAATTAAAATATATAAAAATAACAAAATATGCGTATTATGTATCTAATTTAAGTTAATTGTAAAAAATTTGAAAGTTAAAATACATTTTGAAAATTGAACTAAGCAGTGGTGGAATGACAAAGTTGTCGGTGATAGATCTACAAGTCTTCTGCTTATGGAACAGTACAATCTTTTATGAACATTGTTCCTACAATGTGAAACTGGTCTTTGAGCAAAATTATTGCACAATAATTCCATTTATTATAAGTATGAACAAATGCATATTCGCAATAAGAAGTAATTAATTATGGTAAAGTTAAATTGAATTTTACAGTTGTAAACTCATTTTACTTTATCTATGTAATTTTGTTTGTAAGTGCTATATACCTACATTATACATTAATAATCAAGGACATGTTTAAATTTTGGGAATATTGTTTAGAATAATAGAAACGTTTGCAATTATATTTACTTTAGCGGTGCGTTTAAAAAGATATTAACAATAATGTGTGTATGTTTTTAAATTTTGTGTAAGAATTCACATAACTTTCGCACTTTTGTATTCTTAATACAAAAAAATCTTTAAGATTTAAACGAAATTTCTCGTTTTTGTTCTTAACATTATTTTAATGCTATGTATCTTAGGATAATGAGTTTACCGTTTTATTAGATAACATCTCCTAAAGTTCTTGTACTTTTTTGGAAAAAAAAAACAATTCGATGTATATTATTATGAAGCCGCGTCCATACCACGGCATTGTTTTGTTGAATCAATAAGTTGGCGACAATATTGCCGTTCATTTAAAATGTTATCGACATATCATTGAGCTGTACGAATCTAATAAATTAAGAAACGCAACTTTAAAGTTTAAACCTGCTCATCTATTCAGAATATTATTTATTAGTTGTGCTTTAAATTTTATATAATTTTGAGTAATTAGTATGAGATGACAGCGGCAATTAGTATTTACTTAATAACCACGTACCACGACGAGTAGTTAGTGCACGCACTTGAAGTAGCAAAACAAGATGAGCGGTAGCGCGTCATTAGCCTAATAGAGGACCCCCAAGTCTATTGTTTTAAAAGCCCAATCTTGTCTGCATCTCATCATGGGGTCACACGCTAACATACATATGATGTGTGGGAAGTTGATTTAACACTCTGATATTAAAGGTAAATTATTTGAATCTTCTATTTCTTAAAGTAAGTGAAAAAATGTAGTGTACTTCCTCTATGTAATTTGCCAAGAGAAAAATGTGTCAGTTCCTATGATTGATGAAGTTCTACACCATTTAAATTTATTCTTACAAAAAGAAACGATTACTTACTATAGGTGAAGATTAAACATATTAATGAAAATCAAAACCCATAATACATTTCGCAATAATTTTGATTTATCTTGCATATTAATTTTTCTTTTTTAAGGAAATTGATGTGGCATTGTATAAATTAATTAGATGTCATAACAATAAATGAATGTGAACGATGCAGTTTCGAAATACTATACAGAATAGAGATATTCACAATTAAAATGTAATTTGGTAGAAGCTGAGATTTAAATATTATGAAACTTTCCAGCGAATGTGGGTTTATTTTACAAATAAATTATATTTTTGAATTATACACTTGTAATTAATTGTTAACCTTTCATTATTATGAATTTTTCATAATTACTCTTACTTACTTATTTACACACTTCATCATTACTATGATGCATAATTTAATATCACGTCAATTTTAATTCAATCAAATTCTAAGCTAACCCTATTTAAAACGGATATGTTCAGGTCCAATAACTTAATTACGCGCGGGTGTTGCTCAGAGATTTTTCTTTCAGTTTCACACGCGTCACTGTTTAACGGAAGATTTTGATTTAAATTTTTCAAAAATGGGGAGGGGAATTTAGTGATATTATTAATGATAATGTGTTCTACTTCTAATTACAAATTTAAAAAACCCCCAACCCAAAAAAACTCTAAAAAGTAAAATAATAATTAAATCGATCTAACCATCGCGTCTCGTGTCGGGGGACCGACGGGATTTGCACAGAACGATTTGGTATTGTTAATATTTGCTTAACGGCCCCCGACACGACGACGCGATGGTTAGATCGATTTAATTATTATTTTACTTTTTAGAGTTTTTTTGGGTTGGGGGTTTTTTAAATTTGTAATTTAATTTTTATTTAGTGCTTTTTAAAGTTAATATATTACTCCCACCTATTATGTAAATAATTTTTATTTTTCGATGTTCAATATAATATATTAATTTTTACTCCACCCTGTATATAAAATAATGGTTTGAAGTGGTTTGAACTTTAAATTTTAAATGTAAATGTCAAATAATGAATGTAGTGCATGCGCACTAGATGCGGCTTACTGGGAATTCCTCGTTTATGTGGGGTATAAAAAATTATATTCTTTCTTTTTTCTAATTTTCCGGCCAACTTTTTTAATTTTTCTCTCCGTAAGAACCATCCTTGGACTATGGAGAACATTTAAAAAAAAAAATTAGCCAAATTGGTGAATCCGTTTGGGAGATACGTGTCCTCAAACAAAGAGCGCACACACACACACACACACACACACACGTTAAACTTATAACTCCCCTCTTTTTGGGTCGGGGGTTAAAAAGAGAACTTTTGGAACTTTAAGAATATATTTTCGAATGCAACCCATTCCAGCTTGTTTTGAGATATTGCTCGCTCTTCCGGGTGGAATAATATTCACTGGCAGAGCCACTATGATAATTCTCCAATTTTTTTGTAATTTGACGTCATCGATAGAATTTTTTAATAATCTCCGGCATCCTGCTAAAACCAATCGAAGACTTTTGTTATGTTGTGTTTAACAATAGCGGTGATTCGTAATTATAATCAACTGCTTAATTAGTTATTATAATAATCAAGTTTTAATGATCCTTTATAAAAAAGAAAACACACGAAAATCGATTAACTTCCTGCAATCTATTGTGTTAGAAAATTGTTACGTGGTAATTGAAATCTTCGATGCCACTTTCTATAATATATTTATCATTGTTGAATACCTTTATAGAAGTCCAACGACAAGTGTTATTTTCTAAACCTAAAGGAACACTTTATATGGACGAGTGCTAACCGAACTCCTCCCTTTATTGTTAGAAATGTCATTAAAAATTTCACATAGCACTTGCTCTTTGTTAGATGATGGCATTTAAAGTGGGGACACCCCACTTGGGACTTGAGCCGCTGTCCACGGCGATATACGACGTAAGTGAGCTTCTTTGATTCAAAATTTACGTTAGGATATTTATGTCGTAGGGGAATCCTCGAGCAACTTTATGTCCTGCCGTTTGGAGAACAGAGATCAATTGCATTCCCTAACCTAAATATAATTTTGCTTTTTAAATATAAATTGAAATTAATAACGTGAAAAATGTTTTCTATTTTCTTTAGAAAAAATGAAATTAGGGTATAAAATTATTAAGTGAAGAGGGGCTTTACTGAAGATTTACGAATACAGAAGTAAATCAGCGTAAAGAAATCTAAAAAATAAAAATTGAGTTTGAGAATGTAAAGTGCAAATTAACGATTTCCAAACAATAACACTTTCCTTATTAAAAACTACCAAAAATTACTATTTGTGTTGAAAATTTTAAGTGTAAAATTAATTTTAATTACATTTAGGTGGTATATTTAGTTTGACGCTAGCTCTTTCTGTACTTGATAGCTGTTTATTTTAATGATACTGAAAAAGGTTAAGTAATAACAGTTGACGATTAAAATTGTACTCTAATAGCAGTTAAAATTCTCATGCATGCCGAAATTACATAGGACCAGATGCTAAGATTGATAAAACGGAAATAAATAACAACACCAAAACATATTCAAAATGTGGATGCATTGTTTTAACATTAAAATTACAAAGTATGAGAATAAGTGATCCCATAGAAAAACGAAATGACACGACTAATTATAAAACGGTAAAAACACTAAATAAAGCACCTATTTACGACTAATGTGAAATTCAACGTAGAATACTCGTATTTAATTGCTAAAGGTTGACAATACAGACTGTCAGAGGAATTCAGCTATGTCGGACTTCAAAATGTAGAAACATACGCTATTTTGAATTTTATATTTTATACTTAAATTTAGATAACTTACTAACCATTATTGAAGATAGAATATATGGGGGATAGTACTTGTAACTTTTTATTTCTCGTTTTTTTCAATTTTGAAGTGCAAATTTTAAAATGTAATATATAGGACACAGAAAATACTTGGAATGTAGAAATACAAATGTGAAAAGTTGTACAAGAAATATCCCCCTGATTTGCCCCAAATTCCTAATAATGAATTGACTTTGAAAAATATCAAGTATTCGCCTACGGCGCATTTTTTTTCTAAACAAGTAATATTAAAAATAGTCTTCAAGAGTAGTGGCGTAAATACACAGATTTAAGGCACAAATTAAGCTAGCAGGCTTAGCTACCATAGAAAGTAGAAAGCACACTTAAAAAATTAAATAAAATCAAGTATTATGTAGTTTATGATCCTGAAACTTAGAGCCGATAAGATTTGGGTTTAATTTGGTTCACGGAAACTTGGGAGTGGGAGTGACGTGCATGAATAATTAATGAGATTAAACTGGTTTATTGAAAAATTACAATTACAATTACAAGTATACAATCTATACACCACACATACCCATTTACGTAAACAAAACGTCTGCAGAGTAATTTTTATCACAATATTTGTGTTTATTTGTAATTTTTATTTATTTAATAAACAGTATTCGTTTTATTCATGTTTTATTGTGTAGCGGTAATTTTATTCATAGTGGTTGGGAGGAAACAAAAGTCGGCGCAGTAGCTGTGGAGGGAGCTTGTCAGGAGCGAAACGAAGATAAGTAAGTATATTTCAATTTTATATAGCGATTACAACGTAGATATAATACTAAAAACATTAATTTAACACCCCCTGCTTGCAAACATGCACTCGACCTGACGAATATTCCAACCACTATGAATAAAATTACCTCTACTTGATTATAACTTATTCCACCCGTCACAAAATGCTGTCCCACCCGTAACAAACTAAGAGACGCATATTTTTAAATTTAGAAAAGGTAATTATTTAATTTATATAGAAAATGAAGTGATTAATATCACAGTTACAACATAATAATATGAAAAAATCGCTGAACAAACTAGAATAGTTTGCCTTAATTTGGTAAGTGAAGTAATCAACTAGGGCAGGGGGGTGTCATGGGTGTCCCACCCGTCACACTTGGAAAATATGTATATTTTTGGTAATAAATGAATAATCCAGGGCTTCAATTGGCTATGTTAGTTATTTTCTAGGCCCATCTTTGGGAGCACATTGTTACTTTTCTTTCCGAGATAAAAAAAATGAAACACAAAAAGGGGGGCATCTAACTGCAGAAGTCACAGTATTCTCCTTCTTCCTTGATAGTCGGATAAACATAGGGAATAGCAGATAGGCAATAGAAAAACCAGAGAAAGACCCAATTTCGGTGTTAGTAAAATTCGGGGCACACTCGATTCGGTTTTTAATCTTCTAGGCTAGATGAAGTGAAATTCATAAATTTTTTAAACAAAGGCCTATAAGTATATTGAAGTGTTTTTTTTTCCACCCTCAAAATATTGGAATAATTTTATTTTTTATAAATTCTTAATCGGGCGGAGAATTCACTTCCTTACCCGGTTGCTCAATCGGTTCCTATCCTCAATCCGGCCCTTATCAACCGACCTTCAATACCTTTTCCGAAATAATTCTACTTGCAAATTGTATAATTCACAAAATTTTCTCTTCAAAATTTTGACTCTAAAAGAAATAACACTCCTTCAAACTTTACTTGTCTTTTATTCTCAAATAAATCAACTTTTATAATTATTCGTCATCAAAAAATAAAAATGTCGACTGCGCTCCACAGCGAAATCGAACCGCAGCAAAATTCAAATTTAAATTTTTACAGTAAACTCACAATATTACTTTTTCCTAATCCAAAATTAACACGACAATATATAACCACGAGGAAGCTGGAAATGGACGAATTTAAACTAAACTGGGGACGACACATCCTACAATTTAGTTTATTGCTGGATTTAAAAAAATCAAACCCATCAAGATGTAGCTTATGAGCGACTTGTTGCGGGACAACCTCTACCATTGAAACTCAAGAAGTACAGAGATGCGGACAGAAGAATCGCAAACTTGGTAGAAGAGTTTGATAATCGTGATAACATCGAGTACATACGAGGATTGGCGTATGATTTTGCGATGCTTGAATAACTCTTTTTTTATATATTATATATTTTTCTTAGGGGCCGTCCATTAATTACGAAGGGTTTGGCGGGAGTGGGGAGGTATCGTAAATCTTACGGACTCTTACGTGTGGAGGTCCGACGCATTCCTTACGTAAGTTTCATATAATATTTTGTCGTTATTCCGGCCGTAAAGTGAGTGGTTTACGACCTCATTTGAGGTACGAAAAGTGCCATTTTATGGCTTAGGGAGTAAAATAGTATATTATACACCGAGGGAGTAAAGTGCTACTTAATCAAAAGTGACAAAAGTCACTTTAATCCCGAGCGCGAATATACTATTTTTTGCCTTTCCGAAAGCCGAAAGAAAGAAAAAAATTCAAAACAAATATTTGTTAGAATAAGCGAGAATTACCAAACCATATAGCCTAAAGCCAGACTTGTATATGGCATTAATGAAGTACCAACTTAAGTTGGTGGTATTTACTTTTCCTCCCGCTAATTTACTTTTGTAAAAAGTGGCACTTTGCTTAGGAGGGGGGAAAAGTAAATTAGCGGGAGGAAAAGTAAAACAGGGTACTTCATTAATGCTATGTACAGGTCGGGCTTTAGGCTATATGGTTTGGTAATTCTCGCTTATTCTAACAAATATTTGTTTTGAATTTTTTTCTTTCTTTCGGTTTTCGGAAAGGCAAAATATAGTATATTTGCGCTCGGGATTAAAGTGACTTTTCGTCATGAGGGTAATTTTTCCACTCGGCTGCACCTCGTGTAAAAAACCTTTACCCTCATGACGAAAAGTAGCACTTTACTCCCTCGGTGTATAATATACTATTACGGCCTAGGGAGTCGAAAGTGGTTTACACCAAGCTTTCCATTGGTCCCGGCACAACGAAAAGCGGTTTACATCAACTCGACCGTAAAGTGATTTTACACCCTCGGGTGCGTTCAGGCGCCTCGACTTCGCCTCGTCTACGAAAGCCCCTCGGTTGTAAAATCTCATTTTACGGCCTTGTGATGAAAACTACTATTTTAAATTAAATTTAAAAATCCATTAAAATATAATCTTTTTTCTTTTTACAACATTAAGGTTGGTAATCTCTTAATATCCAGGTAAAAAATATTCAAAATTGCATAAAAAAATTTCAAATTTTTTGTATTACCTTTGTTATGTAATTAATTATTATCTTTATTAACTTTTATCACATATATTAAATAAAATTTAATTTAAATTTTTGTATTTCCTGTAATATAATTATTATTCATATTTTATAAATAGTACTATAACACTATAAGGGTGGAGAGGGGGGTCAATTTTTTTTAATAATCCTTACGTAAGATGTGGGGGGTGGAGGGGGGTTGCTACATTCTTACGTACCTTTACGTGGGGGGGGATCAAACATTACAAAAGTCGTCCTTAGTTAATTAATTTTCCTTTAATAAAATGTATTACTTTTAAGAATTATTATTTTAATAAGACTTATGTGAGGACATGGGGGGATGTGAGGGGCTAAGCTTTTATTGCTAAACAGTGTTCCAAATAGTACTTGTGTCGTATTGTCCTAATATTTCTACAAAGAAGGTGAATGCTAAAATGTCCTGCGCCGAACTGTACCCGAACCTTCTTATTCAATAATAAAAATGGTGGAAATTTTGACTTACAAATAATGTATAAAATTTTAATTTTTTAATTTTTAGTTTAACTAATTTCAAACAATGGAAAAAAATTTACCTTCGGGCCCGGTGGAATCAAAGACAATACATCAATACAAAATACGAGTATAAGTATAAAGCTTTAAGCACACTTGTACCACGCGACGCGATACCACATCGAGGGACATAAAATTGTATCGAGAGAGAGAGAGAGAGAGAGAGAGAGAGGCAGCTACATTGAGGTGTACAAGCTATCTCTCTCTCGAGACAATTTTATGTCGCTCGATGTGGTATCGCGTCGCGTGGTACAAGTGTGCTTAAAGCTTAAGAGCGCGCTGCAAATTTTGATGCAAAAACATGTTTCGACAGATGGCGTACCCTAAAATATTAATCTTTTATAGTTATCTTTTCAACAAAACAGAATTCTAATAATTTATAAAAGTCATATGAATAAACGATAACTAAGCTAGGCAATAAGGAAGTTTGAGCTTCCAATGCTGAATATTTACAAGTATATTCCAAAAAGATATGCACATGTGAAAATATTGAATATATTTAAAAATATTTATCTTTGAAAGTTCAAACTTCGTTATTGCCTAGCTTAGTTATCGTTTATTCATATGACTTTTATAAATTATTAGAATTCTGTTTTGGTGAAAAGATAACTATAAAAGATTAATATTTTAGGGGACGCCATCTGTCGAAACATGTTTTTGCATCAAAATTTGCAGCGCGCTCTTAATTGCATTTATTCCGAGTATAATTTTGAAATTATCGCTCAGGAACAAATTTTATAAAGAAGATAACTGTATTATATTGATATACCTAACTAACAGCTTTACGTGGAATCCTAACCATGGTATAAAATAAAGTTAATAAAATAAATATTACAATTTGTAATTAAATTATATTTACTCTTTCGGCTTATTACGTAATGGTTTATACATCCGTTCATTAATAATTGTATTATTTATTATATTCCATACTAATCTTAGATGTTATGAAAATAATTTACACCTTAGTATTTAACATTGCAAAATACCATATTATGTGTACCACACTAATAATCCATATGTGATGGACAGTACTTGTACTACAGAAATTTCTTGTATTACTTGGATTACGACATAGGATTTGCAATGCTTTGCATGATAAGTATTCATCAAAAGTTTAATGAAGATAATAATAAATTCTAATAAAGTAATGATTTTTCAATAGAATTGTTATACCGGTTCTAAAATTGGTTACAAATATAAATAGAACTTTTGTGTCACTTAAAAGCCAATCGTCTTGGTAGTGTAGTTGGTTTAGCACGCTTATTCATAGCGATGTCATTTATTTGATTTAGTTTTCTGAACAACAAGAAAATTTAAAAGTTGATCAAGCTTTTTTTTTACTTAAAGCAATACCAAAACATTTAAACTAATTTCTAATTTAAATTTTGCCCCTTCCCCTGGTAGAAATCGACTACCATGCATTATTATTGAAAATATCACTTTAATCGTTATAAGATATACCGTTATCGGGTACTATGTAATAAGTAAATAACATACATAGCTATTACCTACTACTAAAAGCTTTTCTTTTACAAAATCCAGGATATAATTGTAACTACATATAATTCTTTGAAGTATATAATTGATTGATTTGTGATTATGTAGTGAAATCTGATAATATCCATGTCTATATTTTGACACAATAAAAACATATGAGATCAATTACAGTAATTTCAATTTGATTTTATCAAAGTAATAAAAGGATTATTAGTATAATATTGAATGTTATTGTATTCATAATTTCTTGTCTATATTTATTTTGGATTATTTTACAGATTAATTTTGTTCAAGTTAAATAAAAGATATACAACAAAGTTTTTGTTTAATTTATTGAATATCATTAGGAAGTAGTAAGAAATTTAATGTATAACGTTGTAATAACGTTATTATCTCGTAATCTAGTTGGGCAGATTATACTGCACTTCAACGTAAAGTTATAATTTATAAATAATATTTATGTAGTTAGTATAATATTATTAAAAGCATTGCTTCCTCCAATAATTATGTTTAACGTTAACGTTTATGAACATAACCTTAAATTTTTTATTGTTCCCGTTATATTTAAATTAAAATTCGCGAAATGTCCACTATGATAATTCTATCATGCAAAATATGATGGCTTAGTTTTATTACGTTTTAATCACATCTCATACTTCCACCACTTTATAGTGTACGTCGTATATGCACACTAATTGATTAAAAAATAATTGAGTTATGTTAATTGAAGATTTCTATCAAGTGTTAACTCTAAGGTAATTTTTGCAAGTATATGGAAGTTATTGTTAATGATTCGTTTCTTAATAGAGCATTTCCGACAACCATCTGCTGTTATTTATTTCAAATATAAAGTTAATCTTAGCATTCTGTATTAATCATTTTAACTTCATGCGTGGCCGATTAATATAATAGTCATATAGAAAATATAATTTAGATTTAATCAATGCAAGTTTCTATTTGAAATTTCGTTAATAAAAGGAAATTGTTATGTAGAAATCAACAAATATTTCTTTTTATTATTGTTCAATAACATATTAATTAAATCGTACAACATCAGTAAATGCAAGCCTTACCTACAATTTTCAATAAACTATCGATACGTAGCTATTAGGTTTTTTTTATTACCTATATTATTATGGAAACCAGTACATATGTTAGAGAACCACTCCTCGATTTTGTCTTACTTAGGACTATATTATTTCTACCCACAACATTACTAATATCTATTGTTTATTTTATTGATTGCAATAACAGATTAAGATCTGTTTAATTTTATTTGTGTAGCTGGTTAAGCATCGTGCCAGAAATTGTACAATTCAAATCACAATTGAAAAACCACCATCATTTTTTTAGCTTTTCCATCCTATTTTCTCAACTTATTAGTCAATATTTAATAAAACATAATAAAACGTCACGATTTTTCCATTTATAAATCTGTTACATGAGACATTTTAGTTAACATTTCAGAGGATTTCAAAGTTCTTCGCCGATATTAAATTGTCTAATCTCGTCCTAGAAACTACAGACATATACAATGGCACTGACATGTGGTCAAATTGGAGAATTAAACCGTTTTAACGGAATGAGTTTTGATTAATTCAAAGTTGATTGAAGCAGCTACTAATTGCTGATGTTTGTTATCCTTTCGTCAACTGAAATCAAACGCATGTTTCCTTTTATGTTGCTGACATTATTTTTTAGTTTTATTCGTAAAGTGAATGTGCGGTAAATGGAGACAAAGTAAAATTTCAAATTACTACTATGTCTAATCAGTGCAAGTAACAGAAGAAATAAGACAATTTATTGCAAGTGACTCTTCGGTCAGCAGCTTTGATGTTGTGAGTTTTAAAAAAATTGAAACGGAAGTGAATATTAAAAGCGCAGAAAAACTGTAGTTTTGGTTAAACTTTGTTTGACGCAAAAAATATAACATTAAATATTTATACCAAACGAAGTTTTATTTTCCTTTTTGGTAATTGTAAAATTATTACCTATTTTAACCGAGTATTAGATCAAACGGTAGTAGTAAAACCAATCAAAAGTTAGAAAAAGTTTTAATTGTTAATAAAATAACCAACACTTTAAAATTCAACTTTCGTTTTATTTAATAAGTTTAACTATTAAAATAATGACATATAATTTTAGAATTTTGTGTTTCCTATTTATCAAACACGTGTTTATAGCTGAATATAGTAATAAATAATTTATTAACAGCTAACATGTATACAATTCTCACAATTATTTTAATGGTAATTTATAATATTAAAATGGCTTTTTATTTTAGTGCTTAATGTTTCACGCTTGAAACGAAGGATAAATATGAAATCAATAAATTTTCGATTATTATCACTACATTAGAAAATGATTTTTATCGATGAAGTAGCAATAAAACTGCAATAAAATAGATCATAGAAGGATTAGTTTGATGTTTGAATGACAGAAAATAGCGTTTTAGGGCGCAGTTTCGTCTACGCGCGGCCCCCATAACAACCTGTTGATGATTAAACTTATCTCAAAGCTTCATTCAAACAGGTATTATTACGATGTTCTGCATATTATGTTGTACCAAATCTGCATTTAAATGTTCTCTAAATATGTAATTTTAACAATTTTGCAAATATTATCACTTCAATTAAGCACTCAAAATCTGACTCTTCCAGCTATAACTCAACAAATAACGAATGTTTTTTAAAATCTTGAAGCTTATTTTATTATATCACGTAAAAAGCACTAGAACAAAATTGATTAGTTAGAAGGATAACCACACTTATATTTCAGAATCAGTTTTCCCTATGAAGATAACTTAGTAGGTAATAAAATTGCTAAAGCGCAATACTGGGGTAGCATACATTTTTGCTATTTAGAAAAGTTATCGGTCCGTGTAAGTATAGAAAGTAAATTTTCTTCCGCATCTTTTTCATACCAACCGATCTTTTAAGTTTTTGAATATATCTAACAAAAATTTTGAAATTTTTCTGCCATACTAGCAAATTTATTCCATTTTTTTATTGAAAATGAAAAATTTCCTGATCTTCTGATCACATTTAAAAATTTTATTAGATATTATTGTATTATGTTATTATGGTAGGTCTGGTATTAAATGTTAAAATATGGAGTATGAGTAGCAGTTTGATACAGTACATGGAGTTAGCTACTTTCGGTTTATTTATATCATGGTTCGGATTTCACCTTTGGTAGGTCCAAAATCGAGCAAATGATATTATTTCATAGCTTTTATTATCTTCTTCCACTTTCTAGAAGCAATTCTAAGAATCCTCTTCTATAGTAAGCGATAGTAAGGCCTGTTATTTTCCCAACAACAGAGTCGTTTACTCGGCAGTGTTAGAAACTTTGAGCATATAAATATTTTTTCATCATCAGGTAGTTTGCTAGACTTGCCTTCAGATGTGCCTTGTACCTTGTATCCTGGTTTTTTATATTAATAGTGGCAATTCACTGACCCAGGGGATCACCGGTTGTATGTGCCTTCCGAAGCACGGAGACTAGTCATAAGAAAGTCTGATTCTCCCCAAATTCGCAGTTGATCGCGTTCGCTGCAAGGCAATGACCGTCTCAGATTTTTCGTCCGTATAAGTTCTTTTTTGCGCGACGCCATGAAAAATCCATGAGATCCCATGCTTTTAATTATTCGAGTTTCTTCTATTTAACTTGGAAAAGGAACGAAAATTATTGCTCATAATATGAAAATTGTATAGCAGTTATTTGCACAAAACATTTTTTATATTAAGGGCTGGCGGACTCCTTCGAAGAAACAAAATCAATACCTTTGCATACTGTGAAGAAATAGAAAACTTACTTTCGGAAATACAATCATAACTACAAATAATTTATTTAATTTAATAATTTTGATTTTCAATTATTCAAAAACATCGTGTACAGGTAGTTTGATGTAGTGGTTAGGGAGTGGAGCTATAGATCTAAACGTCATAGGTTCGAATCCCGATCACTCCCAAATGTATCTGTAATAACAAAGTACTACATTGTAATATTGTAATAACAAATTACAAGTTCTAAATATGAAATTTCTTTAAAATATCTTGTTTTATTAAAGGAGGTAGTCAGCTTACGGTAAGAGTCGAATAAGACGAGTGACCAGACCTGGCCAATCTAATAAAATAACTTTTCCATCAAGCGAAATGCGTAAATATACAGGTTTTTCTTCTACCAAAAATATATGATATAAAATCTAAACTTACATAACTGAGTTTTCATAAACGAATTATACATCGGGTGTTTCGCGATCCTAAGTGCATTTTAAATTTGTAACTGAGACAGTGGTAATGCAGAAATCTTTGTTATAAAATGCCATTTTTACAGTTTGGTAATGGGCTAAACCTGCGGTATAGTGCAATTCAAACTATAAAGCAAGAAAAGAATTTCTAATAATTTTACCACTTTCTCGAATACATTATTTTGGGAAAACCATTTTCTAATTATGGCGTAATTAGTATCGCCCTTGCGATCTTGCACCTATGCAATCTCCCACAATAAAATCAAAATATTTTCTTCCGAAAAGCGAATTGCTCTGAAGTAAACTCCTAAAGTTTTGAAGTGATGAAACTATGCATTTTCTGTCAACGATTTCTGTTTGAATTGAGAAAAAGAAATATTTTATACATCAAACGGCATATAAATAATTCCTGAACCGCTTCTAGTCAAAATAATTTTAAATATCTTGTCATTTTTAAAGATAAAATATTATAAAACAATTTTTCTTTGAAATGGTGTGCGCCGGCGGAATCTGCGTGACCGAATTAGATCAAAACTAAAGAGGGCTGGCTATCTGGAGATTTTATAAAAACCATGTTGCGGCTTAATTCGGTCAACGGTTTGCCCTTAATAAAATCTGAAAACCTTGAAAGTATTTAATATTATTTTTGCAATGCACTGTAAATATTACCACCATTTTTCTATAGCACACTTTTCGTCTACTTATAAAATTATTGCACGTGACAATATTCGTGAAAGGATATTTTTATACTGCTTATGAAATTTAGGAATTTTTTTTTATTACAGTAGAAATGTAACTATTGAATAAGTTTTAAAAAAATGATCTAATCCAGGTTAAAATTTTAAGAAATAAATAAAGCGTCAAGAAATCATTTTTTAATTTGAATATAAAATTCCATTTTTAAATATTAAAAAATCTCGGGATTTAGCCAGCTCAGAGTTTAGTTTAAATCGGTGCATTCACTTCTGTAATAATACCGGTAATTGTTACTGCATAATTTAGTTTCGTTCAACTTGACTTGCCCGAAAAGATTCAGCCTCTTGTTGACAAACCACATCTGATTCCAAAACGATTTTCTTTTGTACCAGGATTCAAATATTAGGTACCTATATTTGTTTTGAATGCGCGAGCGAAATAAATTGCCATGCCTAAAGCCCAAATCTTGCGCTAACAAAATTTACTGATATATGCGGATCACCATACCAAAATGGGAACATTTATATGGATATCATTTTTTGATAATGGATAAACAAATAAAATACTTTGTTGAATAAATCAGTTTGTTTGTCAGTGCAAATATTTAAAATATCGCCTGCGGCGCTACTCGCAGATTGAAAAACATATAGACGTTTATTATTATCTGTAATGTAATGTATCCGACGAAACTTAAAATAGTACCAAAAGCTTTGGAAAGTTACGCCACTGAGTTTTGACTTGCTTGCAATCATTTAGCAATTTTATTCAATTTATCAATTAATATAAAACTGTTATGGATATCAAAACCTTTCAATATAATAATGCAGTTTTACATATGAATTTATAAAAATCCCCTGTATCTTCGTTATTTACGTGAGACTGAACAAAAAAGCTAACGGAAAGTGAAAAAATCAAATGTTGGGGCTAACTCCATGATAAAGTTGATTGATTAAATACAAAAAACTATAGACTAGCAAAACCTTTAATTGAACTACTAATCAATACCAAACTATTGAATATTGAATCAAACAAGTTAAATATCATTCGTTTAATGATTAAAAGCGAAGAAACATTTAATGTTGTTAATTTTTTATAGAAATTTTAAAAACCTTTATTTCGGAAAATATTTGAATTAGAAAATCTTTTTTATGCGACAGTTGAAAGAAGCCAACGATAAGTAGAGGTACTTTTAGAGTAATTCCGCCGGTGCGGTGGTCAATGCTTAGTAATCTTTAAATTAAACTGCTACAACGTGGAAATTACACCACGCTCCCGCATAAAATCGAATCATTCCAAATTTGAAAATAACGATGCATTTATTATACATATTTTTGATTGTTTTATTTAAAATTTGTAATGATTGAAATAAGATAAATGAAATTTAAGACCAAATTATGTTTATGATTTCCATTCTGACAGAGGCAGCTACAATCTAATTTACTCTGCATCCCTTAGGGCTGCAAGATTATATCCAAAGGTTTCGAATTTTTTAAATATTTCCTGATTTTACAGGTACAGAGATTACAGGTATTTTTTGGAAATGCAAATTGTGCAAACATTATAGTCAAAAACTATTAAGCTCGTACACCAAATATTTAAAATTCTTGCTTAGGGTACCGGATTAGTAAAATTTGTATTTTTGTATCGATAACTTGATGAAATCTGCTTAATAAAAGGATGTTTTTTTTGCTAGTAGATGTTATTATTAGGGTACTTTAGCTTCCCTAATGAAAAGATTACTTAAGTTAATTCTATTACATCCATGAAACATTAGATAGAGTAGATTTAACTTAATTAATTATTATAATTTATAACAAATTTATTCATTTAATTATGACTAAATCTTGTTTTAATATTATCTTCTTTATAAGATTATAACGATACACTTATTCATGAAGCGCAATTAAACAAACAAATAATAAATAAGAAAATTACAAAGTACATGTTGTTAATTACTTTTAACAGTTTTTTCACATATTAATTTATTTCTTAGGCATTTTTATGTAAATATGTAGTTCACACGTCAGCTGTCAACAAATTACAAATGTTAATTTTAATTATATTAGGAACACCTCAAGAGTAATTAGAAATCACTCATTATTTACGCTTATTCGTATGTAAGCTTTAAAAATATTGCTACTCACTTTTTTATTTAAATTTTAAATGAGATTACGAGATGTGCGGAACAATAAAATTTTATAAATTCAATAGGTAAGTCGCCTTACAATATTAAAATTACTTCTTATATTGCTAATTAACTGCACTAAGTATATGGTTGGTACGCATGCAAGATGTTTAGCCGCAATTTAGCTAACATGTATTAGCCAAAACATATGCTACATGTGTCAAATGCAGATAATTAATTAAGCGTTAAGAATATATGTCTAATGATTTTTATTATTAAGTGTAATTACAGTGCTAAATTGGTCAAGACGATTAAGTACATCAGCAAGTGCCAATATGTAAATCATAAAAAGTATTGAAGAAATATGTTATTAGGTTTCCATAGATAAACTTTTACAAAATTTAATTATGTCTAAAAGAAGTTAAATTAAAAATTTAATTTTCTCGTGTGAAGTAAAACAAAGAAAATTGTAGATTTGCACTTCGAGTGCATCTTTAAACGATTGCTCGATTTGCACGCACTAAATCATTCATAATTAAAGGTGTTTGCACCTAACTGCTAATTACAACATTAGTAATCAATTACTATATGCCGCCATTATCCTTTTAGTTGAAGCGATACTTGTTAAAGGTACCATTACCTCTCTAAAATTATGTGCAGAGCCCTCACGGCGATTCATTATATTTATTTTTTTATTATTTGGTGCATGTCTGTTGTTTTCGTTCAAAATCTAATGCAAGTTAAATTTCCTGATGGAATACTGTCGGTGGGGTTCAATATTTTTCGGATAAATCCCGTTGCAATAAACATGTCCAAAATCGTGGTGTTAAATGGAAACGTTAAACCATCATATTTTTTATGACAGGGATTTAAGAACCTTTTACAATTATCCTCCACGATTTGTAAAGAGAAATTTAGTTTTCTATACATGGCATGTGTTTTGTATTTGAAAAATATGCAAAGAAGGTCAAAAATGTACCTGAACGTAATGGGAAAACTTTAATCGTATGCATTTAGGTACTTCTTGGTAATGTTTCATACTTTTCAAAAGGATTTGTCCTGTCGATGTCGTCTAGACAATTTTGTTTCCAAAATTTTGAATCAATGTGAATCAGCAACCAAAGTGTTAATTTTAATTCCAAAAGTTATAGAAGAAGATAAAAAAAGTATAATCAGAACTATCTTTCACCATCACTAAGGATTAAACTCAATATATTATGTATATAACAGTTATTAGCTTAGATTTGATTAGTTTCATTACAATGAATTAAGCGTAGTAGATATAATGATATTTGTTATAAATAACAAAAAAATTTTGAAAGTAGAAAGATATGAATAGAAAAGTTAAGACATGATTGAATAAACTAATTGAAACCTGTTACCCACCTGTGATAGCGTCGATTTTGCTGTGTTCATCGTCTTTTTTGTTTTTCAAAATTAACTTTAGATTGACAAGATAAATATATAGACATTGATCATGGTAAATTTGCTTTTATACTAATCAAAAATATCTTGATACGAAGATATACTTCAACTATGCAATACACCACGTGTTGCCCGCGCGCACATAAACATACAATATAATAATATGCATGAATGCCATACAATTTCAGTCATAAAGGGTGAAATTCAAAATTTTTCGAATGAAATTTGATTGAGCGTTAAATTACACTACTGCCTAACCTAACCAGCAATTGATTTGTTTTAAATTTACAAAACAAGGAGAATAAAATAATAGGGTGCTGTACTATTTTCTAAATAACTCACCCTGAAAAAAACATATGCACACTTGTAAGCAGTTTCTGTGTTTCAATTTTTACTGTATTCCGATAATATCGACGCAATACACAATCAATCACTAACACAATAATTTAAAAATATTCAAAGAGTCACTATTAGTCCATTTCTAACAAAAAAAATTGTACATGTAACATTCATTGATGAGACACTTTTTACGTTTTTACGACTACCAATATTGGCATTAGCCAAACCGTGAAGTAAAAGATGCGCAAAGACAAGTTACCAAAGAACTAGTGATCTACGGTAAATAGTTTACCTGTTGTGGAGTTGGTCAGGTAAGAAAGCCCGCCTTCGTTGGGATTGCCCTCAAGCTCGACCACTAAGATTCTTACTATACGGGATTTATTATTGTTATTATTCTTTAACGATTAACTTTGTTTTGGTCAAACTTTGCAAAATCACAATTCAAATATAGGATTAAACGATTTACTCCGCCACCGTAGAACATCCACCGAAATTTATGAACATTTTCAAAATTTTATCAATATTTTTTCATTCTATAATATTAATAGATAATCGAAAAAAAATATGTTTATAAATTGTCTTCGTTATTAGCTCATTACAAGTTCTGATTGTGATGCCGATTAATGTCTCGATAAGATTCCGAAAAAAATTTAATAGTACCTACTAATTTTTTGATTACTTAAATAGTGCTGTGGTAATCGGGAAACACACTTTCAATGATAATCTTCACAATTAGTTTATAAATTTAAAATTTTAACGTTTCGCGCTGCTTTTACTTAAAATCTGTAAAACTTACGTGCAAGCATATTGACTATGGTCATCTATGTATTGTGTAGTCAACCTTTTTAAAATAGAATCGGAGGTTAACAACATCACTGTTCATCCTTGTCTGGTATTATTGTACTACTAGATTTACACAATTCGCAAACTTAACCCAAAAATTTGAGAAAATGTATTTAATCTGTTTTATTTTTTTTTTAAATTAATTAATTTGATAAATGAAACAAATTTTTAGGAAGCAACATTTCTTAATTAGACAGTTACCCCCTTCCCTCACCTAAAGAAAACCAGGTCTACATAAAGAAAATCTTTTTTTTTAATTTTATGTTATTTTTATATTAATCAGAGATTAAAATAACATTTTCGTCGATTATTGCTCTCGGCTTCGCCTCAGATAAATGAGCTTTCCCTCTTTCTTTTTTGTTACTGCTCTGAATTTACTACGTTCCGTGTTTTGTTACAAATTTTTAATGATTAAAGTTCAGTTATGTTGTTATGGTAGGTTTCATGAAAAATCTTACATTTAACTCGCCAATAGTTTCCTCTAATAAACGTTTATTTGCATTATAATATGAAACTCCCCATTAGAAAAATATCTAAAATTACGGTCCTGTAATAACGAGTTGCACTGATATGACGCTAATTTGTATACACATGTCATGTAATATTATATCCTTATCTTGTGCAATTCTTGTAATCATAAGACTTTTAATAAACAAATTATGGAAATACAAGTCAACGTTGTAAAATACATACATCAATTTTTTTATCTTCAATTATATCGTACTATGTGACATTTTGGTGTTGATAAGTTTGAATTTTTGCAAAGCTATGCTTTTTGGTTTGTTCTAAATTTCTCACGGAAATCATTGTGATAAGATTTGCACGTGACATTTGGCATCCGACGTATTTGTCATACTATTATGCATTAGAAGAACAAATTTAACGAAGATAAACAGAAAGAAACAAAAGATAAAGTAGTTACCATTGCACTGTAATAGATTTTTCCATTATATTATACAAAAATAACTGATAAACAATCAATAGCTACAATTTGTAAAATTTTTGTGTTTTTTACTTTTAATTTTGCACACTAATTCTTTGCAGGTGGAGTAGCCGACAGCTTTTTTTATACCAAAAATGGTAATAAGCTAATAAGCAGATCTCATATAATCAATATGCCTTTGATATCCCATCCAAAAAATATCACCTTTATTGTCAAAATTCATATACTAGGTAATTAGGACGACGAAATAAATATTACCGAATATAAGTGGAACTTCAAAAAATTGGGGCGATGAGGGCCCGAAATTGGAAAGAAAGCCATTATTTTTCTACCAGAGTGGTATATTGTAACTTTTAGGAGATGGGAAGCTGAAAGTTAAAAAAAACATGCACCGCAGATGAAAATGTTTAATTTATCAACAGTGTTATTTAACGGGTGGGGGGTAGTTTCACCCTTTATCCTCCCTGGATTTGCGATACGATCGGTTAAAATTTTTGCTATTGTTTTGCCCGATTATGAGATTGCACGATTAGCAAAACTCTTGCCAACATGAAAATCGAATCCAAATCAGTCAGTGTTATCATGCAAGTTATACTTTATTAATGGGAGGTTCTCTTAAACTCAATCCGAAAATTCGATTTTTTTTATTTTATTTTTTGATAGCCTATTATATATATAGAATATATTGCCCAAACCGTGTGATTAAAATAAATTTTATAAAAAAGTTATGAATATAAGTTTTAACTGTCGTTCGCAGTAAGATAAAATTTTCTGCATTTTATTTTAAAATTCTATCAAGGTTAAATTTGCGTTTAGTAATTTATTTAATAAATTATAATTGAACTTTATTCTCACCAGGTTGGGGGGTTCTTCGTCGGGCTTGTTCCTCGTCGTATGTAGAAAATGTACTAACAAGGGGTCACTACAGTGAGTATGTCGCCAATCGAGATCCCAATTTTTTTGGTGATTCTAGTAGCTAAAAAAATTATCACTTTTTCGAATTTTAGTCGATTGCCTCTTAGTTCTTGAGTTATGAATTTTTGAAAGGGCAGGTTTTACCATAGGTTTAGCATTATGGAAATTGTAACGGAATTGGCAGTCCATGGAAATTGTAACGGCAGGCAAATTTTTTTTTAAATTATGTAATTTATTATCGGAATTAAAAAATTAATGACCTGCGAATTACCATTACAAATTATTAACCGGTAGACCACCACGTTTTTTTGTAATAATAGCTAATAATAATAGCAGTTAACCCACCATGGTATTTTTAAAAATTCATAACTCAAGAACTAAGGGCCAATCGACTAAAATTCGAAAAAGTGATAATTTTTTTAGCAACTACAATCACCAAAAAAATTGGGTTCTCCATTGGCGACATACTCACTATAATGACCCCTTGTAAGTAATATGCTAACAAACCAAACTCCAATTTGACGAGGTTGGTAGTTGGACATCGGACAACGTCACAAAATGTTTCAAAACGACTATATTTCATTACATAATAATTGATAATACTTTTTCCAATTTTTATCTTTCATTTTCATTGTAATATCACAGACTGTAAAATTTTTAAAATAAATAGTAAGGGGGGTTAATCCTTAAAGATAAGATTTTAAGGATTCTTTTACAACAAATAACTCTAATAGATATTTTATTATATTTTTTTTCTTTTTATCAGGATCCTAGAATAATTAGCTTTTCAAATAGATGTAACTGATGTAAGTTTTAATGTAAGACCACCTCATCAAAATAATTGATTAATATAAACAGTATCTTGGGATTATGGAGGTTTAAAAGCAGACAAGATTACTTTCTATCCGACGCGATGTCTAAAAGTGACGGTTTTAAATCCAATATCCCACTGCTAGAAAAGCATTGCTTTTTAACCCCCCTCCCTCAAAGAACGTTCGATCATCACAACTCAAAAATACTTTACGAAAACAATTTATTAATTTAAAAGCATTTCTAAATTTGTATGGATAATTTAAATTAGAATTAAACAAGCTTGAATTTTTTTTTAATTATGAATTTTTCTTACAAAACACTATAATAAATATTCAAGCACAATTTTCTTATAAATCTCAAAAATGGGATTTTTATGCATACATCAGACTTGGGTAACCCCCTGGTCATACTTACGACACACATTTACTTGTTAGTCACGTTTTATGACCCCCTCTCCCCGGAATGAACGGCCCCTAATTACACATTAGGTGTAATTTTATATTGAATGTGCAAATTTGATAATAATATGTTGATCATGCGCATAATATTATATAATTTTTCCATTTTATAGATTCAACATTCTTTCATAATTACATTTGTTTAATAAAAACCAACTTTTTGAATGGACAACAGAGGAATCTCTTTAATCCATTCATGCGCGTCTATAATTTTAAAGGTGATAGAACTTGAAAAAGATCAAGAAATCTTTTTTGTTCTCTTCCTCTTTTTCATGACGCCTTCTTTTCAATAATCACAGTAACGTAAAACCAAAAAACATTTAATTGACCAAATTAATTTTCAAACCAATACTGGAATTTAATATTCTTTCATAATTGTATTTGTCTAATAAAACCTAATGTTTTAGTAAAAACAAAACTTTGAAATCGAAAAAAATCTAAACAGAAAAAAACAAGTATCAAAAAGTAGATACTATTAAAATGAAATTTTACGTTAAAACCAAAAGTTATAAGTAAAAGCTAAAGTTATATAGAAACTAAAAATGAATTGCAATAACTTCCAAAGACATTTTTTTTACGAGAAAAGGCTCATCGAATTTTTAGCAACGTTTATTATTCACCATAATATATGGTCAGGTAGGTCCGTTCAGTGTCACTTGGTAAAAGAAAATGTAGCCTTACCCCCCCCCCCTATCTCTCTTTGAGTTCATATACGAAACGTCCTTGTGGCTTTCCTTATTTCAAAATGGAAAATAGAGATTTACTGTATAACCGCAATTTGAAAATTATTTTTTTTATATTTTACTAGTAGTGGCCTCCTCAATATTTTAGATGCTCCTATGCGCCTGATACCACTAATGGTGGAGATCATTACCTAATAAAATAAATTTACTTATGAATTCCCGAAGAAATATTATTTAAAATAAAAATTAAGTCCCATAAATTAATGACATAACACATTTCCTTGCCTCTTGTCGACTCCTTCCTTCAAATTGGAATATATCCTCAATGTGGTAAAAATTTCAACGATAGTAGAGTAGTTCCAAAATAAGAAGAAAAGGCGTAGCCAAAATCCGGCGCAGTAGAGATCACATGACACCCAATTCCACCAATTGACACCAACATAAACACGATTGTACGAGTTTTGGTTTCTGCGCATTAGCTCCACCTTTCCTTCTTTCTTTAGAACCACTCTACTACCCAGTTTGGCGGCGTCTCAACCTTAACTTGAAATCCAGAATTATTTCAAGGATAAACATTGCAATATAATCATTCAACAAAAGACAATGACGTCGAGGTCAAAATGTTTGAGAAACTGTAATCAACTTTGACAAGCTTTTGACGAGATTAAACATCTTTGGTTAGTTTCATAGAAATTAATTGAAAGTTAATTAAAGATTAAATTTAACTATCCAATAATAAACGTAATAGAACCCTCTTGAAATTAATATCAATTAAAAATTTGAAAATAATTATTGAGTAAACTGGAACATAATGAAATCATTAGGAATATTATTTTAGTTTTCAGTTGGCGGTTGAAACTTTCTTAAGAGGGGCCTTTAAATTTTGATGCGAAAACATGTTTCAACAGATGGCGCGCCCTAAAATATTAATCTTTTCTAAGAATCTTTTCACCAATACAGAATTTTAATAATTTATAAAAGTCATATGAATAAACGATAACTAATTTAGGCAATGAGGCGGTTTGAGCTTCCAATGTTGAATATTTACAAGTGTATTTCAAAAAGATATTCATATTTGAAAATATTGAATATTTTTAAAAATATTTAACTTTGAAAGCTCAAACTTCCTCATTACCTAAATTAGTTATCGTTTATTCATATGACTTTTATAAAAACTAATTAAATTAATAGAATAGAATTTTCCATTGCTTAGTTAAATTCAAGCATTGATTAACTTCAAATTAATGTTTGTAAATTCCATCACATATAACAACTCCATCAGATAAATTAAAGAATGATTAGCTAATTTTTGAGATAAGAAAATTTTTACTGTGGAATTAGTAAGGAAGTCTGTAGAACTTTTTCGAGTTTATTAATATTAATTTATTAATATTTAAATTAGTTACTAAATTGTAACTTTTATTATTTTATATTCAAGTTAAATTAGTTATTTTGTATTAAAAATATTAAAAGAAGACGAATTAAGGAAATATATAATAATTAATAATGTATTTGAGCTTTCAACTGCGAAGCAGTCATCTTCACAAATTACAAAAATTAATTCGTAAATGAGGTTATGCATGTTTCTATAATATTACGTCAAATGGTAACCTCATATATACATTTTATTTACTATAACTTGAATATAAAATAATAAAAGTTACAACTTATAAAATATTACTAACAAGTTAATAATAACACAAAATATATTTATATATTTTCAATTTTTAATATTTATTAAAGCTAACCCAAGGAATCATGGCCGGGCGGAGCTATTTTTAGTCCACCCGAATTGGGGGGGGGGATTCTCTGTTTGCCAACTTTACCAACATAAAGTAAGGCCGAAGGCTGAACAAGTATGGCTCTCACTGAAAATACTTATAGAAGTCACTTTAACTATCTACACTACCGGCCAAAAGTATTTGCCCACCATATTTTTTCAATTATTACCCTTATTTAAGAAATAATTTCAGTGTTATATAATTATATCATGTCTTTATAGATATTTTAAACCTGTGTACATAAAAATTTATAATTTTGTAGACCATAACACATTTTTCCAAGAATCATAAGGTTTTGCATGAAACACGGTATAATAAACTACCACTCGGTTAGTAGTTTGAGGGTGGAATTGCACATATTAGGTAGCATCCCTTTCTTTACTATAATCCATTAGGTCATTTTTAACATTTTAAAACATATCAGAATTTCAGTTTGTTCTTATATTTTGCTGCAAGTACATTTTAAATTTTCTAACGTGTAATATTATAAATTGTGCTGTGTTGACAAAAATATGCCGAAATCAAAGGAGTTTTCGATTGAAGCGCATGCTACCATCATTGTTCATCATGAAACAGGTAAAAGTAATTGACAAATATCGAAGTTATTGAAAATTTTTCGACGAAGAATTGATTAGAATGTGAAAAAATTCACGGAAAGTGCACGTTTAAAGAGAAAATCACGTACTGAACGGCCTAAAATTACCACTTTTGTAGGTGATTCCAAGATAGTGGTAACTAGTAAAGGCAACAGACGGTTTACTTCATCAGAATTAGCAGCTGATGTGAATTGAGAGCGAGACAAACCGATTAGTGTAGACTACCCTAATACTTATCTGTAGCGGTTACTATTGCGCATGTCTAAACTGTTGAACTTTTATTCTATTAAAATATAATTATGTAATATGTATCTAAAATATAATAGTATGTAAATGATTGCATAATATTTCTTTTATTAGTAAAATCCTTTTAAGCCACTCAATTTTAACCTTTAATTACAATACAACAAAGAATTTTAAATGACGATCGTCTCCCAAAATAGCCTATAAATAAAATCACTTAAAAGAAAAATTAATTATTTGAAATGTACCAATAAAAATTTTGCAATTATTTAGGAAATTAATAATTTGACTACAAATTTTGTACTGTCAAAATTTCAGAATGTATGCTGGTAGGCTTGCGCTTTAGGGACAGCTCAAGACCGCTCTAAGGAACGTAAACAAAGTTTATTAGAATAAAAGTTAAACAGTTTAGACATGCGCAATAGTAACCGCTACAGATAAGTATTAGGGTAGTCTGATTAGTGTTACTACCGTAAAACGGAGATTTCGACAATAAGGTCTTTACGGTAAAGTAGCTGCTCGAAAACCATTCTTACGTGCAGAAAATAAGAAAAAGAGACTGAAATGGGCCAAAAAGCATAAAACTGGACACCGGAAGAATGGAAAAATGTATTGTGGAGTGATCAATCGAAGTTCGAGGTTTTTGATTTTAAGCGAAGAGCTTTCGTTCGAAGATCAGCAGGTGAGTGAACGCCGGAATAATGTCGAGTGCGTTCTGTAAACCATTCTGGATGGTCTGTTATGGATTTGGTGTGATTTGGTGTTGATAAAGTTGAAAATATTTATAAAGTTGAAGGTATCCTTAAAAAGGAGCAGTATCAGGACATTCTTAAAAATCAAATATTGCCTTTTGGAATGCGAATTTTTGGAGAATTATTTTCCTTCCAACGTAATAATAACCCAAAGCGCACTTAAAAATTTTTTACAGAATATTTGGATCAGTTATGAAGCGAAGGCATTTGAAAAACCACGATTTTTTCCCTGGGAGCCCCCAGAGTCTCCCGATGTAAGCTAAATTGAATTATTGTGGGATAAATTAGACAGGCAGGTCAGGAAAGTTTGTCCTTCGAGTGCAAAACAGTTATGGAAGATTTTAGAGTCGGAATGAAAGAAAATTCCATCAACAACTTTATTTAAGCGAATCAATAATATGCCAAAGTTGGGTAAAAGACTTATAACTTAAAAAGGAGGACATATAGATGAAAGTAAAATTTAATAAAATTGTTATTTTGAAGCCTTTTTTTAATTTCTGTTTTTGAAATTTTCATTTTCATAAAACAATATATATTTAAAGCAATTTATTGGGTGGGCAAATACTTTTGGCCGGTAGTGTATCTATGTACTAAGATTTGCAGTTTGTAAATTTTCAATTTTAATATTTTGTACATTTGGGAAATGATGAGACGCCCTTGGTGTAATAACCGAGGTGAGGGTTCGAAAATGTTGATAGAAGACTTACGTGCGACTTTTCAAGTCGTGAAGTTGTGTCAATTTTGACGATCATATTTGATTTTGGGAAATAATAAAAAGCAATGGTAGTAGAAGAAAAATGTGTTTAATTTTTTTAGAAAATATGTTTTGAAATGAGGAATTTTGGAAAGGTTTATGCAATTAATTGGATTCGTTTGAAAAATAATTTTATTAGAAAATTACAAGGTAGCCAGAAAACTGCGGCTCGGAAGGTAACTTTTCCGATTGAGCTTGATAATCTAGCCTTTTAAATTTATTTTTGGTAAAGGTTTATTTAATTTTTGGAAAACTTGACGGTCGGATTACTATACTTCACTATATTAAAAATATTATATTATCTAAGTAGATACTATGTATGTAAAGTTGATGTAAAGTAATTAAAATATATTTGTAAATTAAATTATTAACCAAATCATGGTAAACGGTTATTTTTATTGGCTTTTGATAACTAATAGACATTTTCCATTGGTTACTTAGTTTTAACGCTTTGTTAAAACATTTTTTAAATCCGAATTAAATCACTGATCAGCTCAAAAGAGATCAAATTTTTTTTTAAAAAATCGTTTTAACGCATGACCTGATAAAATTATTGAATCAATTATTAATGGAATGAGACGTATTTGCAACCAACTTTCAATCTCTTAATCGATTATTATCACTTGTAGAAAATCAAATTATTGATTTATATTTTTTAAATGTATCGCGGTTGTTTCAGAATGGTATGAGTATTATCGTTCTGTTTTTGCGTCTATCAAATTATCATTTGGAAAGCTTATAAAATGTTTAATAAAGCTCACGTAAGTTTCTGAAATTAAAAATGTGAATAATTAATTAGAAACAATTTGTCGCCATTTTTAACTTAAAAATATACTAAACTATTAATATTTTTGATAGCGGGTAGTTTTTCTGATATATCTTTATGTCAGTCTTTTTTGATAATCTGCTGTGATATACTAAAGAATGGCTTATATCACGGAAAGTTATATTTTGTCAAGTTAATTAATCATTTGAGAAAGCTTTTATAATGCGTATTATAAAAAAATGATAAATAACAAAAAATTAATATTGTGATTATTCTTGTAAATTAACTTTTGATAAGCTCCTACTTATATGGTATTTAAAGAAAGTATAATTATTCTTTATTTTTTCAACGTATCCCAACACACCATTTGCTCATTCAATTTCACCCGTCACCATGGGGTACGTAACTTTTCTTTTGAGAGGGCGCCAGTATTTTTAATCCCTCGTTCTCTACAAATAATTAAGCGTGCGTTATAATATAATAATTTTGTTTAGGAAAATCGTGCGTTGTAAATGTTATGAATTTATTTTGTAGTAGGTATACAATTAATTACTTAATGATTAAATAAGTTATTAAAGTTAATTAAAAGAAAACTTAAGTTAATATTGTTTAATTTTTAAACTAGGTTATACAATTATTTTTCAAAATTAAGCTTTCAGCGGTCATAGGTAAACAGAGAAGCTGTAATAATGGGATAGGAACTACGCCCAGCAATATTTTTGCAATAACGGGTATAGTTATTAATTTTATATATCCAATTACATCTTAGGTAAAAAATAATTAATAAAGTTTGATCTACGTATGAAGTCAAAATAGTTGAACATTTTCTTATGTTATGTCGAGAAGCCCACACAATACAATTCCAAAGGCGCTTGGTATACTTTTATACGATCCATGTAGGTACACAAATGATAAACAACCCCAATAAAAAAGCGTCGAGTTTTATTTCAGTAACGGATAATTCCTAAAGTATTTTACTGACCGTTCCAAGTCATCAACCCTTGTGGTAGGACAGGTATATTGTAGGTCGATGAACCGATTAAAAAGGTAAAACAGTGGGTGAAACAGGTAGAAAATATGTTTCATAAGAGAAAATTTTCAATGCAATTCCTAGAAGTTATCGAGGACGTGTCTCTTAATAATATATGTGTGCAGTGGATGCAGTACCTGCACATTCACACATCGTCAAAAATGCTACACTACAGGTAGTTTTCAAATAAAGAAGCAACTCGAATCTTTCCTTAACAGGTGAATTGAAAATTTTAAATTATATTTCATAATAATATAGCTATAAACCCAACGGAACGAACAGTTTCAATTTTAACATTTTGATTCGAACGAGTAAATGGGAAATTTTTAATTAATTGATGCATTAGAAGTTTTTCATTCTGCAAGAAACTTATTCTGGATTTTAAAAATTGCTGTTTTAGCACGTATCGATTGAAATAAATATTTGTTTCTATTTTTGTATTCAAGCGGAATCGGTGCAGTCTAATAAATCAGAACGAGGAAAGTCCGTCTGGAACTGTGAATTTAAACTGCACTTGCAATGTTTATTAATTGTATTCACGCGAACAATAGAATTGATCAGATTACAATTAAAAGTTACTATGCAATTATTTAAAAAATTTTATCTCTAAATTGAATTGTAAATACGTGTAACTACGAAAGAAAATTCAAATAATGTCAAGTGCTACATTTGACAGCATATGAAATTAACTAAGGTTTTGGCATTCCAAGGACTTTCCTTTATCTAAAAATGAAGTAAAGCAATGAAGATAATTTGATGTTACAAATTAACTAAAAAATTTAAGAAATATTCGTTATAGTAGTACGGAAAGCAAAAATAGTGCATCAATCTTTGCGAAAAATTTGTTATGCAAAGCTTCGAAAAACGAAATCCAAGCAAACAAAATTTAAGGTTTCAGAAAGATGTTAGATCAACTCAGGTGAGTAAATATTTGAGAGAATGGATATAAATTGATAACTTTGTATTGGCTAATTGCACTAAAGCAGTGGTTCCCAACTCACATCCAGGTAGCGCACCTATAACTTCGGTTCTTCAAAATTTCAACAATTTTAATCAAATATGTGTCAGTTTAGTTGGCTGCTTTAGTTGGGAATCCCTGCACTGGAGATAGGGTTGCCATCCGTCCGGGTTTCACCGGATTTGTCCTAGTTTAGAGGGCGTCCGGGGAGCGTCCGGGCGGGGTTTTATTTGTGGTCCGGGTTTAAAAGTTTTTAATTTAGTTTAAAATTGTATGAAAAAAAAATAAAAAGTTGATTTATTAAAACTATTTTTTATTTTACTGAGCAACTTAAAGAAAAACACTGTTGGCATGTCCGGGTTCTAACCTCCAAAGTCCGGGGTTTTCACGCTTCTTGTCCTGGTTGCCAGATTTTAGAGATGGCAACCCTAACTGGAGAGGATGTGCTCCATGCACTGAAGCAGAAATCAAATTAGTTTGTCGTGGGCCACTATATTATACTATTAATAAATATTTTTTCTTTATTTTTTTCTTTTTTAAACACTAATAATTGTACGTATAATAATAAGTACTTTAGTTTAAACGTAAAAAATAGTTGATTACTCATTGTATAAGTAAATTAATGTGATTAGTGGACCATATCCGAAGTAGTAATTCTAATGCTGTTTATCACCGATCTATCGGCGATCTAATTTACCTTGGATCTACAATTGTTAATATAACGGGTTTAATATGATTAATATATAATGTTATTCTTTAAGTGTTCAGTTAAGTGAGCAATAAGTTGATTTGATTTTGAAACAAACTAATAAATGAAGGAAACCCATCGAAAATTTATATAATTTACCGATTGCACACGAAGCCAATTTATTTATATTTATTTATTTATAATAATAAAGTAAAATTTGTAATACAAAATCAAACTTGTAAAGTTTATAACGTATATTAGGGAGCCGCATGCGGCTCGCGAACTACAATGTTAGCATTATAGGAATATCCATACGACTTTGTGTGAGCATCGTATGTGAGAGTTAATAATCTCATATTTAAAACTCTTATAATATTTAACATATAAAGTGCTTTTCAATGGAATGTTTATAGGTTGAGTATAAGAAATGTAAAACTTCACCAGGCTCTTAAGCTAATTACGCTTTCTAAGAATATTCACATGTCAAAATGAAAATTGGCAAAGAATGTCATGTCAACTCTTAAAGCATTTTGCAGTAACTGATAGTTCGATAACTTAAAAATTTTAAGTTAATAAATTTAGCTTGAAGGTAGTATTGTAAAGATCCGTTTTTGTGGAATGGATGCGTTCTGCACACGATCAGAAAAAGTTGATTTATTTCTGATAATTGTTAATTTTCAATTTTATCAAATACTAAAAAAAATAATTTAGCGTTTGCAAATTTTACATTAGAATCATAACTACAAATAAATAGGCGTATTTATTAATTTATTGAATGAAATTAATTGAAATTAGCGTTGTCGATACAATAGGACAAAATTTAGTTTTTCTTTTAAGTAGCATAATTATTTAGGATTCAAGATAGTGCAACAAAATATGATGCAGTGAAAATATGTACACAGCAATTTGTACTAATATTATTGCTTATTTTGAACATCGAAATATTATCAATTAATTTTAAATCGATATAATAATATTGATATTATGTTGTACAAATTCTATAAAAATTTTCTAGAAAAGGTTCTTCAAAATTGTAGTTCGTAATCTACTCTATATATATAAAAAGATAAGACAAAATATGCAACGTTTTTATGCAACGTTTTTGTGCAACGTTTTTATGCAACGTTTTTATGCAACGCTGAGAACAGCTATTGGACGACACCAAATCAACATTATAATCACATCAACGGATGAATCAAAGCAAAGCAAAGCGAGAGCGAGAGCAAGAGCAAGAGCAAGAGCAAGAGCAAGAGCAAGAGCAAGAGCAAGAGCAAGAGCAAGAGCAAGAGCAAGAGCAAATGCAAATGCAAAAGCAAATGCAAAAGCAAAGAAACAAAAGCAAAAAGTAAACGCAAAACAAGGCAACAAAACCTTGCGACGCAAAAACACAAAGATTGAAAGATTTATGTAAATGCAAAAATCCGTTTGGTGGCAAATTTGTTATTTTCGGTGGTGACTTTCGTTAAGTTTTACAATTTATTATACTTTAAAGTCAACATCAATTTGGCCAAGCAGCATTATATTATTGAAAGTACCGAATAGCTGGAAATCTACAAATATAATTCAGGACATTTACAGCAATTTAATTGCTTCTAATGCCGATCTCTCCGACAGAATTATATTAGCCTGCCACAATGATGATGTTCGCACACTTAATAATAAAATATTAAATTTGGTCGAAGGCGAGATTCATACCTACTTAAGAGAAGATACAGCTAAACATCGAGGGGTCGATCAAACAGATGAGGACATTCGGTTGGAATATGAAGTCGAATATTTAAATTCGTTGAATTTCCCTGGTTTTCCGGTACACAAATTAAAACTCAAAATAGGATCTGTTGTTATGCTAGCAGAGCTTTAACAAAGTTGGTATATAAATGGGCAATTGCGGACTGCACCGATGGTCAAAGGGTCACATAATCTGACATGTGGATTGCACCGGGTTCGGTTAGGGTAAGTATGTGGACTGCACCGATGGTCAGTAAGTAATCTTTTATAATTCCATTAAAGGATTGAGGTATTTAATTTACTACAGAGGTATGTAAATAATACAGATTGTATTTACATTTTCTGGTTTTCATTGCTTAATAATGTAAAACTTATAGCAATAATTTATGGAAAACCCTCATTTCATCCATGATTTAGGTTTAGGGGACCGCTAAAAGAGGGATCCACTGGTCGAGCTTAGGTTATTGTTAGGAAACGATCTTTTTTTAATGAAAGAGAGATTCACCGGTAGAGCTTTAGGTTAGTTAGTTAAAATTTTACGATTTGCTACCATTCTATTGGTCCATAATTTTTTAAATAAATTTTGATTGGCTTGAATTACACATTTGCGAAAAATTGTTTAGAAGACTGCGCTGATGGATTAGGGGTCGTTCATAAATTACGTCACGCAATTTTAAGCATTATTCAACCCTCCCCAACTGCACAAAAACCTAGACTTATCTCCAAATATTACGTTATGCACCCTTCAACCTCCCATCTTTCAATATTTTTTTTTTATTAAGCAAAACCCAAAGAACCGTACCTATTTTTTATTAGGCAAAACAAACATCGTTAGTTAGTTTTGTTAATCGTTAGTTATGTTCTCAAAATGACTTACTTTTTAAACCAATAACAGCAACCGTTGATTTTGAACTTGCTATTCATGTAAGCATTAAGAGCAATGTCCAGTGCTACCCCCCCATATACAGTATGAATATTTGTGTTTTATGTCATTTATTTCCAGGACGTTACAAAAATTGAAATAATTGCTAGCATTGCAAGATCTTTCCACTTTTTTTTAGGGGGGGGGGCACTGGACATTGCTCTTAACATGTTTGGGAAAATATTGAACTTATTGCATTCCGATTTCATTTAAGCCAAACGTGGTATAGAAAAATTCAAAAAGTAGGTTAGGTCGCAGAATATTAAAACGGTCTTTCCGAAATTGGTCAATGGTTGCTCTTCTCGTTTGGTTTGCAATATTTACATCCAAACGAAGTTGATGCCGCTTATAGTGAAGATTTAATATCGATAATGCCAGACGATGCATGACTGAACACCTATTCCGATTATATATTTCGAACCTACATATATTGATGCAGATTCACTTTTTCCATCAAAGCTCTGAGCAGCACGCGCATCAAGTATATGCCGGAATACGAATGCCTGTGAGTCGTTTTATAACGTATTTAGTTCACATTTTTATAACTCCACCAGCCGATTTACACCTTCTTGGAGATATTAAAAATGATGCAAATTAAAACATACCTAAGAATTAGCAGAGTATTGGCATAGTTAATGCCGTCAGCCCGAGATCTATGATTTTTCCGAACCCGGGCAAGAACTTGACATTGGCGCCCCTTTCCTCCAGTATTTGAGTTTAAATATATCAAAAATCTCACGAAATATAATTTGGTGCTCCCTTGAATTGCCTCCAGGGACAGGTGCCCTGGTTAGCCTCCCCCCCTAGATCCAGAGCTAAATGCCATTACAGTTAGTAAACAAGCCAAATTACAACATTTGATCGACTTGTATTCTGACAAAACAATTACCAGGATCCAATTTATAAAAATTCGAATTTTTTTCAATAAATAATAAATTAAAATAAAATTAAATATTTTGGCCATCTATTAGTTTTATTTTAAGTTTTTCAATAGTGTTTGGGACGACTCCTTGTATACGGCCTTGTTCATTTTCAGTAAAAACATTACGGGCTACAAGATTACTGGTAAGTCTTTGACTTACAGGGATTAAGTATTTATATCGGTGCAATCCACATGTGGGGATCGGTGCAATCCACATCTGACCATCGGTGCAATCTACATATGACCCTCGGTCAAAACCCCAAAACAAAGGATTAATTTCTTTCCATCGGTGCAGTCCACATACGTCCATATAAATACATCGATAGGCCTTTGTTTAGTCATGGACAGTTATATGTAGCATTATCAAGATGTCGAGCGAAAGATGGAATTAGAACATTTTGCAATAAAAATGCTATATATTTTTGCTCAGTTTCGCCAAATAATAAATATATTAAATATTTTGAGTAGAACTCAGGATTCCATATTAAAATTTCAAAAATACGATACATTTCAAATTGTGGAAAATTCTAATTGCTAACGGCTTTTGAGAAGGGTTAAAATAAATTTTGTTTAAAAATTAAAAAACCATGAAATACATGGTATACAAATCTTTAATTTCTCTTAGAAAGAATTTAAAATTTCGAGAAAGCTAAATTTGAAAATCTTCGCTTGGCCTAGGTACATTCAAAAGAAAATATAAATATTGGTTTTCATATAATTTTCTTTGAACAATATAAATTTTATAGAAACATGTTAATATGAATTGAATCTTATTAGATTTTCAAATTTTTCAAAAATTATACCTACTATACTATTAAATTTTCTCTAATTAATAAAATAATTACAATTAAGGATAAATTTTCGTCCATTTTTAAATTAATTTATATTTCTCTTTTTCAGGTAGTGGACTTAAATAATAATTACTAGATTATCTTACTCCAACGTTTCGCTAATCTATTGAAAGCTTCATTCAATCTTATCAATCATTTTTTTTTGTCATTTTATTTTAATTTCTGAAATTGGTATTCCTGATGAAGCTTTCAATAGATTAGCGAAACGTAGGAGTCAAATAATCTAGTAATTATTATTAAAGTCCGCTACCTGAAAAAAAGAAAAATAAATTAATTACAATAATACAAATAATAATTTTTCTAAATTCTGATTTTTCATAATTTTACAATTTTCAAAAGTTTACAAGTATTTGTAAGTATTGGGGTCAAATGGATCTAAATCAAGTTTTATTTTTTTGTTAAAGGAAAACTGTTTCAATTTGCACATTTTTTTACTTCTTGCCAAAATTTTAGTTTTCCAATTATTTATGTCTGAATTTCATTTTTTGCTTCCAGATTTTCTACTTTAATTTTTCAATTTTTTTTAATGGCTTCTTTCATATAGGAAATCAATTGCCTGTGCTTTCTCGATTTCTATTGCAACAAAAAATATACTATGTTATGAAGCTCAAAAGTTTTTAATGCATTTTTGTGTCATATTTTTATTTTTTAGAATCTCCAATTCTTTTCCATTGCTTAAATTAAATCTTCAATTCTTGGCTACATCCAAATCAAAAGTTTCTGTGTCTTCCTGATTTTCGCTTTTTTCTGATATATTCAGGACTATTAATTTTGTAATTATCTCGTCTTTCTGCATATATGCCCTTCTACCACAAATAATATTCTGTGAGAAAAACAGTAAGAAACATATGAGCATTTTCCAGCCTAAATTCTTCATTCTGCAATTCATATTCTTTTCCATTTTCTTCGTGTATTTTGAAAGACTTTTAAAAAAATTTCCTTCACTTAGAATACCGAAATTTCTATATTGTGTTTTCTTTTTTATTAAAACTTATCGAGATTTTCATATTAATTTATTATGTTTTACTGTAATTTCATTGTAAGTTCTCCTCTTCTAATAAATTCATTTTCATAAAATTGTCATTTTGCATCACTTATACCTTTTTTTTTTAACTTTATATGGAATATTTTCCCTTTCTACAAAATATCCTTTTCATATTTTCCTCGTACAATTCTTTCATTTCCTTTAGAGTTCTCAAAGTTCCATTAATTTAAGAACACAATCATTCCGATATTATCATTTTCCTTGCTTCCCTATGATTTTTGGAATTTTCTAGTTTATTGTGGAAAATCCTATTTTCTTTTTAACTCATTTTTTTTTCTTTTTCCGCCATTACCGGGTATTTTCCGCTGTTATATTTGTTTATTTTCTTGCTACTTTCAGCTCATCCTTTGTTTTATTTAAATCTTCTTTGAAGTTTAAAATTTTCTAACTATTAATTTTTCTGTTGCACGAACTAATCTCTCGAAAGCTTAACTTTTAAAACAGTTCATACTTTCTAAAGTTATCAAATAAACATTTTACTTTACCGTACCTGCTTATAATAATTTAAAAATTTATAACTAAAATTTTCCAGTAAATACTCTGATGTAATAAATTAGTCAAGTGTTGATCTATGGGGGCGATGGGGAAGGTGTGGATAATAGCAATCATTTGGCAAATCTTTTGGGGGAGAGAGAAGAAAAGGTTTCTAGTTTTATTTGTTCCATATAGGTTTTAAATAAATTATTATTTAAAACGATATTGATTAATTATCCTTTATTCTCCAAAATGTATCCTCCTTTATCTCCTCCATATATTCACGCGATGGTCTACCTATTGGTCTAGGATCTCCCCATTCCGTCCTCAGTTCTCTCCTTAACAGATGTTCTAATCATATGGTTCCTTGTGCTTTCGTCTATTCCATAGGTTCTCAAACTTTTTTGGACCATCGCCCCCTTTCCCGAGTATACATTGTGCTAACGCCCCCCTGTTTTTTTAATAAGAAACAGCTAAAAAAGAAGGTTAATTGTAATAAAATAATTATTTATTTCTAGGAAAAAATTAAAAAACAAAATAATACTTAATATGACGGATGAGCTTGATGATTTTCTAACAGTTTTTTAATATCTGGCTCGATATTTGTCAAATACAGGCGTAAGTCGCCCAGATCCGTAAATGAAGGTAGGGCAAACGGATTTTATGGCCGGGCAACTTTAGTACTATGGGTGTGTGGGGGGGGGGAGTTTGGTATTACTTTTTCCAAGCGCCGCAGACAACTTTTTTTGAAATTTCAATGTCAACGCGGTTTAAGAAAAGTTAGAAAATTTACCAGTTTGGCAAATAGATCAAGATAGTGTTATGCGAATGTGTAACATCAAAAATTAAAAGAATTCTTAAAAAACTAAAATGTATTTATATCAAAATTAAGTATTTAATAAAGTTGCAACTTTCTGTTCAATCTATTATTGAACGTTTTCAGACAAAAGGACCAATGTGGAATGGGCAAATTTTCTATAAATTATTAAAATATATCAATTAATTTATTATCACGAATTAAAAACTAACCAATTTACATATTTTTATTTTAAAAGGTCGGACAAAGCCATCGCCCCCCTAGACTACCTCATCGCCCCCCAAATTATTTCATGCACACTTTCGCCCCATAGGACTGAAAATCGCCCTTAGGGGGCGATATCGCCCACTTTGAGAACCACTGGTCTATTCCATAATATTGTTGTTATGACCATAATATAACTCGCTCAATTTTTGGCTTGTTCTTTGCGAATATTGATATTCCTCCCATTTCTTCCACAAATCTTCCTCTACCAAACCTTCAATATTTGCTGGTCATGCTTTTTCATTGTCCACCTCACATACGTACATCACTTTGGGTCTTACAAGGGCAAGGCCAACCCTTCCCCTCACAGATCTGCACCAAAATTTGTATACGATTACAACCCAATTAGAAGTCAACTTGATGAAAGTTTAAAGACGCGAAAGTCAAAAATTTTTTTAAAAAGTTTTTAATTTTTAATTGGTAAAGTTGACAAAACGTACCCGTAGTTCAAATGTACCAAACATAAAAATTATGATGTATAATAACCTCAAATAATAATTAATAACCTCGACATGGATAATAATTTATTCAATATAACAAATTTATTATTTCAACTTTGAAGTAGTAGGTACCTATAATTATTATTACACACGGTAAGCAAAATTGAGTAAATTTTGTTTCGATAATTTTTATTTACATTGCAGTTTGAAAAAATAGTATGATTTATTACAGCACTACAAAACACAAATTATTACAATAAAAATTATATTCAACGCTATAGTAAGTAGGTATATATGATTTATTATTATTTATTCACTCTCAATTTCCTCAGTGACAAATTTATGCCAACTGCTGTTTGCCGATACAAAATTTAAGTTTGACCAGTATCGTCTGTAATAATTGGTTCTTTTGGCTTGTATCTTGGGTGTCACTACCAGTAGCGTGTCTTGTAGGATTCATCTATTCTATATGTACATTATGCTGCCGTACACGTATGCAGTTATTATGAAGATACGGTTGAAGTGTGTCGTTTAAGGAAGTCGTGGTCATAAATTGTTGAAAAATCTTGAGCTTATTTCATGATCCCATATGTATTACAATGTTTTTACTGTTTTAAATTTAAATAAAATTTATATTATAATAATGACAAATTTAATTAATTTACAAAATTTGAGAAAAAGTGCATCAGTAGATTATGCAAAAAGGGAGAAAAGTTGCCTTTTTTTAGTGGAAAAAAATTGTAATGGGCATTGAGAAATTTTTTCGGACTGAAAGTTAACTTTGCTTTTGAAATGCAGTACAAATTTTGGTACCATTTCTATCACGAATACTTTATTTTACTTCCGCTGTATACTACAAATATGTCTAATAAACAACAATCGGTACAATACTGAAAACCTACTAACCTACTACTTCAAAGTTGAAATAATAAATTTGTTATATTGAATAAATTATTATTCATGTCGAGGTTATTAATTATTATTTGAGGTTATGATACATCATAATTTTTATGTTCGGTACATGTGAACTACGGGTACGTTTTGTCAACTTTACCACTTAAAAATTAAAAACTTTTTAAAAAAATTTTTGACTTTCGCGTCTTTAAACTTTCATCAAGTTGACTTCTAATTGGGTTGTAATCGTATACAAATTTTGGTGCAGATCTGTGAGGGGAAGGGTTGGCCTTGCCCTTGTTAGTATAGTCTAGTAGATTCATTTTCATTTAGCTTCAGGAAAGCTGCCAACCAAGCCAAAGGTTTGCTAGGCCTGTAAAGTACTAAATTTATAATTTTTGATTATTATCAGTGTAACAATGTAAACTTTTATTACAATATAAAAGCATCTTGTAAATCCCCACCATCCATGAAATTAAAAATTTTAATACAGTGATGAGTTAATAATGTAGAAAGGAAATAATCAAAATAGCTATAATAATGAAGAAAGGTTTTTATAAAATATTACTTTAAATAATACATTATTGCAACAAAAAAGTTTTTCGTGTCAAATCTTACATCTACCAGACATTATATCTTATGTTTTTATTCTTTCCTCCTTTGATCATTTTAAACTCTAAACAAAACCGACATATGATGAAGTAACAACGATCACGCCATATACTTTTTATTTTAAAATACATTTTTTATTCATTTTAGTTGCGAGGAGAATTTGTCCAATTTTGTCATAATTGAAATTTATTACTTGATTATTACAATGTAACTTTTTAAATAATAATCCCGATATACCATTACAGCCCAAATCATTTAGCAACAGCTTCGATAAAACTAAATATTTCAAATTGCTTGGTTGGTCATAATTTTTTTGCAACATTATATTATAACTTTGTAGAAAACGAACTTAAAATGACGTTGATAGAAATTCATTGTAGTTCAAATAGCTCTATCAATTGACAATGGTTTATAAAGAATTTAAAATAAAAAAAAAACATGTTATACTACCCTTAAATATTTCACAAATTACTCCGTGAAGCTTGGTTGTTAAATAATTGGAAAGGAATCTCATTATAGTTTAAACGTTTGATAGAAAGTTCAAACAGTTAACACCAATTTTACTAAAAATTTCGATTTGGGGGAGGGATATTTCAAAAACTTGACTAATCAAATATATTTTAAGTGATATCTGATGAATATCATATGAGAAAACACTTTATGTTAGTAGGAATTCAAAATAATTAAACTGTGTCAACTTACCCCTGCAGCCAACTAGCCCCTATCTTCTCTATGGTAGTATCGTATTGAAGTTTTTCAAAAATATTTCTTGGTGTTTAAATATCAAAAAAGGATTCCAAAATTGGTAACTATGTAAACCTGAATTCAGAGTTGACGGATTTATTCGTACCGTGGTTTAAATGCCACGTTAAACTGCGTTTAAAGTTTTATATCAATACTATGGTATTTTATGGTATCCGTTCCAAAAGTATTAAATAATATTATTATTGCAAAATTTATGAATGTAGTTAGAGCAACCATACGGGTATTTCAAACATTTCAACATATCATTACATAAAATAAGAATTTGTCTGAACAAATATAATAATTACGATTGATTTTTTTATTATTTTAATAAGGCCATTAAAGTTGACTATGAGTAGTAGATACCTACTAGAGAACAAGTTTTTGTTTTAACTGAGAATTTAAATCAAAATCGATAACTCACTTATTAAATGTGATTATTATTTATTAGTTGTAGGTACTAAACCATTCACGTCTTCATCAATCTTAAAAAACTGATTTAATCTTATTAAGTCAATAAATATACGAAGTAGATTCTATCGCAAGCACCATTACATGTTGTAATTTGATGATAGACTTTCGGCGTTTTTTGTACATATTAATAAGAAGTCACATTTTTTCTACATATTGGAAATTATTTGGACCAACTTATATTAAGCCTAAAACTTTTAAATAGTTTCATTGGCGTGCTGTTGTTGAATAAATTATGCAAAACTATTGTTAGCATAAATCACTACATCGATTATTGCAAGGTCGAAAGTGTTTGACTCTTAAGACCTAAATATGGACTCAAGTTTCACGTCCTAATACGACAAAACGTGGATATAATGATGCACAGTTTCGTCTCATGAATAATTTATTAAGTTTGAAATTAATAATGCGGCATAAATATATCTGAAGTCTATAAATCTGTAAGAAGACGAAAAGGATGGTTGATATAAACAAGTAATGTGCAGACCAAGATATTCGAATGTACTCATCATCAAGGAATTGCATGCACGACTAGTGACGTGCATAATTTTAACACTATAATTGCATAGCTCTTATTTTCAAAACACGATGTAATAAGTATTGCAACTGCTTAGAATTAAGTCAAAATAATGTTACATTGAGTCCTCACACCAAAGTTGACTTTTATTTTCTATTTACTGCCTCACTGCCGTGGTGGTACGGCTATCATCAACAACACTATAAATTATTCTATGTTAACCTTAAGGTCTTAAATTATACTTCAGATTTAACTTACAAAATCTTTAATCAATCTCGGTAGCCAAATATTCAAGTTATTATTTAACACGCCATTAAATTTGCACCATTTCTATTGACAGAAAAGCTTTTCCATTTCATTTTCATAATACAATGGTGGGCCAAATACTGCAAAGTCAAAGACATCAAGTCAAAATTTTTATTTGTTAACATTTTTTCACAATAAATTTAAATTCAATCAATGATCAATACAAATTAATAATTACAAAACACATAATATAATATCAAATAATTAAAATAATGGTTAATAAAATTTTAATCCCTAAAAAGGACTTCGCACTCCAAAATAAATGAGCTTTTATAAATAGGTTGGGACTTTATCATCGAAAATTTCCTTATTGGATTCACGTACACTTAGAGCACTGAGTTTTCTTACTTCTGCTAGGACCTGCCTTCCTTACCGGTTTGCTCACAATATCAGGTACTGTATATAGTGTTCTCCAAATTCTAGCTTCATTCATAATGTCCTTAGGTGGAACACCTTCCAAACATGCGCCACTGTTGCAAGCACTCACTGATTTCTAATTAAAATTGGAAATTAAAAAAATTACTACCACAAAATTAACCAATTCTTACTCTTGAAGCACTTTTAGTATTCTTTTTTCCCTCAGGTTGGACGTTATCCTTCATACATACACCATCTTTACAACATGTCATTGATTTCTAATTAAAATGCAAGTTTAAAAATACTGTATATCAGAATATAATAATTTATTCTTACTCTTGAAGTAGTTTTTGTACTCTTCTTTTCCTTGGGCTGAACTTCTACTTTCATACATCTTCCATCTTTACAAGCGCTCGTCGATTTCTAATTAGAATTATTACAACTTTAAAAATTTCCAATTTAAAATAAATCAATTCTTACTTTTACAGCAGTTTTTGTGGTCTTTTTTTCCTTAGGGCAAACATCCGTACAATCGCAACAATCCTTGCAAGCACTCACTGATTTCTAATCAATATTGCAAATTAAAAAAGATTACTGCTTATATTATTCAAAAATTAAATTCTTACTCTAGAAGTAGTTTTTGTAACTATTTTTTTCTTAGGCTGACATTTTCCGTCCGTACATGTACCACAATCTTTGCAGCAAGAACTTACTGATGATTTCTAATTAAAATAGCAAGTTAAAAAAATTACTACCTATTTTGTTCAAATATTCTTACTCTTGAAGCAGTTTTTGTAACTCTTTTTTTCTTGGGCTGACATTCTTCGTCCATACATACGCCACTATCATTACAGCAACAGCTCACTGATTCCTTTTTCCTGATGCATGTCGTAGATGAAGCTTGATTACAGCTGGATGTACAAGCCTGATAAAATAAAGTTTGAAACAAAATAATTCCAACTGGTAATCAAATATATTTAATTTAACATTTTCTGCTCACCTGCTGTTTGGTCTGAGATATCCGTCTCTTTGGCTTAGAGAGTGCTTCTTCCTCTTTCCGTTTTATGGCATCAGATAGCATATCTTCAGTCATCTGGAATAAGAAATGATTTAAATGTTTAAGATTTTTAAATCTGCCATATAGTTTTTATTTACCTTCACAATATTTTGATACGTTTCTTCAATATCTGCGATTAACCCTATACTGACATCTGAATCTTCATCCTTAAGAGATTTTATTATAATTTATAAATCATTAAATAAAAATAAATTATACAATATTAATTAATTTTTTTTTTTGGCTTACCAAGTGAATGTCGCATATTGCCATTAAACTTTCTTGATCAATATCGTCCATGATTCTAAACCACTCTAATTTATTCAATTTATGTTAATGTACAGCCAAAATACTAATTGTTGCTTTAAATTCAACCACACATTTAAAAATGAACGAAACCAAAATGTGCGTACATTGCGATTATGTTATAATCATTTCAAGGTTTTGAATTATATCTTACCTATATATTTACAAATTTTTGTTTTGCTGCATATGGCACGATTTACTTGAAAATAATAATTTCATTTCATTTTTGGACGTAATATAAAAATTATAGTGTAGTTCTACAAAATTAAAAATATTCATGACTTAAGAATTAAGAATAAATTATAACCATTAATAAAATATGGTGAAATATAAAAATGAAGTAGTTTTGGCATGTACATATAAAATTTATTTGCACTTACAATATTGTGAGGTCGCAGGTTGAGCTATAAGCCAACAGTCTAGTATTCAGATAGCAACGGCCGTATGGCTGGTACAGCGTCCAATGTCAAATGTACCAATTTTTATAAACCTCATATTTAGCCATGTTGATTGGCTGAACCGTTGTTGAACCATAACAAATACGAAACACTTGATCATTTACTTTGAGAATGAAATTTTCTACAAATAAGTTCATGACAGCATATACCTATTTATCTTCACATAGTTAAGACATAGAATATATTAAAAGTATTTATAGATGTACAAAGACATAATAAAGCACCACAAAAGTCAAATACTAATTTCCTCTTATTCTCAAAATCTAAAAAGATTTTAGTAGCAATTCGCAAACCTGGGTTTCTTATGGCACGCCGTTTTACTTTTTATTACAAAATTTAAATTATCTAAAGCTTTTATTTCTAAGGTTTTAATTCTAATCAAATCGACGTTAGTTGAAAATTTTTTTGCAATTTAAGCAGTTGTTTAAAAATATATGTTCATTTAATACAATTGTTGAATTATTTTGTTTTTAAAATTTTTCATTTTTAAAATTATAAATTTTATTTTCTATCCTTTAAATGACAAACGCTCTAATTCTAATCATTTAAACGTTTGTTCAAATTGTTTATTCTAATTTAATCAATTGTTAAAAGAAATATTTGAATTTATGCAATTGTCGAATTTTTACAATACAATTTAAACAATTCACAAAAATTTTTATTTAATGATATCGATTTAAAGCAATACACAGAAAATTTTTGCCTAACGTTTTATTTGGCTCTGCCCATCTGTGGAGAAATTTTGAACTTCGCTTTAATTTTTTTGGCAACTATGTTCAAAATTCAAATCCTTAAGATTGCAGGTAGTAGTGAGTGGCGTGGGTTGCCTATGTAATACGTAATTTCTTTGAGTAATTTTTACTTATTTATGTTTCAATTAGACAAGAGAATCAAAATTTCTTTTTTATTATTATTATTACCTGTTTTTATTAAGATATTATTGAATGGTCCAATTCCCAAAAAAATTAATTAATAAACGTAAAAATAGGAATTTTACATGGAGAAATAAAGTAATGTGCTTTACAGCATATAGGGAAACTTTGTAGATTTGGGTACGAATGAAAACAAAAGTTGCATAATATACGAATACGAAGCCTCTTGAAATAAGGTAATAAGGCCCTCCTAACATAAACTATTTTTTGTCAAAAATCTATGCTTAATATAATATGCAGTGGGCTTTATTTATTTCGGATTCAAAATAGTCTCAATCGATAGCACTTCGTTAGTGCCTGTTTGTGCAAACATTTTTTTTGTTTGTACCCAAATAGTTTTTGAAATATTCGAGATTTTCGGTAACATCGCACGTGGTAACATAAACAGTTATTTTAGAATTTCGGATTCAAAATAGTCTTAATCGATTGCACTTAGTTTGTACCTGTTTGTGAAAACTTTTCGTTTGTCCCCAAACAGTTTTTGAGAATTTAAAGTAAAACATAAAGGACATAAAGGAATGGACTAACGAGATTCTGGGAAAAACTTACAGGATAAAGACGTAAATAGTCTCAATCGTTTGTACCTGTTTGTGCAAGTTTTACTTTCGTTTGTACCCAAATAGTTTTCGAGATAATTCAATTTTAAGTTTGGGGGGGGGGGGCTGGAGAAATGCTGTTTTGAATTTCGAATTTCGGATTCAAAATAGTCTCAATCGATTGTACTTCGTTTGTGCCTGCTTGTGCAAGTTTTATTTTCGTTTGTACCCAAATAGTTTTCGAGATAATTCAATATTAAATTAGGGGGGGGGCTGGAGACATGCTTTTTTGACATTCGAATTATTTTTGAACATATTATTTTTAACAGACTGGGGATTTTGCTAATTGCTTTCATAAGAAAATTATCAAGATTTGTTTATTAGAAAAATGGATAATAATAAAAAAATTACTCGATTTTAACAATATTTATTAATAAAATTAATACAAAAATTATATGTGTAAAAATTATTTTCGTTTTTACCTAAATAGTATTCGAGATAATCATAAAAAAGAATGTTGAAAAGACAAAGAAAATGGAAGGGAAACAACCGCAAATTTTACATTTTACAAAAGGTTTTTTACAAGTGCCCCCTCCCCCCCCGAAATGAAATCCTGGCTACGGGCTTACCGACGTGTAAGATTTTGATACCGAAATTTACAACAAAATTAAAAAATTTAAATTAATTTATTTTAATTATAAAAATAAAATTAAAAACATAAAAGCATAGACAAGATTACATTTACATTGGTGATTATAACGAAATATCAGGAATCCACGATTTCTTCATATATGATTGGTTGCGTCGAACCGCAAATTGATCTGGCATGCTTACCGAGGTGCCTAGCCCCTCTGGAAGAAACGCCACGAAGCCATTATCATATTGATGCTGCTCACAGAGTACACCACGGAGAACAAATTCCACGGGGAAGCGAAAATCTTTTAATTAATCCATGTGATATTTGGACAAATAAAACGTTAGGCAAAAATTTTCTGTGTATTGCTTTAAATCGATATCGATGTTACCAAAATTCTCGAATATTTCAAAAACTATTTGGGTACAAACGAAACAAATGTTTGCACAAACGTGTCAAACGTTAGAGCCTCGTTAAAGCCTAAAGGCGCTTCCATCTTTTCGTTTGAGCCTCAACTGTTACGGGGTTATTCTTGAAATCTTTGGAGGGGGGGGGTCGACTTGTTTTATATTTTAGCCCTTATTTTTAATTTTGGGGTAACTTTGGTGTCAAACTTAGAGCCTCGTTAGAGCTTAATGACTTTTCATTGAGCCTCAATCATCGCGGAGTTATTCACGAAATCTTCAGGGGGGAGGTCTGTAGACATATTTGACAAAATGAATTAGGTCACGATTTGAAAAAAATTTTATTTAGAAAGATACTAAAGCAGTGAAGTTTTCCAAATTTTTAAATAGTGATAATTTGTCAATAGAATTGCAAATTATTTAAATAATTAAAGTAAAAAGTTATACATTTTTTTTTTGTTTATCTCAAAATATAATTCATTCAAATATGATTCATTTATGCTAAACATAAAATGGTTAAAGATTTAGTTATTTTTTAAAATCTTTAGAATATCTTAATAATTATTGATTTATAATATATAGTTGCTGTTATACATTTCACTTTCAGCGCATCTTTTATCTCTTGTCTAATCTGAACATAAATAAATAAAAATTACGTATTACATAGGCAACCCACGCCACTCACTACTTGCAATCTTAAGGATTTGAATTTTGAACATAGTTGCCAAAAAAATTAAAGCGAAGTTCAAAATTTCTCCACCGAGCAGAGACAAAATAAAACGTTAGGCAAAAATTTTCTGTGTAATGTTTTAAATCGATATCATTAAATAAAAACTTTTGTGAATTGTTTAAATTGTATTGCTAAAATGCGAGTAACGTATAAATAGCAACAAACATTTTCATGTATAGTTGCAATGATTAGATTCAAGCAATAGAAATTAAAACTTTAGATAATTTAAATTTTGTAATAAAAAGTAAAACGGCGTGCCATAGTTTCTAAACAAAAAAATCAAAATTAGCTTTAATATTTTTTTCATATTACCTGTCATGAAACTGTGAGTTTCATTGCATGTTGAGACAGTCGAAACACGACAATTGCAGATCAACGCGACTGTTGGTCAGAAACTAAATTGGTTTCTGCCCTAGGAAAGAAAGCGTCAAGTTTCTGCCCGCTTACTCAGTTTTTGATTTCATTTTAAACCTGTCAGAATTGAATTTATTAATTGTAAACAATTAATGTGACAGCTGACAATTCATATATTTTATGAAAACTCTCAGATTCATTACAGGTAATATGAAAAATATTATGTTTGGGCACGGGATGAAACACGATTTCAGACTCGGGGTGATGCCAGCCCTCGCTTTCGCTCGGGAAGGCAATCCACCCTCGTCTGAAATCATCTGGTTTCATCCCTTGCTAAACAATATACTATTAAATTGTAGTAGCAGTAACTGGTGACGTATTTTTAAAGTTAGGCATTTTGAAAGGCGATAGTATATCCAGGGAGAATTTCTGAAAGCGAAACAATTTTGTGGACTCTTGGGAGAGGGAAAGGGTAATTTATTCGAAAAAGATTTTCTACAATTATAAATTTTGTTTCAATTTTCTAAAAGTTAAACCGGTCTTATCCTAAATGAAAATAAGTCATGGATAAATTTCTTAATTATGTAAGAAGAGTAGAATATCACCTAACGAGAAAACAAACAGTCGCTCTGACAGTCACAATGCACAGTAGACTACTTCGGTAGTTTACTTTTCTGAGATTCTTTTTCAGAAAACTTGGTTTTTATAAGCAAAAATTAAAAGTGGGTGTTATAATTTATAAAATATTATTTCTAATCTATATGCATACAAATGAGCTGATTTATTTCAGTGTTTTAATGTTGCCTCTGGAAAAATTGTTTAGTAAAACTGCAATAGATGTTTCTTTAAACAGTAGATTACATATTATAAACATTCAAAGGTACTTATTTTACTAGACGAGTCAGATCTTTACGGAAGAGCCAAAGACGAGTTCCGTAACCTGTCGAGTCTAGAGTCTGCAAAAACCAAGGATTTCTTTGCATTTTAACATATTATATTATAAATATTTTACATATAAACTAAAAGTCTGGGTTAGTGAATTGCCACCATTAACATAAAAACCAGGATACATGGCACATCTGAAGGCAAGTCTAGCAAGCTACCTAATGGATGTAAAATATGCCAATCAGAGGCGCATAATGCTGTTTTTGAGCGATGCGATGTTTTAAAACTTCGTGAAGCAAAGTTTTCAACTATTTGGAAGTGTTCAATTAGTCATCGATTAATACAGCGGTAATGTGTGAACAAACAAACAAAATAAAAAAATATGTATTAAATCGAAATAGTATAAGTAGCAAAATCAATGATACAGGTCATAGGTGATAGTTTAAGAAGCCAGCTTTATTCAACAGCTGCAATAGAAACCTACTCTGTTGCAATCGACGAAAGTGCAGCCAATCAAGATATTGCTCAGTTAACCGCTTTTATTCGCGGATATGACTTGAACCTAAAGTTCAGAGCGAAGAGCTTTTTAGAGGTAATTCCCCTGCAAACTGGTGCTGATATCTTGTGATGCAAAGTACAGAATATACACATCAAATTTAATTGATAGAAGTACAGTAAAAATTAAGTAAAATTTTTCTCTCTTTCTTTTCGTCTATCCATTGGCTACATCTTAGTTAAATGAAACTTAACTATCTCAGCAATAAGCAGAAAATACGTAAGGGGGGGGGAGTCTTCTGTATCCGCCCTAAAAAAATTTTGATTTTAATCGGCCAAAATTCGTGGTTAAGGTTCTTGTGTTAACACTGGTTAACACCAAAATACCCAGAGTGGCAGCGTCGAGCGTCGCGTAAGAATATTTTTGATTGGATTCGGAAGCTAACGCTCAATCAGCGCACTGTGTGTGTATTAAAATACGACAATGAGCTCTTTAAAACTCTTTAAAATTTTACAATTTAATTTAACCGAGCATAAAAAACGTTTATTAATTAATTAATAAATGAAATAATATTTAGTATATTAACTTCTTTTTCTTTTATTAGGTTTGGTTTGGTTATTAGAAGAACCTAGCTGAGAAAGTTTATAACCGCATTACGATAGCTGACGCTACTTGTAAATTTTTTTGTCTAATAAATTTAAACAAAAAAAACCCAAGTTTTTTATTTTTGATTAAAAATTATAATTAGTAAAACCGCATATCTTTAAGCTAAGTTTCGAATAAAGTTTAAGATTATTTAATAATAAACAAAAACATTCCGCAATACCGTTAATTTTTTATTTGGTAGAATTGCTTGATAAATTTGTTTATGATCATTTAATTTATTTATTTATGCACCTTTTCTTTTTCAATTTAATTTTTCCGTTCTAGCATACCTAATGCTTTTTTTGTGATTATGATGAACTACTAAATATTATTTTTCTTTATCATTTTAACCACTTTATGCAAAAACAAATTGTGAGTGGTCAAACGATGCGATGCTCGTAGGAGTGTAGGTACATTACATCATTTCGTGGATGTGTCAGATACGACAATGTCGTTGAAGTGGTTAAACATTGTTTTATAAGAAATGAGTTACATAATCAACAAAAATTGTTTGTACCTAAGTAGTGTCTATATAACAAATTTAAATTTTTTCTTGTAATTTTTAATCACTTCCAGGAATTCCAGAAAAGATTACAAGTTTCGATCTTATTAGATCTCATCATTGAAAACTTACTAAACATGATTCTTCCTGACCACGGCATTTAATCTCTTATTTCTCATCGAATATAATTCATATTTCAAAAATATGAAATAACGGAAAGAATGGTCAGGAGATAATCCTGCCACGTGAGATGAATCATAGGAAATCACTGCAAGTGATTTCATTAATTTTCTTTTGGCTTTGATAATTAAAAAATTAACGCAAAAGTAACCAATGACAGTTGATAAATTAATACGAACAAATATAATTTAATCATCTTGTTATAAAGGTAACAAGCGACGTTGTAGAATAAAGAAACTACCATGTAAGTGCCAAAATAGTGTCAGAAAGACAGCAATAATTGGTTCAAGTCCCCATGCACCGTGTAATAAGTAATAACCAGGGCTCGGAAGTTCTAGCAAATGCATATTTTTTCTGGAGAGTCCTAGAATATTCGAAGTAAGACACAAATTTGTTTCACACTTCCCTGATGCCGTATACGAAATTTTATAATGCTAATTTTTGCATATTTAAGGTTTTTAATGCTATTTTGCTATTTTTGCGTTTTACGTGCTATTTACAGGCATATTTTTACATATTAATTGAAGAAATAAGCAGAATGATAATGAAAAAAATTTTTTTTACCCCATACGAATAGGCCAACGAAAACAAATATGTAATACTATTTTAACACGTATTATGATTTTCAAATAATAGATATGTACATATTCCAAGAATTTGCTTATTTTTAAAATTATATCAGACGTATCGTATAATCGGATTCGAATCGGTAGAATCGGAAATGTTCCAAAGCCGGACCAAGTACCTACGTGTAGTAGTTCATAAAATCCTTACCATCATATTATTTTATATAATACAATGTATTCTATAAAATTTATTAAATTGAGAAAAATCTAAAATTCATTTAACCCTACAGAACATACGTGAGACTTGACAGGCATACGCTGTTTCATTTTTGTGCACTTACATGCGCATGTTACGTAATAATGCCATTTGTATTAATTTGTAGTTACTTTATCACAAATATTAATAAATATTTTATGTTTATAAATGTCAATTATCGATTTCTATATACAAAATTTTTGAAAAATTCTCAAACTATGAAAAGAAGGCCTGTTAAAGTATGGGCCTGACAAGCCTCACGTATTCATTGGTGGGATTTTTTCACGTGTGCTCTGTAGGGCTAAAAATAAACAAAATTTTTATTAATTTTTATTAACATTTTTTGAAATTTTGTTGGTTGACAATTTTATTTTGCATATTTTTTATTTTTTTGTGCTATTTATAGCGCTAATTTTGGTGTTTTTAAGTGCATATTAAAGCGCTAAAAGTACACTTTTTTAGTGCTATAACTTCCGAGCCCTGGTAATAACTATATCGTGCCACCGTATAAAAAGCAAACAACTTCATTTTAACTTATTTAACTAATAACATTGTTTATATATTTAGGTGGCAGAAATATATCATAATTTTCTGAACGAAATAAATAATACCACAAGGTAATAACATAAATCGTTTATTACAATCATCTAAGGTATTATTTTAGAATCGACGTTCGACGAGTGTATTTAAGTCTCATTTCATTTTCGTGACTTATTTATCCAAATTCAAAATAGAAAGTTATTTATTGTCGTAATGTAGATATCGACGTAAATAAGTACTACACAAAATTTGTTAATACAAACAATAATAAGTTTGGTTATGTCTGTGGGAAAACACGAAATTGGTAATTACATTCAATATAATAAAAGTTTGAGTTTTCAATTGGTATGTAATTACGTTTAAAGCAACCATACGAAATAATATCCGTAATAAGGTCTAATAGAATATTAAGTTTAAATTTTTTAGTAATTTATCACTGACTTTGTATAATTAAAGTTGATGATGCTCGTTTTAACTAAGTTTTGTGTTTTCCTTGACAATGCTTTAACAATTGTCACTTCTACCAATCTTTTACCGAAATGTGGGGTATTATTATGATTAAAATCTTCAGCTCTCAAATGAAATTTGCATACAAGCTGAAAGCAGAAATAACTGTAGCGTATTCTTAATGTATGTATGCGCCTATTTCCTTGTTATTTTATATGCGACCGTGCATGCGTAGAATTAGAAACCCAAACGTGAATTTTCTTTGAGTTTACCTCATTATTTGATCAAATCAAACTCATTATTGATTTGCTAACCGATGGTTCTTACTTCTCACGACTATCTCTTTTGCATGTCGTGCTAATATGTTCAAAGTGCATTTTCGAATTGTCTACATATATCACGACTAAGTTTTCTTGTTTCGTGTTGGACATAAAGCGAAAACAAGACAGATATTGCTTTAGTAAAACCAAACATGGTTTACCATAGTACGCGTGGTTTACAATGTCTTTTTGAATGTTTCAAGTGAAAAGGGTTGACTAATGTTTAGGGAAAGGTAACTTGTTTGTGGTTAAAACAAGGATGTTTTTAATTGCAGTTTGTTTTAAGTTTGTGTTATCAAATTTTCCTTAACTTTTTGTAAAATCAACAAGCTATACTTTCTTTGATTGCAACTGAGTTTTATATAATACACGACTAATTTGATATATTTAAAGCTGAATTGGCACTTGATGGTATTCATGCGAAATGTCATCGTAGCCTTCTTTTAAAATCCTTGAAACCGTCAGTTTTTGCGAACTAGAATTTATTTCCATTGAAAGATTCCTCAGTCGGGAAAGTTTTTGTACATATTTCGTTATTAAAGCTATTACAATTAAGGCGTTATAAAGCTATAAATAAAAGATTTTCTTTTGAACGCTAATTCATAATTTGCAGGTATTGCAATGCTTTCCATATCACCTGATTTGTCGTTTAGTATTAGAAGATTAGAGGGCACAGTATCGTGTCACTCCTTGGTGCGTGGCGTATAGAATCGATATTCTTCAAAATGCAGGATTCATAAAATCGTTAATATCCTGATTAATAAATTATGCATAGATTTTGTAGCGAATTTGTAGTTCTTACTAACTTACGACTTGTAATAAAGTTTGTCCATACACTTCAAACAACATCATTTTATTTTTGATAAAGACCGGAATTAAATTGCATATGAACATCAGTTTGATTCAAAAATATAAATATTTTCAATACAATAATTTTCCAGAAATATAGATTTTTATCTGCTAATTAGTTTTTGAGTTGCTTTGATTTATTGCGAATTAGTCGAGTGTTGTACAAACCTCCCAGTTTCCTGAGTAAAGATGGAGAGTCGTCGTATATAGGAAATTGAGATTTTTCTATCTATTACATTCGCATAGGATATTGGTTTTGTGCAATCAAGGGTTAGCCTGGGTAGATAACAATTTGCATATTGCCATTTAAAGTGTAAGTACGCATACGGCAAACAGATTATACCTTACCCAAACATTTTTGGGACAATTCTAGTATCACAGCGACTAAATAAATAAATGACTGTCATATTTTTGAAGATCAGATCAGATTCTTGTCATATTTTCTAACTTATTACTAATAAGAGGAATGCTTTCCAAACATTCAATTAACTATGAATGCCATAAATAAATTCATTTACGTATAAATTAAATATTACTTTTAAATATGTTTTAAGGTCAACTCATAATAATAATTAATTATATAAAAACTCAGTATTTTGATTAAAGTTTCATGTTTATATAATATCATTTCAGAAAATTGTAACTAAAGAAATTTACTCTATATGCTACACATCAAAGAGCGACACCATGGAAATTATTCATCTAGGTGTAGGTCACGATCAGGAAAATTAATTACCACTTTTTATTGATTAAAGTTGTAACGGATGATAACTAGGATAATAACCCAAAATCTAGGATTTACAAGTGTTGGATGCTAAATGTGCATAAAATGGTTCCAAAGCATTTCATTTCGAGCTTTTACAACTCTGGTGCGGTAAATTTTAGGATTTACCAACTACCTGGTCCGAGAACTTGAATGAAATTTTACATTCCAAATTTTGGAAGATAATCGGCGACGCTGACATTTATCTACTTCTGTTGCACTCAGGATTAGATAAAAATTAACGAAATACAGTTCGGCTATTGAGACGTTTGGTGTCAGTCTGACAGCTAAAGAATGACGTTGTTCGGAAGAGTATCCGCATCGAGATTGTGCAAAGATTACTATTTGTGATCGTGTTTTTCAATAGCTGTTGTTTTAACCTTCTTCTCCTTCTGTTTAGCCTGTCCCATTACACTCCTGGACGTAGGCCTCTCCAGTAATAGAGATTTTGGATATAACTCACCACATTGGCTAGATGTGTTGGTGAGTAGTCTGCAGATCAATTTTGGACTATAGGTTGTTTTATATCCGGTAGCAACTTGCTAGGCTAGCCTTCAGATGTGCCTGTAGCCCTGTTTTTTGTTAACGGTGGCTATTCGTCTACTCATTGTTTTAAACATTACCTGTTTATTCGAATTTGGAACGCTGCAAATAATTGATTGGGTTAATAATTAATATGTATGTATTCGATTTTCTTTTGCAGATTAGCCTGCCTATAGCAATCTAGATCGACGACTCATAATATTGCAGTACAGGTATTTGAGATGTAGAAATTGAAACATAATTTGAGTTTTTCCCATACTCACTGAAAAAAAAAGTCAATGAATATTTCATCACGGTGATGAAAATAAACAGATGAAATAAAATTAATTGTATTGATGAATCATTCATCATTCTTTAAACCTCATCAATGACTTGGTACAGCACATTGATGATTATTTCATCTCCATGATGAAAATAAATTGATGAAATCAAATTCATTATTTTATCAAAGTTTTTGTACATCATATTGATAATTTCGTCATCATTACAATGAATTTCACTTGATGAATGGTGTTCATCAATATGGCGTACCTTTTTTTTTTCAGTGTAATTTACCAAAAAATGATGTTGAAATGAACTCAAGGTTTTTTTTTGACGTTTATAGTCAGCTAGCATCACACAACCTTTTCAAGATATTCCACATCCATAAAGAGTTATTCTCAGGCAACAAACTCCCGAAAATGAGAGATTTTCTAAAATCCGAAGGTGATAAAGGTGATTTTGTTATTATTAAAGTCAGTTTTGCTGGTTTCCAGCTTCTTACGTGCAATATTTTCATACAGATCATAAAGATAGGCCTGTTTTTGTCCAACATTTGAGTCGTTTCCTTGGCAGTATTAGAAACCTTGAGCATATAAATATTTTACATCCATTAGGTAGCTTGCTAGACTTGCCTTCAGATGTGCCTGTATCCTGGTTTTTTATGTTAATGGTGGCAATTCACTAATTATTAGATACTATTATTATAAGTAATTACTTATTTTCATATAAAATTTAGTACTACCTATTCGGTGCTCATTCAGCTTAAAAATCAGAGAATTGGGTAATACGAGCGGCGCGGCGTTACCTACTTAGTGAATGAAAATTGTAATAAATTACAAAACACAAAAATATTACGAGCGTTGATTCATTTTCTAATATTTGCGGCAAGAAGTAAGTGATAACCACAAAGCAGTATACTAAAATTAATTTAATAAACATTTATTTTAGTAAAAACTAGAGAAAATAGCGAAAACAATATAAAAGTTGAATTAATAGATTCAGCGACTTTGACGTGATTTTTAAACCACTTCCAAGCATGAGAAAATTATAACTTGTATAGTAGCAAAGAAATAATATCTTCGTTCGATAATGTTACCGATATTATCCGATATAAACATTAGATTACAATTTTACAAAAAATTGGAAATATTACATCGATTAATAATAATATATAATTTAAAAATTACCAAATCATTGAACACAATAAAAATCAATTAATAAATAAATTAATATTATAGTATAGAAATTTGAAACATATTGTCATTTGATAATACGATCTAAAAATAAGGGATGTTCAAAAAATATTTAGTTTTAATCTTGCATTGAAGCAATTCAATTAAATTAAACAGTTTCTTGTTTGTTCATAGCATTTCCTACCCCTTTATTCATAGATACTATTTTTTCCCATATCAACTAAATTTTTTTTTAATAGTTTGACTAAATTGATACAATCAATTGAGATACATTTCATGCGGAACATTTTGTAAACTAAGCGTAAAATTAACTTGTAATTAAGAAAATTATCCATAAACCAAAATCTACCCATGAGTATAAAAGTCCTTGCATACCTCATCCTAACTTAACCAATCACGGAAGGATTTTTGCTTAAGTATCCAATAGCGTGCGATGATGTAGCACTAAAGTTCCGTGGCAAGGAGTTGATCCTGGTAATTACTAATAAATATGTATTGGATTGAAAAATTGAATAAATAAAATTTAAAAAAAATAATTAACACGAAATTACGTGATTTAAATGCTAAAACTACTATATTAAGGACTTTACAGTACTTTCTAGTATGAAAATAGAGTTGCGATAAACATAAAATTACAGTAAATCTTACTTTATGTACCTACTATGTATTTAAGAATTACTACTTTTTATGAAATGTAAAATTTCCTGATATTTTGAAAAGTGCAGAAAAATGGAAATGAATTATTGTTGTAGCATTTTAATTAAAAACGCATATCAGAGGTTAGTTATATAATTGGCCGCAAGACAAATAAAGGTATGCAGCAAAATACACAGATCCAACACCTGATACAAATTACCTCACAAATTAAATAATACCTCCACACGCTTCATATACATTCCGGTCAGGTTTTATAATGGCCAAGTCAGCGTTACCCTTCTCACTCCTGTTCGAACTTTTAGGACGTATTACATTTTATTCCTCCAACCATTTAGGAATACATTTATTGGGTTCGCAAGAAGAAAATGACAAGATTGAAATTTTCGAACCGTTTTAATTACGTACTGTTATGTACAGTATATAGGACACAAACAACTTTGTTGTTTTTGTGAAGTTGAAATAAATTCATTATAATTTGTTTTCTTAATTGTTTATCTTGAAATTGTTAGACAAAATAAAGACAATTAAATAAATTTTCGATTTACATTTCTGCTATATAATTCATAAAGATAGATAGGACCAAGTTGTAATACGACCCTAGTAAGGGTTAAAGGGTAGAGATATGTTACCGAACAAGGACTAAGGATATCGGTGAGTGGTGTGAGAGACCAAACGAGGTGGCCACATGCTAAGGGTGGCTGCTTACTGCTTCTAATCAATAGATTCATACACGACCGTATCTGCATGCACACACACGATTCGGACCCCAGGAAACGGAAGCAGCAAGGCTGCCAACTCGAGGTGGAATAAGGAATTGATTGTCTGATGTAGTCCATACTGAATATGTAGAAGTTACTTATGCATGTTTGCTTCTTGTAATGCTATTCTATACTCGAAAATCTATTGTTTATTTCATCCAATTTACATACATAAAATCTTTATCTTGCTTAGCTTTTTTTATTTAATTATGGTTTCATTTTTTTCGAGTATTCAATAATAAAGTGTTAACAATAAATGTGTTGTGTAACAATAATGTTTAAGGTGGAAATGGATGGAAAGAGTACAAATTATAAAACAATAAGCAATAATAGAATAAAATTTAGTGCTGTGTAGTACTTTTTCCAATTTTTTGCTTTCTTTACTAGTTGACATTCACTAACCACATAATATTAGATTTAGTGAAGCATTAATGCATAAAGGTTTTCTAAGTCAGTCGGAAATAACAAATAACACCTGCAGATTTCTAAATTTTTATAAATTAAAAACGGAGACACACTTAATTGTCACGAATGTAATTTTTTGCTTTGATTTTGAAAAAAAAGTAGCTACCTATTTGGTGTACTAAGTAAAATTTGTGTTATGTAATTTTGCTGCTTCATGCTAAATCTATCACTAAGAACAACTCTCTATGTAAATGAGTTTAAGATCCTGGGTTTAGCAAACCAACCCTTTCCAATCTTATCAAGTTCTGCTTCAGTCACACGCAAGGAATAGCAGGCTGTCAGAACCCTACTGCGGACAGCATCCTACACTCCATCCCAATTAGTAAGACACAGTATTTCCAAAAATTCTGAATCAAATTATAATGGACGCAAAGACAATCAACAATTTAATAATTATTCACAATTATTTAATTATTATTTTAAGAAATTAATTAATACCGAAAGCTAGAGGTAAATAATTTGACAATTTAGTTAAATTGTATGCATTAATTATTATCTTAGTATTTGAAATTGCTTGAATCAACATCTTAACTGAATCTTCGCATGTATGGACTTAGCGCTGTAGTAGATCCTGGCCAGCAATCCGTGATGTGTGGACGTGAATATGCAATGGGGGTTGGAGATGAGGCAAGATTAATGGAGCTACCCTCGAATTGCTTAGCCTAAAACAACCCTTAGTTATGCTGCAGGGCATATACAGTTTTCAGATGCCCGATATGTTTTTACTTGGTATGCAGATGAGCGGCTGCTTGTTTGTATTTGCAGGACTGCGTGGGTCAAGTTACCAGTGTTAAAATGTGTGTTCTGGGGATTTTACTATGAATTAAATGGTTTTAGGGTTCGTGATGTGTGGATTTATTTGTTTTGATATTTCATTCGCAAATTTTGTCGACAGTTTAAGCAATTTTTACGCTACGGCCTTAATTGAAATGAGCTCATATTTTAAGGGTAGATGGAAAAATTTAAATAAGTTTTAATTAAAACACGTACACGTGAAAAAGTTCTCGATTGTTTTTCTTTCTTATAAAATATTATGTCTTTGTAAGTTTATGCAACATTTATATAAACAAGGAACGCGACAAAACATAAGTCATGTAGAAGCGACTAACTCAAAACTACTAGCATTTACAAGGAAGACCGACATTAAAATGATTCACGACTTAGGTCTTCTTGTCGTCTACACTTTCCAAGTGCGGAACAATAAAGAAGGAAAGCAAGAAAGAGAAGAAGGACACGTCGTCCGTCTTGTCGCATTCGAGTATTTACTTTCTCCACACTCGATACGAAATGTTAGATCCAGAGGTCGTAGAATAGGATCCTGCTTCTCATAGGAACTAATTACAATGTATGATTAATTATTAGACGACTGCAAACTTATAATGGACTGTAACGTGTCCGCCCGGTCGCGATGTCTTACTAGAACCCTGCCAACCACTGTCTTAGCTTGCTAATGTCACCAGGCGACGTTATATATCGTTCGACCTCAACCCGTACAGTCCGTATTACAATATTCACAATAGTATTAGTGGAGCTTGAATTTCCTTTAGATTAACATCATGACGGACAACTGAGATAAAATAATAAAGCAACCCTATGTTTTTGGAAGATAAATTTAGATAATCAAAACCTCTAATTTAGTAATTAGCGAATAATTAGAAAATCAAACATAATTTAATAATAACATCGATGATAATGTATCTTCTTCTGCAGAAACATTTGAACAGAAAACTTTGAGACCGGCCTTTTTTTTTCTACTATAAGAAATCACCATACGTAAGATCGACCACGATTTGGTATTCTTGGTTGTATTTGGTTGTATCCTCATTTCCAACATTGTTTCCAGTCAGTGGAGAAAATTAGAATAATTTTATTCATAAATAACTTTTAAGAATAACTTGGTACATATTTAAAACTTTAATTTTAAAAGTCTTGGTTAAATCGCGAATAACAGCAGGGCTTTGATTTTTCCCTTGTGTAATATTAAGTTAATTTCAGTGTCCACCGTTTTTGCCTGCTAATGAAGTGTACTGTAAGTACTTACAACAGTTAATTTTATACGAATTCTGTTTATGTTCGTTCACTTACGTTTTTCCTCCCAAAATACATTTTCATATTCTCACCCAAAAATTCTGCCATATTAAATTATTTTCATGCCTATTATGCTGCTCTGAAATTTACTTCGACATTTATGTTCGAATTTCTTGCTTTACTGTATTGTGATTATAGTTAAACAATGTAATGTAATATTCGCTTTATATGCATATCTACTTGGGCAGCACATACTGATTTCCATACTGACTGATGTTAGTTAGCCCTTCCTCACTGTTCTTAGTACACTCCTGTCATAAACAAGCACAAGTTTGTACAAGACGGCAGGTACAGTCCATCAGCAAGTTTCTAATTGTTCCCTTATGTTATGACCTAAATCAAACCATAACATTTTGAACCGGACTTTACAAATCAATAATTTCAAATATCAAAATTTTACTTTTAAAGCTCATAAAGCTTCTCTTGCACACGTTTCCAAACTTTTGCACGATTTCCTTGATGCACGATAAATTTTAAATTTAATTATATTACATATTGTTAATGACCATATATTATTTTAGTCTAAAATTCTTTAATTGATGCATTTCTATAAGATAAATAAAATATTAAATGATATTTTTAAAAATATTTATTATAATCTTTTTTATTTTATATTTTTTATATTTCATCATCAAACTATTAAATATTTCATATTTTTCCTTTTCTGACGAAGAGTACGCAAGTACTGGAAAGCTTAAAAACATATTATAATTTAATTTAATGATAACTCGTAAAATTATTTAAAAATACCATTTAATTTATTATCACGAGTTAACAACTAACCAATTTAGAAAAATAAAATAGTTTCAATCGTTTATTACGTTCATAAAATTGTAACAACAATTTTGCCAATTGTAACTACATAAATTGTTCAACTTCGTCAAACTTCAAACAAACACTGCCGGTGTTAGCAGCAGTGCAGTCAGTAAAATAACTATTCATTCGCCGCAAGGTGGTTAAATAGCCTACTTTTCTTTTTAGCTAATAGCCAGTAACCACAGTTGACTATTAACGAGCTAAAGTATTCAATATTCTTCTTCTTCTTCATCAGCCTTTTTCCTCCCACTGCTGGACATAAGCCTCTCCATATTATGGAGGATCTGGCCATAACTCACCACGCTGGCCAGACGGGTTGGTGAGTAGTCCGCAGATCCATTTTTGGACTATAGTTGTTTTACATCCGGTAGCAGCTTGCTAGGCTAGCATTCAGATGTGCCTATAGCCCTGTTTTTGTTAACGGTGGCAATTCGTCAACTTAAGGGGACCGCCGTCTTAAAATGCCCTCCGAAGCACGGAGACTTGGCCATAAGAAAGTTTGACTCTCCCCGGGTTTGAACCCGGTACCCCGCGTTCGCATCCAACTGCGTTAGCTGCAAGGCAGTGACCGTTCAATATTGCTGAAATTTAATAAAATCCTCAGATTATTGTTAGCTAGCTAGCAATTTGAAAGTTGTCAGCTAGTTATTATCTAATTATTATTATTAGATTTTTAATCCTTTTTTTTTTTTTTAGCTTTTTAAGCTAATAATAACTAGATAATAAGTAAATAAGTTTGCAGCAAGCTATTAAACGGCTATTTAGCGAATTTATATTACACAAAGCTAATAATAGCTCCAATAAGCTAGCTGCCAACCGATAAGCAACTATTTGAAAATTTGCAGCAGCAGCATTTTAGCTAAAAAATGACTTTTGAATGCTGTATTTGCAATGATTCGCAAATTTTCTTTTTCAGAATTGCTTTTTGAACCGTTTTTTTTGAGAATATGTTTTGAAAATTTAGTTATTGAAAATAACCTAGGCTTTTTCTCCATTTATTATTAGGTCGCCGAGTTGTCGCGTACCGCTTAAAATCATAATATGTAGAAATATTACATGTAAAATGACAGGAATGACACTATAGTCTGTTTTTTTTAAGAAACGAGTAAAAAATTTCTATTCCACGTGGATAACTTGAATGTTAACCAATGAAATTGCTTGAAATTTAATTTCAACCTTGAATAGGGTTCAACCTTGTTTGATATTTAATTTCAACCAATTTCATTGGTTAACATTCAAGTTATCCACGTGGAATAGAAATTTTTTACTCGTTTCTTAAAAAAAAACAGACTATAGTCGAAATATAACAATTTCTTCAACGTTGATATCTGACATTCTTCCTTATTTACTCCACGTTCCGTTTTGGTTTCCCGTTCCTTGCATTTTAAATCTATATAGCTTTAAGTGAAGAATTTATCAAATTTGGGAATATTTTTCGGACAATATCAAAGTTAGCACCTATTTTGCTAATTGATTGCTGAATAAAATAAAATTTTCAAAAATTACCAAAGATGCAATAAATGAATATAGCATTTTTGCTCTAGAAATTCTTTTTTTATTTAACCTTTTCCCTATTCACTTTCCGTCTTTACGATTGGAGAAAAAAATTTTTCCAAATTAAAATATTTTTGAAATGAAAATTGGTAGGAATTCTATTAAATTCTCTTTCAATAATATTTTAAAAATTCCCATCTTAGTTGACGTAATTAGAATAAGTACTACAATGTCAAGCCGATGTCAAGCCCATCCAAAACAACAACCAAGACTTCATTCAATTAGAAACCAATTCTCTCATAATTTTGTCCTAATTTTATGCCGCATTCACAAATTACCTACTTAAAATATTCGCAATGATATCAAAACATTGAACCACATCGTAAAATCGAATATCCACATCGTTTATCAAGAAAGATACTTTTTAAAATTTTGTCACTTTTGAAAAAACTATTTGAAAATTTAAAATAAAATATGAAAATAAATCTCAAATTCAAAATAGTTTTCTAGTAGTTTATTGTATCAAAGTTATGGTGTCTTTTACAAATGACGAATAATTTAATTCAATCATCTGATGGTGCGAATTAAATTTCAACTTGATAGAACAGAATTCAAGGGGAGTATGGCTACGCGCAACTTGCTCGGAGTTTTCGATAATTTCAAACACCTGTTGTATCATTGGGTATGGGGTAAACCGGGGTAAACCTAATCGATTGAGTCGATTTATTTGCAAATATGTCTTCGGAATGTTCAAAATTTTAAACTAATTGGATATTAATTTAAAAAAGTTAAGAGCTCTTCTGTGGAAGTTTTATCTGAATTTATATATAATCATCGCAAATGCGTGTGCATACATTTCAGAATTACTATACAAAATCGGTACTATGTACCACTACATTTTGCTGTCTTTATTCTTAATAATATAATGACAGATATTCTTTAAAAATTTTTTCTCTACTGTTAAAACGACATTTTGAAATCCCTTCCCAATACAATTAGTAGAGGATTGCATACTCTTATCAGAAAGTAATCTGAAATGATTAAAATATTTTTATTTTTTCCAACTCCTGCATTTTCGATCTTCTAGTATTTCCTTTTCATATTTCAAGTGTAGATTGCGCTTTGTTCTTTCTATTTTATCTTCAAGTATCTTCTTCAATAGTACTTATGGTTATGGTTGTGGTACTTAGGGGTCGACTGGCTACGAGAGCATTTCAGAACTGCGACCAGTATTGATATTTTGTTCATAACCTTACTAATTAGGTGTTCAGGAATTCAATTTCGCTAGCGAAACACAGAATGCTCCTGAGAGGTTTGCTTTTTACCTCCTTGGGCTTCAGTTGTATCTTTCCCAGATGTTTAAGCCTGAGTCGGCCTAAGGCATCGCAGTTACAGAGGATGTGCTCGGCCGTCTCCGTTTCCGATTCACAAAGTCTGCACCTGTCATTACCTTCCAGTCTCATTTTTTTGAGGTGATATCTCACCGGGCAGTGTCCGGTGAACAACCCCGTAATGAGTCTAATTTCATTCTTTTTCAAAAGAAGAAGCTTTTTAGCCTCTGCAGTCGAGTACTTTATAAATTTCTTCGCCTGTCTTTGTCCTGGTGTATTATTCCACATATTTTCTTTACTCTCTGCCTCCCATTTTTGGAACTCTAGCCCCCTGTGTGCTTTGGTTGGCCCACAGTATGGTTCAGGTCCAATCGGGGGCGTTTTGAGCCTGATCTAGCCAGTCTATCAATAGTACTTAACCTCGTTATCTTCTATATTTGCTTTCTTTCCGTCATTTTCCTTCATCTTCCATCTACCCCAAAACTTCCTCATTTAGCGTGCTTTCTACCAAACCGATATTTAGAGCTTTTCTGCATCACCATAATAATGGCCAATGTTTCTTATCTTTTCCCATTTACCTTTCTCATTAAGAATTTTGCCCATTTCAATAAAAACCTGCTTTACTCTATAAATTGTTATCCCTTTACTTCCTAAAGAAAAACCAGCTTTTTATACCAAAAACAGAAGAGTTTTGAAGCGATGAAGTGTTGGAAAATAGGAAAACTGGTGCAACAGAATAGATCACATCTTATTCAATAAACCAGTTCAAAAAATTGAATTCAGCTTTACTAATAAATTTCTAGTGAAATATTAAAATTGTAGTAACAATAAAAAATATATCTTAATATTACTTTTTATAAACGTACACCAGAACAATACTAAATAAATACAATAATAAATATCACAAAAAGTAACTTCTCAATCTTTTATCGAGGATGAGGATGACCTGAGTAGTTTATCAAGATGTTGAAATAATTATAAACCCCATCTAGGAGTGCTTGTGCATCACCTCTACTTGCGATTAAATTACTGTCAGCATTTAGGGTTAAATTACGTAAATTTTTATATGAGGTAACGGAAAATGTAAGACCTGAAAAGCATTTCAAACTTTTAAAGCTGCCCAATTAAAAGATAATATCGTCGGGTTGTTGGTAAAAATGACCAAATGTATAGGATTTCTATGTTAGTTGGTCACTTTTACCAACAACCCGACGATATAGTTTAATACCTGTTTTTCCGAAATTAGGACACCATCCATACATATTTTCAACATCAAGACCGTTGATTTTAATTTTAGAAGATGGTCCACTTAACTGTGACACTATAGTTTGAGGAGAGATTTGATGAGATAAAATTAATTTTTGCAAAAACTTGGGAAAGTTATTGTATACTCCACTGGATATGTTTTGGGTTATCTAAAAATTTCTGTTATTTTGGGAATTGTTCATTTGGTTAATACACACCTCCGGTTCTCCATACCTCCAAAGAAAGTCTTTAAGCGAACTAATATGCTCTAATAATGACACAAGATCTTCTGGTTTTTCTAGGGATAGAGATTCCAGTATTGGGCTATTTAAACACATAAATCTAACCTCATTCATAGAAGAAGTTTTACTTCTCTCCGATAATATTTTTTCAATTTGTTTCTGTGATAAACAATTAAAATTTTCAAATATAGTTGTAATGTAAACTAAGTTTTGCTCTCTTTTAAGATTGGCGTAGGAATACTAAAAATAATGAAATTATGGTACATTTTCTAACTAAAGGAAGTTTCTTACCTTTCGATAAAATTCCGACAAGCTTGCGATAATTGCAGTTTCTAAAATACAAGATAAGCTGGTTTTAAAATTATATTGATTTCCTAACATGTTAGTCCTTGTCAAAGTAAGCGCAGCATCACTTCTACCAAGGCAAAAAAATTTGCGATTACCAAGTCCTGCTCCAACTAACACATTTCGTTTAAACTGTAGTAAATCTGAATTAACTATCGCCAATGGAAGACCCTTGTATGTATATTTACAAAACTGATAAACCTTGTGTACTATTTTGAATCCCATTTTACATGGTGAACACACTGTGGGCCATATGGTTGATGTTACGGTGGCCGGACTTGACGTATACAAACGTTTATCATCTCCGAAAGCTCGCAATAATATCTTCATAAAATTTGTCTCATCAAATAAGCAATGAGAAAAATGAACCAATACTGGATAGAGCGTGCAATCCTGCTGGCTGCTCCAAAGAACTGGCTGTGCTCCAATTAAAATTCTCCACATCGCTTTATAGGATTGCGAATCCGCGTAATATTCCTCAAGAAGGTTAAGTAATTCGTTTCTATTTATAATGTCTTTGTTTGGTAATACCCGTAATTTTGTAATACATTTCCTAGTGTTTATGGATATAGTGGAATTATTCATAATGAAATGACATCCATTCCAAGAGTGCATCGTTCCAAAAATCTGTTTGCATTCCTTTAGACTCGATATACAATTAAAGAAGTATTGCTGCATTGTTTCAAGAAATTGTTCTGAACTCCCTCCATATTTAACTAAGAACAATACAGGTACCACAGCTTTCTGTGGATGTTTATCAATGTATAATGAATCTTGTCCATCGATAAAGTATTTAATTTCTTCTCCAAAACGTAATTTCAAAATTATTTTGCTTATAAACTTACAAACAAGCGAGAAAATTGCAGTTACGATAACAAGCGGCCAATAAACAATGAAGTATTGAAGCACGGCCCCAATACGGTATGGAACACATTTCTCTCGAGCCAAAGCCTAAAATTATAAACTATTTAATTACTTTCGTAGGCAAAAACATACAAAAACATTACCTTATATAGATTATTAAAATGTATAAGAAAATACAGAAATACACACAAGATTATGACATAAATAGCAAGTGTAAGTACACTACTCAACATTTTTAGCTATTCCTGGAAACTCAAATTTAGCCAAGCAAAAGAAACGTTTGTGAAATTTTGAGGTTATATGCACAACTCAACTCAAAATTTTACCAACAAATAGATAATTGAAATTTTTATCGAAGTAACGCCAAATGGTTTAATAGATTAATATAAAAGCATTTAATTCATGTTGAATTTAAAAATTTATATTCTTTAATTCTTTATATGTGCTGATATTTAATTAAATACAATAAAAATCAGAAATATTTTAGACATTTAGGAGAACATTTATTTAGTTACTATTTTTAAGAGCGTTTCATTTGAAATTATGTGCAGGAAAATGTAATGCAAGTCATTTCCTGTATCCTGGTAGAAATTATTAATTATTCTTCTTATCTGAAATATTTTCCTGATGACCTAAAGATTACTAAAGGTTTTGCCGTTGCTCAGGAAAGAACACTTTTGACTTAATAATGTCAATCCACAGTTTAAATTTCTAACTGTCAAAGGTCAACTCTCGTCAACTGCTTTAACCAGCCTAAAATCAACTACAGAGGAGTGCCACGGACGCATTATCCTTCGGCCACTGATTACAAATTACAGATTCTGGTATCATTTTGGAACAAAAAACTAAGAAATAAACTGTAACAAATGATGAATTCAAAAATTCAATGTGTTTGTTATGTCATAAATTTAATGTTGGGCATTTAAAAAAAATATTATATAATTATATCACAGGAGCAAAATGACATTTTTCAGAATGAGGGAAAATGTTTTATATTCCAGGTAAAATAAAGGGGATTCACTTGAAAAAGTAATAATTTTTTTCAGAAGTTATTAAAATTTTTGAAAAATCATGAAATAACATGCCCAAAATGTTATCCATTATTATTGGCCAAACAATAGGACAACCTATATCAGAACTCTTCGCGGACTTCCCGATCCGCCTACATTCTTGGGTTATCCTATTTTTCAGTTCTTGAAGATCGGTCATTCTATCGGTTCTTCCCTATCAATTCATTTGGCAGAAAATTTTTCATCCAACCATTGTTGCACTTTTAATGCGTAATGTTAGAGTGCCCCATCTTTTTGAAAATGTACAGATTATCTGGCAGCATACTATATCCTTCATTAATTTGATTTTCTAAAGATTGACCGATAAGTGGAACAATTTAATTTTCTAATAGATTACGATACATTTGTACGGTCAGGTTTCCTTCAATACAAAGTCCAATAATGTTATTTCTAAGTATACCAGCCCACACATCAACCTTTTGAGGATAATGCGTATGATCTTCTCACAACACGTTATTGTTTACCAAATTTGGGCTGGAACATCAGTTCGCAAAACTCGATTCTTCTTTCAAAATCGTCTTCGCTGTAAGTTGTTGATAAATTTGAATTTTATAAGGAAGAAACTTGTCGACTTTTAGTGCTTTATGTAAGGAACCATTTGAAATATTTGCTGACTTAGCAAACTTTTGAATGGAGATGCTAGATTCCTAGTATAGAGATTCCCAGCAAACTGACCTACTACTTCCATCTCCGAAACTTTATTCAAAATTCTGCATTGATTATTAATTTTGTTGCATACGGAACAGGTCTACTGATGGCCTACATTTTTGTCATGGTGGGTTTTATTCAAAATTATCATTACTGTCAACATGATTTTTGCAAAAATATAATTTACTTCCGAATATAAATAATAAATGATTATTTCTTGTTTCATCTTTCAACTTTTACCCCTAATTCATATACGAATCCACTAAATCCAAATTTTTATCGTGGATGAACGAGCATTTTTCAATCTTTAAAATTATGTATCGCAAGGTAGGGTACGCTATTTAAAATTTCGAAGTAGGGGTACCTGGTGGTGAGGGGCATAAACTTAAAATTGAAAGAGTATTGGTTTTGAACGTCTCCCTCGCCATCTAAATCTACGTGTTTCTTCCTTTTACCAAATTTACTCAAAAGCAAAAGTTATTTCGACTGATTACTCTTGAAGTGAACACCCGGTATACTTTTGTTATTTTTTATCAAATTTTTCGAATGTGTATTCTGATCTGAAAATATGTTCAGATCGGAACGAAAGTAGTGTAGCCATAGGCCGAGGTGAATTTAGGCTGCATTCTTTGATATCAAGCAAACGTTTGCAAACGAAAATAGATTAATCATTAGCAATTTTTGAAACTGTTTTGTTTTGAAATTTTCCCAAATGAAATTTCTATCTTTTTATATTTTTAATTTACATTGAGTGACAGACATCAGCTACTGCGATCGATTGCGAATGCGAGGTACCGGGTTCAAATCCGGGGAAGGGTAAAACTTCTTAATGACTAGCCTTCGTGCTTTAGAAGCCTCGTTAAGCCGGTGGTCTTCCTGTGTTAATGAATTGCCATCCTTAACATAAAAAACCAGAGTATAGGAATATCTGAAGGTCAGCCCAGCAAGCTACCTACCAGATATAAAACAATTATAATATGCTCACAGTACCAAGGAAACTTGACAGTTGCTGGTAGAACAGATCAAAATTGTTAACCCAAAGGAGTTAAAGAAGAAGAAGAATTTGCATTGAAAACTCAAAAAATATAGGTACTCAAAATTTTCACCATTCTTTATAACTTCAAGTTCTCATAAAACTACAAAATATATCTTTCTATTTTGACGGTCAGGGATAGAATAAATTTAATAATGATTTACCTAGCTTAATCAGCGATCCTCAAACTATCACGCACACGTTTTAAAAGCATCAAACTTTTCACATAATATTATTTACAAAAGTTCAATTTCTTTTAGATCACCTGAAATACTATTATGATAATATTTTCAGCCTCATAAATATTTATGTGAGTTTATCAATTTGCCAGGACCCTTGATTAAACAAAATTTAAAACCTATCACCCCAACTTTTAGTTTTATTACTGTTGACTTGATAAGTACCTTGTTCCTTTCTTATTGAGTTAGGTGGCGTCCAAATAATGTCCATGTACCTAGTGATTATTTTTTAACAATTGAAAAAATGAAAAAAAAAAATGAAAAATTATAATTTTCCAGTTCTACAATATTTAAATATGTCTTTATGCCAGAATATGTTTTATAAAATGAATTGTGACACGTTTAATGCGGAGCATATTGTGGATTGTTTTTTAAATTAATTTAATAAATTTTAATAATATCAATAATTTTTGTCTATATTTCTTATAATATTATTGTATATTGCGATGTTAAGGTCTTTCACCATTAACACCACATACTTACCGTTGATTATCACTAATTGATACTGTTCGCTTATTCTCTTTTTCGATCTCCGACCACAATCAAATCAATCGACTTCTCTTATTCCCTATACACAAACTCTTTCCAAATAATCGTTCAACACAGAAATATAAGGTTAAAAACACACAAATAAATAAATAACACCAAGGAATTTACCCTAGTATCACGGATTCGGTCAAATCTTCCTCCGGTCACGCTTGTTCACAAGCACAACTCCAACCTCTATCCGACATCTTCCAACTTATTTTTGATTCCAAATTTTCTTTCTCTTTACACTAACGCCGCGCCGCCCCACTTTCACACGGCCAATATATTTTTTCTTTCACGTTGGAAAGATCAAATTTCCTTTGATCACCAACTTATTCCTGAAAGGATTCAACGCAACTCACTTCTCAAATTATCCTTGATAACTTGGTTTCTGACCTTCACTCCCCTAGTAGCACACACCGTCCTGCAGCATACTATGTTATGGACGTCCTCGTCCGTTAAAGATCCATTTTAGGTACGTACGTCCATGGACTAGAAATGGACCTTTAACGGACGTCCATAGGACGCTGCAGGATGTTGTATGCTACTTAGGGTCACATCTTGTCATTCTTTGATTTCTGGAAACATGCTATTCGTTGCAATGAAAGCATGTCCTCGATGACGAACCCTTATCAAAAGGACATCTCCTCATATTATATAGGCTTCTTCTATTTTTGTTTTGAACTACTCTAGATCACATGTTAATATGAATTCTTTATGTGATTGGCGTTTCATCTCTCGACCATTGTAGATGTGCATGGGATGACCTATTTTTTGATTTATATTTTAATAATTTTAATGGTCAACTGAAATAATGTGTTGAAAACGATTAAATTAAAGATTTTTGTGTCTCGAGATTCAAAATTTGGCAGCAAGCTAAACGATAGACTTGACAATAAATGTTCTTGTTAAAAACAATAATTTAAGTTATTTAATTTTAACTTGCCATTTCTTAACTTAACTTTAATTAACTTAAATTAACTGGCAAATTTAATTTGCATCGGAAGGCAATGGCAAACCACCGAGAGTAATATGCCAAGAAGAATGCTTAAAATGTTAATGATCTAAATAAGTCAAAAATTGATCTGTGGACTAAGGGGAAGACAAACCACCACCCCATTAACATTTCCCTGGTACAACCTTCTTGGCTAACAAGGGGAGACCGCCTACTCGTCATCACCGATTTCGTCCAAATTCACAGTATATGTAGGGCTTGACTAGAAATGAAAGTGACCAAAGTGGAATCACCAGATGGCCAGGGGTTTTTTAGAAAATAACATTTTTGTCGGGTAAAAATACCATAAGTTACAATTATAATAATAATAAAGACTTTATTTCCTATAAAGTTACAGTTAGTAATACTATATCTACATAAAATTCATAATAATACATAATCTGACAGAAAAAATTCTTATTAGAATTCTTTATGTATGTAAACTTATGGTATTTTTACCCGACAAAAATGTTATTTTCTAAAAAACGCCTGGCCATCTGGTGATTCCACTTGGGTCACTTTCATTTCTAGTTAAGCCCTACATATACTGTGAATTTGGACGAAATCGGTGATGACGAGTAGGCGATCTCCCCTTGTAAGTCGGGGGGATCGCCGAACATCCGAAATCGGATAGGCACCTATAAAGAAGAAGAAAAATTTTAACAATGTTAAAATTAATAAATTTTTATCCTCATCAATTTTGCGAGAAATAACGAATTGAAATTATAGAACCTCAAACCTAAACGACACAGAAGTGTTTACAACCTGTGGAATGACTGATTGGAATGAAGGACTAATTTTATTATTACTGCTTAAACGGACTTTTACCAATACTTCTTGGTAAATCTTAGGTTTTATTCACCAGAATGGTAAAAAACTAAAGTAAAATGCTTTGAAACAATAATTGTAAGGACCTTTACCCATGAGGCCATAAGGAGTGGGATCATTTTCGCGAGTGGGTAATTAATAAAAACTAAAACTTGATCTAATATCGTTTGTAAAGACAAAGAAATTACAACATTTCATAATTGTTAAAATCAGAGATGCCCATGAATGTTACCGAGATTATTTTGGTTATCTATATAATATTAATTTGCGAATTATTTGTGTTCCGTTATTATTTCGTACAAAATCCGTTATTATTTCAAATCAAAAACAGTCTAAATCGAATCGGAACTTTATTTTAAATTTTAACAAAAAAGCATCATTCCATCCCAATGTGTTATATAATTATTATAGAGAAAATTACTTTACCTGGTTTAAGCAAAATAAGGAAGTGTTAATTTGAAAATTCCTGCAATTTTTAAAATTGCTTTTTACGGCAACATACGTGAATCATGATCATTATGTAATAATAGAGTAAGAACTTAAAATTCTTGAATGCATTCTTCATTGCAAAACAAACTTTGAATGTTTGCAATATTTGTATCTTTTAACGATAGGTTCTTCTTTTTCGTATGACGAAGTTTTTAATTATTACATATTTCAAATTTTAAAGTTATTTATACACAGTGTGCGGCGTAATGCTTTTATATTTTAGTTCGTCTAATTTTTTCTCAATTAAGAAACTACTCTAGCGTAATGAGTTTCATCATACCATAACGTCGTCAGCATATTCTTAATTGATGAACATAAAATTCATTAATAAAATTAATGAAATATAATTTTCATTTCATTAAATATGAAATAGGAAAAAAAAAGAAGTAGCTGCTATGAGACGACTTCATTTAATATAAAAATTAGGTTAGCGGATACTAAAAAAAAAATAAAGACGAAGATTTATAAAACAATATTTTATATTAATAGCGACACACTCTTCTGATGTTATAATAAAATATAATTTGGTGTGAGATTATTTATCATCGATAATATCGTTATACTTTCATTTCGATCTGAAAAAAACGGTATTAGAATTGACCATCAAAGTAAAATTTATTAGTTTTTATAAAAACAATAAATTATAGTTGATAAGTTAAGTTGCATTTACCAACATTAGAATCAACGTGTGATTTCCTATATCATTAAAATGATTTTCTCAACTTTTTCAACATGATCATTAAATTGTAGAGAGTAAACACATAAATTATCTTTGTTACTGATCAGTAAATAAAGTTTAAAAATTACATAAAAATTAAACTTTTATCTAAATGAAATAAAGTACCAGTGTAATTTCTTCGTGGTGTAATAATGATTGGGGGCGTCTGACCTGTGAGCGATAGGTGCGACGCTATTCAATCTGATACAAACCTACGCTGGAACTAATAGGCTTCAACTTGCACTTTATCCATTTGCATTCTTCAACCACTATATGGCCGTTGAACGCATTTTTCAATGTTTCTTTTTTGATGATAGAATTTATAGATTTGATTCGTTCTACTCAACGAACAAGTTTTGTACCAATTAATCAATTCTCACATTGCCGCGTCGCCGTCGATCAAACCGATCGATTTGTACGTTAATAAATTCTACATAGGTAATATAAATATTTTTTCTAATAATTTAAATTTGAGCGTTATCTAAATTTTCGAACCTCGATTCAGATTCGAACCCAGCCGATCCCTCAGTATTAAGAACTGTACTACACTCACGCATAGGATAGTTTTCTGTATTTACTTTAAAATAATTGCTTTAGCACTGTTCAGTAGACAGAATAAACTGGGTGGCGACCGCAACTTGTAAAATGTGTGAGGCAATAAGTTGCGCTAATAATATTGTAATGTTTACGTTAGAAGTCGATAATGATAATCGCTCTTCTTACTTTTTATAACTGTTTGGTCATGAGTTTGATGCATTCAGCGATGTATTTTGTTTAATTTTCAGTCACGCGAATAAAATTTTCATTAAAAATTTGTTCACTATCCATGTTTGCTCTTAAAGCTCTTGATAATTATTACAATATTGGAAAAATAATAATTGAAGCAATTTTTTTTCAATCTTTTGAATGATTTCAAAATCTTATTCGTTCTAATTTGTAAGTAGGTAATCCAAAATTTGTATCGATTGATATTGGATAATATCACTACTTACTGGGACAAAGTAGCGGCCTCACTATAAATATTAAAAACATGTATAGGCGCAATATAGGGTGGGGAGAACTTAGCTTCCCCAAAATAAAAATTAACTTCCTCACAATTATTATTTACCTAGGGTAAAAAATTAAATTAAAAATAAAAATTTTTAAGATCTTTTTTTTATTTAGCCCCCTCAAAATATTGACTCTGGTTACGTCTATGATTATTTACCATTTCTAGATAATTTTAATGAATTATCTGACGCCCATTAGTATTTTACACTATTAGTAGTAGTACAAACATCGTCGTTATTCGCACTGCAAATCGACTCTTATTTCAAGAAATATTGATCCAATTTTTTGTAGATTTCTAATATATTTTATTTTCTTCTTCTTCTTCTTCATCAGCCTTTTCCGTCCACTGCTGGACATTAGCCTCTCCATATTATGGAAGTTTGGTTTGGCCATAACTCACCACGCTGCACTGGCCAGACGGGTTGGTGAGTAGTCCGCAGATCGATTTTGGACTATAGTTGTTTTACATTCGGTAGCAGCTTGCTATGCTACCATTCAGATGTGCCTGTAGCCCTGTTTTTCTGTTAACGGTGGCAATTTGTCAACTCAGGAGGACCGCCGGCTTAACGTCCCCTCCGAAGCATGGAGGCTTGGTCATAAGAAAGTTTGACTCTCCCCGGGTTTGAACCCGGTACCCCGCATTCACAACCAACTGTGTTAACTGCAAGGCAATGACCGTCTATTTTATTTATTGTAAATAAATCTGCTACAAAGTGGATCCATTGGTCTTTAATAATTTAGAATTTAACTAGAACTTTAAATTCTATTTTCTTTAGTAGATCTATGATATACGAGGACTAATCACAAACTTTTGAAGTAAGAAATATTTAAAAGTTAAGGCCGTGTTCTGGTTTGGAATGAAAAAAAATCAAGGTTTTGTTTTTTTTGCATATTCTTAAAGTTTAGACCTTTAAGAATATATTCTCAAGAGAAAATTTTAAAATTCCAATAGTTTACCACGTTTTAGCTACTTTAGTGACGCAGCAACTGAAAATAGCAGTGAGTAAACTTACCGAAGGACGTAGTAATTATGTATTTTATGACATTTTAACATTTTTCAACATGGTTTTGTACCAACTTTCACTATATTACTGTCTATCGCCCCTACCACTTTTGTATCAAAATTATTTGTTTTAGGGGTTGAAACTTTTGCTTAAAACTTTAAACGTGTTTTCCTCAAAACAACATTTTTCAACCTGGTTGACAAGATATCTCAAGTTCTATGTAACCGATTTGCTTCAAATTTTGTACAAACCTTCACTATATAACTGTCTATCGTCCCTACCACTTTTGTATAAAAATTATTTGGTTTACTATTTTAAAAAGTTAAGAATTGTGAAAAAAACAGTCAAAAAATGAATATTTTTCTTCAGACAGCCGCCATTTTGCGAAAAATTTTTTTTCCATTTTCTCTTTGGTAGGGACGATAACGACATTCTTACTAATTAAGAATCTTTTTTGAAATCTTGTCTCCGATTACCAGAAGGGTTGCAATCGTGTCAACCAGCACACCCTCTATTATTTTTACCCCCAACTTTACCAGCTTATAGCTTGTTTAATTTTCATTATTTTTTTTCAAAATTTTTTCTGTATATTCTCAAAATATCAGCAAATATGTTGTAAAAATCTGAATGGTAAAAATATTTTTTGTTTCATTTTTATTGAGCTCGAAAAATTGCCCATAATTTATGCTTTTAAACCAGAAGACGGCATTAATTAATATTTTTAGGGATTGGACAATCTCAATAGTAGCACGCCAAAATGTCGAAAACAAAAGCTTTGAAAGCAAAAATGTCGAAAACAAAAACGCCGAAACACGATAAAATTTGTCTGGTGGTAATTCGGCAGGTAGCACAAAAAAATTGTAAACATGTAAACTATGCCAAAGGCAAAAAGGTCGACAGTAATCCAACATGTAAACTCTGCCAGAGCCAACAAATAACCTAAATATGGATATTAGAAAAACTGAGAACTCTGCTTACACGACTCATTAAAATCATCCCTGAAATCCGACAACCACCCTAACCGGGATATTAATGAAAAAGCCATGGGTGTCCATAGGACTAAGGATTTATTAGTAAATTATTATTTTATTTTTTAAGAAAATAGTTTTTACACAACATTTAACATAAATAAATAAGTTATCTAACTTATTTTATAGGGGGGCAAAAAATGCGTCGCGTATTTCGGTATTAATAACCACATTTAGGTTATTTGTTAGCCCTGGGGTATATTTTTAATGAGTTGAACTGACTCAAAGATCTAAATTATCTATTATCCCAGTTGGGGTGGGTAGCGAGCTTCAAGTATGTTTTTATTGAGTGGACGGTAAACAGAGTTCCAGGTTCTTCTAATATAAACATATTGTAGTAGAATGATTTCAAGAAATTTGTAATTTATTAAAAATTAAAAAACTAAATTCAACAGCGTACCATCACGAAACGTTAGGTTCCTTGGAAAATTCACATAAATGTTTAGGCGCGTATCTAAGAATGCAGATGTCACAGCATCCAAACATCAGTTGGAGCAATTCGGTGTCATATTGGTGTTTCGCTTACAATACAACCGTGCATACGGAAACAAAATATACTCCATACGAGTTAGTTTTCGGAAAAAAATGTACCTTGCCATCAAATTTAATAAAAACAGTAGATCCAATTTATAATTGTGAAAATTATTCTTTAGAACTTAAGTATAGGTTACAACTAGCATGTAAGGAAGCTAGAGATAATTTAATTATTTCAAAAAATAAAAGAAAGGATCAATTTGACAAGAAATGCAAATTTGTAAATTATAAAATTGGTGATAAAGTATTATTAAGAAATAATGCAGGGAATAAAGTAGAAGAAATATTTAAAAGCCCTTACGAGGTAGTAGAAGCGCCACGAAGCGCCCAATGTTACAATTAAAGTAGATAATAAGTTAATAATAGTTCATAAAAATAGAATTAAGCCATATTACGATCATAAATTGTAATAAAGCAAAAAGTTTCAAAAAAAATATATTTTAGTTATAAAAAAACATATTTTTATTTTTTTTAGCGAGGGGACGTGTAGTAGAATGATAAAAGAATATTTGTAAATTGCAAGTAAGCAATACGTGTTAGTTCGATGTCGATGACTTCGAGGAAATGCTTACTGATTAAAAATTATTATGTATTGATGTGTTAGTATTAGTTAAGGTTGGAAGGTAGAAAGAAGGATGTAAATAATGTAGTCAAGTTTCAAAGAATAAAAGTTAAGAAAACCAGGAAACCGAACTCTTTTAATTAACTAAGCAAACCCGAAACCAAGATTATTATTATGAAGGAAATTTAGTGGAAATCAAAAAAGTAAGATAAGTAAGAAGATTATTGGAATATTATAGGTTATTTATTGGCTCTGGGGTATATTTTTAATGAGTTGAACTGTCTCAAAGATCAAGATGTTTAATTTCTAAATACCTATTGACTTTTTCCTTGATATAATTTAATAAAAGTGTAATAAAACTTGTTTAACTAATTACGTAATAGTGCACAGATAACTATACAGACAGCCAACCAGTGGCGGCTGGTGAGGAGGGACTCTGGGGCGTCGCCCCCCTGGCGATATCAAAAGAAATAAGAATTATAATAATTATAAGATATCAAATTAAATTTTTGTTTGTTAAGTTTTTGTATAAAAATGGATTAGACAATTTAGAAATTAAGCGTGTTTAAATTTTTGTTTGTACCAACATTTGGTTGGATTATGGACTCAGGTTTGACTCAGGTAGTTAGGCTGGACTCACAATCCTAGAGTCCCAAAATTCTCTCGCTCGTTCATCGTCGTCATGCGATCGTGGCGTATTTTAATTAATTAATTAATATGAATTAACCATGAGTTAATCGTACTTAAAAAAGAACTTTATAAGGTAAAACACCCACTAGTTGAACAGTTTTGAAAGTAAAACCTATTTCACTCTAATTTAAGCAAATAAAATTCGATTAATTTGATTAAAATATGTTATTTATGAAAATATAGATAGTTTTGCATATAATAGCAAAGAAAAAAGGAATAATTAATAAAATTATCATATTTTTACAAGGTTTTTAAAATATACTTCAAATGCAGCAGTAATTGAATAATCTCTTTGAATCGCAGTCGTAATTGAACACTCCGGTGGTGGTTGTACTTGAACACGTGTGAAAATAGTAAAAATCAGTCAAAATCAAACAAAAATCCAATCGATATTCTAAAGATACATTTGGCAACATTGATTTATTTATGTATGACAAACGTAATGGACAAACGTGATCATTTTATGTTAGTTTTTTCGAGTTCAAGTTCATAACCTAAAAACTGTGTTTGCGCGGTTTAAGGTGTAGTAACTTTCAATGGCAAAAGTAGCATGCTTATCGGCTATTCCACATTGCAACTTTCAAGTTAACAAAAATATAATTATTTCGATTTATAATTTAAAAAAACTTATAGAAATCAATTGCTAAATCATCTAGTAATTATAAAATACGGATATTACTTATTATGAATATTCCGTTTTTGCATTAATACAATTTCAAAAATCTGTTCAAGTGCTAGTTCCATTTCTTGCGGTGTTCAAGTGCTGGGTGTTTTACCTTAGTAAGTTTAAACACTTCGGCCGAAAAATTGAAATAAATAAAAGATTTGATATTCACTCGATTTCAATAAAAATCCATTACAGAGTGCAATGGTAATAAGCTAATAAGTACAAAATTTGAATTTTTTTAATTTCTCTTGAAAAATATAAAATACTTGTTTAAATTAAATTTAATATGAGTTTATATTTCGAAAAAAAGTTAAAAATCATAACCGATCGATTAATAAGCATATCCAATAGGTTTAGTAATACCAGGCGTTTGGACTCAATGCATTTACGCCCACACTCCACAGTAGTTGTTGCAGTAACCACTATTTTGCTTTACCTGCTACCCCTACTTGTTACCTGAACCTTTTTTTTAATATTTTCCATTTAGTCCGTTGTTATCATTAAATTTAATTAATTTACTTTTATTTATTACAAATTATACTTATTTTTTTATTTAAATTTAAATATTTTTATATAAATTTTTTTTATTTTGAATAGGTAAATAAATTTAGTACTAATTTTTTGTACTACTAATTTTGGACCAATGTTGGAACCGGTGTTGATTGTTTAACCAATCAATGGACTGTTACTTTTTTTTATTACTTTTTTTAAAAATTAGTACACGTGTAAAACGGCCTTTAGACTTGAGTCCTCCCCATAAAAAAATCACCAGCCGCCACTGCAGCCAACCCCATTGTTAGTTAACATTGTCAACACATTTTTTATGTAGTACAGCAGGCGACCACCGCTAGCGTGCTTGACGAGGAGATTGCAACACTTAACTTTGGTGGCCACTGGATATGCTTCATAAATGTCGCTTCTAAAATATTTCATGAAATATTTTATTATATATTACGCCGTTATAGTATCACAGAGTTGTAGCTTTACCTGCAGATTTCAAATCCAAATTGAGGAATTCCATATGAAAGAAACGTGGTTAAAAGGATAGTGACGATTTAAACCTAGATCTGTTTGTCACTTGACACACTCCATCCCAAACGCCGAAGCTGGAAATAAAGACTAGTCGGCCTCTTACAATTTTGACAATAATTATAATATTTAATTTTATTTTATTTTCAAATTTACCATGCAATACATGCCAATTTTCAAAATATACAAAGGAAGGAAAATTTGAAAACTTGATTAGTAGAAAGAATTTCCTACTGTAAATAATTGAATAGGATCTATTTCACTGTAACAGTTGGATAATTTTGTAAAATTTAATATTATTTCTAATATCAAAATTGTATTTTAGTATTCATATAAATGGGTTTGTGGTGCAACCATGTTGTAATTCTAACTAGTTGTGTAGACGTTTGGAAACTTCGAATGTAACATATACATATTACACTATATCGAACGTAGGTTGAATTAGGGTAAGGGATAAGGGATGAGTAGTAATAGTAGTATGGGATAGGTCCAGCAGCACGTGCGTGCTAACCACAATCTAACATCCTCCCACGCAACCCTTGGAACGTAAGGAAACAACACAACTACTATATCTAGCTTGGCCAATTATTCTTATAATTTCCACCACGGTTACTCTTGCAAATTTGCGTAATTTTTTTATTATTGTTTTATAAATATCTGAAAAGCTCAGTTTTCTTGAGTTCTGATAAGACTAAATAAATCTCACTTTAAAATAGTGTTATATGCGACTGACAATGCAAGACCTAATTTCAAAAGAATAATTTCAAGTTTTTTGAAATTGGAATGTTTAATATTTTTGGAATGGAAAAGAATAGTCCACTGAGTTAACAGTTGGTGCTGCAAAAATGAGTTTACAGTTTATATTCTGCTTTGCTAATAGAATAACAACTGAGGTGGAATAGTTTAAAGATCATGTCCATAAGGGAAGCTGTGGGATGGGGAAGCCCACACTAATAGCAGAGCACACACGCACAGACCGAGATCTGGAATGAAATCAATAATCCACATTACCAGTAGGAACAATGTACATCTGCACACGAATTACACATTCATACGTACAGTCATGGTTGAATCTTAAAGGTTTTAAGGGACTTGGTCGAGTAGTAAAAAATTTGGAAAAATGTAATAAATAAAAATAAAACGTTAAATTGACGGATCAGCAATAAAAATGTAGTCAAGTATAATTAGTACATTGTAATAAGTAAGTTACGCGTAATTATTTGACAACTATTGAAATAGCAAGTGGGGTAGAAATTCAAAGCTTTGTGGTAGATTAGGAAGTTGTGAGGAGTGGTGCTAATCAGTCCTTTATTTAAACAGTCCACTTATCCTTAACAATCCTTAACAATTTTAATATGACATTGGTCATTTAATTAATTTTCTTTATTTTGTGCATGTTGGATTTAGTAAATAATACATAGTTAAGGCGATGATTTATTTACATAGCTAATAAAATTTGTATAGTTTAACTATAAAAAATGTAAGTTAAATTTAAAAGAAGAAAATTAAAATAAGTAATATAGTATATCGTAATTATAATTTCAACTAACATAAATACAGGTTATATACAAAGATTCAATTAAAAACTAGTTATAGTAATAAAAAATTAATGAATATATTCTGCTTATAACGAACTCATCAATACGAGTTTAAATTTTTAAACATCTTTAATTACACGCCTTTGTTAGTAGTAGAACGATATACTACATACGTTAGTTCACCTGCTAATAATAAATGAATTCACATTATGCTACCTTTCCATCCATCTCATCACGCACATCACAATTCTTGTTATAAGTTCTGCTCTATACTTATTAGAATTACCCCTCTTAAATCAACAGACTAACACTTGTCCCAATAGTGTACACATCAAAATTGTATAATTTCACATTAATAACGAGCTATACGTATTGATTTTCTATCTTCTAATGTCTGCTGCGTGTATGTGTACATAATGGAAAACTTATAAAGTTATCCTACCCACTAATCGTTAACTCGTTAGACAAGCTTGTGTTTAACTAGAACTAAACTTTAAGTCGTGTTGTTAAACTAAATTATACAACTTAAATCGAACCACTACAATTTTTTTCCATATACCTACTCGTATGTATAATCTTATCCATCTTCCTATATATCAAAATTGCCTTCGATAGTATGCACTACTATTAAGCGCGGTAGGTCAATTTGACTTCAAAAATCCAATTTTAATTCACATAATACTCGTACATTTTTTTAATTATTCTTATTATTATCAGTTACAAAAGTAATTAAAAAAATTTACTTACTTTCTCCAATAATTTGGTATAATGCATCGGAAGTTAAGCTACTGGTCCTGCGGTTAGAAATTGGATACCATTTGCTCTTAAATTATTTGTGTCTTTAAAATTACAATCTAATTGCTAATTTTTATACAAAGTATAAATAAATAATAATAATAAAAGCCTGCATATATCACATACAATTTTGTAGCAATCGATGCATTAGGATGAAGATGATGGTCGGTCGGTCATTTCCTTTCTTGAGTGGGAATCCATTAAATAACCTGCTAACACGATCTTTTATTAATATATTACTGAGTTCGGGTAACTATTTCTTGTCAAAGTTTCTTTAGCAGTTTTCAAGTTCGCTTTTCTAGAAATTTGAGAGTTACAGAAGAGACCTTGAGAACTGCTAAAAACCTTTGATAAGAAATCAGGCGCCTCTAAAATATTGAGGGTGCCAATATCAAAATGTGAAAAAAATCTGTATTTCGCTTTATAAAGAAAACATTTGAAACAAAGAAAGCCACATAAAATATGAGCTTTTATGAGCTCAAAGAGTGAGAGAGAGGGGGGCATTGTCTGTCGGTGAAAAGCTACATTTTCTTTTACCAAGTGATACTGATGCAGGATTCACTTGACCATATAATATCTGCATTACCACCAATACTATTGCATTAAACATACGTACGACGTTATGCGATTATGGTAGTGATATCATGGTCAATAATAATAACCAACATTATCAAGAGAACGATGAGCTTTTCCTTATAAACAATGTCTTTGGATGTTAATGTAATTTATTCGATTTTTCGTTTGTAAAATAATACTATTGTCGAATTTATTTTAGTTTCTACGCAACTTTTACGTAACTTTTGGTTTTAACATAAAATTTCATTTTAATACTAGTTGGTATTAACTTTTGAAATAATTTTCGACTTCAAAGTTTTCTTTTTGCGATGTTGTGATTATTTTTGCAAAACAATCGAGAAATGGGTCATTGTCGTCAACAGAACGGCGAGAATTACATAAAAGATATCTTGATCTTTCTCCTAAAGAAAATGACTTTTCAAGTTATTTCAATTTACTATAAAATTGATGACGCGCATGAAAGGATTAACGAGATACCGATATCGACAAAAAAATTAGTTTTATTAAACAAATGCTATTATAAAACAATGTTGAATCCATCACTATAAAACAAATAATGTAAAATTAAATTCCAGAATTGCTTTGAAAATTAATATTTCCAATTTAACGTTGTATTTTGTTCTTGCGATTCATGGATGTCAGAAAAAGGTTACCTGGTCAAGAAAACAAGCGATGAAGCGAACGAAAGGGTTAACCAAATCTGACGATCGCATAAAAATCTCAGTTTTGGGCTTTTTAAGAAAATTTATTGTTCTTGAATATTTTTTATTGTACCTACCTACTCAAATTTTGAAAAAGAAATTCATAAGAAAATAAAAATTTTAATTCCAATCTTAATCTAGTTTTCTGAAGCCTCCATTATCACAAAACCTTCGGCATTCGGCTTTAATTACCTAGTAATTAGGAAGAAAAATCAATAGAATTTTTCATTTTAATTTTTCTAAATATTGCGGTAATATTTTACCAAACAAGGGGTCTGCGACCACAATCGAAATGGTCGTCTTGCACGCACTTGCGAGACGAAGAGAAGAAGCAACAGCCACATAAAGGCATTATAGAAAAAACATAATTTAACAATTTAATACAAATGTAGAAAAGTTAAGCCTTTATGATGTAATGATTTGTTCTTTTGAAAAGGGTTGTCATCAAGGACATGTTGTGTTTATTACAACGAACAGCATGGGTCCAAGAAACTAAGGATGACCGAGGTGTGAAAAAACGTAGACCATTTGGTTAAATAAATAAAAGAAAATGTATTAAAAAAAAATGTAATTATTTTAAAACTTTGTTATATCGTGAGCTAACTGCTAAAACTGACCAAGTCTATATTAGGATCTACAGGGCCGCCGCTAGGGGTACTTCCGCCCGTGTGCAAAGTTTAATTTGGCCGCCCTTGTATCCGATTTTTTTCAGTTTTTTAATACAATTTCTTAAATTTCTACTACTTATTCCCTGCCGTAAAGTAAATGACCTTTTCTAAACTCCTATTTTTGGCATTTTGGCCGCCTCTAATTTTGGCCGCCTGTGTGTTTTGCACACTGTGAACAATAGGGCGCGGCGCCCCTGAGGATCTACGATATAAGGAATGCACTGCATGGTCAGTTTTTAATTCTCATTTTTAATTCACATTTTAGTTAAAATTAAAAAAACAATCTCACCAGTGGGGCCGAAATCCGAACAACTTAATCCCATTCTTCTTTTAATTTTTAACTAAAATTTAAGCCTAAAAAAATAATTAAAAACTGACCATGCAGTGCAGTCCTTTAAGGTCCTAATATGGACTTGACCAATTTTTGCAGTAAGCCCACTATATGTTAGATTTATATTAGTAAAAATTATCTAGGCACCCCAATTTAGGTGTATTTTGAAATAAAGAAATCGGATCAGGGAAGTAGGATATTTTTAAATAAAGAAAAGCAAAAAACAAGTTTAGACCTACAGGTGATGAAAAAAAATTAAAAAACAAACAAGGAGTTCAATTTAAGTTTTCGAACCGAGAGGTCACAAAAGTCTTTGCTTTACACAAAAAGAAGGAAATAAATTTGATATTTGTTGTATTTAAGAGATAAGACAAAAAAGCAGTTATTTTGGTCTTTCCGAAGTAAAAGTGTGACAACGAATCTCGGAGGTTCATGGAAACAGAAAAGAGCACATATTTGGATCTGTGAAGAAGGAAATAAAGCACCTAATCTATTCGGGTGTCACAAGTTTTTATTTTATTTTAACCCTTATGTCAATACCCGGGTACCCCGGTACCCTTTTGCATGTTCTTACTTAAATATGCTATGTATTTAAAGAGATATCTTCAAATCCGGTCAGATCCTCGTTATTTGAGTCAATTGACGTCGATTCATATAAGTTTTGATATTTAAATATTCAAGAAAGTAGAAAAAATTAGGCGCTAAAGTTGAATACCCAGTTGATCAATACCCGGGGTACCCGGGTACCCATATATGTAAAAACTTAATACTTCTACAGATTATCAAAATAATAAATAATTTAACTAAACTCTACGGGGTCAGAAATAATATTTTATATACAAATAAACGTAGACATTTAACTTTTAATTATAAATTAATTACATTTAACTATAAATTATATTGTGGTAATATTTCTTAATTTAGGGGTCCAGGCAGATGAATAAGGTGGTGATTTGACTTCATTTGCATTAAAATCAATGGCCAGTTAATTCAACTCGTATAAAAAGCGATATTTGCATCAATTTAACAAAAACCATCAATTTGTAACGATTCCACACATAAAACGAACACATTTGAATTTATTTGTAAAGTACAATATTTGTGCCGCGCCCTGTGTATAATTTTGTGCTGAATAGTTGATAACAGATTCCTAAAAACAGAGTTTTAATAATATTTCGGTGCGTGCGAGTAAAGGCTTTATGTTACCTGGAAGGAAGAGTCAATTTCGCTCAGAAGAATCAAAAATTCCCACTTCAAAAAAACCAAATTTGAATAGGGGGAACGAAGCCAGAATACAAGAGAAAGAGAGCAGGCAGTTTTTGAGTGGAGACCAAACTGGGAACACGTGAAGTTCTTGGGTGGATTTCAAATTGAGAACTCGTGCGTGGTTCTTTGATTCAAGACTCAGAGAGTAAAAATTTGCGAATTCACATAAGTGAATAATTAACGAGATTCGTGTAATTACGTAGTGATTAATTACGTACGACGTGTAATTAGTGAGAATTGTGTATTGCGAACGCAGCGAGGTATTTGCTAATCGAATACCTGTAAGAAAATTAATTATAGAAAACTTGTACACGTGCTCCAGAAATTGGAGGTTAGCTTCACATTTGGTGATAAAAGTGAGATTACTAATTAAGAGATCACTTACCTGAGTGTTGTCTCAGACAATAATTGTTCGATTAACAATTAAAAAAGGAAGTTGGATAGCAAAGTTAATGGTTTGGTTGGATGTTTTACACAACTGTTAACGCAAGAACACTGGCCGCAATCTGGAACATTTGCAGCTTTCAAGACGTAAGAAAAGGTGGCGACTTCCGGCAGAATTTCGAAGACACGATTTCCAGTGGCGTACTAAATCGAGTGAAAAATTACCAATTTGTAAGGTAAAAATTTATTTAATTTAATAAATTCAGATCAAAACGACGATTTGTGTTGTTAATGAATTTATTAAAAAACTTTGTACAATATTGATTTATGAATTATACATGTTTACACGAATGATTAAATATCCAAGTTTAGCTTCTGTATTTGAGGAATTAAAGTTGCTTGGATTTTTGAATCGTTACATTATTTACACATTTGGTCCGAGGCAAACTTATTGCCAACAATAAACTGATTCAAATTTACGCAATTGAATATTTTCATTTAATAAATTATGTTTACTGCGAATTATTGCCTTGTTATTTCGTCTGTCTAAATCCACTGACCCGATAAAGAGAAGAACTCAGCTACCGGCGTAAAACTGGTACAGCGGCCTTTGAAGTGAATTTTTGAGAGCAAATATCATATCAATATGTAATATATCCTCATATAAACGACGAATGACGATATGAATGACAACGGAGACTTTACTGTTTCCCTTCCTCCTTGCCCTTTATTATTCCATAAATTAACAGGTTTTGTGGCAGTAGGTATTCCCACTGTGACTCCCAACAACATAGAATTTGAAAATAAAAATTTCCCAATTCCAATTCCTTTTGTTGACGAAATATAGCATAGGGTACCCGGGTATTGAACAACGTAATAAAGACTGGGTATTGACAGATGGGTTAAACATTCATTAGTGTATTATAGTTTTGTGGGCAATTTTAAGTTTTGGGAGATTTAGTTAAATAAATAATTATTGAGCTAAATAAATTTATAAATCGTATCTGCTCACGTGTCGTTATCCACAAAATTGTAAAATTTGTTTACATTGGATCAGAGGCCCAAGTCTTGGTGGTCCTTCTCGAGGTTGTTGCCGAGCGTGGAGACGCTATTCTGGTTTTGGTGGCAGAAGATATAAGCGGAAATCAAAAATGGGTTGTTTTAAAATCGGTAAGTATGATGGTGTCGTTAGAGACATAACATCGCAATATATTATTAAATTGGACAAACCACCTAATGGCTGAATAAAAATGGACACATCTCAATATTAGATATAATAAACCAGAAACCATCACTTATGCTAAACAACTTTTAATGTATGGTCATGATGCTGACTTTAGCAACACCAAAATCATCAAATCAGTTAGGTACTAACTATAAAAATCGACTCCTCCACGAAATGATTTGCATCAAGAAAGAAAAAGAATTTGAGTTTGAGTAATATCTCATTTATTCACTTAAATAATTTCTTTCCATTTTGCCGAAACACAAATTGGGTTTTTCATTAACTCACTATAACTCTTCAAGACTGAAAACATAGACGGCTTTTTCAAGATTAGATCCAGTTCAAATAACAATACATTTTATTATGTTTCTATGTTTACATAATATTATTAATTCATTTCTGATGGAAAGTGTAACCACACTTGAAAGCTTAAATAAATATTGTTATTTCAATTTTATTATTGTTAACTCGATATTATTCTAAATTATTCTAATTTATTAATTTTCACGACTTAAAAACTTAACAATTTAAATATTGCATAATTAGTATTTTATTTACTGCCTGTTATTTTCCTGCTGTTACAACTGTTTTTTGGTGGAATATAGGCACCTACCACTTAGAATGATAACTAAAATGCTTACTCGTTCGCCATAACCATTTGTGAAAAAATTATGAAAAGTGCTCTTGTAATTGTAATTACATACAATCTCATCGATGGATGTCGATAATTCAGCAATAAATTAGGTGTAATTTCCAAAAATGTAGTTTATTACTTTTTGAATTTCCTTACAAGTCGATATTGTATGTGCAAAGTGGCTATCAGCCAATCATGTCCTATTTTTGCAGCGGTTGCGAATGTCTGTAAGATATGTTAAAATCCTACCTGGTGACCCACCTTACGACCGAACATAGGAGATCACCATAGTTAATTTAGTCTTTTTAAATTTTCTTCTTCCCATTATACTGGATAAGAATAAAATCGGTATTAATCGAAATAGCTTTCTATTCGACTCTTCAATTTAACAATTAATTGATTGAAGAAATGCTAACAAATCAGGGCGCTCGACAAGGATGCGGTTTATCGCAAACACTTTTTAATATTTATTTGAAAATTTATTAGAAGATGTGATGCAGCAATAGAAGCATAAACGTAGAAACGGCGTCCGAATTTATAACCATGCGGAAAAATAGCCACACTACTTTATGCTAATTACCTATCTGATTCAAGAAACCGAATATGATTTCCAAAGAGATTTTCATAAATTACATCTACTTTGTGTCCAAATAACATCTTCAAGCAGAGAAATAACCTAACTATTAGCAGATAGCCAAAATCTCACAGATTACAGTTGCATTTATTGGTTACCTGCATTCTCCTGAATCGACCGATTCAATTATGATATTTATATGATATTATGGACTAAATAATATAACGAACTATGTAAAGCTATATCACTTCGGAAAATGTGGTAATTATTGTTTGCTTTATTGGAAAAGGTTCAATCCGTAACTAAATACATTAAATTAAATTAAACTTAGGTAAAAATAGTTATAAATAACATAGTACTATCATTACCAACAAATTGCTTGAAAATTTCTTTAAGAAATTGATTTCCGTATTCAATAAAATTATGAAAAAAAACTTTTAGTTAGAAACACAACTCTTTAAACTTATAAGTTGAAATAATGATTAGCAGGCACCAATATGACTGCCTGCCTTATGATGAATATTTTTGTTAGTTATTCTTATTATTCTAATCTTAGGGGCTTTTTCTAAACACGCGGAAACGCTGTCCGGACATTAAAAGCATATAAGGGAAGATAATATCAACCCCCTCTATAATGAAAATATTTTTCCACTACGGATTTTATAGGCAATTCACTACCATACTTTTTATAAAGAATATCCTGCGTTTTTCGTCAAACGTCGATTAAGTTTGAAAATTCGTATTTAAAACGTGAAATGTCAGTTAATTAGGAACCTCAAATCAAACCAAGGAAATAAAAATATTTTACACTAAATCTATGGTGTCCGACAAAATTTTTTCATAATTACTAATGTTCTCAAGTAGCAGTATGCCCTAAATGAATAGATTCTTTTAGTAACTATTTTACATTTTTTAATTTAAAAACTAAAATGTAGAAAATCAACAAAAACTGACTTACTACATTCTACTATTTTACCCTCGACCGATTCTATAACATAATTAGTATCTTAAAAATAAGGAATTTTAGTCAAGCGTGACAAATACTAATTATAAAATTGCAATTAATACTTTGTAACCCAAAAAAATGTAAAAATTATAATCGTAAAAGATATAACAGTTCTTAAAAATGTGCGAAAATTTTTGAATTCCCTTGAATTTCTTCTCGCATATGAAAAATTTGTTAAATCTTTAATGAGAGGTCACTATCAAATTTCACTACATAAACCACGAATAAATACATCACCTTAAGTCTCTTTCCATTTTAGTTTTATTATTCATTTTATTATATTATTATTCATAGCTATTGTTAGTGTAAATAACAAAATTAAATGTTACTCTAATAATTTCCATTTGAAAATAAAATTGCGTTATTCACCTGAAAAGCAGATATATATTTATAACATATAAAATTTTAATGTTTTAAACGTTAAGGGAGGTATCAAAGAAGTCTAGACTGTTAATTTATTATGTATGTACCTACATGACGCATAAAAGCAACTGTGACAACCATTTTCCGAAAGTAAAAATTTAATAAAATTTATAATACTATCGGTCATCTTGTTCGGTCATTCAAATCTCAAAATGTAACAATAATTTTACCACTGCTAATAGAAAAATTATAACATACCTGATAAACTTTTGGTTTGATTTTGCCAAAAATATAATCAATTCTGGATTTTAGCAATTAAATTGTAACAAAAAATTTCCTTACTTGTGCATAATATAATATTCTCCTTCACCCATACGTGCGTGTACCAACAACGGTTCAGATTTTTAACTGTTTTCTAGAAATATTGCTTTAGTTTGAAATAATTCAAAGCAATTTACCTTTGAACCCAATTTGTGGAGTGGGTTGATTGTGGTACGCTGGTGATTGGTCGACCTCCTATATCTCTATTAGTGGTCTGGATTGAATTTTAGCTCCGGTTTGAAAATGTACCTAGAGAAAGTTTTATGCATGTGTGGACGTTGGGAGATGGGTTATTTGGTAATTGCAGGATGGTTTTCGATTTTGGTTGCTGCAATACTGGATCTTATAAAATCGAGCTTTTTGTAAAGCTTGGGGTAAGCTTACCGATATATTCCTGAATCGTGCTCAGCTTGACCTCGGTGTGACAAGTAGGTTAGTCGAATGTGGCGCGAAAACTTTTGCTTCGATTAATTTTAACTGCCCTCTTATGTTTTGAACTGCTTCGATTTTGCTAAATCAATTCACTAAAGCAATTATGAATTTAACACCGAAATGCAGTAGTGGATCGTGATCTTTTCTAACGGAAGGGCACAAAATTTAAAAGAAAGGAAAATTTAATTTAATTGCAAGGAATACCATGTTTCCAAAAATCAAAGAAGGATCAGATGTGAGTAATGGTAAGAAAGCAAGTTTGTAAATGTTTTTGTTTAATTTAGTTTTATAATATTTGTTAGTGTTTAAATATTTATGTGTGTATTGAAATCAAGGTATCCCTGGAGAAGGATAATGGAATGAAAATTTCGAAAATAAAGAGGAAGCAGTGCCTTTAAGGAATAGAGAGGTTGTTTGGGTAACGAAAAAAATGAAGTGGAAAATAATAAATATAATTGAAGAGTAGTAACAAATTTTCCCCTCATGGGAGAGGTGATAAAAATTTTACAACGTTTTTTGTTCCGAAAGGAGGAACGTTTTTGCTCACAAAAAACAAGCAATATACCTAAAATTATAAGAAAAAGGTTGTTACCGTGTAACAAATTTTTGCTTTGTTATATTGTTCTCCTTTTCATATCGTTTCACACTATCCCTGAGTACGGCCCATTGCCTTATATGCATTTTTAAATGCATTTAGCATTGACCTTGCAATTTTTGAACGCAATGTGGCTTGCTGTCGGACGCGGTTGAGTCGTATCAGTTGGGTTTGAGATATTGAATGTGTACGTTCGACCTTCGTGTGCTGAGTTTTAAAGTGCCTTTTAGTGCCGAATTACTGGTGCTTTATCCATTATTTTAAATTGGCCAGCTCCTGTTTCTACCGTGGAAGTATACCACCTGTGGATTTTACAAAATTCACCATTATCAGCATATTGCACGATTTCTCCCCGCACGCAAAGTTTTGCGCAAGCCAGTTCTTGTTTATCTTTTTGACAAGTATCGAGTTGTGATGTTTGTTTTGCTCTCCTTACAACATCAAATCGATCGATTGCCATCCTGGATTCTCCAACTGTAACGAAGTTTCGTTCGATCAGCATTTCACCTGCTCTCAATACACCATCATCTAATCCAAGCCGTGTTTATCTGTGCGCGTAGTTCTATCAAGTGCTACTGTTTTAGATAGTTCAACAAGATCCAGGTTCACCTGAATAGCACCCGTTGGTCTCGATTGGAAGTGCCTGTCATCTTTGATATTGTAAGCTTAGCGAGATATCGAGGTAAGCATTTTTATTTTTCCATATCGAAAGCATCAACGTGTGTGTGCTTTGTTTTCAAATTGTACAACCTTAGTGTTGTTATCTTGTTTGGTACTTGTTTATATTTACGACGGAGCTCTTTGTGAATGAACCGCTCATTATTTCATTTGCTACTGTGCAGTTTTACCACAGTAATTTATACATTGCAATTGTTTGGAACTGTAAGAGCATCTCAGATTCTGTTATCATTGAATTAAAGCACATTTACCATCATAGGTGTTTTATTGTTTTTTTCACCCTTAGCTACCTATTATTTACAGAACCCCGATCCGGCCACCGCCCAAATAAAGAGCTGGTCTAAATTTCCATCGTGGCAAAACAAACTGGAGAGGTTCTCTCCGGATTGTTGCAGACTCTGGATTTTGGTGCACTAACCCTCTCATTAGGGGTTGCAATCCAGAGGGCAGTTTTTGTTTCAACCGTTTTGGTTTAAGAAGAGGAAGGAAGAAAAAGAAAACTAATTGAAAGGTTATAGTGACCGTTTTGCTCAAAAAAGAGAATAATTACGTGACCGCTTGGGATATCTTAGTGATTTGTTTTCTAATTATTTATTTGCTGTTTTGAACGTTTATTTTTTTTTAAATTTGTGTAAAAATGGTTTAATTAATAAATTATAAAATTCAATTTGTTATTAATCACTTTTCGTCATTTCTTCATTAAATCGAAAATTTTGTTTGCATTGGATTAGAAGGCCAAATCTTGGTGGTTCTTCTGGAGGTTTCGGCAGACTACCGAATGTTGATTGTGGTCGGAGAAAACTTGTTTGGGGAAGTAAAATTCTCCACAAATTGGTGTTAACATTAACATCGCAATATATTATTTTAAAGTAATGAATTCATATTTCTTAATTTTTATTACATAAAATTTGTTTTAGTAAATTCTTTTGCAGTTAATTCCTCAATGTTTGTATTATTTTTTTATCCGATTATATGCGACAGACGATTGCAAATAAGGATAAAATAATGTTATATTGCATTATTAGGACGGTTACTATATTTTGCAACTTTTTCTCAAAAATTTCCCGTTTTTCATGCCCTCCTTTTTCATTTCTATCATATTTTTCAAATATTTCTTGTCCTACCCTAGGACTAAGTCAGATAAGTTTCGTCAAATTTATAAGAGTTTCTTCGAATTTTTGATAAACCATAGCGTTATTTGTCTTTTATAATAAAATCATCACGTTTAAAGCGTGAAAATCAACAGTCATAAGTTTCTTTTAGACATGACTTGTTCACCATACGTTTCCACAATCAACCGATGTCTTTGAGAAGCAGTTTTCTTTTGTTGAAAAAACTCTGAAAAACAGAAAAAACATTGTGTACCTTGAAAAACCTAATATTTACCGTGAAAGGATGAACAGTTTTCGATATACGTACGAGCGAATAACTTTAAATTTCAACTTTTCTATCCAGATGACCGATTCGTGAATCATGTATTAAATTTGGAACTTTTAGCTATTCACACGTAGCCCATAAAGTACCTCTCTGCCAGGTTAAAGCTTTTTACTAATTATTTTCCATATTTTTCAACGGACCTAATAATTAGTATTATAATTTATTAATTTCGTTATTATTGAGCAAATGTTTGGCTGAAAATGTCATTTTGACACTTCTTAAGGTGCGGTAGCCAAAGGCCGAAGCCAAAGTGGTTTTATTGGGGTGTTTTCCCGCTACCTTCCTGTTCTTTGTTTTACAATTTTTTCTTTCAAAGCTTCTGCTTATTTTGAATTATTGATTGACTTTGATTATAAAAGTTTTTTTATTTTTAAGTTATACTTAGTATAATATGTAATTCAATTAATAAAAATATTTAAATGTTATTTTTTGTTAATTGAATTCAAGTGAATTAATATTTAGTCGTAGTTGCAAATTGCAAGTTATAAAGGATATGTTGATATCGACTATCAATTGCTTATCAATTTTGATGATCTGCAACACAAAGTGGACCACACATTGTTTTAAACTAATAACAATAGTCGGCGCTTGAAAATTAAAAACTATACAAGAACCGCCACAGCAGGACTCCTCACGCACTCATTAGCAACGTCAAATGTGTGTTCTTTCATAATCATTGCCGATAGTCAATAAATTTCAAGCATATAAGTTATCAAATAAAACAATGTTAAATCTGCTAAATACCGGCAGAATGTTAACAAAAGTTCTCGTTAATTAAAATGTAGTTGTGCATACTTGTACAGTACAAGAAACGGTATAATAATACATGAAGGGCAAAAAGTGGAAGCTTTTTTAGAAAAAGGTAAAAACTTGTTTTTTGTATGTTCATATGTTTTGTAGAATATTGGATGTAGAAAATAAAAACCAAAACATGTCCTAAATGTGAACTGCATGTAAAATACAATAGCTATTTAGTTACAAGAAAATAATTAAAAAGGGTAATAATAGTCTTGTCTAAATTAGAATACCGGCTGCAAAAAATAAATCAAAAAAAAGAATCGGCTTAAGAATTATTTAAAAAAGTTGTCGAAATAAAATAATAAAATTATAGTTAACAATTTGTTATACCTCATGTATTAAAGAATTGAACACAAACAAAGAAGAATTTTATGTAAATAGAAAAAAGAATAGATAAATTTAATCCATAGATTTATTTAGAGAAGAGCTTATGGAGCGAAAGCTCTCAAGTAGCATCAGAAAATTGTTTTTAGAGCTTTCTTCGATTTTTTAATCAAGCTAAATTTCCAAATGCTTTCTCTCTATTTGTATATTAGACGACCCTCCCCCTTTCAACACAAACTGTATGATACAACACCGATACAATTAAATAGGAATAAAATAAATCCATTAAAAATTTGTGAAATAATTTATTGATTCACTTCTGAGAGTGTATTTAGCATTTGTAGCATAATATTAATTATCCTGTTTACTTAACGTAAAAGATAATTAAAATTTAAATTATAATCTTTTAATACGTTTGTTTTAATTTAAAATCTGTAAACATTTACTTGGTACTTTTTACCACTACGAAATTTATTTAAAGTTTGTAAAACGTGCCACGTATTGCTTTTACACACAGGCTTAGTTTCGTTTTGATTAAAAGCTTAATTAAGAAAAAACTTTTCTTAGAAGTTTTGAAAATTTTATTAAAATTAGCTGGTACGTAATTTGAAATAAATTGTAAGCACAACATTAAAATTGCAAATGTTTAATTACACATTCCTACTCGTATCTCGTTCAAAATTGTCAAAACATTATTGAAGATTTTAATTTGCAAATTCCATGTAAACCACGTACATGCATGACAAATGTAGAACTTAATTTAAAACGGTTCGAAAAACATTATATCATAGTGGTGTTGTTGGTTCAATAATTTCTTATTCGCAGAACCAATGATTTTCTACTTTATATGAAGCATTTAGAGCATAAATGTGAGAAATTAGTTTTTCTTCAAGAGTTGCAACCAAATCGTGTAATAAATAGTTGGTTTGAACATGGAAACAATACATTCGGTTTTAAGTTTACAACTACAGTCAAACTACCATAAAACGAACCTCCAAGTATATAAAAAAAGTCAATGTATTGAAAATTCCTAATATTATGAAAAAATACTTTAATGGTCTACTTAATCAATTTGTGCTGTGATCTGCAGAAAAAACTTACCTCATCTCTTAAATTAAATTGCAATACTTCAACCTCATGTTCAGATGTCGCACCTGTTTAAGGTCACGGAACCACATTATGAACACATTTTGCGATGTATTTTTGGAAGAGCCATTTTGTATTGTTTAATCGAATTGATTAGCTACACCGTTAGGCATTTAGCCGATATCCTACACCCAGAGTAGATTTCTGGATATTTCTGGAACAAACAAAAATCTCAAATTAATATTGAATAATGTACCAATGGACGGACGGTTTACTTTTTGATGAAAACTTTGTAACATTCAAATCATTAGTTTGCACCTTTCGTATATTATCAAAATTTCCCTTGATACATTTTTTGGTAACGCCTACCATTTTTAATAACTTCATTTTCGCTTTTAACATAATCTAGAAGATTAATTTTGTTTGTTTTGTTAATTAGAATTTACTTTTTTGCATCGCTTTAGCATTCGCTTTAAAAATTTAAAACTTTCAGGCTTCCATAAATTGAATTTTAGATCTATTTTAGATAGATTGTCATGAAGGCATTCAGCATAAAATTTAATCAATTCCTCAGTTTGTAACAAATTTTTGCATTTGCTAAGTGGTTTTTCCTTAAATTGTATTTCACGATATTCCTCAATCCAACCCTGCATTCTTATTTAAATGCAATCTTTTATTGCAGGTATTTTATGCATGCATTTGCGTGAATATTCTGATGGTGTTGGCTAGAACGCTGCGTTGAATTCAGTACCCTGACAATGATAAAAAAGACCGGACGTAGTTTTTTTTATTCACAACGATATTCTGAGTGCCGATTTAGTAGTGTTGACAAATAGTTTTGGTTCGACGATTTCTGTTTTTCGTTCCAGGTTGTTTGTGACAAGTGGTCCGAGTCTCGCATATGGTTTTGGTTAGCTTCTGTAAAGTTGGGTTACTCTTTATTTATATGCGCGAACTACTATGCAGTTTTTGGTGCGCAAGTCGTACGATATAAGATCCAACTTCGCTCATTTAGCGACGTTATGATTGTTGCTGTTTCAACAACAACAACAACAACATAACCGCAACATCATTTCTGTTCTTCTGGTAACGTCAAGCTAGAGTGCAAGGATTGTTATTTTTTCGTACACCATCATCGTCTCCTGTCGAATACCGATAAGTGTTCCAGTTTTTCACCCACAAAGCCACATGTCCGATCTCAATTGGAAGAGAGTACCTGTCACAATATCTTTAACCGATTTTATCATGAAACATTACAATTATGGTTTGAAGTACTGATGAAAGTTTTGCAGGAACAAGGCTTTACAAGTTTTCGGGGGTTCCGTTACTTCCGTGCTGGATTTTCTCCGAGTTATGAATTGATTTCATTTTCCGATAACTTGTATACTTTTAAGTAATTGCATATTCATTGTGTAAATAATAACTTTATAAAAAAATGAAAAAGATTTCCTAATGGTCTTACTTTGCTTTCTATAACCACCACCAAGCACTATTAACCAAAATTGTTAAACCAATTTAGTAGCCACCGGCTACTACTAACCACACACCTTTGCAAACAGCGTGATTTGATTACTTGGCAGAGCTTGGTGATTTTAAAGATGCGACATCTAAATACGACAATTATGATCTATTTCGACGAGGTGTTAATATCATTGTTATCAATCTTTATTTAAATGTAAAAATTGTTTGTCAAACGTCGAAATATGAAAAAATTCCAATAGAGAAAGTTCGAAATATGAAAGTTATGAGTTTGACTATATTTTTTTTTACCAAACACCACGCGGGTTTACATAATTTGAAATATAAATTTTTTCTATTATAAAGTTAGAAAAATAACTTCGATAAATTACTTCTTCTTATTAGGAAAAGTTTAAAAAATTTCATTTAAGTTAGAAATAAATTTAAGAGTGAATGTTGCCTGGAGGATCGGATATCTTAACAAATCTTAATTCACATTCGCACAAACTAACGAGTAACATTTTCTCTTGAGCATTCATTATAGTCTGATATCTCGGAATAGTTAATTACCGAACCAAAGCTTAATTCATATTAAAATCGTAAAATATGCATTAATCTTGAAGCCCAAACAAAGTTTTATGAAGTCTGTGTGATAAAATCGAGGCGAATAATAAAATTGTGCGTTGAATCGAGAAGCTTTATATACACGACGGAGATTTTTGTGCGTGCTCCTTAATTTCCTCTCGAATACGTGAAGATGTTGATTCTAAAACGGTGGAGGTGTAAAAATAAAGGGTTGAAATAAAATTTAAAAAATCGAAACTTACTCTTGATGTTTCCCGACTTAATTTACAAATTGATGGATCCATGCAATTTTGATTTTATTGTCTAAAAAGGTGAATTTGATGGACGTTTTGGAAGTTTCACGTACGCAGCTTTGCAATAGCAATTGGAGAAACTTACTTTTCAACTTTGATTATTAGAAAATCACGTTAATGTTGGTGTTAAAGAATAAACTGTTTTAGTATCGCTGTTTGAAAAGTAAGCAAGAGGTTGCAATCATTAATAATATAGAATTATTACTGGTACATTATTCGCAAAGTATTGGGGAGTTTAATGTAACGTGTTCTTCTTTCCTCTGAATACGTATACACGGGGTTAATTTCCCTTTCTTGCAACTAACTTCCTCTACTTTCAAATTCTTTACTTCCACTCTACTTACCTTTAGGCTGATTTAACTTTAACGATGTTATTAATATATGTAAGTTTTAAATTACCTTTTTATTATTGTAAGTTTCAAGTTTAGAACCATCAATTTTAAATCTTTTTAAAAAATTTTGAAGAACATCCCTAATATAAAGCTGCTTTATTTTTTATTTAAAGAAAACCTTACTTGGGGTTTCATAATTCTTTCTAAAAGGAAAAATTTTAACTTTGTAAAGAAATTCAGTTAAGTTTGCGCAATTTCACTGGTATATAAGTTTTAACTTATTTTTCATATCCACACGTGCATTGTTCTACATAAAGCCAAAGTAAGAACAAAATTACATGACTGAAGAATATATACGACCTCATTGTAATCGTGCTCAGGTAATTTGTTGGACTGCACGCTTCAGTGCGGGTCTCACCATCAGAAATGCTTCAGAAACTGTCTCCGTCCGATGATGTATAACTGGAGCTTGTAAAATATAGCATAGGCATACACACACGAAAGAAATATAAAAACCTAAACTTTTGCAATTTTATGATCATATAAAACTGAACGTAATGAGCAATAAGATATATAACATCAACATCTCCAATGATTTTTTTCAAGTCAAGAAAGGAGCAAACAACTTGACAATGTATGAATGCTACTTATTTGATACGAGTATATAATTATAGTGTATTCGTTGAAATTCTGTATCATTTTCTTCCTTTTTGTAATTCTAATTCACAACAAAATATAAAATAAAATTATTTACTTTTAGCTTGAAGTTTTAACAATGAAAGCAGTAGTAAAATTACTCCTGTAAATAAATAGTATGGTAACGTAGTAAAATTTTGATGACTGAAACTTGAAAGCCTAAAGGTAATTTTAATATTTATTACACAAGACATCAATCAAGTCTTGTACTTAAAAGTCCCTAATGCCGAACCGGTCGTTTTATTAACCAATAAATGTGAGTAACAATTTGTTAGGTATTAAAATTTTTATCAAACAATTTTTCCCCATAAATGTGAAGAATTAAATTGATGCCATTCTAAACCTATCTTTAAATTCTAAATTACAGATTCATTGGGCAATTGTGGTCACTAAGCAATATTTTTTAATTCTATTAAAGCACGAAGGTATTTAATTTACTACAGAGGTCAGGACCGTCGCTATAGGGGTACTTCCGCCCGTGTGCAAAGTTTAATTTGGCCGCCACTGCAGTTGACTTTTTCGGTTTTTTAATATAATTTCCTAAATGTTTACTACTTATTCCCTGACGTAAAGTAAATGACCCTTTTTAACACCTACTTTTGGAATTTTGGCAGCCTCTAATTTTGGCCGCCCGTGTGTTTTGCTTACTGTGAACAATATCGGGCGCGACGGCACTGACAGAGGTATGTAAATAATCCAGATTGTATTTCCATTTTTTAAAAAGTGTAATGTGAAAAAAGAGAGATCCATCCCCTTCTCAATAGCACAATTTGCCAAGTTGGACGGCCCTAGGCTTTAGGTTTTGATAAGACTACTAAATCCAATTCGGATCCATCATCGTTAAATTAATTAAAACTATTTCTAATTATTAACTATTTATATCGGTGCAATCTACATCTGACCATCCATCAGTACAATCTACAAGTGACCCTCGGTCAAAACCTACCATATCTAATTTAAGCTTTAAATACGTATGAATTCAATTTTTAGAAGTCAATTTTGAAAATCACAACATTGAAAATTAAATATGGTGTATAAATAATCTGTGAAAGTTGTTTTTATTTTGAATTCTTAAAGTGTCAGCAGTTTAGAAATTCGGAAAATCTTTCGGTTCCTCCAAAAGTTGGTTAACTGTAACTGATTCTGCAGAAGAAAATCTAAGTGGGGTTAATCCCTGCCACAAAAAGTTTCCTACTTCATCATTAGAGACAGGGTAGTTAGGCAAAATAAAACCTCAAAAAAGGCAGGCCAAAAGGCATTAAAAACACGCAAAAAAGGCAAAATAAAAGGCAAAAAGGTACAAAAAAGGCAAAAACGTATTTTCAACAAAAATCATGCAAATTCAAGTGAATTCTGTTTATTCTTATTAGTGATGGGCATAATCGGATGATTTCAATAATCGGAATGTTGGTATCCGGAATATTTAAATAATCGGAATATCATCCGATTATTTTATATTCCGTTCCGTATGTAAACCGTCCATTAAATTTTAATATTAGCAGGGCCGTAGCTAACCATTGGTCATTTAGGGGGGGGGGGGCATTCCGAAAAAATGCCTGGGGGCGGAAAAAAATTAGACCTTTTTTTATCCCTCGTTAGCTAATGGGGGGGGGGGGGCGGTTGACCGATAAATACGATCGGAATAAATGAAATTTATTCATTATAAATAGGTAAATTGAATAAATTTAATTTATTAATAATTTATTCATTATAAATAGGTAAATTGAATAAATTTCATTTATTCCGCAATCTACGCATTCGATTGAATATTCCGATTCTTGAACGAGTGACGCCGAAACAAGAATCGTATTGCGCGCGCATTCGAAAATCATCCGATTATTTTTCATTACCATTTTGATATAATCGGAATCATCCGATTATTTTAATAATCGGAATCATTCCGATTATGTATTCCGAATGCGCCCATCACTAATTCTTATACCAACTAGTTACCAAAAGTTTTTCTATGTGTTACCGACCGTTAAATTTGTTCTCCTAGTCAAATTGGACTAAAATATTTTCAAAATTGGAATATTATGTTGTAATAAAAATTGATAAACCTGTATTAAATGTATTGAAGTGTGCAAAAAGTCAGTCAATTTAGCCAGTTGAATTTTGCCTAAAATTAATTATGTCAATTTAACGACATAGAAGCTGGATGCAATTTGACGACACGAAAGAGATATTTTTGTAACCTATGACACATGAAACATACAATTTTGATTCTTCCATTTGTAACTTGACGAAAGTTTTGTGTTATCTAAAAAGTGAAAAGTGATAATTTGAATTGTCGCGGTAAAAATGTGGCGAATACTTACGATTTTGTTGCTGATTTTTGTTTTATAATTTTGGTATTTTGAACTTTGAAGCCAATTTGGCGAGGAAGTCTTGTCTTGTGCCGTGAGTGAAGGGAGACGTTTTGTAAATTGCGTACATCTTCGCGATTTTACAAAAGAAGACCTTTCTGCAAGCTTTTGTTGCCACAAAAGCTAATATATCGGCGATAAATAGGACAAGTGAGTTTGTTGAATATTTTTCTGTGTAAAACGGAGGTTTTTACACTTTTTTGTGAATCGAGCACATTTTTCGATTTCATTATAAATTTGCGTTTTGGATGCCATCGCGTCTAAAATATCCTGAAATCGATTATTTCATGATTGCTGCGTTATATAAGTCAAGGTTTATTCTACTAACCGACTTCGATGATTAAGTATTTGGATGATTTTAATCACAATTAAAATTTGGATGTTAAATTTCACAACACATGTCCACATTTTTACTGTTCGACACAAAAGCCGTACAACTTTGTTTAAATCGAGGTTCGTGATTTAAATATCACATGAGAAGAATTCACTCATCGTTTTCACTGTTTTCTTGCAAAGAAGGAAGATTTGGACAAAATACGGGAGACGATTGCTACTGGTACGACCAAACCAGAAGCCACGCTGCAGTGCAGTTTGCCTACCGTTCTACCCTAATAATTTCGACTACGAGGTACAGGGTGATTCAAAAACTTGTGTACATCAAGAATTTAATGAATAAGGTACAGAACTTTATATTTGTAAACATTTTTGGTATTCTATTGTTTTCTTACACTTTAAACATTTTCACAGTGTTAAATGGAGGTATAGGATATTGTTTGAATTTAAATAATACCATCCATTTTATACTGTGCACACAAGTACATAAATTTACATTCTCTTTGACATTTGTGTCAATATCGTCTCAATTTGCTCCAGTCTTATATCTAAATAATTCAAATAAATTACCACTTGACTCTTTGCACTCTTTAATTGACCTGCGATCGCCGATACCCACAACCTGCAGATATTGTGGTCCCGAATTTGTGAACCAACTTAAAGCTAGCCGGACTTCTACTGTTCGAGTGTACACATTAGGCAAGATTTTATTCTCGGTAGTATTACTTGGGGGTTTGATTGAGCCGTGCAACACGACAGTATATTGTTTTTGTCCTTTTACTACGTAGAATTTTAAAATTTCTTTTCCCTACCTTGTATTGAAAATTACTATACCCTAGTAAAATACTGTAAAATTAAATAATATATTTTATTTAGAAATTTTTAAATAAAATTAATAAATAAATTTAAAAAAGCAAAAATGAAGAATTTTGGTTCAAAAAGCACAAAAAAGGCAAAACCAACCGTAAAATTGGCGAAAAAGGCAAAATAAAATATGCATTTTTGAAGAGTACATGCTCTGAAACGGATTTTAAATTGGGTCTACCTGAAATATTTCAATTTTTAAAAAAAGGCATTTTGCCTAACCATCCTGTCTCTATTCATCATGAACAAAAGAACAAATCGTTTGCAACAATCAATGCAGCCAAATTAATGCTAGTATGATATTGAGTTGCCTATTTAAAAGTTGTTCAAAATTCATGATAGTAGAATCGACTATAACCACTTCATGCACATTGTCGTTTTTGATACCTCCACTCCCACGCGCTTAGTATTATTATTTATTTAATTATTGCACCCTTCCTGCCTTCCACCCACAATTCTTCCTTATTTGATGTCTACTACTTACCAGTTGTGTATGTATTAAATGGTTGATGTATCCAAAACATCCAACCACGACTCAAATAATTTTTGAAAGCGTTCTATAGCTGTGGTAACTAAAAATAACTTATATAAATGTTGAGAAAGTCGCTAGATCAATATGAAATTTTTAAACCTTTGTAAACCGCTAACCTGTAATTCATTATGAGCGCCAATTATTGGAAAAATATGCTATTCTAATGAATTTATTTTCGTTGGGGTTTTAGGACCAATTTTTTTGGAGATAACCATAAGTGTAAAAGTGCTTTATTACTCCGATTTGGTTCTTAAAATTCTACCCTATTTTTCTTTCTTCTGTGAGAAAATCTTAGTAAACCAACTAATTGGAATACTTTTTTGACAAGAAAATTGGTTAATTTACCATTGACACTCGGTGGTTTGGTATTGCTTTCCAATATAGATGGAATTGCAGAATTTTAGTTTACTAATCACCTGAATTAGTGCCCCTTCTTGCAAAGTGAGAAATGTACTTAGATTTTTAATTTGAATTGTCACTTTTAATGCTAAATTTAAACCCACCAAAATTTTTACTGAAAATTTTAAATCCAGTATAATAATTTGCTAGAAAGCTTCTCCTCCTCAGTTGACATTTTAGACACGCTTTTGCTGGATTTATTCGTGTATTACCAACTAAACAAAAAGTTTATTAACCTAAAGAAAATTCATGAAATACGGTTGTCCAATTTCTAATGCGTTTTGATGTTACTACTAATGGAGTACACCCCAACTTATGTTAAAATTTGAATTGTATGGAAAACCGATGAAGATGTACATATAGGAAAAAAAGAAGATGAATTTCAGTATTTGTTTTTTCTCGTTCAATGAACGATTTCGATATTTATACCCAACATATCTTCAACTGAAGAGTTTGAAAATGATGGAAACCCACAAATAATAAAAAATTCTTAAAAAAATTTAATTTTATTATGAAGTATTTGCACGAGAGCTCACAATATGGATTGAATTGTTAAATGTACTATATATTTAGGTACTTAATAATTCTTTATATGACGATGCATTTCTCACAATATGGATTGAGTTCTTAGCAAATATATGTTTTCATAAGTTAGTTAGTAATTCTTTGTGACATATAAACTAGATAAGTAATAACGTGTTTGGTAAAATTTCGATATCCGTATGTAATAAATAGATGAGTCAAGTTTTATCAATACAATACCTACTAGCGCTGCTCTGTAATTTATTGTAAACATTACTTGCTACAATCAATCTATCAATCAATCAGTCATTCAAAACGTTTATAACAATGTTTATTTGTTAACCTATACGTTCATAAGTTTCTTGCAATTTGAGTTTATAATTTTATGAAAAATTTAAAAAATTTCTATTTTTTAATAGTACTTAAATCTTATTTACATTTTGTAACTTTCTTAACTGTGCTGCGTGAGAAATTGTTTAAAAATTATTTAAAAGCAATTTAAATAAAATATCAATTAAAAGTATCAATGCAATGTAATTGCTTCTATACCCATAATATTTATTAAATAATTAAATATAATCCTCTTGTTAAATATCTTTTCTGCAAATATTTAAAATATTTTTAGAATTTTCAAAACATTTGAATTCAGATAGATCGCAGTTTTCATTTTGGCATGCCGTTCTCAAAGATTGCAATACGAAAACAAGATTTAGTTAGGATGTACATCAGAAAACAAAACCGAAGACGATTACATCTTCAGTGAATGCAATCGGTGAAACAAGTTTTTGTAACATTTAAATAGCGCAGTTAACTTTTGCCAATAATAATTTTATTAAAGGTTTTTCAATATCAAACCAATCTTTCGGTTCTTGAAAAGCGCATTCGACCTTCAGGTGCCCTATAAAATCGTTTATATTTAATGTAATGATGCAAATAATCAATCCAAAACATGGAGCTGGTGTTTCAATTTGGTCAATACAAAAATAAGCTGAAATTAAATAAAAATATTGTAAATAATGAAAAGAAAGAAAAACTTCACAAACAGATTCGACCAAAAAACGTGCATAAAATGCAAGCTAATTATTATATTAATTAAAAATGTCGACCACAAGAAGATTAACTATTTAAAAAAAAACCTTAATTCTATACGCGATTCAAATTATTTTCCCAATTAAACTATTTGATTGTGAAAATCCTACTTTCACATCGATTATCTATCTATTAAACCAATTCTAAGAGGAAGAGCATTTATTGCATTACCTACATGCACGCGTGAACTAATCACGAGGGCTTTTTGTATTGCCTCGCCTGCCTTTTGTCCAAAGCTTGAAATACAACAATGTTTTGTCGTAGGTGGTTATGCCTGCAGCAAGTACGAAACGTGTTTGTTACTTTTATATATCAAGAGGTTACCATTTTAAAGGTTGATCTACTTTTTCCAAACTATAAATTTCTATGTAAAGCTTCATCGTAATTACAGTGATACCAATTTTATATAACCCATTCTTTAAACTAATCCAAACAGCACAACGATGTAAAAAAGCCTAAATACGTACAATTGTCGAGTTGAACTACCTCTTCTTTTCCTTTTCATTGTTGCAAAATTTCTCCATCATGCATCGTACACTTTTTGGATTAGGTAATACATGTAATTGATTTTATTTTAACTCCCTCGGGGCTCAACGAATTGTTTTAGTGTTTTATTGTTTGTAAGAAAAAAAAGAGACTTTGTTAATTTATTGTATTATATTCGTAAATGGGAAGGATGCTAGTTCAATTGAATTCAATTTGGGTCATTGAAGAACGTGTTATTGCTTATTATTTGTTTTCTTTTAAATTCAAGGGCTTCTTTCTATCTTTTAATAACTAATTACGGTGACTACTTTGTATTGTATTTTTAAGTTATTGATATTAACGCATACGAGGGTTTTTCAATATTATATTGAATTTTAATTTTTAGTTTTAAAACTGCACGTAGATGTACACAGATGTACATAACAGAACCCACATATTAACGTGGAATCTGAACCACGGGAGTATTTGCGTTCAACTCCCTCACCGCTACAATTAAATGATGTGTATGTACAATAAAATTATTAAAAGGATAAACTCAATAAATACTTGTGGTGAGTTTTGCGTGAACTATTTATATTAGTAATTTCTATCGAAAAAATTTCACTATTTGAAACGTGATTGATTATACCATTGTATTAAATTTTTAAAATTGTACATTAAGAATAATTTAGTAGCATACATGAACAAACTAGTAATTCTATGGTATTAAGTTTCAAAAGCAAATTTGCCATATTACGATTACATTATTTACAAAGGTCAGGACCGATCATGTAAAATTATATTCATTTTGTTTTGTATATTGTTACTATTTCCTCAAATTCCAATTTCTTTCCGTGATTATGTTTCTTAAATATTTAAAGTAGGTAATATAAATCAAATATGCGGGTATATAGGGTAACTTGAGGAGAGACGGCCCCGCAGGGTAAATGGACCACTGCTTATAATTCATAAAATATGTAAAAGATGGAAACGTAGCCTTGCAGCTCATTAGTTTGTATTGTTTTCATAAAATATTAACATTAACAGCTGTGATGCAGAATCTTATTATCTATGTATCATAAACATTACAGAATAATGTTTTATAAAGGTTTATTATATTATAGTAAAATTACCGCATACAATAGTGATAACATAATCTTAAAAATATTATTATCACTTTGTTTGTAGGTTAGTGTGAAATGGTCCACCCCTCCTTTGTTTACACTTTATACAAAAATTTCGTGAACGAAAATAAATTTTATCGATAGAAGCCTCGGCTGGACCAGACTCCTCCCTTAATGTTAATTCGGAAAAATTTATCCCTAACAACGAAACTGTTTATCTATGCGAATTTTTATATCGTAACTACTTTCTGAATTGTGCATTTTCAATTTAATGCGGTGCTTGATTTGGAATTTTTATTTAATTTTGTATTTATGAAAATTAAGTAACAATGAATTGTGTATAGCTTGATTTTCAGTGAATTTGCATTTTAGCATTACTGGAACCCAACATTGTAGAATCCTGTCGAAGCGGTTTCTCGATACTTCGGAGCTATTATTGTTTATTATGGTTAGATTTGTTTACAAAAATTTAACTTTTTGTAATTTTAATTTAATATTTAGTGAAAATTATCGAATAATGTAAATTAAAAATAAACAAATCAGTTGTCGTTCGCTCTAAATAAATTTGCCTTACGTCACAAAATTATGATTAAGAAATAACATCCTTATTGTAATTTAGGAAGTCGCGTCGGCGTCGTTCAGCGTTAAAAATATAAAAATATTTAAAATATCTACATGTCTGGCCGAAAGTAATAAAAGTCGTACGTTACCAATATTGTACATTAAAAACAGAATTTTTCATAATCAGAATTCGTGACGTAAGTACATAGATACAAATTTATTTGGAGCGAACGATATAAAGGTAAACTCACTAGAAATAAATTTTCGCATCCAAGCAACCATACAAAGCAAGAACAAAACGTTGTCGCAATGAATAAAAAGTAATCTATCCGATTGCGCATTTCAATTCTTTCAAGCCGTTCCCATGACTACTCGTCTAATTTGTTTTCAGAACGTAGTTATAAATGCAAGAATTTTACATTATTAATAAGATGAATAAAATCACCTATACAAATTTGCATTCCATTTACTTTCGAAGGAATTGACAAATAATGCCATAAAAAGAAGGTCTTCCTGCCGTTGATTTTTTGCCTCACTTACCGGGGATAGAACGGCGAGAGAGATCTAGTCAAATGAAGTCAATACATCGATGTTGAAGTCCAGAAGGCTCCAGTTTAAAAATACACATGCCCCCGCCGACACAAGGTTAGGAACCTCTGAACTAGCCTTTAAATTATATCTAAAATATAATTATATCTTCCCTCATCGAACAAAACTACACCACAGTTGTTGGTATCAAGTTATGACGTCGCGTCGGGAAGGTAAGGTGGTGACAAGGAAAATCAATAGCTTGATCACAACAAAAATAAAATGAAAACCACCATGGAGGTGGTGCTGACAGAATCAGTCTGAACTACCAAATTGAATAGATTACATTTCAACCAAAAGATAGAACCAAAAATTTACGCAATCCAAAACGGATTATGGACTGAAATACATTATAAAATCTCAAAATTAATCCTAGAAAGAATGAAATATTTATAATTTACCCACAAGCAAATTAAAAGGATTCCTATAGTGATGTGATATAATCGGTTTTTGTAACGCATTACAACGTTATCCGAGCCCAACTACCAACCTTGCGAATTGGTGTTTGGTTTGTTAGCATTTTACATTTTTTACCTAGACGAGGAGCAAGCCCGACGTAGAACCCCCAACCTGGAGGACCAAATTTTCCTATAGTACAGTGGTTATTATTTAGGACAATATAAATTCTATAAAAAGTGGAGTAACTCTTAATGTTTTTTTCTTTAATGTCTCCCAAGAGTCCGCAAGAGTCCCAACATTTTATAATATTAGAAAAAAACTTGTAACAGTCAATTTTTATGCTATTTTGTCTCGTGGTAGAAAAAGTTTATTTCTCTCATATCATATCAAATGTACCTACGAGTAGTACTGGCCAACCTTACAAAGGTACATTTACAGCTGTTCATTTAAGCTCCCTAACTTTTGTAAAATCGTACAAGTCAAAATTAATGTTATGATACAAATAAAAATTACAAAAATGTACCCACACAGTCTAAATTAGATCAGTCAATGCTACGTGCATGTGTTGAAAGTTTATAGTCACCACGGTCTTACATTGGCTATAAAATTTAAAAAAATCTCTTGAATTGTTGTGAATTTTAACGATACTAATGAATATTCACTTATGATGTGTGATATTATAATCGTTGAAACTGGTTGAAACCAAGAAAACTAAATCCAGGTAGGCGATTAATATTCTTAATTTTCTATAATAACCTTAGTGATCCCATTTTATCCGCAAACGTATTCAAAATTCCTTCAAACTTATGTTGGTTTGTGATATCCAGCTTCACAAATAGCAATAAATTTTGAATAAAATTACAGAAAATTACGTACTCTTCTGCATGAACAGATTCTTCATTCACAGAACTAATTAATTTCCCACACAAATTAAGCCATTTTCTTCAATGTTATGAAGAATTTTGCAATTTGTGTGGTTTGGTCAATCGCCGACTCAAAAACCACACTGCTCCAAAATTGGAAATAAATCAATTTCAATTGTTTATTGCTAAATTTTTCAATAACATTTGAATTCAGTTGTACAGATTTTAAGGTTCGTTTTGCCTCCCAACTAAGTTTGTTTATGTTTTGTTATAAAAGTAATTTAATTTTCACTTTTAGGCTAAAAAATAACTCTGGAATTAATAATTCTTCTTCTTCTTCTTCTTTAACTTACTATAGGACTACGTCCTAATATCACCAACTTTACGACAAGTTATACTTGGCACTATTGGTACTGTGAGTGTATAGTTGTTTTACATCCGATAGGTAGCTTGATAGGCTGACCTTCAGATGTGCAGTAATCCTGATTTTTGTTAATTATTGCAACTTATTAGCACAGGCGGGCCGCCGGCTTATAGTGCCTTTTGAAGCATGAAGACATGTCATAAGGAAATTTTACACTCCACGAATTTAAACCTTGTACCCTGGATTAGCAGTTTATGATGTTAACTACAAGGCTAATGACCATCACCAATACATACATCAATGTGATCCTTGTTCAGTCGACATTCGATTTTCAACATTCTGTGAGCACAGACGCTCTTAGGTGATTTGAAACTCTGGATTGTGTAGAATATAAGATTTCTGAAAAACAAACGAGCAGGATTGATATCTACCCATCCCTATGTCTGGATAATTCAAACGGACGGACAGGGCGTAGCCACGTTTAACGATGTCTATATTATTGCATCGTCCGGAAAAGTGATCATTTTCTTACTAGTTATACAATAATATACTACTTCGCTTGTTATGCGCACTCTTTTATTTCGTGTGTATTTTAGCATTGGTACATTGACATTTGCATTAGCATATTTCACTCTCGTGAATCGTTAAGTTATGACTGTTTCTAACTTTCAATTACTACTTACAAATAAAAATGTTTGTCCATTAAATCAAAACGTGGTTCATCTTTCCTCGAATGATTCCAAGTTAATACTATATAACGTAAATAATGGAACTGCAGCTATTAGCGTCGCCCCGTTTGGCTTTCCGGTAGATAGGTACAAACCTGGAAAAAATCGTAGACTGAATTAATTCAGGACAGAAATAACAATCTTCTCTTTTATTTATTAACACTGCGTTGTAAATATGACAATATCCTTAGCAAATAAATAAGGAGGTGGGTATATCTAACCATATTGATTTTATTACATATTGATAAATTGTATTGTGCTCACCCTATTTGAGCCCTCGCATATTTAACCTAATATGTAAGTTATAAAATTAGGCTATTTATATCAATAAATCCATTTTATTTACACTTATTTAAGTGTTTATTTGTCAAGTGACCAGAGCTAGGGAGCGGCACCCCCAGTGTTAGATAAAGACCGATTATCAGATCTCGATGGAGCGATAACAAGCACATAACATCATTTATTCCCTCCGGATCTCTTAACATCACTCTCCTTTTCCTCTATTTCACGTTCTATTACTCAAATCCAATTTTTTTCTCGTAAATAAGTTCATCACTATAATATAGTAGGTATACTGAAACCTGATATTGATTTACTTAAAAACAAAAAATTTCGCTGTTGTTACGAATATTGTTTGCATATTAAAATTTTACATAATCTGTAAAATAATTTTTGTTGAATCATAAGGTACAATAACTTCAAATATTATAAATTTTACTTTTGAAACAAAAACCTATGAATTTGCCCACTCGGCAAAGAAACTTATATGAGGAAAACGTGGAACTAAGTAAACAGACAGCTAATTTACGAGCTAATTATAAAACAAACGAACATTCTCAGTGTGTAATAATATGTAAAGCTTAAATCACTGACCTAATCGGAAAAACAGTGATTTATTTCTAATGAGCTTATTAAGCGATTCCAGCATTTTCTTAATAAAAAATTTAACCTCACTTTGTTTGCTACTTAAAAATATTACGAGTATCGATTAATTGCTTAATTTGTTTTTACGTTTTAAAACTATCTAAAGGTAGAGTAGTTACACATAACTAGAAATATGATTTACAACCCTGTTGGGTGAATTATTGCTTACGATAATATGACAACTTACGCAATTACGGTTCTGGCAATTACGGCGCAACTTTTTCTTTGAGTAATAGGTAAACAAAGTTTTAGTATAATAAACCAAAATCTGCAAGAAAATCTAATTTATCAAGTTACGTGATGGTTGTATTGAGAAGTCAATAAAAGTTACGGCTATGTTAATAATTACAGTGTCGTGCAATGTATCATTGTTACTTTTACGTGGTATAATGTAGAAAGTGACAATCAACTGCCATTCACGTGTGATTACAAAGCACACGTGCACATTTCTAGCATCGAGCTATTGTTTAATCCTTCTCTGATTTATTAATGGATCAAGATCCAGATTACTTTTACTTAATTTTTATTTGATCATAATCTCATATGGCTTTTCTATGAAAGTGCAATTAAAGTTGAAATTTGATGTCAACCACTGGAAAATAATCGTGAATACAAATGGAAACTATCGTTATAAATCACTTTTCACTAAATTGCTATTATAACGCGAATGTTAAAATATGTTGATTTGAATTACAAATATTATTGATTTATCAGTTTTGCGTATACACTCATTTTACATAGTAAACTCTCAAAATTGCGACATTATTAAAATTAATAAAGAATATAGAATTTATAACTAAATTTTTGTAAGACAGGAATAAAATTATAAAAATTTTTTCAATGGTGTATTTTGAATTGTAGATTTCACTAATCACTATCATTGAATAACGAATTAAACCACTAAGCATTCCAGACAAGTGTCTAGGGAAAGGGTTTTTGAGGTTTTGAACTTATTATTCCAAGTTATTTGTTTTACTAATAATCGGAAATTTTACGAACGACATCGCGAAACAGTGCAATAAATTAATATGCATTAACCAATACTCTTGAGAGTGAGCGACAATTTTTTAGAATAGCAATTTATTGCCACCGAAAAATTTCGTTTTTACGTGCAGTAAAAAATATTCTTCTATTAGGTTGGTACGATATCAATAATTTGAATCATTAATGCTTTTAGCATAGGTGTGAGACTGTTAAACCTCATCGGTAGTTCGTCATGGATAAATTAGATATTATAATGAAATTTTAATTAATATTGTAAACATATAGTAGTAATCCAGAAAGTTGTAAGTACCTATTCCGTTAAAAAAATTTAAAACATGGTAAACAACATCGTAAAAAGTTTATTATAGCGTAGTAAGTTTCGTGTATCAAGCAAACAAGAGTCCGGTAGTTTTGTCCAACAGTTGGTATTAAAAGGCAAATACTGAAGCATGTTCACATGGTCGAGTTCGCGAGGTCACGTACTGGACAGAAACGTGACAGATCCCGATCCATATTAGATTACTGACTTTATCCAGCAGGCCCCTTTAGGCGAACATACTCTACGGATGCATACCCACCTTTCTATTAAATTATTAGCAGATTTGTGTCGGCAAATGCAATTTTCAGGTTATCTTTTACAGCCTAACGCACATCTGCACTGGAGAATACAAATTTGATTTAGGAACTACAAATAAATCTTACCTCAATTTTAGAAATTGAGATTACAATTACTCGTACTATTTTCTTAATTTATTGTAGAAATTTTCTATTCCTAAATTTAATATTCCTCATTCTTCAATTGACTTTTAACATGACTTAATTTTATAGTTAGATCAGCTCTCTAATAAAGCCACGAATGGAACAATTTAAATTCCACGTGACCAGAAATCTAAATCATCAGCTTTTTAATTAAATGCATTGCATGTATTACTTCTTATTCAGTTTGAAAAATTTGTTAAACCTCAACACTGAGCAATCATGGAAAATTAATTTTTTATTTAAAAACTCTTTAATTAATAACTATTTCCACCCAACATTGTTCACTTGAAATTGTGCAACTTTTAAACACAATTTGTGCTTTTTTTTAACTAAGCGAAAGTTATTACAACAATTTAAATTTTTTTATACCTGACAAATTCTATTATCTCAAATTAAAAATTTTATTTTATTCTTTTAAAAATTCGAATTTAATTCGTAAATAAAATTGTGATACATTTTGCGTGAATTTTCTTTTTAAAATTTTATATGAATTATTGCATAATATACGTATAATAATGATAATATAGAATCACTTGGAAAAATTTATCAGCAGATTTCAATTTTAAATTGTAAAATATATTTTCGCCTAATTTACAGTACAAAATTCAGTGTATAAATAAAATTTAACGGTTACCAACACATGGGCAATTATTTTACTTTAAAAATTAATTAATAAAAAATTATTCTGTTTGTTGAAAATTAAAATTAAAACAATTTTAATGTAAAAAATAAGTAATTTAATTAGTTGTAGGTATTTGACAAAATCGCTTTCGATCGATATAACCATCGGGATTAAGATTGACCACCGGGTATATAACAAAACCGAAGTAAAACTGATTTTTCAGATTTACATTTCCGCAGAAATCCCGCGGTATATTGGTTTTATTTTTTTGAGTTGATGTTTCTATACAAATTTTTCCAGAGGCTAATTTGAAAGTACACTCATTCTTAGTTTTTGAAATGATATTTACTATTTTAAGGTACAATCAGGTTTTGTACATTGAAACAGTATCTACTAATTTTGTATATAAATAGTAGTATATAATAATATTATAACAGTAGATACTAATTTTACGTCGGAACAATAATACTATCTTCTTCTTAGTTTAAGCCTTAAGGCTTGTTATTACCAACATCTGCGTCGTTTCCTTGGCAGTGTTGGTTCTCTGAGCATATACAAAGTTTACATCCATTAGGTAGCTTGCTAGACTTGCCGTCAGATGTGCCATGTATCCTGGTTTTTATGTTAATGGTGGCAATTCACTAACCCAGGGGACCACCGGCTTAACGTGCCTTCCGAAGCACGGAGACCAGTCATAAGAAAGTTTGACTCTCCCCAGGTTTGAACCCGGTGCCCCGCATTTGAATCCAACTGCGTTAGCTGCAAGGCAATGACCGTCTCTATAATAATACTATATTATAAATAAAAAAAAACCTTAAAATTTATAGAACATATTTATTAATATACTGTGGTGTTTCAAACGGATCAAAGACTTGAAAGTCAAATAATGATGAAAATTGACAATCCGCAGGTGTTGAAAATAAATTCTGTACAAAGACAGCCGTTATTTTACAATTACACACTTTAACACCTTTTCTTTAATTATTGTTCTTGCATCTTCATATTTGTGCGTGTAGTGGAGAATTTTGTGTGTCTGAAAAAGAAGAAGAAGTTGTACAGAGGTTTGAATTTGGCGCGGAGAAGTCCACCTATAAATTTGATGGTTTGAAGAAATTTTCGAAATTTTGGATTTTTAAAGATGGCAATGCCGAACAAAAGGACTCTCACGACGCCATTGATGGAGAGCAAAGGTTAGACCTCGTCCATTGACAGAAGTGAAAGTTTTGCATAGTTTGAAGTTGATAATATAGCGACTTCAGGTTAATTTCAAGTGCTATAATACGTTCCCTGTAACGTAAGAAAGTACAAAGTTTCAAGAACGAAATTGTTAATATTTGAAAAAGTTAGCCGGTTGATGAGAGCCGGCCGAATAAAGCAAAATTGATACTACAACGAGAGCACAAGCAAGAAGATTTGGTCAAATTGTATAACAAAATTCGACGTCAAACGCGAGCGCACCTCACATCGGTTAGCCAACCCGCGGATAAACGTGGAAGGGAAAACAGCTACAAATCATGCACACAGCAGGTGCAGCAAAACCGAGCAGTTCTGAAACGGTTAGTTTAATTTTTGTACACCGAACATTATTTAATTGTGAAAAATTTTGATTTATTCTAACATATTGACATAAAAGTTGCAAAACGCAATTTAGCTATCAGTTTAAAATTAAATATAATTGCGGTTTGCGACGATCGCACACAAATAACACCAGCGGCTCAGGACAAAAATTTGTTGTCCAAAACTGAAGTATTTTCAACATCTTTATTTTTTTTGTATTCATTGTGTTGAATCTAGTCTTCCCTGAATTGAGTTTTCATTATTGCTCTCCTGAAAAATAGTGACCGTGGAACTTAGTTTGTTTTATTACAATACATAACAAGACATTAAGTCTACTTGAAATGATAATTTGTTCCATTCGGCGTTCTGATCCTTCAACTACTATTGGTTTTGGTAATTGTTTAACAATGTCCGATTCGTTGATTTCCTATAATTCATCATGAGATGAGAAGGCACGTGACATGAGATAATTAATTAAAATTATTTGTACATGCATACCTTGGGATTGTCCCAAGGTATGCACGCCAGTAGTAGGTACATGTTATGCATCCTGACTTATATTTATTATTTTTACATTTTGTCACCCTGAAATTCCAGGTTCGAATTCTGGCTAGGAATTATTTTTTAAAATTTCTATTTCGTCATCCTGCGCTTCTGATAGGGACAAAATGCGCAAAATAACAAAAAATAAACAACGTTACATCTCTAATAATAATTTTAATCCTAGATCACTAACCATATTTTCGAGTTGCACTATCACTAACCATTAGTCTTACAGACGAACAAAATAAAACCTGAACATTTTTTAAATTAATTTTTGTTAGTTAAAAAGCATATTATGCGAAAGAATATTTAAAACCAAATGAATAATCACCAAATAATAACTAAAAAAACTTAATCTATGCACTTATTATAACCTGGAATTGTGTGCTCTACACAAATAGGCGTGCCACAGGAGTGACATGAGAATTTCGTCATCCTGCGCTTCTGATAGGGACAAAATGCGCAAATTTTGCGTTTATTTGTCTGTGCTTGAAAAGTACTTGGAGTAACATCTTCAATTTTACATGAAATTTATACAACAAAAATAACTCAATGGTCCATAGAATATAATAACATAAGAACTAAGAATAACATAGTCTACTTTTCACATGTAGTAACTAAAAATTCGTCTGAGAGACGAACATTTTTCTGAATTTCCGAATTTGATTAACGTGCACATACAATGAGCCTGTCCTCGATCCGGGAACTATAGAGGGTTAAATAAATTTTATTAATTAAAATTTTTTTAAGTGTGTTGCTGACAGTGGTGAAAAACAATATTTGCATTGACAAAACTATTATTGGTTTAATTTTGCACCACTCAGAATGCTCTAATTTGATACAAAAAGATGGTACTGCTGATGTAATTACAAATTTAACAGCACTTCGATCGACAGAGTTAGCGATTGTTTTATTTAAAAGTTTTGTATTTACAAAAATGTGCTGGAATCTGATAGATAACATTAAAATGTAGCGTTTAAGATACGAATGAACGTCAAATATCGATTAATTTGGAAGATAATCAATATTAAAAAGTTTCCATTTTTCACTTGAGAACCACCCAATTCTTCAACGTGCATCTCATTATGTTGACGGTACGTGAAGTTGAAAAATATAAACTAAAGTCATAATTATTGGGGTGGGGCCTATCTCAGTTGAGATGAGTTACTGTAATTTTTTTAAATTTTTTTAAATGTTTTTTTCTTCAAGTAGTTTAGTTAAAAGATCCTGATTTTCCAGTACGGTGAGCTTAAAGATCCCTATTTTGGAGTACCGTGAGCTTCAAGAAAGTTTTTTTCAAGTGATTGGAATCAAAGATGTCAAATTGCAAGTTAATAACTATATGAAATTTACATTTAGCAGCCTGTATTATGTAACCTTAAGGGTTGGGCGGAGCTACACTTATGCCAAAAGACAATACAATACTCCCATATTATTTTTACGGTTTTTAGCCTTGTGTTACCCGAATTTTTATGTTTATATTTGTAATTTACACCCCCCAACTATCATAATTTCAACAGAAATCCTTTTAAATCCGCTTCTGGGTTTTCGTGTTACCCCCAAGTTTTGATCAGCTGCGAATGAAAGGGTGGGTGGTGGGCCTCAATGTTTTTGTAACGAACTTAAACTGTTACTTCGCAGATATTTTAATACATTGCAATTTCTTTACCTTGTTAATTTTCAAAGTTTTGTCTCGTTATCCTTTCATTCTTTAATTTCAAATATGAATATTTTTTCAACAATATTTAAATTTTTAAAACAAATGAAAATTTATTAGATATTTCAATTTTTTCAGAATTATATTATAATTCTACAATATTTTTATATACCTAAAAACTGCAAAATAGAATTTTCCTATATTTAATATTAGTTTAATGTTATGTTGTACAAAAACAACAATCTAATATAAACCGACAAAAACAAAATAGCTATTTCGGACTTTTATTGTAACGAAATAAGAAATTTATTCAAAATATTATATTATGTAGATATTTTTTAAAATTACATTAATATAATGTTTTACTCGTATACAAGCTATAATCTAAACTTTCATGTTAAAAATGTTGTTTTATTAAATATGTTAGGTTTGTTACAATAAAATAAAAATAAAATGTTACATTTTTACAGTTAATTTATAATTCAAAAAAATATAATATTATAAATTGAATTTCATAAGTGCAAAGGTATATTCTACAATGATACCAAGTGGATTAAGTCAGGATTAATATGCTCGAGTTTACTAAAACTCCAGATGCTTATCTGAAAATGTAAAGAAATGTTAAAAATATGACAATTATATTGAAATTCATGATTTTCTTTTTTGGTCCACTCAGTTGCTTTAATTTTTAAAGGTTGTTAAAAGTAATTTTTAGTTAAGTTGGCTCATAGGAAAGGCAGTTAATAATCTTTGGTAAAAAACGAAATGGTATTCATGTACAAAAGGTTTACGATACCTTTGTCTTGTACATCTTTGCGTATGTGACGATGCTCTGAAGGATGTTGTAGCATTTCAAATGCTATTATTTATATTTTGGCGGAAATCTATGCATCACCCTGTGTGCGTTTCAAACACGCGCACGCGTTTTGAATTTCGAAAATTTATCAAATGTTCATTCTTCGCTTATCTTTATGAAAAGTGCAAGTTTCATTTTACGTTTGTGCAATTTTATGTTTTTAAAAGCCACAAATTGTTAGTTTATTGAAGTGATCTTTTTTTATTTTACCTTCTGTGCTACATTTGTGGGTAAGATTGCATTATTTTCTATCATGAGCGGAAGTTTGACTTTGATAAATTTTAGCTTTTTTTCGTACTACCACGTCAATTTTTTGTGACGTCAATTTTTGGTTTCCAATCATAATTATGGTTTTCTGAGCGGGTGCACATGGTGATCAGTAGCCCGATTGTCCATCTGGCTGTTTTTATCCACCAACCATATGGTTATTTGTATGGATATGGGCCAGCAGTTTGGTTATCTTGTTTCCACCTGTGATAACCTTGATTCCTGTGTCGAACGATCTGTGGCAGCCATTTTTGACGATGTTGGGATTTCGTTTTTGGGTTCACCATTCCCGTATGAGATCAATGGAGAGGGCAGGACTGATCAACATTCAATTATCCCCAGCTTCACCGCAGTTTTGCGTCCTTGATTAAGAAGTGGTGTGATAAGTTTGTCACTTTGGCCGTCTCCTTTGACTATCTATCCGTACTTTTTGGGAAGACGTGCGAGCTCCATTCCAACATTGTGGGATTCTTGTCGCAGCGGTAGCGTGAGCCTATACCACTATTCCATCTCTAGTGGTTAGGACAGCACCAACGACGTAGGATGGCTGGAAAACCATTAATTAGTTTTTTTTGTGGAACCGCATTTAGGAGATTTGCTTGCCTAAATTATTTACATCGACATTAAGATGCTATACCGTTCGCAGGTGAATTGATTCTTGTTTAATTGTGCAGTTTTTGTTATTTTTAGCTTTACACCTGAAACTCAGTTTAAACGATGAATCATTAATATTCCAGAGGTTCCAAAAGAATTGAGATGTTGAATCGGACGGATTGAGGTGGAAGGGTAAGTTAGAAAGCAATTGCTGTATTTAATTTTACTTGATGATATCTCTTGCGAATGTGTTATTTGCAGTCAATTTTACCAACGTTTTATGTTTGCGTTGGGCAATCTCCTGGATGCGCGGATTATTTTTGTGAGTTGTCTTCATATGGCAACTCATCTGTATTTTATTTTTTTGATTTGATTGTCCCAAGGTATCCCCTCAGGGTATCTTGGATTTCACTTGCTTTGTTATGTGTTTTGTGTCTCCTATTGGAGTTTTGGAATCAGATATTGTCAACCCCATCTTTATCTATACTTTGTTCTTTAAATAAAATCAACTCTTATTTACTTCCGTATTTTATTTAGAGGACTGGCGCCCGAAAGGTTTTTTTTTTCTTAGTTAGTTGCCAATTGATCGCCTGAGCCAACGGAAGAACCTACGAACCGCGTCCGCGCGACCCATGCTCTGGCACTGGACGGGGGTGTAATCCCTTAGCTGGCCTGTCTACCATTCCATTCGTAGATCAGCGGGGCAAGTGGCCCAAATTAGAGCAATTTGGGTTACATTGTGGAATGTGGCAGCACCATGTCTGAAATTGAATTGGCTTTCCACCCTGGTGTTCCTTGGTCCACCATTTCTCTATGTTTTTGGTAAAATTAAATCCAGAGATGTTTCGAACTTTTCTTCCCAATTAACTCTCTCCATTTAACGTGCTCTTGTTTGGAGTGAACAAGAAAGTTTGAAGTTCTTAAATATTTCCCTCCCTTTTAATTTCCTTAACGATCTTTTCAAGATATCCACAAATCTCTCAGTTTCGTTCATTTTATTGTAGATGAATTGGAAAACAAGTGATTTCCATTTTCTCTTGTTCTTCGTGTATTTCATCTTCACCGTCCATCCCAAATGGATTTTCTTCTTATAGTGATAGTTAATATAAATTTACCACCTCCTCTAGTTTACGAAAGTCGCTGAAACTTCTAACTTAGAGATAATCGAAATGGTGGGACTGAAAAAGCACCCGGTTTCGGATATAGATCGAGCACATTTCATCATGACTATTATCTCGTAATTATGTTGTAACTCAACCACATTTGTCCCTTTTCACACTCCATTTCTCGTTCCTACTATTTAGAATTACTTCTTCTATTTTTATGTAGAAATAGATAGGTATTCTTATTTTAGCTTCCACACCTGTTTCAGATTTTTGTTCCATACAAATTCTACTGCAGTACAAAATGTATGAACGAACACCTTTCAGTATACTAATTAGATTTTTTAGTTTAACCATTGGTTTAACACTACATCATCTAGATGTACTTATTTAACTGGTTAAAATTTTTATAAATTTGAATAAATTTCGAAATATCAATAAGTACACGTACGGATAAGCCGATATTAATAACCAAATTATATAAAGTTTACTCAAACTTATTTACTTCTTCATATATTTATAGAAATAAATTAACTTGAGATCAATCTTATATGCCTAAAGGCGAAATGAATGGAATGAATGTGCGAATAAATTGACTAGTAGAGAGCAACTTGTGCTTATGATGTAGGTGGTCTACAGATGTAAAATATCATAGAATTTTCAATACACTGAAGCACTTTGAATTTAATAATAGGGTTTTGTCTACATTTAAATTGAAATTACGTGCTAAACAAGTCATTGTTTAACAGACAACTTTTCTTTTTTACTTCGTGTTGTATGATGGAAGTAAAATGGTAAGTGAGTCAAATTTTGCTGTTTTTCAATTCAGGTACTAACCCAAACACACGTGCTTTTGAGTAATGATGAGCGATGAGATCACGTATGAGATACAAAATGCCATTGTGCACTCAGATAGTGCACGGAATGTGCACGCACTAAATTATAAATCTTGAGCACAATCCTCCTACAATTTTATATGCATGGCTCGATTTCTTTGTGCTTTTATTGGATAATTAAAAATTCTATAACTCACTTAAATTATTCTGATGTATGCAACAACAGTGCATAAAAACTTGATAAAGTAATTAAGTTGATATTTAAAAAGTTAATTCTAGGTATTACACTACTGACACGCTGTAATAAAATTTGACAAGATGAAAGAAATTTAAGCCTACCTACTTATTAGTATAAACCAACATGGTCAGTTAATGAGAAACTGTAATGAGCGCACTAATGTGCATCTAGTGGTCAAAGGGAGGATTAACGCGTTTCCAAACGTGTCGACTCTTCGTGATTTCTGTAGCGACCACACTGGAGGGAATCATTCATTCGACGTTTATTAAGAATTGTATCACGCAAATTATCACAACACTAAAGCGGCGTTCACAATGAAATGGGATCTTGCTTTGTTTCGATAGAAAGCTAGCCAATCTAAACGAACAATTTTTTAATCATAAAAAAGGATAGAAGAAAATGCTTTAATCTAATTGGCGCTTTCCAGCTTTCTACCGAAGCAAGGCAATACCCCACTTCATTGTGAACGCCGCTTAATGCTTTCAAGGAGAAGGAAATCAATCAAATTCGCAAAATATATGGATGGCTGACCACCAAAAGTCTCAAGTATTATATAGACAGCCGACAGACGTCTTACAAGAGATCTCTCACAGAGGACTGGTGTAGTCGAGTAAAAGGTCAAGACTGTTACCCTTGTAACAGTCAGTCAATTGAAAAGCCGGGGTAAGTACACTTTTCAAGTGATTATTTGCATGTGCTTGGGTTTAGTTTATTGCTAGCATTTGCTTCAATATAGAAGCTTTGGAGCTTCCGCTTTTAAAGCAGGCAATTCCAGTGACGTTTGAGTGGACCGGGAGTAGGTGCTGATTACGGCATTACCAGCCAAGCCTTCAGCTGCCCATACTGTTTGTGACCTCCGGGTCAATATTTTATTGTATAATTGACTGTTATTTGTTGAGAAATACGTAACCAAGCCATCTTTTTACTATCTTTCTTGGTTCTAAATAAATCATTGCTTTTCTTCTCCTGGGTGTTTTATTTGGACCTGGAGCAGAGCATTTCATTTCAGCAGCTGATACCAGGTTTCTTGGAGGCAGTACAACCCAGAATAAGCCAAAGCGTAAGTATTCACGAATATTCTCTCTTTCAGGGCTTAGTGCGAAAAGCACAGAGCGAGCTGCCATTCAACCACCAGGCGTAAGCGACACACTTGTGGCCAAAGTCGGAATTATTGCTACAAGACACTGATAGATAGAATAAGAAATACGATAAAATAACGCATAAGTGCAGAGTGCAAGACATGGTTCGGTGGGGAAGACAACGGAGACGCTACTGGAACGAACACGTCAAAAGTCCAACAAGACTACCTCGTATTGTCTTGGAAAGAAAACTTGAACGTAACCGTCAACCAAGTAGATCTCCAAAGAGATGGAGGAATAGTTGATAGTTTATCTTCCAGGAAGATTAAAATACGGTTTGAAATAGATCATTACGTCGCCATACAACAAAAACCCACAAACTATCATTTTTAATAATTATAATTATTAAGCGCAGTTTCTCATGATCTATCTTCTCGTAAAATCCACTAATTTCTGGTAAAATTCTTTCATATAAATTTTCTTAAAAGAATATTTTAAAGTACATAAGGTGACCAATATTATCAGAGTATTCAAATGCAATTTACTCGAAACTATGGTTCATATAGTTAGTGGGTTTTCGTTGTATATGGCAACGATTAGATCGTAAAGAAGAAGAAAAACACCATAGGATTCACATAAACTTATAAAAAATGTATTTAATAAAAACTCGGTCTCTCTGTCTGTAATGTTTTCTCATATTTCTGATTAGTTGTTCCTCTATTAACATACTAAAGTTATTTTTAGTACGGCGTTCACGCCGCACAGCCGGGGAAATTTAGTATAATACTAGATTCGCGGAGACAAATCCTGAACACGAATTGCATCCTACGCATGCGGATTTATAATTTTTATCATCGAATTTGACCTTTAATGAGGTGCATGTCGCTGCCCCCCCCCAAATCGAATTTTGGGGTGAATTTGGTGTCATTCGTTAGAGCTTCGTTAGAGCCTAAATTAGCTTCCATTTTTTTCGTTTGAGCCTCAACCGTCGCGAAGATATTCGCGAAAAAGTTTGGGGGGGGGCTGTAGACACGTTGGTCCCCCCCAAGTCGAATTTGGGGGGTGAAAATGGTGTCAATCGTTAGAGCTTCGTTAGAGCCTAAATGAGCTTCCATTTTTTTCGTTTGAGCCTCAACCGTCGCGGAGTTATTCGCAAAATCTTGGAGGGGATGGTAGACATGTTTTTCTATTTTCGTTATATTTTTGAAGCTTTTGGTGAAATTGGTGTCAGACGTTAGAGCTTCGTTAGAGCCTAACGTTAGCCCCCTAACTGGGGTCGTCCATTAATTACTTGTAGTATTTCTTTTTGATTTGGACATCATCCTTCCCCTTGGTGAAATTTGGTAAAATGTGGTGGAACCACCCTCCCCCTCGCATGAGATTTACCTTATAATTTTTAAATTAATTAATTACTAGTCAATAATTTGATATGTTGGTGTATTTCGCTTCATATAGAGCATTCTTATCGGTGAACTTAAAGCTTTGCCTTTACCCACAAACGATTAACTTCTTGCTGGTAATCTTTTTTGGGGGGGGGGTCGTAGTCTTGTTTTTCTATTTTCCCTCTTTATTTGAATTTTGGGGTGAAATTGGTGTCAAACGTTAGAACGTCGTTAGAGTCTAACTGAGCTTCCATTTTTTCGTTTGAGCTTCAACCGTCGTGGAGTTATTCGCGAAATCTTGCGGGGGGAGGGGTAGACGTGTTTTTCTATGTTCGTTATATTTTTGAAGTTTTTGGTGAAATTAGGGTCAGACGTTAGAGCGTAAAATTTTTGTTTCGATTACATAAAGTAATCCTAAACCAATAATGAAAGCTCATTTAGGTTCTAACGTTTGATACCAATTTCTCCCCAAAATTCGACTTACAGAGGGGGAAACGTGTCTACGTCCTGTAAGTAATGAAAAAGATATAATATAATGTAAAAATACAATTATACCGTATTCGGCCCTTTTAGTTTTTCAGAAATGTGTGCAGTTTTTACAAATTCTTACAATTTAACTTACATTATTATACGAGAAATGGGCGTGGATACTTTACAATAGTGGGAAACAGAATTGAAACATAAAAGTATGCAAACTTTTGTAAAATTAATTTTTCCATTTTTATTTATTATGAAGATTATAATGGCAAGGAGGATTAATTTTTTTAATCTAAACAAAAGTTTTAATCTGGTAAAATAAAATTAAATGTGAGGATTATCGGACGCAGCTTGCTCGGAGGAATCGAAAATTTGAAATGCCCGTAACTTTTTAGAAAATAAAATTAGGATGTTGGAAATGGAAGCTCATTTAGGCTCTAACGAAGCTCTAACGTTTCACACCAATTTCATCCAAAAATTCTTAAAAATAACGAAAATAGAAAATCATGTCTGTGGCCCCCCCCCAACTGTTTCGCGAATAACTCCGCGACGGTTGAGGCTCAAACGAAAAATATGGAAGCTCATTTAGGCTCTAACGAAGCTCTAACGATTGACACCATTTTCACCCCCCAAATTCGACTTGGGGGGGCCAACGTGTCTACAGCCCCCCCCAAACTTTTTCGCGAATATCTTCGCGATGGTTGAGGCTCAAACGAAAAAATGGAAGCCCATTTAGGCTCTAACGAAGCTCTAACGAATGACACCAAATTCACCCCAAAATTCGATTTGGGGGGGGGGGGCCAGCGACATGCACCTCCTTTAATGACAATTTTATTATAAATCCGCATGCGCAGGATGTAGTACGGTGTTCAGGATTTGTGTCCGCGAACAAAGCTATTATATAATAATTACATAAATTAATATATTATATTCAAATCTGCTATTTTATTGTTTTAATTAACTCGAAGCAGATTCGAATGAGAAATTATAATTATTTTTTATAAAAATATTCTAATATAGTTACACAAATTTTTAATTTGTTACCTGTTATATATTCATCTGATGAGTTTTAACAAATGTGGTAGATAAAATAGTTACTTATCTACAATATAACAAAAATATAAAAATTCAAAATGTGAAATCACTTTCAAGAATTATTCCAACGACATACATGTTTCGATCTTATTAGATATCATCTGTGGCCATAGAAGGATATCGGTAGTAGTGATTAAATAATAATATGTATTTAGTCATATAACTTATATAAATAATATACACTTTCCTCAGAAGATTATCTGTTAATCCCTAATCAGTAAATCGCACCTAATTGAAAAAATGTTCTGCAATTTACATTATAATAGGTTGATATATTTTAATATGTAGAAATGGTAACAATAGAAAACCATAATTGGAAAATTAAAAAAGCTTTTAAAAAGGAAACTAGAGAGTGAACATTTCTAATTTGTTTGAGTCTGGGCTGGAAAGTGCTTCCTGCTTATCAGACTGTCTAAATAAGTTTTGTTTTTAATAAATTACGAATTATGGAAATTATATTAATAGTGTATTATTTAAGCTTTCGATAGCGCATTGCAATAATCTTTCACGAATTAATAATTAACCAATTTTAGACAATGTCTAAATGTTCACTTTTTATATTTTCTTAATTTTGACTTTTCATCTGTTAAATGATGGTCACCTAATTATAATTTAATATACATAGATAAGTGTAATCTGTTATATTATACCACCCTGTATGTAGGATCATTATTAACTATTTTGTAGAATCGACTCATTTATCTGATGAAGATGCGTGTGCTTTTGTTCTGACGGCGCCACATATCAATATGAGAATTCAAAGACGTGATTTGTCTGGATGAGAAAATTCGATAGTTGATCATTTTACAATAGGTTGGTGGTCTCATATTTCAAATTAATGTTTAAACATGGGTCACCTAAAAATAATGATCAATTATTAACATGGAAAGTATTATTGAACAAGGTAAGTTTTATTGTTGTCTGCTTCGTTACATAAACTATAGAACTTAATATTTCTATTTATTTTATTACTTTATTAGTCAATAAATCATGTTCGGTTTATGACAAATTATTTTAATAATTTAATTTTGTTTGATGGTTCCTATTGCAAAATTTTTCTTCTTAACGTTAAGTAGAAACGCACATTTAGGGAAGTCGTATAACTAACAGCACGAATCGATATGATTAGAATCAGCGGTTCGACATATATCATTGTAACTATTATTAGTGCTATTTGTTACTAATGATTGTGTATGTTGGAATCGGTCGTGCATCATTACTCATTAATATAGTTCGATTTGATCTTAAGTCAGCCATGAGAAACAATCCGTTCGTTCGCTGGTCCGGTGCATCGAATCTTGTTATAGCATATCGATACTTTTATATAAACCACGTCCGGTGGTGAATCCGTGGGTAATTCACGATTTTCGTGTACTAATGTCGAAAATAGAAAACATTTTATTTAGCGATTATCATGTATTTAAATGTCAACCAATAAGTGCTCTTTCTTGTGCAATCAATTTACCAATAATAATTACTAACTTTTTTATTACAATATTCGCTTTAAACGCAATTTTCAAATTACAATCGCGAGTATTAGTTGTTCTAAACATAGTTTTGTGTTCTACACGTTTGTTGAAGTCACCAACATTCAAAGTCGCGGTTTGCCAACATATTTAATAATATTTTGATAAAATACAAAGTATTCCGTACATTTTTCTTTAAATATGCAGAATTTTTCACTTAACAACTTTTATTTTTTTTTTTGTTCCCTCTCATCAATTTTCCAAACCTATACCAACTTTTTTCACATAGAAGGGGCAAGGATAGAGATTCACTTCGATCATTGTGCAACATCTGTGATATCGTCTCTTAATGCGAGTTCAGGAATACCTACCCAATTTAGCTAACAACAAAAAGCCCATTAAGAATTATTGTGTCAATAAAATGTACTCCATGCTTTTTCGTTTCTTTGGAAAATTCAATCTGTTTTAGTCAAGTAACTAAGAGAAACTGATGCATTTTTATAATTATATGGTGTGCCAAAGAAGTATTTTTAACTTATTGTTACTATTAATAACATAAGAATACCAAGTTTTGAAACAAGTTAACACGAAATAATTTACATCATATATGAGTTTTCTTTGTAGTTTATAATTGAATTTTTTACAATGGAAACAGTTAAATAGTTCGTTTGTCGACTTAAGATCGCAAGTCATTTAGAACTAATTAAATTTATATATATGTGCTAGAAACATGAGGTGGTCCCGCCTGACAGCTAATGTTGTTAACAAGTAACACGCCTTTATATTTTTAAATTTGTTTAGCAACTTTTTGCGTTAGTTTTTAATTTTATTCTCTAAATATAGCTAATATTCTTGACAGTATACAGTTACGTAATTTTTTAATAACATATCTAATGTGTTTGTCGTATTAACACAACCCGAAGCGTTAATAATTCCGCTGATTTGATTCCAACTTCTTATAGTTCTTTTATTTAACAAACAGCATTATCACGAAAATCAAAGAGAGTAATTTATGGTGGGTAGTTCTATTAAGACTGAACACCTAATGCAACTTTTAAAAGCCAAGGGAAATGATACCGTACACTTTTTGCCGTTTATCTGTGTATGGGTAGCTCTCACGCTTGTAAGCTGGTCATTAGTTTCAACGTTCCTGATGTCAAATTGAATAACTGCATAATTGATTTTAGTTGTAATCTTGTAATACTAAAAAATTAAAATCTAGTATTGTATTATACTGGATACTCGAAATGTTTAAACTCAAAATACTATACCGTCATAAACAATTTATTTTCTCTCGGGAGGATTGGAATCTGATGGAAAGCTTAATTTTATGTCATCTGGACTACTGTTCACCAGTTTACTAAGGTTATCTTACGGATTATTTGAAGAACAAATTACAGGTTCTTCAAAAAGCTTGTTTACGTTATATTCCTTTGATAATATTAATTATACACCAAGGTCATGCTTTAATCGTCAGGAGAGTACATAAAGAATTAATAATATATGCAGGTCGGGCTACCCCGAATAAGTACATGAAATTATGAGGTGAAGATCGAACTTCCACTCCCTTAACTTACGCTTAACTACTGTCCTCTGCATAAGACATCCACGTTTGAAAGTTTGAAGGATCATTTCATTACAAAGCCTTTCAAATTTTTAACTAGTATTTTGAATTCTATCAAAGTGGCAAATCCATGGAGGAATTCTGTCCCTTCTTAAAGAACTTTTCTTTTTCTTGAACAAGGGTGGAAGCCATAGTGGCTTCTCAGATTGAGAAAATTTTTAGTTTTCATTGCCAATAATTGATGATGAGTCGAGGATATTTAATTGCCGTGTGTTCACCTGTAATGTTTTTATTATTCAGTGAGACTTGCACTGGGCTTCTTGAATAATTTTCGTAAAACATCAGGGTATGAAAATATTAAATTTATAAAATTGATTTCAGTGGACCTAATGATTTTCCAATATGCAGGTGATTTGAAACAAACAAGTAATCAGTAAAGGGTCTGGCCGGTTAAGTATGTTAAAAATGCCTTTTTTGAATTTCATGATGGCAATATTTTTCAAAGTTTGTTATGTAAAAAGACAGTCATGTACAAAATTTCAGCTTTTCAATTTACTTCCTGTGGATTTTAGAAGGAAAAAACTGCTTTTTCACATTTCTTCGTTTTTCTTGTACTAAAAGATATCCGAAAAATCTCAAAAAATTCAGAAAAATCTCCTAAGAAATATGAAAATAATTTTTGGAATTCCTTCACAGTTAAATTCAACGAAATACGAATTTATCAACTTTAAAAAAAATTATTTAACCATGGGGGAATTTTCCGACTAGAACAAGAAAATTTGACAAAATTCTACTTTGGAATCCCTACAAATTAAAAAAAAAAATCATCTCAAAATTCCACCTGCAACACTATCAAAATTGCAAAATTCTCTTCAACGTTGTGACGTGATTCAACGAAATTCGAATTTATAAACTTTAAAAAAAATTATTTAACCATGGTAGAATTTTCCGACTAGAACAAGAAAATTTGACAAAATTCTACTTTGGAATCCCTCTACAAGTTAAAAAAAAATTCTCAAAATTCCACTTGCAACACTATCAAAAATGCAAAATTCTCTTCAAAGTTGTAACATCACACTAATAGAGTCAATTTACTAACTACATTGGTAGCTGTCAGAATACTATAATTTATAGAAATTTTACTTCAATAACTTCAACTATGGCTGCTTTTCACGGTGTTTTATGATTTGAAATGACAACCTGTATATATCTAGACTAGATGATCGATGAAAACTATTCATAGTGACCGGGTAATACCGGGTCATTTTAACAGAACACCTCACAAACCCAATAATTTCTGTATTTTCAAATTTTCGCCAAATACCGCGTATGCTATCAATACTTTACTAAAACATTAAAATTGAACAAACATTTTTTTAAATAAATTATGTTTAATTGAGCATACCATGTAAATTGTGTTGAAAAGCACACTTTCGTTATTCGCTGTTATTTTGCTTATTACTCAAAAAATTTCATAAAAGTAATATTCTTTAAAAGAGTACACTTGGACACAGACCGCATTGTTTTTGCGAAAGAAAAAGTTTTGTGCAATTTTTTAAGTAACAATCAAAAGTAACAGCGAATTGGAAAAGTGTGGTTTCCAACTTTGAGGATTCAGTCATTGCATAGCCTTAAGCCCAATCCACATTAATCTTCTTCATTGTCACTGTTAATGACTGCATTCACTTCTTCCACACCAAACAGTCTTGTGAGAATCGCGACTGGCCTTATAATTCTGGATAAATATCGAGAATTTGCTAAATAAAAAATCACGGCTACGATTTGCGAGCAGCATCCGGCAGTGTGTCGACTATTTGGACAATCACAAACGTAACACCGGATTCCTGAAAGACCTTGTGAATTCCGAGCATAATCGATGTAGCATTTATATGTCTTGCTATTGATATGTCTCGACCTCACGAGAATCTGAATGATGGAATTACTCTCATTTTTCAAGTTTTTTTAAATAACTCAATGATAATATTTTCATCTTCATCCATCATTTCGATCAGATAGGATACAGCTTGGGGTAGTTGGAAGGAACCAGTGAAGAGAATCTTCAATTACTGATCTGGTAATTCTGGGAAATCGAGAATTTCAGCTGATGTTAATTTGCGAAATTGAATTTGAAGAGAATTTTGCATTTTTGATAGTGTTGCAAGTGGAATTTTGAGATGATTTTTTTTTTAATTTGTAGGGATTCCAAAGTAGAATTTTGTCAAATTTTCTTGTTCTAGTCGGAAAATTCTACCATGGTTAAATAATTTTTTTTAAAGTTTATAAATTCGAATTTCGTTGAATCACGTCACAACGTTGAAGAGAATTTTGCAATTTTGATAGTGTTGCAGGTGGAATTTTGAGATGATTTTTTTTTAATTTGTAGGGATTCCAAAGTAGAATTTTGTCAAATTTTCTTGTTCTAGTCGGAAAATTCCCCCATGGTTAAATAATTATTTTTAAAGTTGATAAATTCGTAATTCGTTGAATTTAACTGTGAAGGAATTCCAAAAATTATTTTCATATTTCTTAGGTGATTTTTGATTTTTCTGAATTTTTTGAGATTTTTCGGATATCTTTTAGTACAAGAAAAATGAAGAAATGTTAAAAAGCAGTTTTTTCCTTCTAAAATCCACAGGAAGTAAATTGAAAAGCTGAAATTTTGTACATGACTGTCTTTTTACATAATAAACTTTGAAAAAAATTGCCATCATGAAATTCAAAAAAGGCATTTTTAACATACTTAACCGGCCAGACCCTTTCGTGTTGTTAATTATCACTTTCTTGGTATTTTTATTTGGGAGTTGTTTTCCACGATTTTGAAAAACGCATTAAACAAATTTTGTAAATTTAATAGATTCAGGAAACTTTAATAAATTCACATTTCGTCATGCGATTGCAGAAGAACCTAAGTCCAAATTCCTTGATTTTTATTTTATTACAGAAAATTATAGTATGAGATGTCCTAAGTCCAAAATTCAAATTAGTCATTATAAATATTAATCGAAATTATAAAATATTTATATACTACATGGTTCTGAGAAAGTTAAACTTTAAAGAGCTCTTCTGTAAAATTTTGTAAATGTCAGTTAGGTTCTTTCTGTAATCGCATGACGATTTCATATTTTTAATATTTAAGCAGTTTTATTTGAGTTTGATGAAACAAAATTACGATTAAATGCAGAAGAGTTTACATGCGACGAAAAAACCACTGAGCTAGTTAATTCGATTGGAGTGCTACCAATCAGAAGCAAGTACATTATTTTTGATATTTATAAATGAAAAACCAATCGGAGATATCGTAAACATATTCTTTAGTTGGTACTACGACTAATCAGAAGTTTTAAAAAGTGTCACAGACAGCGAGAGATGCAGTTAAATAAAGTTTTCTATGGATGGATGTCATTTCCACCGATGATCAAGTAGTCCCATGATTTAATATTATAAATTCCACCGAAAAAAGTGACTTTACCATCGCGAGTATTCACCCAAGTAAAATTTTTATTATAAATCGGGTGGTAGAATACAATATAATCAAGACCACAATCCCCTTCGGGTCAAAGTACATTTCGGTGCAAACGGTTTTAACTATTCCCTCATTAAAAAAACAACCGTTTCCTAACACTAACCTAAACCTAACCTCACCCGAGTGGTGGATCTCTCTTTTACCTAATCGCTATCCGGGTTAGCGCCGAACTGTACCCGACCCATCCCCCTCTCATAAAAACCTCAACATAAATTGGCATTGGCACTTTACAGCAAGCTAAATTTATTGGGGCAAGCATATCAGTTTTAAAATTGAATAATGGGATATGGTTTTTTAACAGTTACGCAGGGTAATGTGAAGAATGTGAAAGTTATAAGGTTTCTCCCCGAACATGGCCGTAGGCGCAAATCCAGTCCAGGACAAAACAATTTATGTAAGCTGAAAAACTGTCATAAAATCAGTCCAAGTCCTGTGCTTCACTGCATTTGAACTCCGAATGAAATCAGGAAAAACACAGATATCTTTCTAGGATGTCCAAAAGCAGACGAAACGAAAGAGCACATTGTATTCCCATGAAAGAGTTCTAACACACTGTCTTCCAAGATCCTCGAGTTTGTCAAAACCCTGAGCTGGCTGAAGAAGTAGAGAGGTGTATATTGAATATTGGAAGTATCAATAAAAAAATTATATCAGCAAGTAAATTAAATTTAAATATGAAGCAAGTAAAAAATGGATTCAAAATTTAAGGAAACTTAAACTAATAATAGAATTTGGAAATAATAAAATGAAGAAGAAATATTTAAGTATGGAAGCTTGGAAAAATAAAAATAAAGAATTAACACAGCTGAGTTTGTTCGTGACTTGTCGTGCTTCTTTGATTGAGAGAAATTCAATCGATTCATCAGTTGGATATGGTGGGTAATCATTTAAAGAAAGTAGTTAAACCAATATTAGTAGATAATATTTTAATTTAGTTATGAGTTCTTGCACAGTACAGCAAAGTCAAGATAAGTGTAGATACTATAAATAATTATTACAATCGCAGATTGTTCCTGTCCATCAGTAAACTAGGAAACTCCGTTCAGCCGGAAACTTTATTAATCAGAACCACAAACTTGACAGCTTCTTGTATGCTAATATGGATATCAAAGCACCCATCATGCACGTCAGTAACAAAAAGATGTAGTTGGCAATCCTGTATATATCCACATATCCATACACCAATCAGGAACTAAGAATTCTACCACTTAGACCTAGGAAAATATGAGGCCGCGAGCCAAACCGTAACGCGCCGCTGATCACCGTCATGTGGGGTCAAAAATCATCGATACCGACTCATTATTTCTGTAAATTTTTTTGTTTTGTGCATATTACTTTAAATATCTAAAAATCAGTATAACCTATTAACATCAAAAAACTTTTATTCAAATTTTTTAATTACTTTATACCTCATCTTTATAAATTTGCATACGAATGAAATGCGAAGACGAAACCAAGAAATGTTTGCCATTGGATCTTATTTAAATTTTGATGAAGTTAGAAAGTCGATCGGTAATATCAACCCATGGAAGGTTTGATTAATATATCCAAGGTATAGGTGCAATTACTCAGTATATGACGGCTGCGATGAGCCGCTCTTTGATCAAAAGAACTCCACGCGTGATCACGTACAACAACTACTGCATTATAACCAATATTTCATTCAAATAAAATTATTTCTATTTTTTAAATTACCTTTTGTATTAAGCTAAGCTTCAATCTTTTAACTTAAACAGAAGCGAGTAATTTTTAAGTGATTGTTTCGATAAATTCAATTTCTTCCAGCATGAACCTACTGTAGATGATTCCTTTCTTATAATAACTTAAATAAAACTGAAATTGAGACTTTGGTTGTTAAAAAAGCAATTAGCTTTTATCAAGCAGTTATCTTTTATCTCATCTTCATAGTCCTGCAAGCCACATGCAAGTGAGGTAACTGCCTCGGGATGATATGTTGCAGGGGTGTTGTTTTAAAGGGTAAAATTTTCATTGGTAAATATAAAAATTTTAAATTTCTTTGATCTTGTGCTTAAGTATCCACTTGGAAGGCATTAATTAGAAAAGTATTGAATAAGTTTTGCCGAAGAAAAATTATGGGAAACTGTTGTCTACATTGAACTAATTTTCATATTAAAATGAATTGAATCACACAATGCAAGAATTTAAGTGTTATAGTTCAATGATTTCACAAGATTTATATAGAGGATCTCATTAATCGCTTCATAAGTCACATATTATAACTGTTTCTGATTTAGAAATTACTATCATTATTTTCACTTGTAATTTTCAAAATTTGCCACAACAATAATATGTGAAACAATTACCACACTTTTAAAAAGCGGCAGTATATAAATTATTAGTTCTCAACAGTAAGAAGATGAAATTGGAAAATGATGCAAAACAAATAATGCGAAAATCCATTATAATTTTTATTTAGAAACAACTTGTAGAAAAATTAAATAAAAGTTGAATATTGTATAAATGGATAATCGCTCACCCTACACAGTCCTCTTCTAACTTCACGCCAAGGTTTGAAAACTTCCTTTCCACTTAACAGGCAGGATCGACCTGAATATAAAGGCTTGATAAGTTGCAATGTGAGATGCTAAACTTTTTTAAACTTGTGTTAAACATTATCAAGCCACACCCAATTTATATTATTGCTATTGTAATTTGCAATATTGCAAATGTTTTCTTTTATTGTAAACAATTACATGATGTTACAGAAACTTGTAGATTCGTTTCGACAACATTTTGTGAAAAAATTTGCCCCGTTATATTTTGCTGTATTATAGAGAAAAACCAATAGGGTTATTAGCGTAATTAATATATCACAATAGCACACTTTTTCAGCCCCCGGCCACCCATATTTAAAAAAATATTATAAGCGCATCGTTGGATACCTCATATTAATTACTAAGCAGGTTTTACACAGAATTTACTATGATATAACCACCCACGGCGTATGTCGTGAGAAAAGTGGTATGCAATTTACAGCTTTATTGTGGCTCATTTTAAGTCGATCACATAACACCGTTCAGTTTGAACTTACCCATCTAGAATTCTAATTACTCTATATTAATAGGCTTTAAACCGCAATTAGAGATGTGCGATATTTATTGTTTAGAATATGCTATAAATAATAAACAATTGATTATATTGAGATGTTTCCTAAAAGGTTTTTCTAACAGGTTGAAAATTCGGTGCGAAAAGAAACAACGTTGGAAAGTAGCAAATTGGCAAATTTGTGTAATTTACTGTCTAAAACAACATTCAAGTTTTTCCAACAGTGAAATAGGGCGCCACGGTTACAAAAGAAAAACTAGATTTTGTTAAAATAATCTCGATTTGAACTAACTCTCGAATTAAAACTTTTTTTATATACTAAACTGCAGATTTATTCTCTAGTTTAGTGCGAAAATTGTAATCCATTTTTGATTTGTTACTAAAATTTTTATTAATTTATTAAATTTGTATCGATTCCACTTCGCTTGATGACTAAAACAGTATGAAATATCAAGGATAAGCAGTAGTAACCTCCAAATTTGATCCTTAAATTAATCAAAGTTACACAACCATTTTATACCATCATTAATATGGAACCTAATTATAGTAAAACTTTAATTTATTCTTGTATTTGTTTTATAAATGAGGAAGTGTAAACTTTTTTGAGTTGACAATAAAAAAAGAAATCAATCAGAAGCTCTAAATAAGGTTACCGAGAGAGGTTTCTATATTATAATATTATTAGGTTTACTAGGTACCCTAAAGGCCACACTGCAAATATTTTTAATTCGGTAATAATATACAACCAATCAGAAGTGCACGATAGCGTTACGGATAAATAAAAACAAAAATGCGAGGTTAGAAAATTTTTACATGAATACGTCTGTGAAATCGGTAACATGTTCCAAAAAAAATTTAACGAAAACCTCGATGTAACGATCATTCAAATATTGTCAGTTATTTGCCAACTATTTAAACAAATAATTCGAAAATAAACAAATGGTCAAACATTTGTCATTACTTTGTTAGCTTTGTCAGATATTTGTCAAAAATTGGTCAGTTATTTGTCAAATTTTTGTATTTATTTGTTAAACATGTTGACGTGAAACTAATCAATATTAGACTCACTTCTATAAATGTCAAAATTAGTCAATTCACTAATTTATTCTTAACACATTGCGGTTTAGGCGATTGTCCAGCAGCTAACTAAGGAAAAATTTATGACCCATTACCTAAATAGTCTTACGAATAAAGTAATAAAAAATATTTGAAGTAAAATGATGGTGACGTGATTTCAATTTACAACTACGTTAAAAAGAACGTTTTGATGCCGAAGATCAGGAGATTCAAGCTTTAAATTTACAATGGAGATAGAAAAGTTCTTCAAACCCACCATGACGTTCTCCAAACAATTAAATCCAGTTACGAAGGTAAATTCTAGCTCAACTTCCTCCATTGCGTCCATTTATCAATGGAAGAATAGGTCACATCGAATAAAATCGAATCGTGGTAAACAAGATAAGATAGATTGCTATTCTAGGTGCGACAAAACTTTCAAGATAAATTTTAATTTAACTTAACGTCTAGTGGTACCTCGTAAACTTAATTATAAAACTTATAGGGCAACTGACACTAAGCAGAAAGTTGACATTTGGATTGTTACAACTTTTCCTCCACAATATATTGCGTACTTAGCTCGGAATCCCAGCACATATTTAGTTACTGGCCAAAGAAAGCTTTTCTAAGATAAATGAACAGAAAATGAATTCAACCGGAAAAAATGTTGAAAATTTAATCAAAATATCATTACTTTATTCAGTTCCTCTGATGAGTAATACGAATACGTACAAAGACATAAGCATTTCATTTGACAAGCAATAATAACGACATGTAAAGTATTGTTTCAGTAAACAATTTCTATTCTTAAATTAACTTAATGTTTTCCTCAGTTTCTTATTGTTGCTTTACTGCACTTAAAATCTATATACATTCTCTGCAGGCTGACATCTCTTCCACCTATGCACTTCACCATCACTATTGTTAAGAAACTGTGTTGCTAGAACATTGGGATAATTACTTTGTCTTTCACTGTATCTTTCATATATCATTCTCATTTCTTCTCTAACAGCAGTTATGCGAATGTTGCCCTGAATGACGGTATTTGCTATGTAGCATGGGGGAGATCGACAATTGTTACAAGCTGCACTTTATCCTAAACATTGTATTATTTCACGATTGGAGTGAATTTACCTTAAATGACCTCATTTTTGTACTAGTATAATAAATTTAATAATAAATAATTTTCTTCCAATTATTGACTACAGCTGGCTTAGTTTCATCACAGTTGTTGACGTTCCTTATGTATTGACGTAAAATAATCCAGCCCCCGACTTTTCTTCAAAAACTTTTCAAAAATTTTTTAATCGAGCCGCTGAATTATCTTCCGAACATACGCCGCGACTTGCTCGTCGGTTCAAAAATTTTTATCACCACTTTACGCGTGACCTAATAATTTTCAACAAATTCCACTTTCAAATTTCAAATTAAAAATCTTCAAATTAATGATCTCTAAAATAAAAACACTTTTCAAATCAACAGTATTTATTTTTCTTTCACAATTATTCAAAAATTTACTCTTTTCAATATAATTAACCAAAATTCGCAACCTGCCCGCACGGCGGTCAAAGTGCGAGTCCCTATTATCTCTCATTTTAACAATACCAACTGTAAATTTGTACAATATTTTCCCCATTTTCCCCATCCAATCTTATTGTCAATTGGGGCTCCAAAAAAATACGACAGTATGTTATTATGTTTTTATTAAATATTTTTATTTAGATTCGTTTGATGATGGTCAACAGAATGATGATGAAGTGGGTCGGCTTAGTAGCCGGTTTGACTGTCGGATGCTTGATTTGGAGCCAAGCTTTCCTAAGGATTTCGGCACACCTTCATCACAAGCATATTATGAGAGAAGGTCGTCTTCGCACTGCAACAGTGCATGACACCACAAGACGATAAAAATCTTCTGGATGCTGATACTGGGTTCACATGTGAGGACCTGGCTAATAATCTGGAAAATGTAAAACAGCACTACTTTGCTTAAGTCTTTGTTCATTTTATAAACAAGTCTACGTACTACTGATAATCTAAATAAATGACCATAAAATACTTAAAATCTGAAAGAACTTGCAATTCTTGCTAAAGAGTTTTTCTTGCTTTGCATACTACAAATGCAGCTACAGATGATTACTAACTTGGCAACTACTAATCCGACTACTTCAAAAGTTGTTCCACCAAAACAAAGTTCAATTAAACTTCTCTGCTCACTATAACCATAGTCACTCGGATATATTCAACATTTTAATCAGAAATTAAACAAAAATCAATTAAAAATGTTGCTCAGGAAGTGCGAAAAATCTAATTCCACTTAAGTCACTTCTGGTGGCTTTCATAATCATTGTTTAATTTTTAATTAACGTTTGTGAAACGCACCGTATGGGCCGATTTCATAATACTTTTAACGAGTCGTTAAAAATAAAAGTGGATTGCTATTGGCTTGTTAGAGTGAACGGACGTTTTCTATTGCTTAGCAATGATCTTTTAGTTAAGTCTCCATTATCGTTTTGATTATGAAATCGGCCCTAAGAGGTATTAAAATGGAGATCTTTTGTGCAAATCGAATTTTTGCTTCCTATTGTATACTTTGTAGTTAACGATGCATAAGATAAACAAATAATAAACCAAATTTTTATGGTCAATAGAGATGAAATTGGGCTATGTATGATTAATTTTAACAGAAAACAAGTCACGTACTGAGCATAAACTATTATCATTGTAATGCACTTTTCTAATAAAAAGTCCGTCTTCAACAGAATAATAATTGAATTCAATTTAAGGATAAAGCATTTTTTATACAATCGGGATAAGCTCGCAAGTTCGAATCAGTAGTTTAGTTACAGACTGAAAGTAAGCAAAGATATGTAGCTTAACATGGAATCTGGCGAACAACAATATAATAATTTGGTAACAACTGGAGGATTGACTACTGCTCATCATCAACCTATATAATGCGTACGAACATGTCTGCGTTTATAATTTCACTTTACTTTAAGCTACCAAAGTATAATTCATCCACCGCTACTCACATTTTTGATCTTTAGATATGGAAGAAATTTTATTCATATAGGAAGCAGAAATCTCAAGCAATGTGATTAGTATTTTTCCTTTTCCATTTCACCACTGCAGTTCACAACCAACCTCAGAAATAAATAATGTACTAGCACTAACAAGGGTTGGTTATTCACAGGACACGACAAATATGATCATATAATTCAATTTTACTTAACGTTAATTTTAACTCATAAAGTAAATTATCCAGAGTTGATAACTTCTAAATTAAACAACATGAGGGTACGTTAAGTATAAACTGACATTATGAATGTCACACATTTTTATTATAAACAGTCATAATAATCCTCGACTCGTACATGATCGCATTATGAATCTTCCATATTTTTTATACAACATGTCAATCTTATACACACTGAAAAAAGTAGTTCTCCCATAGAAAAATGGACGTAAATCAACTGTATTTGTTTTTTGCTGAAAGTTAGAAATTTCAAAGAAAACGGCAAATTTTGGTTGGTTTCTTGAATAAATTTTGTTTAGAAAATTGATGTTTGGAGTTGATGCTGGGATCCTTTTGTACTCTTCTAATTTCAAGAGTTTCGTAGATCCATCTGCATTCATTTTCTTTCATATTCTAGTAATGCTAAACCACTTTAGAAACGTAATTGAAACTGACTGCCAAATTAGGATGATTCGTGGCATAATTCACAGGTGATCATACAAAATTTTATGGTACGTAAAATTTTCCAATTTGAAAAATCCTAAAATAACTCTAAATTGCAGATATTCACTTATAATTTTATGTTGATAACTTCTTCATCTGTGGAACTATTAAATTACACTCACACCACTACTTTTCAACCGTATTCTTCATTTTCTGATGAAAATTTCAGAAAGGCTCCAATACAGGCGTGCTTTGATTGCTGGCTTGCACAGAAACCAAACAGCTCTCCCATATTCTCTATAGAGAAATGGACGTAAATCAACTGTATTTGTTTTTTGCTGAAAGTTAGAAATTTCAAAGAAGACGGTAAATTTTGGTTGGTTTCTTGAATAAATTTTCTTTTTTAAAAAAATTGTTACACACAATAATTGCTTAATTTTACACTATTAGGTTTAAATTATCACCCCAGATTTTAATGTTATATGCATTTACAAATATTGCAATAATAAACACATCAATTCGACTCTTTTCCAGTGGACATTCGATTTTCAACCTTTTATTGCGTGCACAGATCGCTGATTTTTACCTGAAAATGTCGTTTTTCCCTATGAAGAAATTATTTAAATTTTAAAAGCAAAAGTACAAACTTATTGGGTTAATCACATTGGCCTATCATCTGTTTACCTTGACAAAACTTTTATTTACAAATAATCATAATTTTAGCACGATCAAGGATTTTATTATTTATTCTGTCTCCGAGCTGGAGTTTCTCTATAAGATTTTTGGTGGTCAATTTTGGAACATGAGAATATACAGCAATTGTAAATCAACTCACCTCATCCACAACAATCTATCAGAATGATTATTTCAATCGTTCTGGTTCCTTCTGGATAATCCATTGTTTCTCATCCTGATTGCTAGTAAGATGCTGCAATAATTTTTTTTTATTTTTTGGCTCTTTTTTATCAAAAACCAACGGGGGAGGATGCGTTATATACATTTATGCTCGGGAAAGTGGGCGGTGGTCCAAAAAAACTTTGAGAATATATTACGATATAGTGAATGCTGATCTCCGATCCGGTTTACTCGCTTCGATCTTTTGCATTGAGGTATTTGTCCGGTTGCCTGCTTCGATTGTGTTCGGTTACATTAATTAATAACAAATGCCGGCATATTAATAGCCGGCGCATAAAACCTGGCTTCACTATAGAAATATACTAAGTTTCTCAATTATCTTTTCATTCATTTCTGTCCTGGGCCTGTTGGAAGGCGATTATTATCAGTATCGTCTATCTTAGAATCGACTACGACTTCATCTCTTCATCTTCAAACAATTGATCTTAGTCAATAATTTTTACATATGTGAGAGGAAACTACTTATTACTGGTGTTTAATTTTCTATATTGCTATTAACTCCTTTTTTCAACAGTAGAACGACTTCTGCATTGCCTTCTTCGAAGAATTTGTTATAAAGCACTTTTAGAGATTTTTCTACAATGTTATCTTATGATCGTAAATCTTGTGATCTTTATATTTCATGTGTCATAGCATAGAAGGCTCTGTTGATTTTATAATCTTGATGAATGACAAGATGGTAGGATACGCTCAGCCTAAGTTGGAAGGGTTGTGGCTAATGTGCAGTATCGAGAATTGGTTCGGTCCGTTTACACGACGGCACTGGCACGTTCTTCCAAATCGTCTTATCAACTTTGATGAAAATTGAAAATGACGTTTCGTAGCTGTTAATTGTATAAATCAAGTAACATTACTACCTCATGTGATTGGACATTGTTCATATTATGATCACGGTGTGGTCCCACGATTGGTTTATGTGACGTCACGTTTACGCGATAGATTATCAACCGCATCGACGACTATTCTACAAACAGGGTGATACAAAAGTTATTTGTCAAATTTAATTACACCTAACGCTAATTTCAACTCATAAAACTAACTACAAAGAGTTACTAACGATTAAATTAGACAATCTACGTTAGGCATAAACTAAAATTAAATGTCACAAAGATATAAAAATGTCAAGGATATTTTTATCCTTAAAAATACTATTTCGGACTTAAAGTGGACAATTAGCTTTAACGAGTCCGCATTTGCTTGTTGGAAACTACTACAAGAAAATTATACAAAACGGTTTCAGAAACTGGTAAGCTTAAATTATACCTTAAGGCACACATGATTTAACTTTTATACGAAGCCTTGATCCAAATTTTTTCATTTAACATTTCTTAATAAAAAAAGAAGAACCTCCAAGAAGTTAAGTTAAATATTTATAGTTGTTATTGTTGTATTTAACAATAATTGTTGTTCATAATCAAAACGTCCTTTTATGTTGGCAGTTGGCGTCTGATTTAATCTAAGTGGTCTGTGAACTTGCACTTAACAACACCTCATGGATGTGTCTTAAGTCGCACGCTTGATCGTGTCTCACACATTATCCGATTACTGTATCTTCAATCGCTTGATGCCATCAGTTAGTCGTTCTTTGTTCGTTTTTTATGCGTCTATCGAAATTGACTGTTTCAAATTTTTTTTTTAATATAACGTATGCTCTAACGCAGCGATTAGAAGGAATTTTGTGTGTGAGAAACATCGAGTCGACTACTTCAGATTCTTTACGCGTTGTTTTTATAACAATATATAAAAATTAGAGTACAGTTACAATAGGAATTACGAAAAATTTTACTGTAAAATTGAATAATTTAATTAATATCAACTAAAATTATTGTCGACATTTCAAATATGTTGACCCAAAAAAGATAATATTTATAAGAAAGTCTTTAATTCGATGGAAGAGTTGATTTCAGAAAGGATGTAGTAAAATGAGAAAGGGTGAAAGACGTCGGAAGAAAATTCTTTTATACGTTACAAGATAATGCTAAAAGGTAATTCTATTCAACGATTCGACCAAAAAGTGAAGTTAGTGTACCTGCGATATTTAATTTTCCAAATAAAGCTTTAACAACATTTTGGACTATAAACGGTTCTTAGCAAATTTGTTTCCAAAATAAATTGCATTATGGTAATAAGCATAAAATTTTCAACCCCTTCCATTTTGAAGAAGTTAATGATAATAGATTTACCTGTTTTGTAGTTCCTTCTGGATTACATCAACTTCTTTATATCTAAGCGAGCCTGGCTAAGAATTAAACTAATTAATCCCCAGCAAAAGCAAAGCATAGAGTCTGCAATCTATTTTATTTTAGCATTTTGCAATGCTGAGTGGTCCAGATTAAAGTGTGCTCGCGTATTTATTGTACTTTTTACCCGTTCCTTGGAAAGACTCGAAGAATTTGATACACATTTTTGTTTTAAAATAAAATTTTAACTAATTTTATACCTCCTCCATCGTAGCTTCGCATATACGCTTCTCTAACCCAATTACAATATTAATTAATATTTCTCCTTTGTTGACATACATACGTAAAATACTCGTACCTACTGTTTTTTGTTTTCTAAACTTCTTTTCTTAACATGAGGCAGAAGAACCGTAATTAAAGAAAAATAATTACGTTTGATTACAATTTTAATCTTTTAGTGCTTTTGGTGTACTTTGAGAAATTATATTAAATTCAAGTCAGAACTGAAAATAATTACATATAATATTTTACTTCTTGGATTGGATTTATGCAGTAAAACGCGAAGTATTAGAAATTTGAAAATCTGAAATCCTTTCTCATTTTGCGTTTAATTCAGATAAACCCCAATGGAAATCAGAATTAAAACGTAGTTTTCTTGTGGACCAAATATTTTATTTTAAGTAAATTCCATTCCATTTTACACAATTTTACCTATTACCTTATGTAAATACTTAATTATTGACTTGCAGTCTTATACTTTTTTCCTAATTTGTATCTATGTGTTTTATTGGGTTTGCTGATATTCGATTTTAATTGTGATGGAATATCTTGGAGCTTTCTTTAGCCTACTCCTTTTCTTATTTAAATGTCATTGTTATTTTATAATCTGTCTCTGTCTTTACTTTTAAATCTATCGTCATTCTGCGTGCGTTTTATCGGAGCAACTCCAACAAATTACTCCCTGGTTGAGAGGGAGGACACACTTGTTACAAGATAGAAGTATAACGAGAATTTTCAGAAATTAATGCTGGAAATTATTATTGTTTCATGCTGAGAACTTCAAGTTGAGCACTGAATATATGATGGGTAATTTTTATTTTCTCTGCATTCTAGAATCTTTTATTCTATTTTTGGACGTAGCAGTAAACATTGAATTTGAATGCTATGTTCCATAAAAATTGTTAGTTGGCGTATAAAGAAAGATTTGGTTATGTAAAAAATGGTTCTCACGCATGATACGTGTGACTAATATAAAATGATTTAGTTTGAAAATTGACAGTGTTGTGTATTGACAATACATAGTCATGCCTCATGCTTAATGCTTTTTTAATATGGATTGCTAATTTAAATCTTCACAAGATATCCTGAATATTTTCGATAGGTCGAAGACCTGTTCATGAATCAGAGCACAGTAACAGATCAAAACTATACGATAACTTTTCTAACTTTTCTAACGCATTCTATTGTATTTATCCCCCTTTTTAATACAATCATATTGACATCAATTTTATGTAACTGTGCAAATTTTATTTTTGAAGGACATTTTTATTCAATCAATCGCACGATTTTTTAGTTTATAATAAACTTCCAATGCAACCTATCAAACCGACACTTTAACCCATTTATTGGCTAGAAAATTTAGACGTCATATTTTATTGATTGCTTCTTACATTCCACTACGGGACCGCAATGATTCATTTTCAATTTTCATGTAATTTTATAAAAGCTTTTACTATTTAAAACCAAACAACAGCAACAGTTCTTATCGAGATTATTTCTTAAAAAGTCTTAATCCTCCGTTTCTATGTTATACGGTGCAAAGCCATCTCATTTCTTTCACTATCTGGGGTAAGAAATTAACGTCTAGAATTGTTTTGACCCACAACGTTGAAAAGTGTCCTGAAATTTTAAATACATCGCTTTTTGTCATTTCGGTTTAAGGATAAACTAAAATAAAATTCAAACCACGACAAAAATAATAAATGCAACTGGGAATCCAATATAGGACCTTGTGCAAAGTTTTTAAATCAAATATTTTGGTGTAGGAGGTTAAGACAACCAAAGTAAGATAATTTCAAATATGAGAAGCAACAAATTTTAGTAACAAAATTAATTTATTATTATGAATAATATACGTATACATAGTGTCAATGGTCTCGAGGTTGAGATACGTGTACTATCGCTATACAGAAAAAGATAGGATCAATTAGGTATAAACTTCGGTATAGGTATAGGTATAGGACTTAGGTATAAACTCTTCATAATTATGTGACTCATATTAGTAGGTCCATAATATATTACGGTCATTGCCTTGCAGCTAACGCAGCTGGATGCGAACGCGGGGTACCGGGTTCAAACCCGGGGAGAGTCAAACATTCTTATGACCAAGTCTCCGTGCTTCGGAGGGTAACTTTAAGCCGGCGGTCCCCCTAAGTTGACGAATTGCCACCGTTAACAAAAAACAGGGCTACAGGCACATCTGAATGATAACCTAGCAAGCTGCTACCGGATGTAAAACAACTATAGTCCAAAAATCGATCTGCAGACTACTCACCAACCCGTCTGGCCAGCGCCAGCGTGGTGAGTTATGGCCAGGTCCTCCTTAATATGGAGAGGCTTATGTCCAGCAGTGGGCGGAAAAAGGCTGATGAAGAAGAAGATAATATATGAGACAAATTTAATATATTTTATATCAAATTGAACTACATTGACCACGAATGGTCAGATGGCTCACAAATGGAACATCTTAACAATAAATTAATTGTAAGTCTATATAAGTAGTCGTTAAGTAGGTAGGTAAATCCGACTAGATTATTAAGTTAAGCGATATTTTCGTAAACTGTAACTGTGTAAATTTGTTTACATAATCTTTATGAGGTTGTCATCTATCTACTACATTGAAACAATCCATTGTAAAACTTTTCGACGAAATTGTAGTAAATACTTTTAGTACCTACTTTAATATAATAATAATTGTGATATAATCGGTTTTGAAACGCATTACAACGTTATCCGAGCCCAACTACCAATCTTGCGAATTGGTGTTTGGTTTGTTTAGCATTTTACATTTTTTACCTAGACGAGGAGCAAGCCCGACGTAGAACCCCCAACCTGGAGGACCAGAGAGACGGCCAGAATAAAGTTCTTACTTCACCCGGATTCGAACCGGGCATTTAGTGTTTATAGTCAACTTATTCGACCACTATGCTCCGACCGTCTCTATAATAATAATAAATTGATATAATACAAATTGCTGCAATATTTAATACAAATCTGTTAGTAATTTGGTTGTAATGCTTATTGCTACAATTTGTAAAAATATTTACTACAAAAATTAGTAACTAAGCATTAAAAATTGAAAATTACTACATCTTTGTAGCAATAGGTAATACAAATTGTAGTAATTTTTACTACAAAAATTACTCACAAAATTTTATTGAAGATCACTACTGTACTTGTAACTGTAGCCAACTACAAATTGTGCTACTTTATGCTACAACTGTAGTGCATATTGCTATTCGCTGTGTGCATTCCTCCAGACCAGCAGTCTGGCGTAAATCAAACACGGATAGACTACAGAGCGGGAAACCGCGGTTCTAATCCTGATTAAGTCGGATATGTGATGTGATCTAAAAAGTCGAAAATCGATGTGGACTATGGGGAAGGCAACGGGAAACCACCCCATTAACATTTCTCTAGTAAAGTCTTCTTGGCTTAGCCAGGAGGATCGCTAATATCTGAAATCGGATAGGCACCTGAAGAATAATTCCTCCTGCTGCCCTCTGGTGGCTCAATAAATCATGTATTATTCTGGTCTTACCCTAGTAGCACACAACGTCCTATCCCAAGTAACATTTTAACCTGGGAAATTTCTGGCATTTGCCTGTCAGTGAAAACTCACCCAGGACCTGCTCCTGTGGCAGGAGTGAAGCAAGCCTGCTACAGGTTCTGTCTGAGTAATTTGGCGCATGAATTTACCTGAGGCAGCCCTGTGGCACACTTGGGAGAAAGCAAGCTGGTGCTGGCGCAAACCTGCACCACGCTTGTCGCACACCTGAGAAAAGCCTGGGGCAACCCTGAGAGAGGATTGAGGGTAAGTCGGAGGCAGGAATGAGGCAAGTCTGCTACAGGTGCTGTCTGAGTAATTTGGCGCACAAATTTACCTGAGGCAGCCCTGTGGCATACTTGAGAAAAGCCTGCAACGGTTTTGATTTCCACGTGTAAAAAAAAAATTTATTGTAAATAATTTTCAAAAAATGAAAAAATTAATTTATTTTAATTTAATTAATTTCTTAACTTAATATCCTTTTTTAGTATTCTTTTCTCTATTAATTAATTATCTATTATTATATTTTTTAATTCTCTTATTATGGTTGAACTCATAAATTACGATTTTCTCCTAATTATTTCATTTGATGATAGTTGGTCCTAAATTTATCCACGGGTTGCGTCTGCTGGAGTCTGTAAATCTGTAAATATAATTATAAATTTTAAAAATCTTACCGGAGCTGGGAATCGATCCACGGACCTTCTCACTTGTACTTCGTTAACCTGGAGTGTTATGCACTACGCCACCAAGTTTAGTTGTAAAAATCATGATTTAAAAACCTGTGATTATAATCATATACATTTTTTTAGATTGATCAAATATTGTCTATTTAATTAAAGGAGTTCAAAACACATTAACAACAAAATTAGTTATTAATTATGAAGCAGGAATTAAAAAAAATTAATTTCCCACGTTAATTTCCTATGTTCACATCGGCGATCGTCACCCGGTATAAAGGCACGTGTACCTACTAATTTTTGAAATTTTTTGAAAATATAGGTTTTTGGTAAAAAATTTAAATTGATGGTTAAACAACCAACATTAATGCCTGTTTTTACCAACAATTTATTTAAGAATTTCCTAGTAAAGAATTACTTAGCTAGGATTCCATAAATGTGATTGGTAAAATTTGACATAGTATTGACATAAAAAATTCATATGTCAAATTTGACCAATCAAATTTATGGAATCCTAGCTAAGTAATTCTTTACTAGGAAATTCTTAAATAAATTGTTGTTGAAAACAGGCATAAATGTTGTACAAACAAATTTTGTTTGTAGATTTTGAGGGAGTTGTATAATTAATAGATTAATAGGAATAATAGGCAAAAACAGAACTGACTTAGGAACGCTAATAAACGTTTTAAATATTGGTAATAAAGTTTCTCTATTGGTGAGTCAGATCTGTTTTTGCCTAACTACCCTGTCTCTAATAATTAAGTAGGTATTATAATCTTATGAACTATTTACAAATTTAAAAATTTATTACGTGTATCTACGTAATTAAATTAAAGGTACGTGTATACTAATCTTTTTTAAATTTTTTAAAAACACGTGCCGGACGGCCTTATGCATCTTTTGTTAATTATTATATCGTAAATTTGATTATCATATATTTTTGGTAAAAATTTTAGTGAACGAACGTCACCATCGACGTCACAATTAACCGAAGACAAGATTGCGTTATCCGATTCAATTGCAACTTGCAAGTAGGACTAAGTTTTTTTCTAAATTTATTTGCCGTAATTCATTGTCGGCTTATAGTAGGTCAAACCTACTTATCCCTTTTTACCTGAAAACCATGGGATTAATTTAATTTAAAAGCCATGTAACGGTATTACTCAGTTTTGGAATTTCCTACATTTGTTGTAATTATTTTGTTGCAGGTTGATACTTGTTTTATAACTTATCAATATATTAGGGTACTGTTACAATGCAGTATGCAAACTAAAATATACAAACAGCTTTTAATTAACTTTGACCTGTAGTGATTATTGTAGTGAAAATTATAAAAAAAAGGAACAAATTTAAGAAGGTGTATGTGAAATGAGTGGAAAAAAGAGAGATGGTACTTTGTTATCTTTTTTTACTAAAACCCCCAAAAGGATAAAATTAGATGACGACAGCAATACAGATAATGCAGTGCCTGTTGCAAGTGAGCACATATGGACGTCCGTTAAAGATCCATTTTAGGTACGTGTACATCCATATGGAACTAGAAATGGATGTACTTAAAACCTAATTTATTGTACGTTTGTAGGACGTCCAAAACAAATGTTCGATGTTTTTTCGAATTTTTTTATTCATAAAACTTACAGTTACAGCTCCACCAACGTTAGAACCGACTTTAGGGGCGTGTCAGGCGCTGCTAAAATTAAAAATGTACACTCAAATGAAAAAGTTTCTCGGCGCGAATATTTAAAATCCATAAATTATTTTGTCAAATTGCAGTCACGAAATACGTAAAAAATGTTACTAGTCCAGTGAAAATAGACAAAAAAAAGTGCAAAGTTTGCAATAATTCGCATCCAGCTGAAAATTGGCATAAACCTTAAATGCACTACTACAAACAAAATATCAAAAGTCCCCACCGATCCCACATCTGCTAAAAAAGTTATTCAAGGTCAAAAGTCAACAATATCGATTTTTTGCATTTTGCTCGTAAATGATAAGTGTTATCGTAAAAATAGGTTAGACAAAAATTGTAGATCATGAAATTCTCTACAAAAATTATTCTTATACTTATTTTCGTACGAATCTCTATTCCGGATATATCGCGATTTCGAAAATCACTTAATTGATTTTCCAATATTACCAATATTACCAATATTACCATTTTTTCAATCAATAGGACACTGTCTAATAAAACTTCCCAACTTTTGAATCGTGTTATCTGATGAATAACGATTCGTACGAAAAAAAGTATAAGAATAATTTTTGTAGAGAATTTCATGATCTATAATTTTTGTCTAACCTATTTTTACGATAGCACTTATCATTTACGAGAAAAATGTAAAAAACCGATATTGTTGACCTTTGACCTTGAATAACTTTTTTAGCAGACGTGGGATCGGTGGGGACTTTTGATATTTTGTTTGTAATAGTGCATTTAAGGTTTATGCCAATTTTCAGCTGGATGCGAATTTTTGCAAAGTGAAATGTCTATTTTGACTGGACTATACCGCAAATATTAAATAAAGCACTTTTGGAATAAATTATAAAATAACACGAAACCGAATAACACAAAAAACCACGACAAATGTAAACACACGCAATGATTTGTAACTTTTACAACAGAATGTACTTGAGAAATAACTCAACGTTCATTGGTTCATTCAAATGTTTATCAAATTAGTTGGCATATTTGCCGCGTCCTTTCTAAGCTTGGCGGAGCTGTATAGACGTTTTTGGGACAGTAGGTACTTTAAATGGACTTTCACGGACGTGGATTTGACGTGGATTTGAATTTTGTATTTTATTTTTTTACTTATTTAAAAATACGTATAAGTCGATTAGGATTACTTCGTAGTGTACATACAAAATTTGACTCTGTATTTCCAGCGGTTTTCATCTTTATAGGGTCGTAACTCGTTGAGGGTGCAACTTTGCATAGGAGTAAATTGCACGAAATCGTTTCATTTAGACTTTATCTGCCCTAGCCGCATGTTAACTTCATATTTACAAGACATTCTGTAAAGTGGTCGTCAAATGCAAGTGCATGTGTTATTGAAACTTTGCCAAATACTAAAGTTCGTAAAGAGCAACAACAAATAAACATTTATGCTCGAAAATACATTGTGCAATCTTAAATCTAAAATGTGACAAAGCCTAATCCGATAAAGAATTAAAATTATTATTTAAATTCTTCTGAGTGATAATTGAGTTAAATTTAATCACTTCGACTAAAAAATATTTGCTGCTTCGAAACGAGTGAAAATTCAGCAAAATTTGAATGAATGCATTTCAAGTATATTCCAAGATTAAAATTAAAAGTTGTTATTAAAATTAATTTATCTTTTGACTTAAATTTTTTGATTAACTTTAGTAATCGCAACAAACATTTCATTTTATTGACTCCACTAAACACATTTTAGATATCCTACCTGTAGATGTATTATGTATGTTTAAGTTTTAATTAATTTCCGTTACCATCGCACTCTTGAGAATCAAAAGTGACATGAAAATTTACACCACCTAATTTTTCATTCATCAAAATATTTTATTATCAATAATTAAAGCTTTTTTTTATTTTTAACCTGTTAAATTCTATTTCTAATAGAAATTTCTTTTATAGTTTATAAATCCGATATGGCTATGGGTTTCAATAAAAATTCTGGATTTGAAATTTTAACATGTTTAACAGAAGAAATGTCGATACAAGTTGAACTTTTTATATTAAAAAGTCCAAAATTGAGTTAATCTCATTATATACACACACAAAAATTCACTCTACCACAATTATTTATTTTAATAAAATCAATTGCGGTACTTTTTTTAATTGAATTTATTTTGCAAATTATGTTTATGGATTAAATATCCTTCTTTTAAAAGGTTCTTTTAAAAATATTTCATTAATGGCTGGCTTTGCTTTAAAAAAATTGTAAAAGGGCCACAGTCGAGTCGACTCGACCTGATATAACTCGCAAATTTTTTCACATTAAAATTTTGGTTAAAGTCTACCCCTGTCTATTGGTAATATATGCAAATTTGAGTAATTACTTGTTAAATTTGTACAAGAACTTAGTTTAACATTATCAAAATCTATCAGAACAATAAGGTGTTTTGATGGCATTATTATTAATGATTACGTACCACATGTAAGTGGTAAGTCTTATATATCAAGCATAGATAACAGTAAAGGTTTTTCATTTTTAAGCTTCTAATATTAAATTTTAATTGATTTAAGCAGTAAATTTCATATTAAACTAGGAATTGAATTACAGAAATAAAATGGAAACTAATTCGGGTTTAAACTATTTTTTTATTTAAATTTTTTTTATTGCTAATGCCCGGTTTCATACAACGCTATTGATTATTGGGCTGAAAGTAATAACAGATGTTTTCTATTGGTTGGTTATTTTTAAAACCGCATTACAAATTTTAAACGTATACCAGTGGTAAATTATATTAATCCTTAAACTCTATAAACTAATTAGTAATCCACAAACCTCTTGAAATAAAATGGACTGCTATTCAATGTAAAAAAAAGTGCGTCCACTTAGGAGACTGCCATTTGTGGTGCAACTGTTATTATAGCCAATAGTAATTTTGGATTTTTGAGAGCAATTTAAATTGCTCATAACTAGAACACGGATTTTAGCCACTAACAGATCGGACTTAGGAGAACACATAACATAACTCACCAATAGAAAAAGTTTATTATTACCAATATAAAACGCAAATTAACGTTTAACTGTTAACGTTAAACATCTATCGAAGGAAGGCAACCTTGATTTTGCAACATCAAAAAACATGTTTCGACAGATGGCGCGCCCTAAAATATTAATCTTTTATACTTTTCTCTTCTCCAATAAATAATTTTTATAATTTATGAAAGTCATATGAACAAACAATAACTAATTTAGGCAATGAAGAAAATTGAATTTTCAAAGATAAATATTTTTAAATATATTCAATAATTTCACATGTGAATATCATTTTGGAATATACTTGTAAATATTCAACATTGGAAGCTCAAACTTCCTTATTGCCTAGCTTAGTTATCGTTTATTCATATGACTGTTATAAATTATTAGAATTCTGTTTTGGTGAAAAGATAAGTATAAAAGATTAATATTTTAGGGTACGACATCTGTTGAAACATGTTTTGGCATCAAAATTTGCAGCGCGCTCTTAATATGTGTATCTATGTACTGTATAAAATAAATTTATAAATCAAACGCGAGACTGAATTGGCATCCCGTCCCGGATTTTTACCATCCCGCATTCTTCTCTAATTTCTATGTTGCTATTATGTAATTTTATCATATCATATAAATAAATTACATTGTAGTTCTGATGAAATTGCGTTCACAGCAACAATTTCTAAACTGTTTGAAAACGGTTTCAAAGCGCGTCTGTGTATAACGACCAATCAAAAAACTATCCATGATTTTCTGAAAGAACAAATTTTAAAGTCAAAACTTAAGATTAGGTTAACATAAATTACGATACAATCCCACGTGTAACGTCACATATGATATGTTTGCCTCAAGATACTAAAAATTTAGAGATATGCTCACGTGCACATTGTACAGCATCTTGATGACTTCAGCCGGTAACCCAAGCTTACGATTGGTTGTACGGTTGGTAGAGATAGTAGACATGTAGATATCTATCTATATTAGGCCATTGGCTATTACAAATATAATAGATTAACAATACGTACAACTTCACAGGTAAACAATAGATTTTTTTGAGTACGGCTCCCTCACGCCATCTGGTGTGCTGTCGGTGGTGGGCTCTAGAGATCTTTTATTCTATGGATGGGGCTGGGGCACACGGGATTTAAACAGGTACTAACAACTCTTTCATAACACAATGGTTTTAACACCACCGTGCCGCTAGAGGCGCACTTGTGCAATATTCCACAAATTTGACGAAGTTGTACGTATTAGTAGTCTATAGTATTTGGCTATTATTAGGCTATGTTGAGTCACTGAGTGACGTCATGCGCAGCAGAGTCTAAAAGCGTTCACCAAGTGAGCATATATCTTTAAGTTTAGGAAGGGGCGTGTCTATAGTTTAAATGGTTAATCGCCGGTTTCAGCAACAATATGTTATAGTTAATCCCTGATTAAGTTAATCGAGATCAAATATGAACCAATGGAAAACGACTAGTAATAAAACCGATTTCCATTGGTTCATATTTGATTTGGATTAACTTAATCAGAGATTAACTACATATTGTTGCTGAAACCGGTCACAAGGCTCTAAAAATCCTTTAGTCTGTAACTAAATCATATAATCTCAATTTATTTTAGGTTGGTACCTTTTTGTTACTATTTATAATAGTGGCCATTTTACAAGCAACGGTATAAAATTTCATCTAAGTGCATCATAACAACGTAAAAATAATGGCAAGTGATAAAAGACGTCGTTCGCGTAGTATAGAACGAAGCGCTAGTAGTAATAAAAAAGCGAGACGATCCAGATCGCACAGTAAAAGCCGAAGTTCAAAGAGACTTCAATCTCGTTCACCCGAACGCAAAATAAAATATGAAAATCGTTCAGATGGAAGCAAACGTTCGAAAGTTTCTCGAGATGACAAAGAAATCATACGTAAACCAATTAGTCCGAAAGTTGAAGAAATCGCGCCTATACCACAATCGAAATTAGAAGAAAAGATTTTTCCGAAAAGTAATAAAAAAGCGAGACGATCCAGATCGCACAGTAAAGGCCGAAGTTCAAAGAGACTTCAATCTCGTTCACCCGAACGCAATATAAAATATGACAATCGTTCAGATGGAAGCAAACGTTTGAAAGTTTCTGGAGATGACAAAGAAATCATACGTAAACCAATTAGTCCGAAAGTTGAAGAAATCGCGCCTATACCACAATCGAAATTAGAAGAAAAGATTTTTCCGAAAAAAGAACCTTTATCATTAGAACAACTAGTGGCTAAGAAGAAAGCAGAAGAAGAAGCTATGAGTAAACCTGTCTTTTTAACGAAACAACAAAGAGCCGAACAAGCTTTAAAACGTAGACAAGAAGAAGTGGAGAAAATTAAAAAACAACAAGAAGCGGAACGTGAAATTTCACGACAATGTAGATTAAGTAGACAAGAAGATTCGTTTCGTGATGATCATGAATATAAACGTAGTCGTGGAAAGTCAACTCGTAAGGAAGAAGAAAGAAGTGAAAAGGAAAAAGAAATGGAATCAAATGCTATAAAAGAACGTTATTTGGGATTAACAAAAAAGAAAACAATTATCAGAAAAGTAAACGAACGAAAGTTTGTTTTTGATTGGGATGCTGGAGAAGACACTTCTAATGATTACAATGATTTGTATAAAGAAAGACACCAGGTTCAATTTTTCGGCAGGGGCAATTTAGCTGGTATAGATATAAACAAACAAAAACAAGATCAAAGTAAATTTTACGGCGAATTGTTGGAAAAGCGACGTACGGGTGCCGAAAAAAAACAAGAAACGGTAAGATTAGAGAAAATAATTCAAAAAGAAGAAAAGCAATCATGGGATCTTAGACATTGGTCAGAAAAAGCACTAGAAGAAATGACTGATAGAGACTGGCGGATTTTCAGAGAAGATTATGATATCACCATCAAAGGAGGTAAGGTTCCTAAACCCATTCGTAGTTGGTCTGAATCTGGAATTCAAAAAGAGGTTTTGAAAATTATTAGTAAAATTGGTTACAAAGATCCGACTCCTATTCAAAGACAAGCAATTCCTATTGGTATGCAAAATAGGGATATTATTGGTGTGGCTGAAACTGGATCTGGTAAAACTTTGGCTTTTCTCGTTCCCCTTCTCTCGTGGATTCAATCATTGCCTAAAACAGAAAGTACTGAAGATGACAATCAAGGGCCTCATGCTATAATTTTAGCACCCACTCGTGAGTTGGCGCAACAAATTGAAGTGGAAACTGTAAAATTTGGTGAACCATTGGGAATTCGATCCGTTTTAGTGGTAGGAGGTTTATCTCGTGAAGAACAAGGTTTTAAGCTACGTCTGGGATGTGAAATTGTAATTGCTACACCTGGTCGTCTTATTGATGTCTTAGAAAATCAATATTTAGTGTTAAATCAGTGTACGTATATTGTTTTGGATGAAGCTGATAGAATGATAGATTTAGGTTTTGAACCTGCTTTGCAAGAAATTCTTGAATATATGCCCAATACAAATTTGAAACCAGATACTGAAGAAGCGGAAGATTCTGAAGTAATTTTGGCCAATTATACTAGCAGCCAAAAGTATCGTCAAACTGTAATGTTTACAGCTACTATGCCACCGGCAGTTGAAAAACTTGCCCGCAATTATTTGCGTCGACCCGCTACTGTCTATATTGGTAGCATTGGAAAACCTGTAGATAGAGTTAAACAAATTGTTCATATTGTTACTGAAGCTGATAAAAACCGCAAACTTAAGGCATACTTACTCTCGAAAGATTTTACACCTCCGGTTATTATATTCGTCAATCAAAGGAGAAGTGCTGATTTTCTTTTCAAAGTTTTGGAAAAGTGGGGTTTAAATGCATGCGTTCTACACGGTGGTAAAGTGCAAGAACAGCGTGAATACGCCTTGGCTACTCTAAAATCTGGTGACAAGGATATTTTGGTTGCAACTGACGTAGCCGGTAGGGGCATAGATATTAAAAATGTGTCCATGGTTATAAATTACGACATGGCTAAAAGTATTGAAGATTATACTCATCGTATAGGTCGTACAGGTCGTGCTGGTAAATTTGGTGTTGCTGTTAGTTTTTGTACTAACGACGATTCCGCACTTTTCTATGATTTGAAGCAAATGCTTCTTGCATCGCCAGTTTCCACTTGTCCACATGAACTTAGTAAACATCCAGAATGCCAAGTTCGGTCTACTCAACCAAAATGTCTTTAAGAAGCAACGATTTTCGAGAAATTAAAACTTTTTGTAAATTTAAGTTTGGTTTATTTAATAAAAAATAAAAGAATTTCAATTAAAAAAAAACTACGACTTACTGTGACTAAAATAATTATAATATAATAATTAGAGAACGGATTTTAGGCAGTAACAGATCGGACTTAGGAGAAAACATATCATAACTCACCAATAGAAAAAGTTTATTACCAATATAATATAATAATAATAATAATAATCGGTATTACATTCAAACAGAATATTACCATCTCTTAACCGAGATTCACAAATCCTTTTGTTGGGGTGGATTAGTCCCCGTTGTACAAATGCATATATTCAAATAACAACTCCTTCCAATTTCATTCATAGATCTCTGTGCTCCTTTGCCTCCTCTACGATCCTTCTCCATCCTTTCCTATCTCGCACAGTCTCTCTCCAGTTCTCTACTCCCATCGTTCTCAAATCGCTGTATATCTCCTCTTCCCATCTCGTCCTTGGTCTTCCTCTCGGTCTGTCGAGGTTACCAATATAAAACGTTAATAATAATTAGAGTTAATAAACGTTTCTATTGGTGAGTTATGTTATATTTTCTCCTAAGTCCGATTTGTTACTGCCTAAAATCCGTGATCTAATAATAATAAAAGGCCAACACGCTGCTTTGGTGTATCATTTTCTTAGGACACCTAACGCACTCTGATTGTTTGTACCAACTTAAAATCACCTCCCCTGCAATCGAGTTACCAACCTTCTGCCATGCCCGTCCGTGGATGGGCTTTCCAACTACAGTGTGTATTGTCAAATACTATGTTATTGTTATTGGTGTTGTTATCACGGTAATACATTCTTGCAGTACATTGCACAGTTTCTTGGCTGGATGGAACAAACCTATAATTTACTGAACAGCTCAAGAGGATAATTTAGAAAAATAATGGCTCTACAAATGGAAAACTTAAAAAAAGTTTTGAATTAAATTAACCAAAATTAATGTGGCTAAAATTCTGAAACACACTGGATTCTCCCACTCAGTTTTTCCCCACCATAAATTATGCCAAATGTACATATATATCATAATAATTTATTGTAAATAAATTATAAGCAATCTTATAAATATAATCATTGATAAGTTAGATTATTTGCTCGCTATTAGGCGCTTACTTTACGATCACCTTAAAATGTAAATAGATAAATTAATAAAATTACTTTCTTGTTATTGTACTGAAACTCTATTTTGTTTTGATTTGTTAGAGGAAAAAATTCTCCACAAATTCCAAAGCCGATACCAACCCGGATCACATCGCGTGGGTCAACCGAGTTGTAGAAAACAAAATGAGTCAGATCAATTTATTCCATTCACATCACTCCAGCTTATTGCACCGAATCAAAGCAGCCATCAACAAGACCAAGCTCTGGTGCCAGACACGATCGCCAACATGGCCCTCAAACAACTGCCGAAGAAAATAGTTTCTGAACTGACTTGTCTCGTTAATGCGCGCTGAGATTGAAACACTTCTCGAGTTTATGGAAAATGGCCGACGTCATCTTTCACCAATCAGCTTTCTTCATAACGATGCCGTAACTAAAGTCACGATCGTTTAAGAGCAATGTTCAGTACTACCCCCCTATATAGTGTGAATATTTGTGTTTTCTGTCATTTATTTCCAGGACGTTACAAAAATTTAAATAATTGCTAGCATTACAAAATCTTTCAACACTTTTTTATAGAAGCACGCTAAAGGAAGTTGATTTATTTATTGGAAAACCATGTTATTCGAAAATTAAAACATGGGATTCTCCCCCCCCCTTCCAACCATAGTTTTCGAATTACGCGATGTTCAAATAAGTAAATCAATTTCTTTTAGCGTTTTTACATAAAAAATAGTTGAAAGATTTTGCAATGCTAGCAATTATTTAAATTTTTGTAACGTCTTGAAAATAAATTACATAAAACACAAATATTCACACTGAATTGCTGAATTCACACTGGACATTGCTCTTAAGATGATCAGTTTGGATTCCAATCAGGACACTCGACCACCCACCAAATGCTTCGCTTGGTAGAAGAGATCACTGAAGCTCTCCATAAGAAACTAGCTACTGCAGCTACGTTTCTTAAAGTATCGAAAGCTTTTGATAAGATGTGGCATTTTGGATTAATTTTTAAATTGTTTCAGGCCGACATCAAACTCGGACTCGTGCATCTTCTAGCATCCTACTTCAAAGATCGAAAGTTCAGAGTCAAACTCAACGGTGTCCGCTCTTCTATTAGGACCATCATAGCATGGGTACCCCAAGGTTCCAGTTCTATATAGTCACGTATCTAGGAGTAGCTCTCGACCAATTGCTCACTTGCTAACATCCAAGATTTCTCGTATCTCAAGAGGCCAAACCCTAGTAGCACGTAATCTTAAGACGTAAGGGAAGAGCGTCCTTGCTCCACGGCCCACTTAAGTATCTTTACATAATTCAAATTTTACTAGTCTCATTTCATCTAGACCATAACTTCCCCCTTCCCTATAATTGCACCTCTATTAGCCAACCAGGCCTCAGGAAAGCAGTTTCACGACCAAAGAAAAAACCACCAATCAAGCCACATCCCACAGACACTTTTTGTAACTCTTTAGATTAAGTCCATCAGCCCAATTTTTACTTCGTATTTTATAGTGATTTTGTGTTATTGTGGAAGAATCCTTCTGTAGAAAGAGGTCACTCTCGCTTTTGTTTATTTATTTATTTTTTTGACGACTTTGTCTATGATACCTAAATGCATAAAAATCTCTAGTTTAGGGGCACTTACACGTTAGTGGATGGCCGCCATCTTGTAAAAATGATGGCCAAAACGTGTCTCTTGCAATATCCCCAGCAAGAAGATACTCATTATCAATATTGAAATGTAGAATAGGTAATTTTCTATAACATTCCTCTGAAAATTTTTGTGCAAAGGCTTAAGTGGATAAGTCACAAAATGTTATTATTCTTCTTCTTCCTCTTTTCTAGAAGCAATTATATTCTGGTAGGTCTTAAGGGGGCAGATCAATAGGGTCTGAGCTTGTGTCAAGTTCAATTCAAAAACGAATAATCGTAGAAAGCTGCAATTTTCAGAATATACGTAAAATATGATTTTACTTAAGAGCGCGCTGCAAATTTTGATGCAAAAACATGTTTCGACAGATGGCGTGACCTAAAATATTAATCTTTTATAGTTATCTTTTCACCAAAACAGAATTCTAATAATTTATAAAAGTCATATGAATAAACGATAACTAAGCTAGGCAATAAGGAAGTTTGAACTTTCAAACATAAATATTTTTAAATATATTCAATATTTTCACATGTGCATATCTTTTTGGAATATACTTGTAAATATTCAACATTGGAAGCTCAAACTTCCTTATTGCCTAGCTTAGTTATCGTTTATTCATATGACTTTTATAAATTATTAGAATTCTGTTTTGGTGAAAAGATAACTATAAAAGATTAATATTTTAGGGTACGCCATCTGTTGAAACATGTTTTTGCGTCAAAATTTGCAGCGCGCTCTTAACATAAGCTATTTTTTATTTAAAAAAAATTAATATAACAAAAATTTTCTAGCCGTTTTCAATAAAATGTACTTTAGTTATAAATATAAAATAGCTTACGTTAAGTAAAATCATATTTTAAGTATATTCTGAAAATTTCAGCTTTCTACGATTATTCGTTTTTGAGTTGAACTTGACACAAGAAATGAAGCAATATACATGAAATTTCAAATTTTAACCAATCAGAAGTAAATATCAATAAATCTCAATAAAACATACCAATGAAATATCATAAAACAACTAGTGACGTCTGTTGAATTTTATTATTTATTCCTATTGATCTAGGACCTTAATGCCTGTTTTCACCAACAATTTATTTAAGAATTTCCTAGTAAAGAATTACTTAGCTAGGATTCCATAAATTTAATTGGTCAAATTTGACATAGTATTGACATAATAAACTATTATGTCAAATTTGACTAATCAAATTTATGGAATCCTAGCTAAGTAATTCTTTACTAGGAAATTCTTAAATAAAATGTTGGTGAAAACGGGCATAAGACCTGTTATTTCCCAATATCTGCCTCATTTCCTTGGCAATGCTAGTTCTATGAGCATAGAAATATTTTACATCCATTAGGTAGCTTGCTAGACTTACCTGTGTCCTGGTTTTTTATATTAACGGTGGAAATTCACTAACCCAGGGGACCACCGACTTAACGTGCCTTCCGAAGCCTGGAGACTAGTCGTAAGAATATTTAACTCTCCCCAGGTTTTAACCGGTGCCCCGCATTCGCATCCAACTGAGTTAGCTGCAAGGCAATAAAATAATCAAGGGCTTTTCTATTCCTGTCGGAATATTGCCACTTCTTCTGAAGTCTTCACAATCCATTTCACGAGGTGGATTACTCCTCTTTTGCTAATATTACTTTTACTACAACTTTTCACCACAGCGTGTGGATGTCCACTGGAAGGCCGAGCTAAGAAATTCTGTAAAGTTCGCGAGTTGAACCCAGAATTTCCGCTCTCTAACTCAACCAGCGATCACATCGCTCCACTGCTGTGTTACCAGTTATCACCTTTTACTTTTTCCGAGAAACTGCCCTATTCCTCCCTATTCTTCAGGAAAACGCTTTGAAAGTTTTGCTTTCAATTCAGTTACACTTGTATTGATACGTTCATTTATAGTATTTTTGAAAAATTTCATATTAATCAGTTTGCAAAACTATTATCCGAATTTATCAAAACCCCAAAAATGACATTTGTGACTTATTCACTTAAGCCTTAATAGCACTCCAGAATTGAACAAGTGAACGTTAGATCTTCGCTGTGAAAACCTTTTATAGATTAGTTCTACATGAAAGATTACGAATGCATTGGTCCATTAAGACAGATTTTGTGTATTCTTTATCCCTGCATTCGGGGAGAAGCTACTTTCGCTACCAAACGCTACCAAACATTTCTTTTTGTCCTTCTTTCGACCTTCCAGTCGCTTCCAAACGCTTTGGCTTCCCACCAAAATATTTGTAGCGTTTGTAGCGACTGAATGAGGCGGAGCCAAAGCGTTTGGAAACGACTGGAAGCTCGAAAGAAGGAAAAAAAGAAATGTTTTGTAGCGTTTGGTAGCGAAAGTAGCTTCTCCCCGAACGCAGGGTTATGTTGAAGCATTGGGTGATTTGTTGTCCGAGCCGCAACATTTGATTAACCTTACTATGTCCTGATCAGCAGTCTGGAGTAAATAATACACGGATACACCACAGAACGGGAAACTGGCGGTTCTAATCCTGATTGAGTCTGATATGTGCTAGGATCTAAAGAGTCCAAGTTCGTCCAAAGACCAGAGTCCAAGTCCAAAAAAATAGATTATCAAAGGGATTAAATTATTTCAGCCCATCTGAAAAGTTTAAGATTTATCTTCCGAATCAGTGGTATTCAATTTAAGAATAAACAAACTTCTCAATGTTATGTTCAATATTAATGGTCGAAAGCTCCTGGATGAGGATGGTAAAACACCCCAATGTAATAATGAGGTACCAAGAGCTGAGTGCGGTATGTAGACCTAGGAATTCCAGAATTTCTCAGATAAAATTGGTGACGTTTGTTCTTAATATGAATTAATTGAATAACAAGAGCGCAAACCGTACTAAATGACCTAATGCTCCTCTGTATGGTCATAATTACAGGAAATTCCCCTGTGTGGAATATATATCACATATTTTCAGCGTTAATGCAATCAAACTATTAATGAAATTATTTATTTATTTTGAATCTATATTACCAAAACAGGCACAGTAAAATTTCTTATTTGCTTTATTCAAATTTATTATTAAACCCCTATAACTTTGTTAGGATTAATATTCCGAAACATATTAATGCAGCATTTTTGTGTTAAATTAAGCACACAATAAACCCTTAAGCCATGATAATGAAATCAAAGAGCAAACTAAAACACACAACATATTTGATTGATTTGGCAATTCCTCTTCAAAAATGAAAATTATTCGAATATTCTATTAAAATGACAAATGAAATTTTGTTTTAAAATAAAATATTTGAAATATTAACAAGTTTAAGTTATAATTGCTGGTATTATTAAATTAATTTTTTGTTCCGACATTGTGTGGTGAAGTTAAGCGGATGTCAACCACATCAACGACGTTAAGACAACTTCTTCAGCGAAAGAAGATCTCAAGATCTCCAAATCTTATTCAACTTGGCAAACAATTATAATTTCCCCGCGACATCAAAAATAAATTCTGCTCATTCCTTCACATTATAAATCCTTCTTCCATACAATATATCTACGTCTTATTTCCAGCATTCAGCCAGTGTTTTAGCATCCCCTTTCTTTAATTAATCTCCCACCCCTAGCAACGCGTAGCAACGAATATAGGTACAGTAACACAATACAGTTTTTACACTTTTCTCGAGAAGGAAATCTTTAATGTCTCCGAAGGCTGACATTAATTAAAAAATCTTGTTACGCATGCAGGGGTAAGAATGAGAGAAGGCAATTTTAAGAACCAGCGCTCGAGGCATATGCAAAATAGAGCCTAATTTATACGGTTTTTTAAAGAATTCTAATAACTTACTTACGTGGCTTCTAGAAATGAAGTCACTTTTTAATCCAATATTTCCTTCGATACATTGTGACAACAAAAACTTTACATTTTCTCGTAAAAAAACTTTTAATCTATAAAGTTTATGTGCTGTTTATTGGATAAATAATAAATATATTTCGTCAAACCGAAAGCTAAATTTTTTTCTACATTTTTGCCAAATAATTAATGCATTAACTATTTAAGCAGTTTTCAATGTGCTTATTCAAAGACAATATCGCACGCTTTTCTTCTCACGACATTTCTTATGTAGCATCACAAAATGTGTTTCTTTATGCCATTGTTAAAGAGTATCTTTCCAATGCAGGCTGACAAGAACACACTTCTTCTAACGCAACTGACAATGCCATCTTAATCAAATGCGCCAGGCAGATATGTTTATTTGTGTTATATTTGTGACGTAAGTTAAACGAACTTGTTGGCAAATGCTGAAGGAACTAAACTTTTGAAAATTCAACCAAACTGTGGTGTCAACAAAGTTGAAGTCTGCTTATTGATAATTATTAATTATTTTCTCAATTTATTTTGCCGCTATTTGTACTTCCGCATACTTCCGAATACTTGTACCTACTCGCATTTCATCACTTTCTATGTATTACACGCAATTTGTTAACAAAAAATTTTAAATTAATTTTTTATTAGGTATGCGTTTAATTGTGTGCCGATGAAAACCAAAGCTTTTTGAAAAAAAAGCTTTAGAAGAAAGCGGATGTCAAATCAAATAAATAAAGGTGTATTTCGTGGGGTAAACTTGCCGCTTGACTTTTTAATTTAATTGCAACGATGATAAAAAGTAAAATCTCTGTTAAAACCCTGTTAATACTGTTATGTATATAATAACTTTTAACATGGAACATGTTTTAGCGCTCGTTATCTGCCAAAAAACCGACATCAAAAACCGACACTAAAAACCGATACTAAAAACCGACACCAAAAACCGACACCAAAAACCGACACCAAAAACCGACACCAAATTAACATATCATAACAAAGGATGAATCAAAGCAAAGACAAAAGCAAAGACAAAAGCAAAGACAAAAGCAAAGACAAAAGCAAAAAAGACAAAAGCAATGACAAAAGCAAAGACAAAAGCAAAGACAAAAGCAAAGACAAAAGCAAAGACAAAAGCAAAGACAAAATCAAAGACAAAACCAAAGACAAAACCAAAGACAAAATCAAAGCAAAGCAAAGACAAAATCAAAAACAAATACAAAGCCAAAACCAAAACTAAACAATACACGCTGTACCTGCTCCAACGTGTCATATTATCACATTTAAAACCCTCGTGGATCCTCACAAACACTTAAGACACTGACGACTGTTCACTGAAGATTCATGACCGTAGACGGATGACCGAACACTGATCAATCACACAAATCTGTTCCTCTATTTATATTGAAAACTCCACTAGTTATTCCTTTGTTTATCAATTCTTTACATTCCAATGCAATTACATTTCTTAGAAGAATCTTGCATTTTCATGTTTGTTTACTTTAGATAATTAGATTCTTGTTATGATTACCAAGAATCTAATTATTAATTATGTGTAACTTGATATTAGCAAGTAATTTAATATTATTGGGAAAATATCTTCCTTTTATTAGCGTGACTAATACTGTCATCTTGGAATCTGTTGTCTTAAGATTTCGCAATTGTTATGAATCAGCATTTTTTAGGACACTCAACTCGCTTTGATTGGTCGTTGTCGTTGGTCGTACCAACTTAAAATCATCTCCCCTGGGAACGACACCAATCGGGTTTCCAACTTTGGCATCTGTGCTGTGGAAAGTGCGATAAACGGACAATGTGCATTGATGGTTGTTGTCAGTCAAAAATGTCAGTACTTACGTTTTTGCAACAAACCATTCATTTATTGTTATTGCAATAAAGTTGAGGTAGTCGAGAAGGTAGGAGAGACGGTCATTGCCTTGCAGCTAACGCAGTTGGATGCGAACGCGGGGTACCGGGTTCAAATCCGGGGAGAGTCAAACTTTCTTATGACCAAGTCTCCGTGCTTCGGAGGGCATGTTAAGCCGGCGGTCCCCCTGGGTTGACAAATTGCCACCGTTAACAAAAATCAGGGCTACAGGCACATCTGAATGCTAGCCTACCAAGCTGCTACCGGATGTAAAACAACTATAGTCCAAAATCGATCTGCGGACTACTCACCAACCCGTCTGGCCAGCGTGGTGAGTTATGGCCAAACCAACCTCCATAATATGGAGAGGCTAATGTCCAGCAGCGGACGGAAAAGGCTGATACAGAGAGAGAGTCAACAGGAGTGACTGTGACATCTTCAATGGATTTTGTGCTATCTTATGAATCAGTTGCGCTTCAGAACTTTATTAATAAAATTATTATCATTATAAAATAATAATTTTATTAATTATTACCAGTAATTACCAACTTCAAAAAACAGATGTCAAATAAATCATTGTATTCGGTATCATGAACAGAGCAGAGGTAGTTCGGTATCGAAAAACATGTTCCATGTTTAATACATTAGTCAGGTCAGAGACTAAAATAGAAGGAAACCGGGGGTCTAGGGGGGCAGAGCCCCCTGGCGAGGCGCGCAGCGCCGAGTTTTAGTTATACGGTGGCGATAGACTGATAAACGTAGTAACTCTTCTGACTCTCCAAGTGTGAGAATGTCAAGTTAAGTAGACGAATGTTCGTCATTCGTGTTCATTTGGAGCAACGTATTTGGAAACCTCTACAAGGTAACTATTGCATCTTTCACTAGCAGCAATGTACTAAAATCAGAGATACACCAGCTTTTCGTGCTCTATGCACAGGAAAACACACGGCTAACTATAAAGCGTGTCCAATCTACAAAGAAATAAGAAACAAAAAATATCCACCGCTCCATCCAACCAAATCAAAAAGTTCAACCTCAACAACGCGTTAATTCGATTGAATAGACGACCAATGTAGTAGTAGATCCTGTGCTTCCCCACACACCCCAACCATTCAACTCTCCTATAGAAAAATGGTTGTGGCTAAAAACCAACAAACCCAGTTCATCAACACCTCCCTACAAGATGTTCCTGTAACAAATCAAAACCATGTCAATAAATTAGAACTAATGATGATGAAACTAATGGAAAGAATGGACACCATGGTGAATCTTCTAACTCTCAGAGTATCATAGTTAACAAAACCAACAATGCATAATAGCATTAAATTTGCAGTCTAGAATGCCAACGGCTTGACTCAACATAGTCAAGAAATAAAATCATTCATACAAACACACAATCTGGACATTGCATTAATCTCCGAAACTCATTTTACTAATAATAGGAGTTTTGTCAAAATACCTAACTACACAGTTTATCAAACTAACCAAACTGATGGTACTACATCACATGGAGGAACTGCCATTATAATTAAGAACTCGATATACCACAACGAACTGAAAAACCATAAATAGGATTACCTACAAGCGACTTCAATCAAGGTTCAAGATCAGAGAGGCTCAGTAGTTATCTCGGCAATATACTGTCCACCAAGCAAGAGAGGGTAGGAGGCTATCAAAGAGGAACATTTCGCTAGATTCTTCGACTCACTCGGTACCCGTTTCTTAACAGCCGGTGACTGCCTTACGAAACATTTACAGTGGGGTTCCAGATTGATTACCACTGGAGGACGAGATCAATAAGTTCAACCAACTTACTGGTTAACGGATACACAAAAGATACATCAGAGTTATACACGGAAATTAAACCTAGTTTCGATCTTTCATCCGATCACTCGCCATTGTTGATAACTTTAAGTACCAAAGTTACGTTAGAAGAAAAAATACTCTCGCTACATAATAAACAGACCGATTGGATATTATTCAGGACATTGCTCGATGAAAAAATATCACTAAGTATAAGACGACTAAAAACGTCAGAAGAACGACGATGCTGTTGTCTACCATCTACCTAACAAAATTGATTCAAGATGCGACATAGTCGTTACCCCATATTACTCAAGCGAAGCAACAGCTAACGACAACTATTCCATCGAAATAATGAAAGCTATAGCTGAAAGGCGGAAAATTAGGAAAAACTGGTAAAAAAATCTGAGAAGTGAATATCAAGAACGAGCTAAATAAAGCAACAAGAAAACTTAAAATATGCTGAAGGACTACAAAAATCAAACTATACAAAACTATCTCGAAAGTCTCTCTCCAACAGAGGCTATAATATACTGATTATTCGCTCTGAAACACCATAAAACGGATTAAATGACCACAAGAACATACCCCTACTTCGTAAATTCGTAAATTCGTAAATCAGACTGAACATCATGGGCGAAAAATAGTAAAGAAAAGGCAGATGCATTTGCTGAACACTTTGCTGATGTCTTTCAGCCATATCCAAGAAAAATAAGCACGGCAGAAAAGCAACAAATGTGTAACTTCCTCGATACACCCATTCCGTAGACTGCTCAAGTAAACCCAATCACAGTTAACGAAGTATCACTACCCAGGAAAATATTTACAATGACCGAGCATTGGTCCAGCATTAGCCCAACTGTGCTCGTCGGTAGGTTGGCCAACCACTGTATGGCGATCTTTAAGCTCAGCATCGGCAAAGCAATAGTAAAATCATTAGCCCAAGCTTTGGGCCAGCGTTGGGTGCCAACGGTCAGTTTGCCAGTGCCGGCCTAAGTGTCGGCGGTAATGTAAACGTCGGCAATATTTTCCTGGGTAGGCATTCAGCAAACTGAAAATCCAAAAAAGTTTAGCACCAGGATATTTATGATCTCATAACCGGTACGGTACGTACTTTGTAACGAATTTTTGCACTTCGTTTCGTGGTACTACTTTCTCATTTCATTTCAATTTTTCTAAGTACTGCCCGTGCATTGTATTTAAATGCAATCGCTAACTTGAATGCATTTTGCAGCAGATGGTTGATAGCGTGAACATTGCGGCGTAGGAATATTTTTTGTTAGTTACCCGAGCAGGACCAAATAGCAGAGCGAACCTGTTTTGTTAAAGCAGTTTTCTGAGTGCCGATTTGGAGTGTGTTTAAGCATGTTTTTGGTTTAACAACTTCCGTTATCATGCCAGTTTCGTTTGAAACAAGTTGTTCCGGCTATTACTAATGTTTTTGAGACCACTGAATACATCTGGATGTAAATTGGGTAACTCAATATGGCTATCTAGTATTCAGTTTTTGGTGTGCAAGTTGTACGATCACTTCCAATTCGCTACGGTTAGGAGCGACGTTGTGATGTTATTGACAACCGCATCCTAAGCTACCTACTTCGTTTTCCGTGGGAAAACGGATCATTTTGGGAATTCTTTCGTCATCTGGATGATCCAACGTTGCATAACATCTCCAACACCATATCTCACTGGTCCAATTCCAGCTACGAATCCGCAGCAGTGTTTTGTGTTCACGAAGTCGATCAAGTGCTACTGTATAAAATTATAACAAGTTACAGATTTTCACCTTTGAAGCCACACGTTGAGAAAGCGGTTGGAGGCGAACACCTGTCACCATTGTATTGTAAGCTTATACGAGAGCTCGAGGTAAAGAAATTTTATATTTTCCAATTCGTTTGAACCGACGTGTTTCTGGGCTTTTGTGTTCAATTTTGAGTAACCGTTAGTAGTTACTTATTTTATTTGGTACTTGTTTATATTTAGTATGAGGGTGCACTTTTTGATTGTTAATATCATTGCCTACTGTGCCATACACATTGCAATTATTGGAACTGTGATAGCCACTCTCAGGTTCTGTGTGTCAATTAAATCATTTGTTCACTATTATTTACGTTTTTTGAGTTTTCCCAAGCTACCGGTCTTTTTTTCAGAAACCCACGACCTGGCCTCCACATTTAATCAGAAGCTAGCCTATTAACATCGTGGGAAACAAACTGGAGAGGTCTCTGTCTGGGTTAACCATCTCATTAGGGGTTACAATTCAGAAGGTAGTTTCTGTTACAACTTACCAAATGTACAATGTATAGATAGTAAATAAATAAAAGGATTTAAAAAAAAGAATTCAATTATTATCTCGAAAAAGCATCCCTAAGCATCCCTCAAAATCTTCATTCCAACCAAGCAAATCACTATTTCTGGGCTTCCATTGTAGTTTGGTATAGTGATTATAGTAAGTGTAAGTTTAATTCCCGGTCGATCCCAAATTTATCTGAGCCGTGTTTATGATTACACGTTGAAATATCATCCTACTACAAAGTTAGTGAAGAAAGTGCCGGAAAATTATCATTTATTTTCGAAATTGTTTCATTGCAGAAATGTTTTATCTGTAAATAAAAATATTGAATGTTATCACTGTGCCCAAATATACAAATTACGTACTTCCTTGAATACATTATATTCCTTGTCTGCATCTACTCACTCCATCATGTCATGCATTTTGTTTAATTTTCCTTAATTTGTAGCCCCATGTTCTGCCCTGCTCTTAGTTATTTATTCCTTATCACTTATCAGCAACGCCGAAAGTGGATCAACCTTCTAATTAATTGTTATAAACACAAGTTTATAAGATTCACAGTGTAATAATATTATACACTTCTCCTATTTGGAAGCATACAATCTGAAAAGCGTTGAAACTCTTCTGTCTTTTGTTATTCTTTAATAAATTTAAAAAAAAAACAAATTATTTTTTTAGAATAACTAACAGAATATAAAAATTAGTCTAATATTTCATTATTTTGTTACTAGCGCAAACTTAGGCAATATTTATGGTTTCTGTGTTTCAAAATTGCTGTTAACAATTCTTAGGTCTATCGTAATATTAAAACGTTTTAAAGAATTATTGGTGTTTGAACTAGCACATCATTTTACGAATTTTTTACTCAAAATAATAAAGTAGATACAAAATACATTTTGAAAGAATTTGTAAAATGTACTACCGTATAGATGCCTATTGTATGCGTAATTATCCTTTGGCTAAATATTTTCTTCTCAATGCTTTTCATCACAAACAACCCCTGCTCTTATAACTGGAGATTTTTTTCAAATTTAAATACACAATATAGTAATAATAATAATGAATATTTCAAGAAATTAATGAACAAGCTGAAAAATCCAAGACATTAGAAATTTTATGAACAATTAAAATATTTTTTACAATATTACAGTGATTTTGATATATTATACACAATTTAAAATTGAATTGTTTTTAAAATTTGTTAGTATTTTGAGCTACTTTTCTATTTTATTTATTTATGCTCTCATCAACATCAATAATAAAACAAAATTTTAAATTGAACTATAACAATAAAATTAACTTTAATTTAATTTAAAAATTATCTTCCTTGCTTACTGATCCTCATAACAGTAAACAAAAAATTATAAATATTCAACAATAAAGGACAGTTTTAATTCGCTTATAATGGACTTCAAGAGATCGAGAAATTAGTTCATTCTAAATGAAAGTTTATTTTGACCGCATTTTAATCCTATGATCAACATAGGAGTTTAGGATAAGAATTTGTTGGAATTAGTTCATTTATAGGCGGAGTTTAGAAATTGTGAATTGTTGAAGTGGAAATTATTTATAATTTTATTAAATTCAAGTTTTATCATGGAATATTTACCAGTAGCAGTTGATAACCTGAGCTTTCAATTTTAATAACTAAAAGTATGCCTTTTATTTTATTTATCATTTTATTTAATATTATTTAGTTACTAATTTTAATTTTAGTGAATTCCATTAGTTACATACTAAAAGAGTTGACTTGAAAACAATTTAATTTTATTTCTTAAAGGATAATGAACTTTTATAGAAAAGAAGACACTAAGAATTTTCAACTTAATAATAATTTATAATTAGTTAAAAATCTTTTGTACAGAGATCAAAGCCTTGAGTATTTTATTATCCAAAATGATACGACTTTTCCGCAAATTATTTTGTTATAATTTCATCAGTTAAGTTTTAGACATAAAATGTTACGCTTTTACATAGAAAGTAACTTTTAATGAAATCAAATACTTATATAGAGTTTTAGATTAAAACGAATTTTAATACAATTTTTATTTTATTAAAATTTTGGCTTGCTTTAGAAACTAATAAATGAAACACATCCTGTGCAAGAATGAGCTACTCTATTATAAGTATTACAAGAGCGCTCTAGAAGAATCTTAGACAATATACAATTTAAGTTAATACATAACCTTTCTATTTTGTAAAATTAGCCTTACTTAAGAGTAACTTTTTAAGTCAAGAAATTTATTATAATTTAATCTTGTATTTTATTTCAATTTAACATTGACTGGAAGCCCTCGCTACCGCTACTACACTACAACTGGCCGGAAAATTGGTCCTGCGTTAGAAATATAAACGAAGTTGAAGGACTTTTGAAGCAACTTCGAGTTTCCTTTCTGGTAGAATTTAAAATTTACTTAAAAGTATTTGTAATTAATATTTCTACGTGCATAATAATGGTTCTAAAAAAAATTACCCATATAGAAAACGTTCAAAAAAAAAATATTTTGTCATTCATGGCGGTTAAAAAACAAAAAGGTTTTGAAGAATTATAGTTGAAGAATTAGTAACTTATAATTCATTAAGTACTTTTCAAAACTTATATAAATTATAAATAATTTAATCTGCAATTTAGGCAAAAATAATGTATATTTTAAATTTTGATAAAGTAACATATCCGTAGGGTTAAAAAGCTTTTTCCTGACATTTCTAATTAAGCAATGGTTTATAATTGCATTACCCTGCGTTCAAACTTTATTGATATTCAAGTTTTATCCCTTCGAAATAAGAATTTACATTCAGCGTAACTTTAGATAATCTTTTCCATTTAAGAGAAAGCTTAAAATTCGTTCTTATGGGAGTAAAAGCAACCCTTATTCTCTTCCCCAATCATTTTTGCAAGATACTGCTTACGCCTTCCTTCAGTTGATGAACCATCACTTATATGTTCGTTGATTTTATAATAGCAAAATTTTTAAACTAATAAACTATGCGATGAAGAAATAATATAAAGGAAGTAATGTAATTTATATTACATTTCACAATTTATTGCGTTTTTTCTCATGTGTCTGTCTTCTGTATGCTCCAAAAAGCAAAGATTCATTTTTAAATTTATTTCGCTTAGCTACCATCCCTACTTAAATTTTAGGAAAAATATTTAACATAAAACCTTCTGAATTTATGTGAACTTATTAATTAAATTACAATTTAATTAAAATAATTAAGTAAGTAGGTTGATTCAATCCTTTGCTACTAAGAGAAAAACAATGTCAAAATCTCTATTGAATTTTAAGACGTGGATTTCACAAAATTTAAAATTTGCTTTTATTGCTATTAATTAAATGATTTAATTTATTTGTTATAAGAAATCACATATTTTGTACACGTAGGTTTTATAATTTTAAACTTATCGTACTAAGAAACCGTAAAGACTTGAACCTCTTAAAGAAATTAGTGCGTGCACGAATTTTATGTCACGTCGTTTTAAAACAAAACGAAAGAGATGTGGGGTGGAAATTTAGGGAGTAAGAATAAACTTACCCTTTTTGTTCCCTAAGGCGTTCTTCTTATTCCGACAAGAAGTAAGTAGAAACGGTCTACATACATTATTGTCAATCCTCATTTAGGGCGATTATCGTTAAAAATATTAATGGTCCAACATTCTTCTTAACAAACTTAATTCTTCTTGCGCAAAAATTTGAAAGCCTTACCGTTTTGATTAATAATGATTTTTCTACATAAAATGTCAACTTTTCATTATTATAACTAACTAACTTGCTCTGGTATTTCAATGTGACCACACATAGATATTGATAATAATTGATGATTATATGTATTGCATATCTTATTGATCTGTTATTATTTTCTTAATCGGAGATTACAGATAACTTCTTTGATGCTTGCCAACGAGCAGGATGACATATCATTATTATGAGCCAATAATTAAAGTAAACGTCGGAGTTTTCAATTAAATAAATTGTAAAGGTAACATTTTAATAAGTATAATATAATTTATAAGCTTTTAACTAATTTTTTTGCAAGAATTTATTTTAAAATTAATTTAATTGGCTTCGTTTTAATATACTTAAACGAGGATGTAGGTAGGTACTTATAGAATAACAGCAAATGTGTGCTAAACATGAAGAAGGGTTACAACCCTCTAGGAAGTACGTGCCAAAATTCAGATTTAATTTTAAAAAAATTAATGCGCGCTCAAATTTTAAAGATGTTACTAACTTTGAGCATAAAAGGAAAATTCAAAATGCCAAATAAAGCTTAAGAAGTCTTATAGGATTTGATCAAATTTTAAGTTTCATTTGTTCTTTAACTGAAAGATATTAAAAGTTAACTAATTGAAATGGGTATGTCCAAAGTAGAAACTGCGAAAATTCACTACGCCCTAAAGCAATACATTTTTAAAAATTAACAAACTAAAATATTTTATTTTAGAATAATTCATTCAAAATGAAAATAAACTAGGCAACTATAAAGTTAGTCACATATCATCCTTTCATCGGGTTTCTAAGTGAAGAAGGGTGAGAATTGAGAGACACTCAGTAGGCTTTTTATCACACCAGTGATTTCATTAGATTATAATAAAAAATGCTACTATTAAAAATAGTATAGTACCCTAAGGTCAGTTCTGTACATTCTAGTAACTGTTGATCAGAAATAATTTCTTTTTCCTATAAATTTAGGACTACATAGTATATCCTGTTATTACCAACCATGTCAAGTTCACTTAGCAAGCATATAATTGTTTTAAGTCAGGTAGATTCATAGATTCATCATCGAACAATCCATCAATCCAGGGAGACCGACGTTTTTGCCATGCCCTCCGAAGTACGGAGACGATCATTAGAAACTTTTACTTTCCCTGGATTTTAACTCGGTTTTTTGCATTCGCAGTTGATAACCCCAAACTATGACAGCAGGCGAAATAATTTTAGTAATAATAACTCGAGTTATTTTAAGTTTAACGTAACTTAACTACAGCACTGACTTGGTATCGTCATTGGTTGGGTTGCAGCGCAAAAATTTCGGGGTGGAATTTTTCCCATTAGCCCTAGGATAGTGCAAAATCAATAATGTGATATGCATAAATATTGGAAATTTTGTGAATTTTTTGAGTGTTTGCTATAATTCACTCAAATACATTGTCCTCCACAATTTGCTTCGCCGAAAAGTTAAAGAACAATTTCAAAATAACAAAAATAATTCTGGTCACAGCTAAATTATTTTTCAAAATGAAAAGCAAATGTAGCTTCCCGAGAACTTATTAAATCCGGAACAACCATGCTCATATTTTTTCAAAGAAGAGTAATATACAAAAAAAATCCCTTCAGTACGGAAGCTAGCAATCTTACATTTGAATTCATACAGATACAATGGTTTCATCCACAAGAAGACTGTTGGTATTGTCGATACTCCGGATGAAAAAGGTTTTACCGTCGTCTACAAGAAAGGCAGCAAACAGTCCAAGACTGCTAAGAATATTGTTTTAGAAAATCACTAATTCAAACTATCTATAAGCTTTGAATATCCAAGGTTTATCAAATTTTCACGAAGCGTGCACGGATTCGGCATTCCTTCCTTCTCAGTCCTTTTACCCTAAAGAGGGTGTGGTGAGCCTTTTCACAAAGGCTTCTCATGGCAGATTACACCCCGGTGGTTTGCCATTGCCTGCCGAGGGGAGACGGCCATAATATGATTTTTACTTCGCCCGGAATCGAACCGAGTTCTCTGTATTAACAGTCTATGCGCTTAATCGCTATGCTAACGACCGTCTCTTCGGATTCGGCATTACATACCTTCAAATCACAAAGAAGACTTCTGTTGCATCAATTTTCGCTTTTTCTGTTGGCTGTCCGAAGTTCTCGTACTTCAACTTCTGTCTTTTTGACTCACATTTAACAATCGTACGTTTTCCACCTAAACGTCAACCTTAGAAGTCAGACGACCTTTCACAATAGAAAAATAAAATTGAATTGAAACAATAGTTCATTTTAGGTAACTAAATCTTTTGAGGTAAAAATTTTCAAAAATGTTTCGTTCTGACTCGAAGTAATGATCAGTTGCTCAGACAAAATTGAATACGACAATATGTTATTTCTTAAAGTTGGAACAAATCCGAAGTATGACTGTTGCAGTAAAAATCTCGACTTCCTTTCCAAAATCGTGAGAAATTGAAATCACTAAACAAACGTGTCCATCAATTTATCGACTTCTAAAAGAATATTAAAATATTCCATTACATAGTAGGTAATAGCAGACAAATGTTCCATACAAAAATTTTATTGAAGATGTTCTGGTTGATTGTCAGTTGAGAGACCCTAACTATGATTTAGATTTTTATTTAGCCTTTTGTTTGCTAATTACTACCATTACTGTTGGTGACATCCTGGGTCAATTGATTGCCGAACTCGGTTATTGTTTTGTGAAAAATACGTTAACAGCAATCTGTTTTATTGTTTTTTTGTCTATTCTTACTTGAGTTTTACTTAAATCGACTAGCGCCCAGAGACATTCCTTTCAGTTGACGATAGCAGACGCATTTAAGAGAAAGCTCATTTCAATTAAGAGCAATGTCCAGTGGTACCCCCCTATACTGTGTGAATAATTGTGTTTTATGTCATTTATTTCCATGACGTTACAAAAATTTAAATAATTGCTAGCATTGCAGAATCTTTCAACTTCCTTTTATGTAAAAACGCTAAAAGAAATTGATTTACTTATTTGAACATCGCGGAATTCGAAAACTACGGTTGGAAGGGGGGGGGGGGAGATTCCCATGTTCTAATTTTCGAATAACATAGTTTTCCAATAAACTTCCTTTCCAACTTCCTTTAGCGTGTTTATATAAAAAAGTGTTGAAAGATTTTGTAATGCTAGCAATTATTTAAATTTTTGTAACGTTCTGGAAATAAATAACAGAAAACACAAATATTCACACTGTATAGGGGGGGTACCACTGGACATTGCTCTTAAGAATCTCTCTTGAATGGGATTCAATGCCTAGCTAACCTGTCCACCGTACCATTTATGAATCATCGAGGCATATTGGTACCAAATTTTGAGCAATTTGTAAATAAAAAATAATAACAAGTGGGCAGTCATATGCAGGCAACGTCACTTAGAAACTAAACTCTTGCATTCAGGAGACTGTTCTGAATGGAGTATTGGAATTGGAGAAACATTGTAAATTTTGAATAAAAGGATACATTTATAAGAGACATTATCAAGTGTAGTAATTGCAATTCGACTTACCCTTACCTCATAATGTGTCCTGTCCATTTCAATTCTTGCAAATCGTTGGAAAAATCGGTGATTCATCATATAATTTTGTCATTACAAAATAATCGCTGATGATCTTCCCATTCCTACGTCGTCGGTTATCTCGTTTAAGCCTCGGTTATTGTTAAAAGATGTGATCAAAGAAGATAAGAATTCCTTAAATTTAGCACAGATACTTCTTAAATTCCCACTTCAACAAGGCAGGAAGTTGATCTAGTATGGTGGGTGCCAGGCTTGTTAGTAGAATTTCTAAGTTTGAATCCTACTCGGAACGATTTTCTTTCTGTCCTAGTGGTTCGGATTCCACTTTAAATACTGTAGGTCCCGTTGGGTGGTACTTATGCACTGCTCTCTGCCTATTTGTAAAAAATATAGTAATATATCAAAAGGACTCATGGGAAATTATAAATCCACTTTCCTGTTATTGAATTCGCTTTTTGGAATTTTAACTGATTATTATTATTAAATAAAGTAAATTAAGCTTTCAGTTGGATAACGAATCCAACTCAAGCAGTAAACAAGCAAGGAAACTGTTGCCTTAAAATCAATTTTCCAAATATTGAATAAAATTTATCACAGGTGTTGATAAAATTGTAACGTAAAATCGTCATTTGACGTTTGTTTCGCGCGCCTCTGGATTTTTACTCCTTTTTAATTTTCCCGTGGGCTTCGCCTATGGAAAAGATGGCGGTGTTGTTATCAGGGGTACTGTTACTGTCCTTGTACTGTCAGTTTTGGAAAGGAGCGATCGTGAGGGGACTGTTGGATCGTTTGTTCGGTTACATTTAGGGAATACCGTTATATTTGGGATAAATATTTATCCTTGCTCCTGGATCATTTTGACGACGCGATGCTCTATTGCGGATTTTTCCGTTTTATTGTTTTTCTTCGGTGCAGTAGCTATCTAAATCTTACTATTGCTACGTGGACCTCGAAGGGAGTACAATGGTTTTTTTTCAATTCCGTATCTTTGCTTTTGGATTTTCACACCTGGCGAATAACCTTGAGGTCATCAGTATAACCTTTATAAATTTCCTGATAAGCGACCTGTATACCAGAAGATTATTTTCGTTTGGGACTGGCAGACAAGGACAGTGGAGTACTTTTGGGTTTTCATCTACACTTCTACACCAACAATCGCGTACAGAGAAAACTGTATAAGGTAGAATTTTGTAAGCACCAAAAGATCTTAGGTGAGTTATTTTATCCTCTGTATAGCAATTGTGGTTTTGGATTCATTTTAGACCGTTGAAGTCAGCTTGGGTACCTTCACGTACCTTCTATGCTGTTTGACCTTGTTAGTCAAGGTACTCGACGGATGTTCGTTTGTGTGCGATTATTGTGTCAAGAGATTAATAAACGTAACGATTGTTTACAACCTACCTCGAGAAGTGGCAAATCGTATCCTCACCTTGCCTCCTAACTACCAGAGAGCTAGTTGTTCCATCAGGGTCTACCACACGCAAATTTACCAGTATATCTGGGTGTAGGGGAATTCCAATTGCTTAGGCGATCTTGAATTTCGTTGCAAAATGTGTGACATATAAACGCTTGAGATCAATCTAACAATTGGGAGGGAGAGCTTTGACATAATCTACTTCAGACGATGTGCCAATCGCACTTCAACAAATGGAAGATCGTTGATTAAAACAAAAAATTACGAATACAAAAAGGAAAAATTTTTTTCAAACGTCAACTTTAAGTCTGATATATGAGTAGTATAGTCTATAGTTATAATCACATGGACTGTGATTTTTTCACATTTCTTTTAATTGGTATATTGACCAAAACAGGAGACGGTCATTGCCTTGCAGCTAACGTAGTTGGATGCGAATGTGGGGCACCGGGTTCAAACCTGGGAAGAGTCAAACTTTCTTATAACTAGTCTCCGTGCTTCGGAAGGCACGTTAAGCCGGTGGTCCCCTGGGTTAGTGAATTGCTACCATTAACATAACAAACCAGGATACAGGCACATCTGAAGGCAAGTCTAGCAAGCTACCTGATGGATGTAAAATATTTATATGCTCAAAGTTTCCAACAGTGTTGGGAAAATAACAGGCCTTGGCCTACTAAAAGAGAATTCTCTAGAGAATTACTTCTAGAAAGAAGAAGAAGAGACCAAAACAGAAGGGGATCTCTTCAATGCACCAATCACGGGTTCAGCTTTGTGTATGGAGGCGAGCAATTATTCCCCCAAAGATATCTATGTATCTTTAATTTATGGAAGTTTGACCATGAAATTTTCAAAATTTTTAGCTGTGGCACAATTAAAGTTGAATTTTATCGACGCAACGCAACTCGAAATAGCGGGTATACATATTTTTATGTGAAATTTCAACCGTTTACTTGTAAATTTGTAATCGGATCACTAATTATAATTTAAATACAAAAGTGTCCTTTACACAAAATTCTAAAATCAAAACTCTTGTCAAGAATTTATGTTTACACATGAGTCTAAAAGTAATTTTGCGCATGTGAATTACAATTTGTATGAAGAAGTAAACTTCTGCATAATTTCAGAAAATGTATTTTGTAATAATACATGATTATGAGAAACGCATGCAACAAAAGATGTTGAAAACCGTAAAAGTTTAAGCACGAAGTGAAAATTTAAAACATTTTTCATTTAATGCAGGCAAAGTTTGTGCAACAATACAGATATGTTATTTCCGCCTTGTTGAAGAGTTTAAACCTCAACACTATTCGATATAAATTACTTTCTGAGATGCTTAGATATTCATAAGTGTTTAATCTTAAGTTTAGATAGGAAAATTGATAATGTCAATAAAAATCATCATCACCACAATGACATTTTAATTTTAAATTGGTTATATTAAAGATTCTTGATACGCAAAGTGCTTAAGATGCCCAAAGCAGCATGCGAAGAATAGGCCAAAGGTTATATCTTGATAATAATAGGAAAGTAACAGCTTTAACTATGATTACCTTGTACAAAGGTAGCAATACACGGTTATCTAAGTGTTGGTTTTAAAAATTGTTAAAATTTTTAATATTCGCAAGTATACCTACATACAGGAATTTTTAAATTGCTTACGTGTTAACTTGTAAACACTGCAATTTATTGCTTCAACTAACTTATCTTGATAAAAACCATTATGAAATTTTATTAATTTTAAAACTATACACTCCCAATTTAAGGTAATTTTTTGTTGAATCTCCTCCCATAGCTGTAGCAAATACATATTTTAATCAAACCTTTAGAAAATGATTAAGAAATTCAATATTGTGTCGTATCCCAGAAGGGTTGCTATGATAAATTACCAGAAATTGTAGAAAATTATCTTCAAAACAAATTTTCTTTGATATCTTATTTAGCCTTAAGAATACATTTGTTTGGCGCTTTATCTTTCTTAGTCGATTTGATAAAATATCTATGAAATTAAGTTGATTTGTTGCTACTCCCTTATTGGAATGATTCAAAAATATTGGTTTTGTAATGTATAAACAAGATACGGTTCAATTGATTTTGAAAAATTAAAAAAAGAATGGGAAATATGACGTGAGTTTTTATTGACAATCATATGTAGCAAAAAAGAATACTAAATTATAGTAGTAATAAAATGTAATGGTCTATAAATTAGCAAGTCGTAGATGAATCTTAAAATTGCCTGTTGTAAACTTTAATTTAGCGATAAACAAAAATTTTACGTATGAATGAGTAAACCTCTAACATCGAAGATGTACGAGTATAAAATTTTATAAAGGATTATAGTTAGGATAGTTTATGCAGCGGTAAAATAACAAACGAACCGCTCATTGGAAATATCTACATCGAAACGTGTGTAATAACACCGACAGTACAACATTACTTACTCGGCGAGTGGTCCGATGGACATCCACTGATATAACAAATATATCAGAATGAATTCTCTCCGGGTCGTGAATTACATAAATATTTTATTAATTGCAGCTTTGATACGTTTTTATCGCTGATGTAAATTGTTATAAATACTAATAGGTATCATACGAATAGATACTAAAATATATTATATATTTTGAAATATCGATTATTAAATCCCTATTAGTTTATTTTATTGTTACGGTATACCAATCTACCATTTTATTATACACAATAATACTAGCACGTTGGATATTTTTCGTCCAATCGCGTAAAAGGTAACATACAATACTTTTGCGCCTTAGGGCGGTAAAGTAAAACCATCTGAGAACAGGACAGAGCAGTACTTAAAACAACATCAACTACTATTATTATTATTTAAACTAATGCACTTTGCTAACTTATAACTTATGCGTTCTGCCAGTAATGACCTATGGTGTTGAGACTACGGCGTTTACTGAGAAAAGCATGAATAGCCTACCTATTGCACAACGAGCGATGCGATAGCCTAAGAGATAGGATCAGAAACACGGAAATAAGAAAAAGAACAAAAGTGACAGATATAATAAGAAGAATAGCAAGCCTGAAGTGGAGGTAGGTGGGGCATGTCGCAAGAAAATCATATGAAGAGTGGCCGATTCACATCTCCCAGTGGCGCCCAAGACTAACAAAAAGAAGCGTAGGCAGACCACAATAGAGATGGCTTGATGACATAGTAAAACAACAGACTGGAAGCTCATGGCATCAAATTGCTAAAGATAGGGAGGCTTGGAAGAAGTTAGAGGAGGCCTATGTCCAGCAGTGGGCGAAAGACGGCTGAGAAGAAGAAGAAGAGAATGCACTGTTCTTTTCTGAACGTAGTCTATTTTACTACCACATACTTTCCCCAACGCTGAGGTTCCGTATGGAGGATCTACAGATTAATGTTAGTTCTAAACAACAATTAGATAGAATAACAACTTCGCAAGTTAAACTCTCACTGTTGGGGAGAATCTGTATTTTGAGGGATAACGATTATCTAATAAGCTAAAAGAAGATATATTTGCTCCAAATAAAACATGCTATTTCTTTTTCAAACTTTGGTAGTTCAACATACATACCTCAATAAAAATACCCTGACAAAATTCATAGCTTGGAGTTACTCCCTCTTAGTGGAAAGTTTAAATGTCTATGTATCTATGAAGAGCAAATCAGTAAAGAAATAATTCAAAAAAACTGCGTCTGCCGCTCCCAGAAAGAAATACACAATCATAAATGATGAAATGAGTTAAAAGAGATGCTATTGGAAATCAAAAATCAAAATATCCAAGATTATCTAAGGAGCCTAACTCCTACAGAGGCCTTAGATTACTCTTTCTGGAAGGCAACGAAAAACCTCAAAAGACCACAAGTACAGCATCCACCAATTAAAAATTAACAAACAAATAAATGGGCAAGAAGCGACAAAGAAAAATCTGAATAAATTGCTAAATATTTAGAAAATGTCTTCCAATCATTTCCCTCTATATTATCAATAGAGGAAGAAGAAGAAATATCAAATGGCATCAAGGCTCCTTTTCAACTAGATCTTTCAATAAAAATTATCAAAATTATAGAAGTTAAAGGTACAATACCAAAAAACAATCAACATCAAAAAATATCCTGGATTTGATCTAATTACAGGAAAAGTTCTACATGAAGTATCAGAAAAGTGTCCACATCTAATCACTTTCATTTTCAATAGAACAATACGAATATAATATTTTCCGAACGTGTGACTTCCTGGGCGTCAGTCAATCCTTCGATAAGGTCTGTCCTATCAGGAATCCTTCAGGGAAGCTTACACACGCTTGACAACGGTAGGTATATAAACATTCCTTACCCTCCTGGACACCCGGGTCTCTGCGCAGGCGCCAAAACATGTTGTGATTGGCTGACAAGTATGGCATCATTTGACATTTCATTTGTCACCTAACCTCATTTTTCATTTTTTCATATGCGTTGTTTGTTTTATTCTTAGACCATTCAAACGGTTCTATTAATATAATATTATATTTTGTTTTAATTCATTATATTCATTTAATTCATTTAGGGCCAGTTTATCCACCTCTAGTTAGTGTCCCAAGTAAATTTATCTGACAAGTAAAATTTTTAAAAGACCTTTTAAAAGGCTTTTATGGCCTTTAAAATTTATTTTTGTAGTGTCCCAAGTAAATTTATCTGACAAATTAATTTTAAAGGCCATAAAAGCCTTTTAAAAGGTCTTTTAAAAATTTTACTTGTCAGATAAATTTACTTGGGACACTAACTAGAGATTGATAAACTGGGCCTAATAGCAATAAACTTTTATGAAATAAATTTATGTTTACAAAAAATATAGGGTGTAGTTACTTAACCTGGACCCGAGAGTTTGAAATGTTTTAAAGAAATCTAACGGATTTAGATAGATAACATTAAAATGAAACGAATTGGATACGGAGGAATATCGTCGTGCATCGATTAGTTTAACTAATAATCGATTTTAAAATTTCCAATTTTCGCTCGATTTTCGACCTTATTAGACATTCTGTTCTCTGTCCGTGTTAAATTTTTAGATCTTGAGCCACAATTTGCCGAATTGGAAGGCCCTATAGGGAATATTATTAGCTGGTCTTAATAAAAATGCTAAGTTCTGACAAGTACCTACAGCGCCGGCGCAATTTTTAGCCAATCGAAACATGTTTTTTTGGCGCCTGCGCAGAGACCCGGGTGTCGAGGAGGGTAAGGAATGTTTATATGCCAACGGTAGCCACATTTACAGATGATACAGCAATATTGGCATCACACTCAGACCCAACAAAAGCATCTGGAAATCTCCAATCAAACTTGGACACAATATAAACATGGCTGCGAAAATGAATGAAGTCTAATGAATCCAATTCTGTTAACATCTTCACCTTGAACAGGTCAACATACCCACCAGTTAAGTTTAACTCACCCGGGCTGAAGATGTAAAATATCTTGGCGTGCATCTGGATATACGCCTAACGTGGAGGAAACACATTTTCACAAAACGGAAACAACTTGGCATCAAACTCAGCCATATGTATTGGCTAATAAACAGAAAATCTCAGCTTACATTAGAAAACAAAATACTACTCTACAAAGCAATAATCAGACCAATATGGACCTACGGAATACAACTATGGGGCTCATCAGCCAATTCTAACATCGAGATTCTGCAGAGATTTCAGAACGTGTTCCTAAGAATAATGACGTACCCAGATGCAGGGGCGCCGCGCCCCATTCTTCACAGTGTGCAAAACACACGGGCGGCCAAAATTAGAGGCGGCCAAAATCCCAAAAATAGGGGTTTAGAAAAGGTCACTTACTTTATGGTAAGGGAATAAGTAGTAGAAATTTAAGAAATTGTATTAAAAAACTGAAAAAAATCGACTACAAGGGCGACCAAATTAAACTTTGCACACGGGCGGAAGTACCCCTAGCGGCGGCCCTGCCCAGATGAGTATCAAGTGAAGTGATGCAAAGCTATATACCCCTACCTTCCGTTTCTGAAACAATTAAAACATTCAGTGCCAAATATAGCGAAAGACTGCTAAATCATCTTAACGAGTACGCAAACAAACCACTAGTGAGTACAAGTGAGATTAGCAGATTGAGGAGGTACCAACCTATATACCGATCTAATAAATAGATTTAAATGAGGTGACGTATCTGCTCTTAAGTAGATTAGCATAACTCATCTGCCACTCCCATGCACTCCATGACCCTTTGCAAAATCTGCAGAAACATCAAAAGGTCAAAGTCCTTAAGGACTCTACGCTGGAAGCTGGATCGAATTCTTCCATAAATTAAGAAAATTGAACATCAAATAAACCTGAACCACCTGAACATAAAAGAGGAAGTTATTGCCCAGTTGTGCTAGAAGTAGCGTAAATAACTGCTAATGTTCAAGTATTCCTCCTAAACATTCTTACTACCCCGTCAACTGACTAAACCAAAACTGCATCCTCTTAACATCTTTTAAATCATTTCAGACAACCGAAAGGAGTTGATTTTATTGGCCATGAATTTCAAAGACATTGTAAAGCATAATCATGGTCAGCAAGAAATAAATAATTAATTATTGAAAATTCTTCTTCTTAGTCGGTACGGCCGAATCCGGACATCGAAGCAGAACTCATGATACAATTATTTATCATTTGCGAATGCTGCTCTCTAGGGTAATGTCCCTTTCTCTTCGGCATAAAGTTGCTTAATGCTTATGAGATGCTATGCTTCGACCGTCTTGAGATAATGATAATGATTGAAGATAATGCTGGTAAAAAACTTTTACAGTAAGATCTCATATGGCTGCCTAAATGTGGGTTTGGAGGAAGGATTTTAACAGGTCTCAAGGTTGGTACTTTCACCTCAGTATTGGCTCAGAATTCGAGCTCTTTACATGCTAATTGAACACCCGAGTGTTTGTTCTTGTTTAATTGTTTATCATATGAGCTTCTTCAGCCTAACCTGGAAGCTATTGGTTATGGGTTCTATTCGACCTTCTGCCTAACTTAAACCTTCTCTTGGATAACAGCAATTCTCTGTTTAAAAATTTTTTATTTAATTTTACATCACTTTTATTCGTTTGATTCCTTTTTCAAAGAAATTTCCAATGCACTGGAGAATTGAAAATTAAAAATTTCAATAGTAGTTCGTTTAAATGAAAGGAATTTACTTTAAAAGCCGATTCAGATAGTTTAAGAAAAGGGCCAAATGCGAGTTCCTACATAATCTGCCGAATAAAAATATTAGAGAAAATGCACAACTGTAATATTCAAAATTTGTATCATGTGACAAAATAGTAAATGCAGAATTTCAAAATCTGTTGCAGCATGTCGCAATTTTCATTAATTTTAACTCTCCCCTACCTAATAAAATTTTATTTTAGCATTATTACTTCTTTCAATCGAATTAAATTTTGCTCAATTAATGTCTGCCCTCATGAGCAAAAATTAAGATTAAATTTAAGCATACAATGAAAAAGCAAGAAGCAAGTTTACTTCTGTCGATAAATAATGTAACATTGTAATATAGTGACATTTTTAAAAATTTGTTGCATCATTTAGTAAATTAGTTTAAGCGGATACGCCTATTGCACGTCGATTATTGGTTCGAGTCATGATGAAGAGCGAAATAGTCCATTTAGCATAATCTAAGTAACCATCTTTACCTCGTTAATTACTAATGATAGATTATTGTTATTATTATTAGTGTGTCGAGATGATAAACATTTGATATTGCAGCCTTAAGTCATGTTTTTATATTCGTGATTTATTGTTTTCTTTTTGTGCGGATACCGATACATTCGTAATTTAATGCACAAATATTAATTAAACTCGGCCAAAGCACAATTTGAGCGCAACTGTTTTTTCATTGTATTCAAAATATGAAAAGCTCCAAAAGAAAAACCGCTAAAAGTCGACGAAAATTTAGCTTTCCAGCTTAACTACTACACTACAAATAATCTACCGGGATGTTTATGGATCGTTGTTACTCCATTATTTCACCACTAAATGCAAATATGACCGCTATTCTACGTAACTACAGCAAATCCTAACAATAATAATTACCTCAATTTTATGTGCTGACTGTTACATGCGGAAGATTTTAATTTGCTGGATTGCATACGATGCGAGTACTAAACAATTCTAATTGATATTTTTAATTTAAATTTCTTAGAAATAAAATTCATTTCTTGTAGTTATATTACGTAAAATTTTATTTTTTAACTGATAAAAGAGTATACATGGCTGCTGTCACTTTCTGGCATTTTGTCACAATTAATACAGCAGTGGTCAGGTGAAAATCGTGTATTTGCTGAAAAGAAAACCAGAGCTTTCTTTTGAAAATTTGATGAAAACCAGATTCGGCTGTTAAAAAAAGCCAAAGGGAAAATTCTGTTTGAAAAGCTTACACTTTTTTAGGCTTTGATGAAGAGTTTACAACATTCCTGACTCCTGACCACTGTTGCAATTCTTCAATAAAGTTTAAAAAAATTATATACCACCTGCGGTGGTACAACTTCCTTGCATAAATGGGAAAAAATAATTAATGCAAAATCCATTCAAATACAGGAAAAATTAAGATTTTTTTTTAAATTTCTGTTATTTTTTGAAACCCAATACTTCCATTATGGATAATTTATTATTACCTCCTGCATCATTGCTTTTTACCTTTAGTTTAACAAGGAATTTGAACCACGGTACAAATAATCTGGAAGCAGCCGTAAACTTAACCTCCATGCATTCCACCATAATAGTACTTATCAAAAGCTCATGAGCTCACACTTTGCAAAGTGATATTAATTTGGTAACGAATTTAGGAAATTTGTGATATTACCATAATTCCGAATACAAAATTTAATTTTATAATAGAACATAATATTTTTATTCTTTAAATTATGTAGATACCTCTACTTATTGTTAAACTAAATTTATTCAATAAATCTTTCAAAGTTAGCATTAAATTGATAAAAATATCGTTGTTATGGGTAAGCCAGTTGAGATGCGAAAAAATTTACTAGATAATGGAAATTAATTTAAAACTGAGTGAGTTTTTTGTATTTTATTTCAGTCTGGAGTTTTCAAGTAAAGTTCTTAAATTAAACATTCAGTATATTCATATATTTTTTTAATTTATTTACTATAAATGTTATATAAGTATTCTCTCTGGATAGTTTTATTTTTTCAATGAATCTAAAATACTTCAGTGGCTTCCCACTTCAACAACGGGCAAAGGAAACTCGGTTGACCGGATGAGGAAGCCAGCCCTCGAGTGTCCTCAAATATTTTAAACTACAGTAAAATATTATGGTATTAATTCTTGTATACAATGCAGAAAATACACTGAAGAGGCAATTTTGTTTATTTATTTCGATTTGGAAGTTTTTAATATAATAAGAATTTATGTCTTCATGAAACAATTCTCATATTTATTTCTACAAAATGCCGTTAGTTACTAGACAACGAATTTTTTAAACTTACGAAGTATTAAATTCTTAATCGATTTACCACCAACTCAAAAAAGATAGCGACTCTTGAATTTGTATATTGGGGGTGAAAATATCTTTCACTTAGTGCCAACTATTAACAAGTGATTTGTTTCATTTTTTTTTTTTTTTTCAATAAAAACAAAATCCATTGAAGAACTTAAGAACACGGCAAAATAAGAACATCGAACATTTCGAAGAAGACAGCTATTCAATTCCAACAATCTTTGCATTAATGAGGGGCGCGTACACAGTGCTGCATATTAAAATTCTCACACGCTGTAAGAAGTGTAGAAGAAGACCCGGACGATCGATACAAGACTTAATGAGCCCCGCAAAAGAAGGCTGGCTGATGGGAAATGAGTGCGGCCCAACTCCTTGAAAAGTGCGGGAAGGGCAGTTAAAATAAGAGCGAGAAACACATATGTACTGCGAATCTTAACACTTTCCAATCTGGCGCTACTTGCTAAATTACCAACGTTTTCCGAACATCGTAGAAAGCTGGAATTATAAAAAGATTTTGATTGATTTAAGGATATTAATAATAATTTAATTGTTTTAAAACACTGCACTAATAGTAGAAGTTCTATTTACTCCGAATAAGTTATGTAGTCAGCTTTTATTCCATCCACCCCATACTACCCAACTTCACAAAATTTGAAGTTATACTCGTATATATCTTTACTTATTTATTTTTTACATAAACTATAAGTGAATATATTTAAACGGTCTCTAGCATCCTTAGTTATTTGCTGTACTTCGTTAAAAATGCATTTCATTATTGGATTTCCCAAAGCACACTAAAATGCAAGCGTGACCAGTTTATTGACTTCTTGTAGCGAAACTTTTATTCCACAAAGTTAAAATTTTGTAGTGCATTATATAAGTTTTAAAAAGTTGAAAGTTCCAAGATTTTACAAAGCAGTTTTATAAATTGTATATACCTGATACGTTTTTAAAGTCTTAATTATACAAGTACTTGTAATTTATACTTATAATACATACTTGCAAGATATTTTATAATATGTCGTTGATTAATGAACATGTTTATGATGAGTTTTGATTTATGATTAATAAAATGATTTGCACATTTTTCTAACATTTTCAGATTTTCAGTTAACAATTATTTCGTTTCGTTAAGTTTAAAAAAAATTCATAAAATGCTTATAATAATATATTATTATGATGTAATTTTCTCAATAGAACTGGGATTATCTGCATATATCTATATAATTATTGAATCTCTTTTTCTAAATTAAAAACTTTATTAAATATCTAATAAAATGCGAAGATCTGTATTATTAAATTATTTCGCACCTTCCACAGACACCTACTACTTGGCTCAAACATTTGACAGTTTCTTTTATCATTTACGACATAAAACAAAAATTTACTAGACTGGACAAAATTCATCATATTTGGAGTTCATATTATTCAAACAACATTTATCTTCAACAAAATAACTACTTCATAATAAAACTATAACTATAAAGGAATTCACAATATTAACTATGTACAAATAGTCAATATTACAGTGGTCATTATATAAACTGTCCGTATTTTATATACTAAATAGTCAGGTATTTAAGTAAATGGTCAGTACTATTTTTAATAAAATATTTTAAATAAATTATTGAAAGTTAGTTAATTATTAGATTAGAGATCAGTTTGAGTGACATAACGGATCACTGGTCTTAGACGTGTAGATGATGATGATGATTTTACTTTAGTTTACTAAATAAACAAAAATAAATAAATAAAAAATCATAGTAATATTCTTGTTATTCTTAAAAACTTCGTCAAAAATTCCTCAACATTAATGGACGAAAGGTTACCAATGGTCAATAGCAAACTGGAACATTTCATACTGATTATTATTATCAAAAATGCAATTGAAATCCATCCATTGAGAAATTAGTGTTTCAGACTAAATAATTTCAATTGTGCTAGAAATGCACTGGAAAATATTTGAGAATTCATCAAAATTATGCGGTAAATTTTCTAATTTGGAATCTTTCCGAGATAAATTTTCGCGATATGGCAATTTTTCTTTCTTTTCTTTTTTTCATTCAAATAATTTTTATATTCGAGGGATATAGATAAACCAATAATTAAACTTGCAAAATGTTTCTTGTAGGTGAAAATGTGTATGTTTTAAATATATTGATGCCCAAGTTATACAGTTTTTTGAAGAATCAAGCATCTGATGTCTATTTTTTGATTTCCACATGGACTAATTTATATTATTATCATGTTTTTTAAGGATCAATAGAAGATTGTTATTTTTGTCACACCTTGAAAAGTTTTTATTGTGCATTGTGTAACAAATTATTGCATTTATTTGTTAGTTCCTTCTTAAATCATTCTCATTTACATCCTTCATATCGGTGCTGCATAAATTTCACCATATCGTGCAGGCATTGCTTATCGAGGTCATCGACGCTGCGTATACGTGCATCGTTTAGGCAGTCTTGCATGGGTAGCGATTGTATGCGGAAACGTCTTTTTTTCCACTACTGTTTTTGACGTCGTTTGTGGATCATTACATCCAGTTAATGCTACCCAACATTGACATTATGCTGCATATGATATATTTTTTCACCATTTGGCAAGACTTTTGTCCTAACACGTTTCGTGATTTTGAATGCGCAAGTTTCGACGGCCCTATTCAACCAAACTCGGCTTTACGTTTATTGTTGTTGTTTTTATCATCCATCGCCAGCTTCCGTTTTTTGTTAGGAAATGCTGAGTTCGCCACTTTGAGAAGTTCCTTTACATCTCAATGGATTGATATCGTCACTTGCTACTACATCAACAGCTGATGGTCACTCACTGATTTCCAGCATAATATCTAGTGTAGTGTTTATCAGTGATTTGCATATTTACCAGCATTGTGCTTGTGTTTATTTGAAACGAGGTAACCATTTCTAACCTTTTGTAGCCCTCGATTAAGTAAACTTACAAAGAGCTCCAAGTAAGTAATTTTAATTTTTCCAATTCGTTAATTTTAACGTATTTCATCGAGCCTTTGCATTCAATTATTGATAAAACCGTTGTGGTTATAATTTTGTTTTGTTTCATATGATTGGAACACTTTTGACTATTGTGTGTACTGTTTTGTTCAGGTCATTAATACATTATAATTAATTGAATTGTGCGACGGCTTTCTATCATTATTATTATCTTTTATTAAACCTGTTTATTACCAATACCAGTGTTTATTTGAGAAGTTGCCTCCAGATTAAATTTTAATATTTCTGAACCTAACTCCCAGCTCTCCAGAATTATCATTAAGGGCTAGTCGATACCAATATCGTAGCAACAGAAACTGGAGAGTGATCATCTCTGAATAAATTGTGATCAATTCTTGTACCTTTGCTTTGGGGCAACCCTCTCATTAGGGGTTGTGTTCAGAGGAACAGTTTATATTACAATTGTATTTTGGTAATACCACCATTTTCTCTTTACAGTATAGCAACGATAGCTTTCTAAAATTAGGTAATTACCTTTATGTTTGAAAATTTCAAAGAGTTGTGACTGAATTGGATGTAACTTATTATGGCATTACGGCAAAGATTACTATTTAACTGCAGTGAGTTTTTTAAGCTAATTTAAACTGTAATAACTCGCGACGATGCACATTACTCCAGTATAATTTGATAGTATTTTTTTCGATTAAATTGCTCTCAATCCTTGTGTGATTTCGTGTGATCCTTCGCATACCTCTATTACACAATCTTAAGAATAAACAAAGTTTGTGGATTTTCGGATCTGCTACTTTCGGTTTAACGCAGACCGCATTACCTTTTGGATGGGAAAGATAAGGAATACGTTATAGCCTATACTAATATAGCTTCGCTGATCCGGACTGAAAATTGAAAACAGTTCCTACTGTTCAATTTATCGAATATTATGCAATATAAAAATTCGCCTCTCTATTTTTACTTACACCAGGTGACCGGCCGCCGATGTGAACATAGGAGATTCAATTATCAATTGAAAGAGTTTTATTTTCCGCGTCTAAAGACACTCAACACTTGATGTTTTGTTCTTTAATAATGTTAAAAATGTAGAATTAAAATAAGCGATTTTTTAAAAATCAGACCTGCTTTGGATGGTTGAACTGTCAAAACTTGAGTTTAAATTAATTTTCAAACAAAAATAATTGAAATGAATTTGAACAAGGCATCTAATATCCGCATTTAAAAGTGCTATTTTGTTATTTTAGTTTGAGTTTTTAACAATGATCAAAGAACAAACCATCAAGTGATTGGGTGTCTTTAGACGCGGAAAATAAACCTCTTTAAATTGATACTCTTTTCATTCTAATCCGTTATAATGGGAAGCAGGAATTTAAAAAAAATCTATTTCCTATGTTATTTTCCTATGTTCACATTGGCGGCCGGTCACCCGGTATATTTTTATAATCCATAAAAATCAGACTATTATCTCTTAAAGGTAGGCTGATTAGATATTGTTGGATATTTAATAGTGCAGCTTCTTGCTTTCCTACTTAACTTTATTGAGTTTTCTCTAGTTTTTTACAATCAACCTGCGAACACAGATGGTTTTCGATCCTGTTTACCAGTTTTGTATCCGGTTGGTACCTTCGTTTGTGTTCGTTTACATTAATTTAACATTGGAGGGAGATGAGCTGGTAAACTTGCCTGCACTGTGGAAGCAGCTTTAGATATCAGATAAGCACCTGAATGAAGAATTCAGAATATTCTAGCTCTCAGCGCTGTGTATTAAGGCTAGTCGCTCTTAAAATTAAAGGCTCCATGAGACAAGTACAGCAATAGTTTGGAAAGTTTCATTTTACTGTACAAGAAAGATAGCTTTTGGAATGTTCTGAAAGCAAATTTTCTAGCCCGGAAAGACATTAGTACCTACTCGTCGTTTTGATTTGAGGTTGAAGGCTGAGTCTTGTCTAATTCTATAAACACAGAACCAATTTTAACCAAATTAAAAGATAACACCTGGTTTAGTTTGTAAATCCATTTTAACACTCCATGCTTTCTTCACATTACTTCCATTTATGACCTTATTCATTATAAAGATATTAGTATGTAATTTTTGTACCATGTATTTTTACCATGCAGTTTTTTACTATTTTCCGAGCTTATCTGTGCACTTTTCAAAATCCAGTCAGTTTCATTACTTTCTTTATTCGGTAACATAAAAAGTGATTTATGTAAACATCCATTTGAGTAATATAATTTAATTTATAAACTGACTACTAAAAGAAGTAGTAAAATGTAGTGCACATAAACACTGCAACCATTTAAATAGATCTATACAGAACTATTGTTCTACCAATTAATGAAATTAAACTACCTTTGTATTGTGTCGACAAAAACATTTAACTTAAAGTAGATTGTTCAATTAACAATTTTACTATAATTAACTTAAAGATTATGCATCTAATAGAAAATTAGGATTATTATATTTATTACACACGATCTCGCATTGTATTTCTTATTATTACGTATTAGTTCTAATTTTATTAAATTCAAAAAAAGGTTTGGATTTGGAAATTATTAAAGAAATTAATAAATTAGTCCCAGGGTTTTCGGTTCCATATCATGAAATTGCAAGAAGGAAATGAAATTTAGAATCTCAATCCCGAGACTAAATTCTCTTCCCGGCCGTAATTTTAGTATTACTATAATTTATTGTGAACTAATTTTGCTAATTTTGAAAATTTGTTCAAATTCCATATCATCTGAATTTCCATTTTTTGCGCAGTAAGTATCTAAAACATTATGTATTCTTTTAATCAGTATTTTTAAAATTTGATAATTATATTTTTAATTTTCTGATGTTTCCTTTCTTTTTTATTACTTCATTTTGTTATTGTTCTAGTGGTAACTATATCTTATTCAATGTTTAACTCTTTTGGAATCATTAACAAACTTCGTTTTTCTTATAAGCGTTTTCATGAATTTTTAAAGTAAATATTAGAAAATATGTACTATTATTTCAGTGCTTTCTGGAATTTTCATGTTATATCTTACTAATTAATTTCTGTGTAAAGGCTTCGCTTTTTAGCTTATGTTTCTGGTGATATTAATTTTACGATGAAGGTAGATTTATCTGAAATTTTGTGTCAATATGGAAGAACGTCTGAAGTCAAAAAGCAGCGTTATTACCTGATCGCAATATAATTTGTCTTCTTTTTACAAAACTTAAACCAAATATGTTTATAGAATTTCCTTTTAAACGTGATTTGAGCCATTGAGATTTGATGAAAGGCAAAATTTCCAATATAACTTCCCCATAATCCACAGATCAATCTGGAACTTTTTGGATCACAGCAGTATATCCAACGCGATCAGGATTGTAGCTACCTCACAATCTAAAATTTTTTACTTAAACCATTTCTTCATATAGCCACAGAATAGTGAAAACGAGAACCACCAGATGATTATTTAGTAGTAAAGTTTTTAAAATGTTTCCTGTTAGGGGAGAGGTTTGCAGGTTGCCACCCATTAGCTTTTTTGCTCATAGCTCGTCACAAAATCAACATATTGTTGATATTATAATATTCGTTGGAAAGAGAAACTCAAAAGGCACAATCCTGACGTAGAAATTATTTGAATTTTCAAAAAATAAAAGTTATACAGGAGTTTTTCAAAAGTACCTAAAATCGAGCTCTTGAAATTTAGGCTTGCAAGTTGCCACCCATTGAGAAATTGCTGAAAATGTAGAAAAACGGAAATAAAACCAACTGATTTATAAAATTTATGGGTTTTTACTGACACTCAGTGGTCGTAAACATAAAAAAATTAGTGTAAATTGGCATAAAAAATCAAAATTTGATTTTTCATGTTAATTTGCATGATTCCATATTATCTTGCAAATTTAATTATTTAATGCAATAAAAACACTTCACTTTTGACTCAATAGCAATTGTAAACATCAAACAATCATAAAAACGGGCATATGAGTGTAAACAAGCGAAACACGATAGGTAGTAACCTGCAAATCGTAAAGGGTGGCAACCTGCATTCTAGCACTATTTTAGAATTATATCTGAAAAAAATTGCTATTTCATGATATGTTTGAAATTTTGTTAGGATAATGTAAGTTGAATGTAAAAGCAACACAGAAAAAATATTTACCTTGATTTCTCGATTAAAATTTTCAATTTATGACCACAGAACAAAAACACAATTTTAATTTTTAAATTTTTATGATACAACTTTTCAAACTTTTGTCAACACACACTGTCTTAGTGGCTCTGTCCGCTCCAGAACTAGTTTAAAAGTGATCACACCTCCTTAGGTTTCGATTTCAGTCAAAATTTAGTTTATGACATTGGTCCAACACCAAAATCCAAGATAGGTGGCAACCTGCAGTAGGTGGCAACCTGCAAACCTGTCCCCTAATAGTAGTTTGTATTTATTTCCATCACAATGTACAGGTGAAACTGGCATAAAATGACACAGTCAGTCGGGTAAAACGACACATTGGTTGTTTTCATTTAAGAACTACTTAAATGACATTTGCAAAATTGGTAAGGCATAGACAATCTAGACACAGTGACTTTTAGTTTGTTAAACTGAAGATATTTACTTAATTAAATCTGTTCAAAAATTACTGCAACACAACTTTAAATTTTTTTTATGAGCAATTTTCTTATACTGTTATGGTAACCATGGTTAAACAAATTACATCAGTATTTGATCGTTTTATTACGATATAGGTACATAACAGTGTTAAATAAACAAGTCATCTTTTCCCGATTGCAAGATCAATTAAAAAATTAAAATTAAAGCAATTGGAGAGCGGTTAGAAGACGTTATAACGAGGACTTCTCCGCTACTTGAATCAAATTATGGATTGTTTTCTTATTGTGGATCGTGTCTTATTGTGAGCAACTTAAGCTTTTATTAAAAGCATTAAAATAACTTCGGAATTTGATTTTTTATTTTTTTTTTACAAAGTTTATTTAATTATTCGCGTTAAAACATCTGCAGAACGAACATTCAATTTCAAGATATGTAAGAGAGCGCAAATATGCAAAACCCAATGTAGAACTTGCGAAGCAAGTTTAAAAAATAGGGTTCGAAGACGCACCCTTCTCAGATCGCCAATGATATTTTAAAATAAAATAAAATTCACTAGGGTGAATAAACACTAAAGGGTTAAAGTGCAGTAAAGGAATTCGTCGAAAGAGAAAGCTTTTACGGTTTTAACCCTTTTTATGTGTTCATTGAATTTGGGGATTTTTAGCTGAGAGAAGCAATTAGGATTTTATGTTAATTGTTTGTAACTGGCTTCAATAAATTTTATAACCTAACTAGGAAAAAAGAAGCGTATACAATGAAGTAATTGAAAATTACACTTGTTTTCTGTTATCCTTCAAAGTTGGTATATTTAATTAATCAGTGCTGCAAAAGTATTTAGAGGCAATCAATATTTTTGCGAAATCATATATCATACAGTTTACTGTTGTTCCCGCTCATTAGTACTTACGAACAGAACTAAAGAAGAGTAAAGAACGCTTGCATTGCTCTCAGATATATGCAGATAAAAATTAATTTCCATCTTGGGTCGACCAGTAATTTTATTGGAAAATGCCTCGCTTCGCTGTCTGCTGCAAATATAAAATACTGCACCATTCTAACCACTCACTCATCGCGACGTTGTTGGTTTTAATTTACAATTTGCGAGAAACTAATTAACAATTTGGTGTTAATTTTACATGATATATTAATTTTTACATCAAGTTGTACTAAGTTGTTATACTATGATGCAGCAAAAATTTGAAATAAGAGTTTACTCGTGATTACTCTCGAGTGTTGCTTGATTGATGTTTTTTTACGCATTTATCCTTCTTTGTAATGAATTTTTCTTCTTAAAATTATAAACAAATATTTTGGAAGCTTTCCACTTTAAAAGTCGACGGAATCCAATTTTGAATTACTTTCTATCGCCGCAAACTCGAGGTGTTCTGGAAAATCAAATAAATTAATTGTTTAAGAATTTTTATATGCAGATATATGACCACGCCCGGGGTAAGTAGAGTTTTATCCCCAACTCTCTTAATGACGTAAGCAAGACAAAACAAAGAAAAGTTCGCCACCGCACACCATATCTAAGGAGCCGCGGATTTTTAATGATGCGACTTATAGCAAGGACGAAGCTTTCCAAACCGTTTCTCCTTTGGTCTATATTTTACTTGTGAGAAACATATACAAATACCGACACGATTGGTTAATAAATAAATTACCGCTTTATAAAATATTAATAACTTTTAAACTTGATGAAAAATCTGCAATTTACTGGTAAGATTAAGGAAAAGAATTGTACCTATGGTTAGTAATTAGAAAAAGAATTTTTTAATTGCAAATAGTAATTCGAAACCAAATTGTGCTTTTGTTTTTTGTAATTAAAGCAATTATAAAGAATGGAAGTCGAATCGATACAATTTAAATTAAGTAGAAATAAATAAGCGAAATAAAATCGTATACGTAAAAGAAACACATTAGAAAAATGTTCCCCTAAGAAAACCCACAAATCAAAGCTACATCCCGTCGAAAAGAATAATTATAAATTCGCTTCAACCCCCACATGAAACGACACACATATAAGAATAGAGTGCCATAAAACTTACTCTACGTAATTAAGAGGAAAATGTTGTTTTCTTTAAGGTTTAATAAATTATAAAAGCGAGATATAAAACATTCAAGTAAAACAAGAAAGAATGCAAATAAGGTAAAGAGTGAGTCTTTGCTTAATTCACGCGCACTCTTCCGTTTCTTTCTTCCCCTCTGTGCCCCTGGGATGCTTACTGCTTAGTTTTCACCCCCCGCTGTGCCCCCCTAACAGCATCTAAAGCTTGAGTTTTTGCCACAGCCTCACATGCGCAAATGAAATCGATTAAAATGCGAGTTTGTGCTTTGAAGAAGAAGTATTAATGGCAGTGGATGGGGGTGTTATAAGGGGTTACAGAGGTATGAGGATTTAAGGGGAATATAAGAAAGTTGACTGCGCTCGTACGTGTACAGCGGACCGAGTATGTAAAGCATTTTTCCTCGTTTCAAATTTTAATTATACTGGTCCGCTTCTTTTTCGTAGTGGAAATTTAGATAACATAGAATTAGCGCCACAGTCGCTTATCTCTCTATTTATGTTTTAGTTGTAGTTTATTAGTTTACGAGATATTTATTAACTGTTAACAATGCTGTAACAATGGTCGAACTTCTTATCGCATTTTTTTTTCAAACTTTTTCCAGAAAATTTACCGTTGTTTTTCTTTGCTCATGTAAAAAATTATTTAAAAGTTCAAAGTTTAAATTTAAATTAAATTTTAATTCGAGATTAGTAAATACTAATACACAAACAAACAATGTTTTCTAAACATTTTAAAATTTTCCAACTCTTACCTTTCCTTTACAATAATTAACTACAACTATTTTTTTTTGTTATTATTAATTAATTAATACAACTAATTAAAAATTAATATTTTACTATATCAACGCTGAAACTTAACCCTAAGTTGCGTTGTTCCTAAACTTAACCAAACATGACAAAACCAGATTTAAAATTTAATTTTCATTCATTAAATGTGAAATAATTAACTCGATAGTGTTAAGAACGGTTAAAAATTTTCAATTTTCGAGTAAATTACGAGTGAATATTACATTGACACTAAAAGTTTGGCATTCTTTTATAACAAAGTTGCCTGCCTTATCTATCGTTGAAATCTCTGGTTATCGATTTAGTTAGTGTAAATAAATATAAGTTAGTATTATATTAAATATAATTTAAACAATATAAAACTGAATATTAAATGGAATTAATATAGTAAATACTTTCCTCAAAAATTTTAATAATGAAATTCACTGCAGTGAATTTTAAAAATTTAAATTAGCTTATGCGACGATGTTTTTTTCAGTTTTTAGTGATAAATTATTAAAGTAATTTATTCATATCTAAAGAAAAAATCGAAATCCAGAATAATTCATTATTATTTTCGATTGATTATTCTAAAAATAGTAGTTTAAGCCTTCAAAATTTAAAATTTTTAAATCCAGATTACCCTATTATTTTATAATGTCGATTGATGAAGATAAGTAGCTTTTCAACTTGTTCCTAAAATATTTTAAGTTTTTAAATTGTCGGACTGACCACATGGGAAAACGGTGGTTTTCTCAGCGACGCGACGTGTTTAATTATTTAATTGTTAGGTTTACTTGATTTTAAAAACAATTTAATAATCAAATTATATTGGATTCCTTGCTTTAAGACGATTATCTGTCCATACTTAATATGAAATTCCAGTTCTGGCTATCTGTTAGTAACGCAAAAAATCACGTAAAAGCAGTCACGTACGACCAAAATGTAAAAGCATTTAATTCAATTATTTTATAAACATGTAATGTCAATATTTTTATAACAGTCCTTTCTAAATTCTATTCATTTTTCTACTTTTTTTCTACTAAAAGTATGTGATGTACAGGGTGTTTAAACCGTACGTGTCCCGTAAGCTGGGGCTGGAACTATAGTAGGTAATTTTCAAAAGCAACTGTTCAATATCAGATTTTGGATTGTTCATTTTCACGTTTTCAATAAAAGACATCGACCTAATTTATTCACCAATTAATTATCAGTTAAAAAATATTCAAATCAATATTTCGATCAAAGCTAGGTAAAATTGTTTTACTCCAATAGTATAACAATTAAAATGTTTCAAGAATATAGCCCGTAGCGACTTTTTATTTGAATTTATCTAACAAATATTATATTTCTGAATCTTATATTAAAATCAGTTTAATTAATTGAGTTTTTTTATTTCCGTATTTTTATTGAAATATATACAAAATTGTATACACAAAAAGAAGCCGTTCAAATTTTTACGCACCAAAATTATTGTGACACTTTGCCCCTAATTTTGTCTCATGATTTAAGCTGGAAATTGACTAATTCAAAATTGTGATACTTTCAAGTATAAAAGACGCAACTACGTGTTTTCAGTTGATGGATTCTTAAATACTTTAAGTTTTCAAGTAATACCTACTTTTATAATGATAATAAAGCTTGGATTTTTTTTACCATTTTGTTAAATATACATTTTAACGGAAAGAAGATAGGAATTATATTTCCGGGATTTTTAGAGCAAATTTACCCTACAAAAAGTTAAAAACATTGTAAAGTCATGCCACAATGCTCACATTGAGCATTTATTATAAAGTTATGTTTACGAGCTCGTTATAAAGGTTATCAACTTGTATTAAAATGTATCCAGAAATTTCATAGGTAAGGTCATGTGTTTGTACTTCAGATTATTACCTTATACACTTCCAAGCGAATCCGTTTAAAATGAGATTCGGGACAATATTGCTATTTGTGTATTTAAGAATCAGGATTGCTACAAAAATTGGATATCAAAAAGGCTTTAATGTTTTAAAAGTGTAGTGTAGATTTAATTTTTTTAATTTAGGATATTAGTGATAACATCAAAGCACCTCGTAATATAGACCACTTGTTACATTTTGACTTTAAGTAAAATTATTGTAATGGCACATTTATAAAACTAAAACTCTATTTTTTAAGTAAACAACATTATTCCATATAATACTGGATCGTGTCGACTATGACTAAGACTATGCGGCCTGAAGGCCGCAATAGAAATATTTTTAGGTTAGTAATAACAATGAGACGGTCGTTAGCATAGCGATTAAGCGCATAGACTGCTAATACAGAGAACCCGGTTCGACTCCGGGCGAAGTAAGAATCATATTATGGCCGTCTCCCCTCGGCAGGCAATGGCAAACCACCGGGGTGTAATCTGCCATGAAAAGCCTTTGTTAAAGGGCTCACCACACCCTGCAGAAGGGTAAAGGACTGAAGAGAGAGAGAGAGAGAATAAATGAGCGACCAACCACATAATATGTCAGAAATTGTTACAAACAGAGAGATAAATTGCAGAATTATAGTTGAGGATTCAGTCAGTATAATCTACTAAGTAGTTATTGTCATATTCCAAAATTGATGACCAAAATGATACAGGAACTTCAGCTTGATCTCAGAATAAATAATAAAATTCTTAATCTGACTGAAACTATAATTCTGTAAATAAAATTTTATAGAGATAACCAGATAATAATTATCCAAAAATAGTTCCTTGATAGGAAAATCGACACTTTCGGGTTAAATAAAAGCGATATAATATGCTCACGATAAAGGTAAAGTCGAATATATGTAGTCTGAACTAAAAATTGCATTAATGAGTAAGTTTATTCTTGTACAATATGTAAAACCATATCATTGAAATCAAAAATTATCTTTAAGAAACTAACCAAAATTTGTAGCGTTCTGAAGAAATCGACTCTTACCAACCAAAATAACGATATAAAATTTAAACACTATAGAAATTTGTGTGGCTACATGTGAATCGGATGTCACGAATCATCCTAAGCTGGAAATCAATTTTAATTCCGTTTACAGATAAATTGAAATCACTACATTCTCTGAAAATTAAAATTGTTAAATATTATATAAAATAAAAGTTTGCCATATGAAAAGTTAAGGTTAATTTTATAAAAAAGAAGGTACCTGGATTAAATTTACTTGTTTCAGTGACGACCACCTTTTTCAAAAGCTCATCGTATGTGAATTTACCATTAACAGCTAATACACGTGGGACACGGCTGTTACAAACTTATATCTTAGATATGGCTCATCCAGTGATCTAAATAAATTCAGTGTACCATTTAATAAATTTTGTCTACTACAATAATTATATTATTTTGACTTCTACAGTTTCACAAAGTTAGCGGGCTTGGATTATTACAGCAGTAAATGTGCTTTGTGAGGTTGTCCAGAATAGCATACTAAAAGGCTGTGTCCTTCACTATGTAACGAATTTTTGCACTTCGTTACGTGGTACCACTTTCTCATTTCATTTCAATTTTTCTAAGTACGGGCCGTACATTTTATTTAAATGCAATCGATAAATTTAATGCATTTGCAGCTTAGGTTTCATATAGGTGAACCTTTCGCGTAGGAATACAGGAGTCTAGGGTCTTAAAAGCTCAACCATGGCAAACCTACGCTGTTTTCACGACGATTTTGTTAAGTGCCTATAGGGCGTGGTTACTTGACCACTTGCTTACTTGATTACTTGAAAACTACTTGGTTTTTGGTCCAGCGCAGCTGTTTATTTGTGCCTTAACGTGTGAAACAGTAGTATAGTCGTCGTGTGAGGTTATTGGCTCCTGTTTTAAAACATCTGCAAATAGGCAACTTACTACACAGTTTTTGGTACGCAAGTTGTGGAATGATTTGGATTTCCACGAGAGAATCAGCAGCAGTGTTTTTGTTTCGCGAATATCAATCAAGTGTTTACCTGTGTAAATTGACAAGTTACAGATTTCCATCTTTTAAACCAGCGGTCGTATGTCGAATAGAAGGAGACGTTTGTCACCAGCTAAGTTGTCAACTTATGAAAACGTTTTATGTAAGTAACTTAATTCTTTCTTAGTCGTCTAACCGACGTGTTTCTGGGCTTTTGTGTTCAATTTTGGGTAACCGTTAGAGCAAATACAATAGTCTATTGTATTTGGTTAGAGGTTAGGTTTTATTGGGTGCTTGTAAATTTAAGTTGGATGCACTTCTTGATTATAACATCGTTATAATTCATTGTCTACTGTGTCTATGCTTTGCAAAGCTATACAACATTGCAATTATGGGAATTGTGATAGCATCTCTCAAGTTCTGTGTGTCAATTAAAGCATTTGTTTACTATTTGCGTTTTTTGAGTTTTCCCAAGCAACTGGGAAACTTAACGCTGCATGACAACACTCCACAACAAGATGGAAACTATGGATGATGTAAACCAGTGTAATCGGAAGAAAATATCGCAGCTGTTGAAGTCAGTTTACTAAAGACCGGAATTAGTCGATTAGCAGGTGTTCACAAGAACTTGTGCTTTGTTCGACCACAAATATAAAATTTTGCGAAAAGATCATGTGCTTAAGATTTACAAGATCCAAATGGAGCAATAATTGAAGCCGCATGACCATCGTTTGCCTCGGAGATTTACTGAATGGACTCAAAATCAATTGCAAGTTTACCCTTTAATTTATACCAATATTTTGTTCAACATAAAGGTCATTTCTGGTTTAATGGGTACTCCAATAAGCAGAATTCTCATATTTGGTGTGATGGGAATGCCCAAACAATGCAAGAGGTTTTTATTAGTACAAAAAAATGCACTGTTTGATGCGGTGCGGTATACTGCCGTGCTAAACAAGAAGGCCTTATCTCCAAATAGGCCGGTTCTGAAATGTCTCCAAATTTACATAATTTTTAATAACATACGATAAAAAATTTGATATTTACTACACGCGAAATGATAAACTAACATACTTCAAAATTAAGTTTTAAATTTCAACCTTCTGCAATAAAAATTGAGGATGCTATTAATAATTATTTAAAAAATATCTCCTGAATCGGTATTTGGAGATAAGGCCTTCTTGGTTAGCACGGCAGTATATGGGTCAGCCTCCGCGGCATTATCGGGCAATATTTCTTCAAAAATAAATTTATTGAAAGGAAAATTTGGTCAAAATCTTATTTCCAGAAGTGGACCTGTCAATTGACCACCAACGACTTGTGATTTGACACCGCTGGATTATTTTTTGTGGAAATATGTAAGTCTTTGGTTGATGCTGATTTTCCAATGCATTGTAAATCAACATAAGATATATCATTGCAGATATACGGTCCCAAATGCACTAAGAAATGGTTAGTGTCCCAATCAGCCACAGTTATGCTTCAGATAAGCCGAAAAAATACATCAATCGTATGTAACAACTTCTAAAAGTAAACTACAGACTTTAATAATATTTTACAAAAATGTCAACGAGTTTTCATCTTTGTAATCAACGATAATGTTTTTCTTTTACTTTTGTAGGAAGTACGGTTTGGTCTTTCAAAAATTTTTAATTTGACTAATTTTAATATTGAAGATCCTGTGGCTTTTACTTCCTAACATTTAAAATCTTGTAAGAATGGTCATGTGCAAGCTACGAAATTTAAAAGATAAAATGTTATAATGAAAACCCCAGTTTCCAAGTTCTTATCTCTATAGTTTAACACACGTCAAGCAAGGTGAAGAGAATAACTTCTTTTGACTTCAATATCTCTTCCGTTTTATGGAAACATTTTAAATTATAAAAGCTTTTTTAATTTTCAAGTTTTTCATGTAGAATCAAGTGCATTTTATGAAAATAAATATAACACGTTCAAGTTTTTCATGTTATTTATGGGGGTGTGGTGGTGAAGTATGTTAAATTATGTGAGAAAAATTGTAATGTATAATATGGGACAAACATATTCGCCATACAGCGCACAAAGTATAATAAATTTTAAAATGGGAAGAAATTTAAATTACTCAAAAATGTTATATATTTGGTAAAATCTCTTGCGAGAGATAAGTGGAAAAACTTAAAAGGTTGTTTATTTAAGATAATTGAAAATTACTTGCTATTAACAAAAATCGATGTTTATTTATAAACTTCTCTTTTTAATACCAAGATTAATTTACTTTTTCATTGATATTTTTCATTACTTGGACGTTAATTCAATTTTGCTTAATATGCGCTGAAATAAAATCGATTATAATCGAAATTTGGAATATAAAATTTCAAACTTTAAAACTTTAAAGTCGTGCCTGAAATATTAAACAATTCACGAAAATTAGAACTTGAAGTCTCATTAAAAAGAGAAAGAATGGGGGCGGTAGTCGTTGATTAGTTACTGTAATGTAAGAATATACGCAAAGCTTGATGAGTGTACAGGAATGTAAAACAAAGATGGAAATAGTTCATTAGTGAATGATAAAATGAGAGAAATAACGAAATGAAGAAATTCTATCTACATTTGCGAGAGAAGTTTTCTTTGGGCTGTCATGCAAAAACCTCCCTTTTAAGACTGAAAGCTCGGGCTATTGGGATGAGGTAACCCCTTTAGAATGCTGCAACTGGAGACAATAAAAGTAATTCTTCTTTCTTACATCTTTTAGTTCAAGGGATACGCACTTGTACTTGCTTTAATTGTCGTTTTGAAAGTCTTCTTTGTAACTCTGATTTACCTTACCAATTTGTATTAAAATACATTTTTTTTGCATTTAACGGTATTTATTTTAATTGCAATAATATTATATTCGTATAATAAATTTTAAATCCTCTGTAATTTTAATCTGCCGCAAAATTAAAAAAGTTTTTTTTTATGTACTTAGAAATTCTTAAAATTTGCGACACGACGAGACAATTAATTTTTAATAAGCTAATGCGTTTTTCAGTAATCATTAATTTAAAATGTTGAGAAGATTACACATTAAACAAACCAATCTTTTTTTATAGATTAGTAGATTAGGTAGTTAATGTAAGCGATTGCAGTTTTACATATTCTTGTATGCCTAACCCTGTAGGGACTAGTGCACTCTTTCCGGTTTCAGACCATTTCCGGTGACGCCGTTTCTTCCGCCCTACCTAGTTCTGATTGAATGTATATTCGTGTTAACCTCACATTAGTTCAATAGCTATCACCGCTTATTTTTATTATAAGTGAATATTTTAATCATTAGCTCGAATTTTTAACCTTAATCGATAACACATATAACATACCTACAAAGTTTCAACTACAATCGCTTTCGTTCACATATTCGTAAACTCACCCTCCATGCCACTTCATCATATGAAATTGTTCCACTTATGGCATCGTAAACAAGAGTGCTTTCTAGTGACTGCACATTCTAAAAAAGCACCAAATTACTAACGCTTAAAAATTTATAATCATTTATCTGAAAAGACGAGGGTGCTTGATCCAAAGAAATCTGGTGTATAATTAAAAAGTTTTCTTTAAGCTAACCCTTAGTGTAGTAAGCAGTAAAATTTATAAGAATTTCTTATGTGCATGTCATACCATAGACTAAAGAACTTGATTGCAAATGCATTCAACAAGGGAGTTCTAATACAAACAGGAAATTTTTCAACTTTATTGCCGGATAACTAATAAAAACAAAAACCATTTTCTTATTCATACATTTTCTATATTTCGATTTGTGTAAGTACTATATGAAAATATAATTAATAGAAATGAAAATATAATGAAACTAAATCAGGAATCGATCAAATCTAAGCCATTCAAAATTCAAGCTATAATAGCATTTCGAAATGCTTAGAAAAGTGTAAGAAATAACAACAATTTAGGTATATTATTTGTAATAATTGTAATATGGTAATTTATTGTTTCAAAATTATTACCTTTCCTGGAAAATAAGACATCGTGCGAATAAGACACTCCAATAAAAATTAGCAAAATTGAGTAATTTTGCTAGTGTTTTTCTTTAAGACATGGTAAATCTTGTTAAATAAAATATTACAACCAACAACCAACCAATAGAAGGAGTCAGTAGATACACATACCTGAGCACTATCATCAATGAGCAATGGGACCATTCTCAAGAAACAAATATCGCATCAAGAAGGGAAGCAATACGTTCATTAAAATGTCTGCGCTGTTTAAGAGCCATAACTTGACGATGGAAACAAGGAACAGAATGATGCAAAGCTATATTATTCCTGTATTGCTCTATGTAGTGGAAGCCTGGACGTTGACGGAGGTGACAACAAAGAAACTCCAAGCATTCGAGATGTGGCTATACCCAAAAACCATGAGGGTTTCGTGGGTGGAACGGATGACGAACCGAAAGATACTCAGAAGAATGGATAAAGATCTGGAAATTATCAACTTATTGAAAAGTAGGATTTTGCAGTATATTGGCCATATAATGAGAAACGAAAGTAGATATCAGCTTCTGCAGTACATTTTACAACGAAAAACTGCTGGAAAAAGAAGTGTTGCCAGAAGAAAAACATCCTGGTTGAAAAACCTAAGAACATGGTACTCCTTGACGAGAACGGAGCAGGATGAAGCCAACATCAAGAACGGATGGGCACCTGAAGAAGTCTGAGGAAGAAGTTGTGAAATATTATTATATTGGTTTAAAAGTTTACTTAGGCGCAGTTGCACCACTTGTCCTTAAAGGGTTAAGTGATACTTGATCAGATAAATTCCGCTTATTATTATGATAGAATAAGTGGCACTTACCGAGTTATGGAACGCTTACACCACTTTAACCCTTAATGTCAATACACAGTCGTTATTACGCTGTTCAATAGCCTGGTTACCCGGGTACCCTATAGTATATTTAGTCAACAAAAGGAATTGGAAATTGGGAAATTTTTATTTTCAAATTCTATGTTGTTGGGAGTCATGGTGGGAATACCCACTGCCTCAAAACCTGTTGGTTTATGGAATAATAAAGGGCAAGGGGGAAGGGAAACAGTAAAGTCTTTGTTGTCATTTATATCGTCATTCGTAATTCATATGAGGATATTTTACTTATAATTTATAGTTAAATGTAATTAATTTATAACTAAAAATTAAATGTCTACGTTTATTTGTATATAAAATATTATTTTTGACCCTTAGAGATTAGTTTAATTATTTATTACTGTGAAAATCTGTAGAAGTATTAAGTTTTTACATAATATGGGTACCCGAGTACCCCGGGTATTGATTGATCAAGTGGGTATTCAACTTTAGTGCCTAATTTTTTTTATTTTTTTGCATATTTAAATATCAAAACTTATATGAATCGACGTCAATTGACTCAAATAGCGAGGATCTGACCGGATTTGAAGACCTCTCTTTAAATACATAGCATACTTATGAATATGCTATATGATAATTTCTTTTGAATTATTCTTAAAAGTTTCATAAAACCAGACCTACTTTAGAAAACAACTTTCGTAAAATTATTAATTAAATTTATTTATTTCGATTTTACAAAATAAAAAGAAGCAATTTATGAAAATCAGGTTTTGAAAAAGAATTATCTTTAAACCAATTATTTAACACTTACACCACCACTATTAAAAATAGCCTATTGTTTTTAATGTTAGTGTGAGTTAAATTTAATGCACGTATTAAACACAGTGGAGAATCATTTGAAGTTGACCTATGCCCTCTAACATGTCAAGTGAGCAAGTTACGTCACAACACAGGAAATAGTTATCAAGTTGATGGTGCAGTAAGGGTACATGGTTGTATTAATTTAAATAAGTTTCAAACAGTTCAAGATATCCGAACTGATACCGATATCAAAACGAATTAGAGCATCATCTTGGAAAAAGTCGTTCTTCACTCCAACATACTTAAAGTGGTGGTATTTTAGGAACTTTCGTAGGGAGACCATCCACGAAATTATAAATTATCATCTGGGTATACCCATCAAAATGGGTGTCAAAAATGCTTAAACCACATCAAATCAAAATTGAATTTTGAAATGAATTTTTAATGATGTACCACGATGATCCAATCGATATTAGCAAACCGAATTTTCGGTGGAGGTGAAAATTGGGTCAATTTTGATGAGCCTGATTCTAAGCAAAATTTCATGCAGTGCCATATTCAAAGGGTGGCCACCACTAAAAATATTTAAAATAGTTGTTTCTGCTGGAAAAGTGATGACTTCGATATTTTAAAGGATTTCTTTGCATTTATTATAAAAGTAAAGGTGAGTACCACCATATAATAGGCGCATACTACGCTGATAATTTAGGTGTCTTAAAAGAAGAAAATGCGCATAGTAAATACTGGCAGACAATGCACCTGTTCACAAAGTGAGAATGGCAATGAATACCTAGACCTCATGAAGTTATCAAGAAATTGGTCATATATGCGCATAGTCCAAACTTGGCACTCAAATATTACTAGCATGTCCCAAATTTGAAAAAATTACTTTGTGGAAGGCATTTGAGAGCGATGAATTACTTCAATCACCTGTAAATAAGCACAAGAATAAAAATTATTTTCCTAAATAGTCGTAATAGAAAATTTATTCAAATACCGTCGAATGGGGTAACATTGGCCCAATTTTATACAAATTATTTGAAATATTTATGCCCGTATTCACAAAGAAACGTATAACGAACGATTACGTAACGGATCGTTTAAGTAACAAATTTTTAACTTTAATCGTTTAATTTCACTTTTATTTTTATTACAATCCAAAGAGCTCTCTTTATTATTATGCTCGATTACGAAATAAAATATGACTATTTAACGGTCCGTAACGTTTAACAGACCGTTAAATCAGTTACGAACGTTTGTGAATACGGGAATCAGTAATAAATTATACAGCAACAACTGTACAAGGAATCTAATATTTTTTAATTTATTGTTAGGGGTATATCTATATGTTTTAAAGTTCAATTTATTTTTTTCATATCACAATTACGAAAAAAAAAATTGTTTTTGAAGTGGGCCAAAGTTACCTTGACATGGAGTAACTTTAGCCCAAACATGTTTTTCGGGGCTTGTGTTAAAGATAATCTAAAATAAAAGCTAAAAATTGATTTTGTAAACAACTAATTTAATTTAGTAATTGAAAAAAACAGTTTTATGTGATTAGTAAGAAAAATATAGAGAAAACGGTCAAGCAAACTGTATTTTAAAGAAAACTTTAGAAATAGTAATATTTATTTAAAACTAATATTCTAAATAGGTACCTAGTTTTTTAAAAAATAGTAAAAAGAAAATATTTTTAATTTAAACGCAAACTCTTCTTCCTATATAATTTTTCTATTTCTTTCCCAAAAAATAACTGCAGCTCAAACATAATTATCGAGCTCCGGGACTTTATATTGATTTCTTTTGGAAACCATTATGGGTTCTGGTAATAACTATAGGTCAATAACATCATCCCAGCTGTAATTGATAGCATCTTATTTTTGGGGCCACCTTCAAAATTTCAGGCTCTTCTCTAGACAGTCAACTGTTGGCCATTGTTCTGAAATAGCAATAACTTTACCAGGGTATTTATTTCCGTTAAACAAATCCACAACAAAGTCGCCGATGCTTAATCCATTGGGATTTATCCTCAATTTCGGGGTTTCTTGGACCACTTCTATCACTTCTTCCAAATCAGAATATGTCTCACTTTTTTCATCAGAATTTAAATTGATTTTAGCTTGAATGTTACCTTATCTTGGTTATTTATTCGTCACAGACCACCGGATTATAATTAATTTGAAAAATCTTGATAAATCACCTAATTACTAACTTAAAATAAGATATTAATACTTACTGTGTTGTTCCTAATTTTATTTTAATAATTGCGTTTGAAGAAGAAGTTGCCACGTGTCGATTACCGATGAATAACTCGATTGACGATTTCACGACCTAAACGAGAAAGCAGACAGCAAGTAGTACTGTTCCAATTTGTGGTTCCCCGAATTTTTGCGATCTTCTCCTATCTGCTGACGCAAAACTTAAAAAATTATCGTTGCATTTACGATCTCTATGCTACAAACAAACATTTTTTGTCAGGTGGGCTAATGTTGTCCTTAAAGGGCCAATGTTGCCCCATCGTACGGTACCTAACAAATACATTGCTGTTCGAAGAGATAACACTACAAAATACAAATTTTAAAAAGAATTCCATTTCCTTCTGCCCTGTTCCGTGAACTTAAATACCCACTGAATGTGGACCACCAGATATAATTAAAATATATTTTGAAGTCTGAAGTCATCTGTAAAGTATAGTAGTAGATAGTATAGGGTGTTTTTTTAGCTGCATGAGAACTTTCAATAGGGATAACAATTGAATCAAGATTGCTATGGAAACAGTTTTTTGACATTTGTGTTTAGCAAGGTTTGGCATTTGATAATGCATAGATTGACCATTGAACAACGCTACCAAATTATAGAAATATATTTTAAAAATCAAAGCTCTGTTCGCCAAACATATAGAGCCCTTCGCCCATTTTATGTTAGACATTTTCGACCTTCTGAGCAAGCTATTCGTGCGGTGGTAGACAAATTCCGTACCACTTCTTCGTTGCGTGATATAAAAACACCAGCAAGACGAAATTATGTGCGTACCGAAGAAGCTATCAGTTCTGTGAGTGAAAGTGTGCAACAGGACCCAAACATTTCAATTCGCCATCGTGCTCAACAACTTGGGCTTTGTCCGTCCACTACATGGAAAATTTTACGGAAAGATCTTCATTTACTACCTTATAAAATCCAGTTGGTTCAAGAACTGAAGCCTGATGATCATCGATTGCGTCGTGAGTTCGCAGATTGGGCTCACAACCAATTGGAAGTGGATCCATTTTTTTACCGTAAAATTTTGTTCAGTGACGAGGCACATTTCTGGTTAAATGGGTATGTGAACAAACAAAATTGCCGTATATGGAGTGAGACCAATCCGGGACATTATCTTGAGACTCCATTGCATCCATTAAAATTGACTGTTTGGTGTGGAATACACGCCAACGGCATCATTGGTCCATATGTCTTTCGAAATGAGGAAGGAGCTACCGTTACGGTGAATGGTGTGAGATATCGACACATGCTCAATACATTTTTGTTTCCAAAACTTCAAGAGCTAAACATTGACAACTTATGGTTCCAACAGGATGGTGCTACGTGCCACACAGCCAACGAAACCATCAATTTATTGAAAGGACAATTTGGTGACAACATTATTTCAAAACGTGGTCCTATCAATTGGCCTCCAAGATCGTGTGATTTGACACCTCCAGATTATTTTCTGTGGGGGTATGTTAAATCCATGGTTTATGCTAACAAACCAACAACTCTAGAAGTATTGGAGGCTAATATTCAGCAAGCCATTTATGAAATAAAGCCAGAAATATTGGAAAAAGTGGTCAAAAATTGGACTGAACGGATGCGCTTCGTAACCATTAGTCGTGGTGGTCACATGCCGGAAGTCATGTTCAAATCATAAATGCCTTTAACTGTACTTTCATAAAAAAATTATAACCAAAACATTCCGTCAGGTTTTTAATGTTTTATTTCATTTTGAAGTTCTCATGCAGCTAAAAAAAACACCCTATACAATAAAATCTTAATTATTTTATAATTTTATATAAAAAGGATAAAAGTTTGAAAGTAACTAAAGAATTACAAAATTATTAGGAAATTGTAGCAAAAGTAAGAATAAAAATCACTAAACAAGAAAGATGGGTAGTGCATTAAAAATTAATTAATACTCGGAGATGAAACTGGAATTTTTGTTTTACTTTTCTCATCTTTGCGAAGGATTTGAAGAATTTTAAAAGGTTGATTACAGTAATTATACTAAGAACAACACGGTTTTAATTTTTTGCAAAATTATTTTAATTATTTACATGCGTTGTACTACGCCTGTTTCATTATTATCAGGGATGCTCGGCATCTCCATCGTTGACAATTAAATTGTTAATTCTGCAAAGAAATTGTATCAAATTGAAAATAGTTTTAGGTCAGTGAAGGGTTAATTTAAGTTTGCGAAATGTCGTAAACGTAAGCATTTAGTTATTCGGTCTGAAAATTAACTGGACACTGAGAAGCTTTACTTAGGATATTTAATTAATAATAATTATTGTCAAGTTTAAGCTTGAATGCGAATTAAGCATGGTATTATAAGTTTTGAATCTAATCGTATTGGATCTGAACATAAAGTGGGTGGTGGACAGTACAGAAATGTCGATTACAAGTAAAGAGGACCTTAACTTTAGGAATTTGGTGATCGTTTAAGTTTGCAACTAGAGAAATTAACCTGAACGCGAATACCATTTGTCTTGGTTTGACTTGACCTCTTCTGCTTGGCCCCCTTTAACCAAAGCTGAACGCCATTAGTCTTGAAACTGTGGTCGCATCGCAAAACAATGCAGCTAACTTTAAACACGTATCAAGTAGTATTAGTTACCTGTAATTGTTACTGGACCCGATATATTAGTAGGGTATTTCATTTCATTATGTTTCATTAGAGTTTCAAGTTGAATTGGTTTTGCGGATTCAAGTAATTGGAAACCAAAAAGATTCTATACACGTTTATAATGGAAAATATTTTGATAAAATAAACTATCCAAAACTAATTAATTATTGTTCAAACTTATTTTATATTCAATTTCTCAAACAGATTCATTTCAATACCGTATTTTACATTAAATTTGGTTTATAAATACAAAGCACTTATGTCCGAAACAATAAATTAAAAATCAAATTAATTATATTAATTATTCAGATTTCCAGGATTATCAATATTTTGAATGAAATAAAAGTGGCTTACTAACTGAAAGAACATAAGTTTTCGAATAAAGTAAGTAATAGGGACTTCCGGCAACCACCGACAAAATGTTGGTCAAAAAGTGAAAAACATTAAAAATATTAAAAACTATAATTATTGAGATTGTACCAAATTCACACAAAAGCAAACTCAGTAATATTGATTGCCTGCTGAATGCAACCATTCACTTGCGATCAAATTGCAAATCAGGTTGTCAATCAAATTGCTAATTCGATTTCTTAAACGATCGCATTTGAATAATGGATGTTCTTTTTCTCAAACCAAATATTAAATCTAAATTTGTTTGAATTATTTTTTGTTTTCGACATATTTAAAAAATCTTTGGGGGACTAACGAAATGGTAACTGTCGTTCTCTCTACAATTTTTGATCCAATATATTCTATATTATTTGCCTCTGCTTGTACCTCGGCCTTTGTCCCTGTTCTAGTTCAAGTGCTATTTTTAGTGAACACCGAAGCTTTCTTCCTCTAGTCACATCTATGACACTTTTCATATTGAAATTCCGGTGAGGAAGGAGCAGTTTTTTGAAGATCGAATCAATAGTTCACTCTATGGTCGCAACCAAGAAACGGAACCACACAGAAAATACGTAACGCACAAGGAACTAAACCATATCTGCTAAATAAGGCATTCTTTTGCGAGGAAACCATCGATAAACGCGGTTATTATATCCTTTTCATGCATCAGAACTGTACTGTCTTGGACGGCTTTGTCTGTAAGTATTACTTTTTTACTTTTAATTACAAATTGAGATTTCAGAGAATCTTAAAAAATATTCGAGCATATAATTCTGCATTTAACATGACGTCGTTTGGAGGTAATGTCATATCTGAAGGTGAATTCGTGTCCACAGTTAAAGTTCAGGGTCAAAATAGGTTCTTTTCAGCCATTACCTGATGAACAGCCAAAGTTTCTTCAACTGTACTTTGGAGATTGGAAACTTCAAGCAGAACAAGGGAATTATATTATATAAAAGTATTTTATTTTATGTAAAACCCCGAGCGAAGCCGGGTATCCAGCTAGTTAATTAATATTTTACTTTAGATTCTGCTATTGTTAGTCCCGAGTAACCGTGTTAGTTCCATTAGTCCGTGTCAAAGTGTAACTAGCATTTTGCAACTATCCACAAACTGTCAGGTATGCTAAAAACTCAAACTAGAAAAACGGAACAAATATTAAAACTTATACACCCAAAATTACGTTTAATTAATGTGAATACATGGATAAACTCCTTCTTTCCTTTGCAGATAAAATTGTTCTCTTATTTATGGAACAAGCACCCACAAAGTAAAAATACCACATAGCTCCTTTTGTGATAACTTCTGCGATATAAGTAATCAAAAAAGTTATCCTTGGGTCAGGGTGCAGATCAGGTCAGAGACGTTTACAATTATTAAAACCGATAAAAATATTTCACTTAGCTTAACTAATATTTAATTATTTATATTAATTATTAATTATTTTTTTAAATGGTTTATTGTAATATTGAATTACCTCGTGGCCCTCGTGGGTTACCGATTGAAAAGAAAATTGCGAATGTACTAAAAATAAATTTAATTTAATAATTCACCATATATATTAATTACATATTTAGATTTTGTCTTAACAAATAATATTTTGAGCCTATTAAATAAATTACTACCCGAATTGAGGTAATTAAACAGTATATCTCTTCATATATTTATCTAGGAAAGATTCGCAATTTAAGTTTAATTTCCAATAGTATAGCCAAGACTGACGCTTCGCTTAAGGCCAACCTTACTAATTACTTGAGATGCGAGTAAACAACATATTTCTGAGAAAACTGAATTTCAAACAAATTTTCTCGCTAGTTAAAAGTGCTAGTCTTGATGCAATTTATTTGATGTTATAAGATTATGTACTTACTCTACTTTAACGCTAACATCGATAGATTCTTAAAATAAGAAATTGAAAATTTTGTATTAACTACCAATTTTCCTAATAGGGACAATTTATGCAAGGAAGGTATTACTTATTAAATACAAATAGCTTTTCCGTTCAAATATTTAATGTTTTATATAGGAACTTTATTGTGCTAATTTTTCATTGCCTATCATATTTCTTCAATGTGGAATCCAACAACAATATAAATAAATTTGAAGGAACTTGATTTTAACTCTGATGGGTATCAACCTTAATAACCTCGTCCATTTCCCAAATTGTGAAAATTCCTTTCTTAAGTATGACGAATAAACTAATTCACAATTAAAAATGCCAATTATTAATAATTTTATTTATAATTTTAATTATTTTTCGTATGCATTTTATGTACGTAATACGACTAATAAACAAAAAGGCTTTGAATTACTGAAATTCTCATTAAAATCAAGTTTTCAGAGATAATCTCGGAAATCCATTATGCGCGTCACATTTGCGTAATCTTATAAAATAGCCAATGTTACTCGCTAATATCAATTAGTAGAAGTTCTCTCAAAATATAGATTCAGTATTTCAAGCTCTAGGGAGGCACAAGCAAAGAAACATATTATATACAAGCATACCTACATAAGGTATAATAATATATTAAACACAATAACCTCATCTTTTGTATAGTCGGGTAATAAGAAAACTTGAAATGGCAGAATGACTATTTTAAGTTGGGTAAAAACCGTGCTGTTATTGGGCAGTTTACACTAAATCAAAATCATATTATTAGTAAATATATAATTAGCTACTTAGTGTAGATTAAGCATATATGGCATCATTAATCATTATCCGTTAATACCGAGTAGTGTTAATAACAGCAATTGGTGTTTAAATTGATGTGATTCTTGTTAAGGGTAGGTATGTACAAAAATAATGATAAAATTTAATATTTCAATTCCGTAATATTGAAAAAGTATCTAATATTTACGTAAGAGGTATATGTTTATATTTTAAATTAACTATTATAATGTAAGGGGGTATTCTACGTCAGAGAAATATGGAAGTTTAAATTACAGTAGCTGTCATAAAAGCATACACACATTTCCAAACTTTAACATCAATTATCTCAGAATAACATTTTTCAATCTGACCCACATTTTTCTCAAAATCTGCTAAACCGATTAGTTTTACTCTTTTGCTGGAATACTCTAGAGTCTAGACTCTAGAATGTTTTCCTAATTTTACAAAAAAAATTAAATAATTTTCGTTGATATCGCAAGGTAAATATATTGCGAGTATGCGCTGAACTCTTATTTCATTGAATTTTACTAATCCAAAGTGAATTTCAAACATATTATCGTGTATACAACAATTTTTTTGCGAGTGTGTTTCAAAATACTGTCCAGAATGTAAGTTGACCATATTTGTGGGATGTAAGTTGACCACCCCATTTTTTTATTGTTTCCATTGTGAAACAATTTCTTATTACATTTTTATGTTTGAAATTTACATCGAATCAACTTCAAAAATAACTATTGGTTGGGTGGTAGAAGTAGGGGCAGACCGCGTATGCGATGGGTGGACGATATAAAGCGAGTGGCAGGTTTCGGATGGAATAGAGTGGCTGGAAATAGAGAGAGATGGAAAGAGTTAGAAAGAGGCCTATGTTCAAAGTTGGACGACAAGTAGCTAGAAAGAAGAAGATCAACTTCAAAGTATTTTTGCGGTGTTTTAGTGAAATTTTGAGGTATTTAGTTGAATTTTTTCGAATTTTATTGTTGATGTTGGTTTTACTAATGATTATATTGAGTAATTCATTTTCGATGTTTTTTTCTATTCCTTTTATTCGCCTGTACATCTTAAAATCAATAAATGACAATAAATTTTTGGTTATTTGTCAGTTGGTTTCAGTTAAGTTTTCTAAACTTTCAGCTACTTTTTAGGGGGTGGTCAATTATGACCAAAAATGTAAAAGGTGGTCAACTTACATCCCTTTCCCCTACGTGTGGGATAGAGGCTAGGCGTGGCATGAGATCGCGAGAACAGTAATAATATTTGCACCATGGTAGCGTTAAAATCGAACTAAAATCACTGTTTAGGGGTATTTTTGGCTCAAATTTTCCGAAAAAACGATAGATCCATCTCCTTCCCAGTAGTACACTTTGCCGAGTTGGACGGCTCTAAGGGATATTTTTATTGGCATAGTGTTATCAAAACGGCTCTGGAGCATCCGGAGCGGAGGGTGCTGAAGAGTCAGTTTTGACAAGACAACTAAATACTTTTCGGATCCAACGTCGTTAAAGAGATTTGCAACATTAACCATTAATTTTACATGTTTTACTAGCAGGGGCTACTGAATTACAACTTGCCCGTGTGTATGCATATGGACCCAATGAGATCTTTTATATCGTCACAACCCCTCTCAGTTAGTAAAATTTTTAATTTTTTAGATTTTTAAGCTCTATTTTTTGATTTATAACTGCTTTTTGGACCGTTTTTTTATGATTCTAGTTAGTGAAAATTTTTAAAATCACGGTCCGGGTTATCGAACTATCACCAAATTTAAATATAATTTATAAATGTAAATATTAAACAATTTACCAAAGTATAACCAACAAATAAATAAATACAAGTGACCTGTGCTGATAAGAGGGTACGTTCCTAATCGTATCGCTTTTTGTAGATTACCTACTTAGGCTGCAGACATCTATGATTACGTGTTTGAGTTTTTAGTTAATAATTTCTTTTATAATTTTTGATCAATCAAAATTAAATCGCGATACAATCCCGAATAATGGCTATAGTAATAAGAAAACTTCAATCGCACAACGACATTATACTTGCAATTTTGGCATTACTTACTAATTTCAACTGTTCACGCACGAAAAAGACAAACTTTTGCCAAATTTTGGAGGGCGGGTTGCTGGTACAAAAAGCATCAAACGATATTATTTATTTTGCTGCATAGTTGGAAGCTTGAGCCAAAAAATTCAATTTTGGCTCTAATTTTACATCTCGACTATTAAGTTGATTATTTTGACATGCATGTAAATATTTACAAAGATTCTTACAGGGATGTGGCACTTATTTGGATAACAATACAAATTACACGAGGTCCCTATATTGAGCCAACCTGCCTTCCTGTTATCTTGATTTTGTTTGGCTCCTTTGCACAATTCGCTTGGCTGTCAAGTTGATTGGACGTCAGTGCACTTGCACCACTTATTAATAAAAACAAACAAGATATACCTATATTTACTCTTAGGTAACTCCAATAAACTATTTAGCTTGCAAAATACTGAATAACATTGTAATTTTTAAGGTTCAAACAAACAACATTTATTTGTGTTCGATTTTCAAGCTCACGATCCTGAGTCATTTTGAACTACGACTATATAAAACGTTAATGATCATCATCATCACCTTTCACCTTTCTAGTATGTTTGAGAACCGCTTGTTTAAACTTTTTCATAAATTAAATTTTACACGAGTCTCTGATTTAAAAGAAGTTAATGATCATTATTTTTCAGTATGTCGAAGGTTATTTTCATATAATCATAATCCAATTTCTTATCAATATCTTAACTATTCAAAAATTCCTTCACGTGTAAACAATTGGATTATATTATATACTAGTAGTAAATTCAGTGGCGTAAATAAGGGGGGTGATCAGGGTGATGAATCACCCCCCAAATTCAAATCCTATTTACGCTACTGAGTAAATTAATATTCTTCACTAAATTAATAATGAAACTTGAAAAAGATGAAGAATATTAAAATGTCAAGTTATTCAAAATGAATAAATTTATTAATATTGACATTATAATTCATATGTCATCACCTCATCACATATTATATTAATCATCTATTTTTATGGAAATAAAAACTTTCTTACATTATCATAATAAAAAATTCAATTACAACAATTTTTAAAATTATATATTTTTTTTATTAAAATATTACATAGAAACATAAAAAATAAACCGCCCCCGGGTGGGCTCGAACCACCAACCTTTCGGTTAACAGCCGAACGCGCTAACCATTGCGCCACGGAGGCATGTATTGGTAATATTTCTAAATTATTTCGACCGATTTTAGTCACTAGTAAACTATAAATTTGCTATAAATAAATTTTGTGATATGTTACACATTTCATATATTAGTAGGACCGAGATAAGATTTGCTTGAGCTTCAATGAGCGTAATCATTTTTTTAAATTTCATTTTGCAAAGTTATGATCATTTACAATTAAAAAAAACTCTGAGCAAGTTACGTGTTGTAACAATCAACTTTTATTCGATTTCAACATTTTAAAATTAAATTCAGATCAAGTTAAAACATCATACCGATCATGATTAATCTATCAGCAGCATTAGTTATTTTCAAAATGGTACAAATCTTAATGGATCCATTGAAAAATCTGATAAAATGAATTTGGTATGATGGTTTCCATAGCTACTATCAATTTTGTGACATGGAAAAACCCTTTACCAAAATTACTATATCTCAGACAAAATATTAAAATAAAATATTGAATAAAAAAAAGTTTGCACGTTTCTCTAGATGAAATATTCTGAAGTACAAGCCCAAATTTTAATGGAATTTTGCCCATATATCAGTTTCAACTGGGAGGATTTTGAGGGGACTATTTTACAGAATTCCTTCGCCCCTAACAACGTATGGGTAAATAGTGTATTTCTAGACATTTTTTCGACTTGTCTTCATTTTTGACAAGCAAACTTAAATATTGTAATGATAATATAATATTTGCTGTTGAGTTGCGATTCACCTTCAAAATTTGTACAGAAAGTAGACACTATCTGAAATTTATTTTATAAATTATTTTGTATTTATTTATAAGTGTTAATTTTTACTTGCATAAATATAATTCCGACAGAAAAGACAATTTTCTGATTACATGGAGAAAAAAAGTTAATACATTTTTAAAATAGATTTTAAATTAAAACTGCATGCAATTGGCATTGATTCTTGTACTGTCTTGACTAGTTATTGGTTTTTATACTGATATGTTGCAAAAATTTAAGTATATAAACTATAGCAATGAATAACAATAATAACAATGACCCCTTCCCAATTCATAATCAATATTTCTAAAATTTTAATTTAAATAAAGTTTTAAAAATTAAGAGTTTGTAAAGATTCTTTCTTAATTTAATATTTATTTAAAATTTTTAAACCAACAAGCCATTAGTGAAGTTTAAATAATTTCTTCAGATTCAATTTTTGCTAAAACTCATTTAAGATTTCTTATAGTAAAAGTTACTTAAAAGTATTAAATTTGCCTAAAATAATTTTCAAAGTTCGCAAAATTACAGTAGGTGATTACGAATCCTGCAAGAATAATAATAATTTATTTAAATATATAATATTAAAAAAGTTTTAAAATTTTAAAGGAAGTTATTTTGAAATATAGATTTTTAGGGTATAGCCACCTATCGGTAAACGCTGGAACAGCTAACTTTAAATTCTATGTTTAGATGGCACCAACTGTGCTGATTTGCGACATTTTCATATATTAATATTTTAAACAATCTTCAGCGGCCTAACTCACTGATTGGATTGGTTTTTGAACATTTTCACATTCAATCCACTGAATTTTTACTCTCTTAATTAAAGAAAGGGATGCTTGCCCCTAATTATGTAACTCATGTTACGCATACGTTTTATGTAAGACATCCACATCTTCACAGTTGAAAAACATTTACAAATTTTTTGTCAAACAAGTCAATTGAAAATGTTTTTCATTACAAGTACTTATTTTATAAGGGTTCTTGTGGCAAAAGGTAACAAGCGGAAACATAGAGATTCCGATATTAGTTTCAAATTATGGCTATCCTTTTTAAAAATCCTTCAATCAATAATTTATTTAATCTAAAAAAAATCGAATGAAATTATTTTTCGCAATACAAAATCTTATAAACTTAATTTAATCAAAATATTTCTAAGCATATTATTTAACAAACAAATCTTTCAAATATTGAAATTTTAAGGTTTTAATTTTTTACCAGAAAACGGCAAATTCTCTTCAAAAAACGAATATAGGAGGTGAGATTTTTAAGTTTCCCAAAAGAGGACTGAATCGAACGAAGTTTTTTTTATAGTATTAATTCTTCTAACATTCTTCAATGCATTTTTAGGTTTTTGAATTAATTTTTTTAAGAAAGTAATTTCAATTTTTGTGTATGGAATGCTCATTTACCAGTGATTGAAGTGATTTATCGCCCTCAAATGCCATCCACAAGGTTATTTTTTCAAATTTAAAACCTACTTATTAGGTACCAAATTTGAACTATAGTAGCTCTGTTTGGTACACATAAAAGTGTAGTGCAGGCAGGATAGCCTAAGGCAGTCCAGGGCAGCCGGAACTGCACGAGAACTCGCTAGTGCACATGACTGTAACAAACGACTTTAGTGCAGGCGGTGCAGGATTGAAACGTCACTCATAAAAGTTGAAGTTTTTTTTTATAAAAAAATCAAAATATATTAGTGTGCGAAAGGCTAGTCTCTAAAAAATCAGAACAAATCGAGCACAGTTATTTCTGAGAATACTTAGTTCAACAATAACATCATAAATGAGGACAAATTTATGAGTTCATTTCAAGAAGGCAGTTTACATTTTTATGGCCTACGACAAGTTAGTATCATAAATATCGTTCTTCACCCTTAATTATTAGATATTTTTTTATCAAGTTTCCTAATCCTAAAATTGAATATAATAAAATTATATTCAACCTATAAGAAGTTTTTTGGTACATACGTTTGAATTATTAAATGATTAAAAATGATAAAAATGCAATTTTTATGCAAATTTGCATAAAAAATTATTTTAAGGACGTTGTACCCAATTACAGCGAAAAGGAATTCAAAACAAATTTTAGAATTTCAAAAAATTTATTTTTATTATAATTATAATTTATTTTTATTATAATAATTTATAATAAAATTTTTTTAATTAAGAACAAATCAAGTAAATATGTCGTTTTCAATCGCAAGTTTTATTACCCACCCACAAATTCTACTGCTTGTCAGCTACCTGCACTCGCTACTCTAGCTATTTAGGTAGAGTAAAATGTGTAGTTCCGAGCTGTTCGGAACTACAACAATTTTCGTAACAAACGGTTGTCCACTACCTGCACCGCTTGCACCAATTCATGCCAAACGCGATTTAGGAAAAAGTGCAGTTCAGGTTGCACTAGGACTGTGATACCAAACAGAGCTATTATATTGGTCACGGTGAGTGACCAATTTCTTGGAATCGTCATGACGTCTTAGAACTTATGCAAATCTCACTGTGTAAACAGGTGTATTGTTTTGCAGTATAGATATGCATTTCATCAATTTTCACTTTGTGTTTGATTTAATTTATATTTTTAAACCTCTCAAAATATCAGCGTAGAATGCACATTCTACGGTGGTACCTTTACTTTACTAATAAACTCAAAGATTCCTTCAAATCTCAAAATATAAAGCCATCACCTTTCCAGAAAAAAACATCTTTAAATTTAATATATTTGATTGTATACCACCCCTTGAATGCCACTGCATGAACTTCTGGTCAGAACTAGGGTTATACTTTTAATAAATGTACTATCTCGGAGATCCGGATATTTAAAGTTCCCGCTTGGGGAGTTGTATAGATATTGGGTGATATTTTTAATATGTGAGTGCGCTTAGGGTTCCCGGTTAGAATAACAGAAACTTATCCTAAGTAGTACTTTTGGTCTTAAAAGTTTAACACATTCGTGGTGATTGCAAGAGTGGACAGAGCTAAACTTTCACCAAGAACCAATGCAATACTGGGATTTACATATTTTTCTGTTTTTGGTCTTTTTATCCCCACTCCCCAGTTTTGAATGATCCGTAAAATATATGGATCCAAAAAATTCAATATAAATATTCATTTGCTGATCTATCTATTTTAAAATGAAGTGTTTAGCGCCAACCGACCCCGTTCTCTCCTATTTGGTTATGCTAATGTTGATTTCAAGAGTTTATTTCTTATAGTAAAACTTCTGTAAAAAAACAATGTGATTTATCTATATTATGCTTAAATTTATTATCTATTTTTTTTATCTACATACTTATAATATAGATTACGTATATAAATTAATATTTATAGAATTTTAAACCAGCACACTAAGCTAATCGTTCGCCAGTAAATTAGTACAATGTTAAATTTGTAAACAAGTACAAGTTAATTAAAAATTTTTAGAAGGTAATAATTTATATATTTCATTTTTAGCCTTAAATTATTAGGAGAGCAAAGAGAAATAAGAAATATTTCAATTATTTTAATCCTTTTTGAAACTAAATTATTTCTATATTATTTTTTCTAATAAAATAATTAATTTATATTAAAAATATTGGACAAAAACAAACAGAAGATAATTTTTATCATTATTATTTTTCATATTATTATTGAACCGTTTGCATAAAGCGATTTTAAATAATTATTAATAATTCACAAAATGTTAATAATTTTTCTTAACAGATTAACGTATCAAATTTTACTCGATCATCATGACGTGCTGTTGTGTTGGATCTACCGTTTTATTAATTGGAATTTCAGTGCTTCTATATCTAACCCTAAAAGTGTATAACTTCTTTTTTAAAATTCCCAAAATTCCCCAATTAAAAAATACTTGGTGGGGACCAGGGAATGAACAAGATGGAGATACGAGTGTGAAGCCTTTCGAAATTAACGTGTCTCTTGATGTAAGGACCTTCTTTATTTTCATTTATAACAATAACATAATTAAATTTTCTTAGGTACTAGAGGATCTCAAGCAACGATTAAATACTGCTAGAATACCTACCCCACCGTTAGAAGGAATTCAGCAGGAATACGGGTTGAACTCGAACTTGCTAAAAAAAATTGTTGAATACTGGAAAACTGAATATGACTGGAAGCAAAGAGAAAATTATTTAAATAAATATCCACAATATAAAACGCAAATTCAAGGGTTACAAATTCATTTCATTCGAGTACAACCCAAAATTGAAAACAATATTCAAGTCGTTCCTTTACTGTTGTTACATGGTTGGCCAGGTTCAATTCGAGAATTTTATGAAATAATACCGCTGTTGACAACCCCACAAAAGGGTAAAAATTTCGTTTTTGAAGTCATTGTTCCATCGCTACCAGGTTTTGGATTTTCCGATGGTGCTGTGAGACCGGGACTAGGGGTAGCCCAAATGGGGGTTATTTTTAATAATTTAATGAAACGTTTAGGCCACCATAAGTATTATCTGCAAGGTGGTGATTGGGGTTCTTTTATTGCTTCTCATATGTCCGTTCTCTATCCCGATACAGTTTTGGGCCTGCATATAAACTTGTGTTTGGCTTATACGCCGATAGCCATCCTTAAGGATATTTTAGGTAGCTTTTATCCCTCTCTCGTAGTTACCAAAGAACATGAGGCGAAAATGTATCCATTATCAAAACGGCTAACTATCGCATGGTTAAAGATGGGATATTTTCACATTCAGGCTACAAAACCAGATACTTTAGGTTAGTTTCTGATAAGAATAAGTTGTTAATGCAGTAATAACATAATTTTTTCTTAAAGGGATTGCTTTAAATGACTCGCCAGTAGGATTAGCCTCTTATATTTTGGAGAAATTTGTTACCCCAACCAATCCAGATTGGAGAAATAGAGAAGATGGTAAGTTAATTGTAAAATATACTTTGTTTTTAATTTTTTTTATTATTAATAGCTCTGTTAGACAATGTCATGCTATATTGGATTACTGGATCTATGACAACTGCAATGCGATTATATGCAGAAAATATAAGTCGAGCTCAAAGTGATTTGGGATTGTCAAGGTAACTTTTATTTAACCAACCCCAATATCAAAAATAATTGTCATTTATTTCAGAATACCAGTAACTGTTCCTACTGCATGTGCTAAATTTGCAAATGAAATTATATATCAACCTGACTGTATTCTGAAAGAAAAATATGTAAATTTGATTCAATGCACAGAATTTTCTAAGGGTGGTCATTTCGCTGCATTTGAAGAGTTTCAGTTACTTGCGGATGATATTTGGTCTGCAATAGAAAAAATGCGTTCAAAAGTTTAATTTTTTAATAAAAGTAAAAAAAGTTTAATAAACCAAAGATCTGCAGCCGATCTTTTATTTTTTGAGCATCCCGCTAGACAAAAATCTGTTAGGGGGCGCCACGAACATAATAAACCTTTAAAACCTTTGATTTTAATTTGAAAAAAACAAAATTTATAATTCTCAGCTTATGACACTTAAAATTAAGTTCAATAACCAAATTATCTCTTCACACGGTATAGTTAAAATTCAAGGATAATAATTATCCTTCTATAAATTTATAATGTACTTACTACAAGTAAGATACCCATTGCACGTCATATTTTAATATATAAAACAATTAGAATTAAATTATACGCTCTCTTGGATACTTCAGAACGTAGTTATGGTCCAATAAAAACAATTTCAATGGTCTGATTTAGAAATTGTATTATGTTGGGTAAAGTTGGGCAAGATATGGAAAACATACGTAACAAACTATCAAATTAAAGGTTTTACTGGCAGTTCCAACTAGTACAATGTCACATATTATGCAGATAATCATGTGGATTTAATTTGGCTTGGAGTATTTTCTTTTCTTCTGCTTTAACTTTCTTTAGACCGATGATTTGTTCTATAGACAAATTGCTTTAACTATATAATTAATATATTCCTACTAATATAATTGCTTTACATCTGGTAGATAGCTTGCTGTGCTGGCCTGCAGATGTACCTGTGTCCTGTTTTTTTATGTTAATGTTGGCAATTCACTAACCCAGGAGGACAACCAGCTTAACGTGTCTTCCGAACCACGGAGACTAGTCTTGAGAAAGTTTGACCCTTCCCTGATTTGAATTCGGTACCAAATAATTTAATTATTTCTAAGGAATCCTGTTTTCTTTAAATTTAGATAATACTTCTTTACCTTCATAATAATTTTCTATCTTACAACAAAACAAAATTTTACATTAGATTAGTTCATATTTCGCGAGGAGACAACAAAGAATAATCATTTTTTGTAAAGATAACCGCCCAAACCAAAGTAAAGGATCAAGATCCCAATTTATAATTGAATGCAGTTAATGGATCTGAAAACCGCCTCAGTTAATCAATGAAATTTTATTCAGCATTTTTTAATCAATTTGCAGGTTCATTTTATTCGAATTTCTAGCAAGGGGAGAGCCAACACTTCTTCTTCAGCCTACCCTAGTCCACTCCTGAACCATAGGCCTCTCCAGTAATGGAGGTTTTGGCGATAACTCACCACGCTGGCCAGACGGGTTGGTGAGTAGTCCGCATATCGATTTTTGGGCTATAGGTGTTTTCTTGTTTTACATCCAGTAGCAGCTTCCTAGGCTAACCTTTAGATGTGCCTATAGCCCTGTTTTTTGTTAACGGTTACAATTCGTCAACTTAGGGGGACCGCCGGCGCCGGCGCCGGCTTAACGTTTGACTCTCCCCAGGTTTGAACCCGGTACCCCGCATTCGCATCCAACTGCGTTAGCTGCAAGGCAATGACCGTCTCATTGGCCAACACAGACAACACTTGCACTCACCAATTTGCACCTTTTTTAATATACATTTAGGTCAGAATTAGTTATACATCAGGTGAAGATTTAAAATACCATAACTCAGCCAATTTGGAGAAAATCAATATTGAAAAATTAAAATTGCTAATTTTATATTGCGGACATCGCGAGTAATATTTTATAATTTGTATGATAATAAATCTATACATTATGATAAGGCAGCCCATGATGTTGTAATAAAATTTACATTGTTAACTTTGGCATAATGCAAATGCAATTTATACAATTTATATAGAAATCATACTTATCAATTTATCATACTTCAAAATCGATTTTCTCCAAATTGACTAAGTTATAGAATTTTAAATTTTCACCTGATGAAAATGGTGTAAATTGGCGAGTGCCAGTGTTGGCTCTCCCATTGTAAGTTTAAGAATTTTATTCGATTATTGCGATTTTCCACACCCTAAAGCTACTCCAATTTATCAATAAGATTTGTTCATTATTATTTTACCATGTGTATTGTATATATTTTACCAATCGATTGCAATGGAATCGAATGGAATAAACCCCTCTTGTAAACTTTAAAATTAAGGCTGGAATTCACCAAGCAGGAGTTCGTTTTGGCTCGTGTGGTGGCGCATAGGATTGTGAATTAATAATTAAATAGATAGGCAACACAATAAACATTTATTTTAGTTCAACTTTTCATTAAAGTATGTCGCCGCACAAATAAAAATAGTATATTATACTACAAGGGAGTAAAGTTACTCTTTTCAGTCCCGAGACAATTTTGTACCGAGGCCGTAGGCCGAGGTGCAACAAGCAGTCGAGGGACGAAAAGCAACTTTACTCCCACGTTGTATATACTATTTTCGAGACTATTTTTCACAATTGCGATGAAAAATTCTATTTCTAATGTAAATATATAGAAATAAATAATTTTACTAGAATAACGGATTTTAATTTTTACACCCCGCTGCGGGGTGTAATAGTATATTGTTTGGCAAGGGATGAAACCAGATGATTTCAGACGAGGGTGGATTGCCTTCCCGAGCGAAAGCGAGGGCTGGCATCACCCAGAGTCTGAAATCGTGTTTCATCCCGTGCCCAAACATACTATTTTTCATATTACCTGTAATGAATCTGAGAGTTTTCATAAAATATAAGAATTGTCAGCTGTCACATTAATTGTTTACAATTAATAAATTCAATTCTGACAGGTTTAAAATGAAATCAAAAACTGAGTAAGCGGGCAGAAACTTGACGCTTTCTTTCCTAGGGCAGAAACCAATTTAGTTTCTGACCAACAGTCGCGTTGATCTGCAATTGTCGTGTTTCGACTGTCTCAACATGCAATGAAACTCGTAGTTTCATGACAGGTAATATGAAAAATACATTTTCACAATTGCGATACTCTAAAGTGCAATTTAGCCCCGCATTTGCGGGTGTAAAGGGGCGTTTTTTATACCCGCATTCAACATGCATTTTACGACCTGCAGTAGGTCGTAAAAATGATTTTTTGCCTTTCCGGGGGTAAAGTGACCACTTTACTCCCAGTTTTGCGGGAGCAAAGTGCCACTTTTCTTAGGAGGGGGGGGGAAAGTAAATTAGCGGGAGGAAAAGTAAAATAGCGGGAGGAAAAGTAAAACAGCGGGAGGAAAAGTAAAACAGCGGGAGGAAAAGTAAAACAGGGGGGGGGGAAGTAAAAAGACTTACAAATTTTTATTACCACCATTTAAATTAACAGTTATATTAAAATTTGAGCAAGAATTAATTTGAAACAACCGATTAAAATCCACCGAAGTTGTTAGATTTTGTTGCTGGTTTGAAACTGGTTTGAAAAAAAAACAACGTCATTCATAATAGTACAATTTTTAGTTAAAAAATTACTTACTTTAGCCACCAAATATTGCTCGGACGGTGCCACCCTTAAAAAATTTGCCACATGGTCCGAAAAAAGTACACGCGATTTCTTCGGAACGTACCCGACGTTCTTCCTTTTTAGGAAACCCGTTAATTTGTGATAACCGCCAATATCAATATCGTGATGTACTTTCATCATCGCCTTTATCATTGAATAATGAGACCACATGGTGGACGCCTTTACAATTTTTGCTTTTTCGTAGAAGAAAGCCAAAAAAACATCTTCCGTGTAGCAGTCCGCCACGTTTTTTTTGCCACACCACTTCACAAAATCATCGTATTGTTTTTCATATAACTTCCTCGACTTTGAAGGTAATGCTTCCACACAAGCCAACTTAGCTGCTTCAGCTATTTCAATATTAGAACTCATTTTAAATTTTAATTTACGATCTTTTCACACTCACTTTTCACTTTTCTTTCTTTCCTTTCAATCTGAATCTGACTTATGGGGCATACTTTAGCTTAGCTAATTACCACCAACTTAAGTTGGTATTCCAACTTAAGTTGAATTACTCAATCAACACTTTGTCTGGCTTTAGACTGTATGGTTGGTAATTCTCGCTTATTCGAACAAATATTTGCTTTGAATTTCGTAATTGGCTTTCGGAAAGGCAAAAAATAGTATATTCGCGCTCGGGAGTAAAGTAACTTTTCGTCCTTCGGGTAATTTTTACCCTCGGCTGCGCCTCGTGTAAAAAACCTTTACCCTCATGACGAAAAGTGGCACTTTACTCCCTTGGTGTATAATATACTATTATTTTTTTACACCCCGGTGCAGGTCGTAAAAATGGATTTTACACCCCGCAGCGGGGTGTAAAAATGAAAATCCGTTATTCTAGTAAAATTATTTATTTCTATATATTTACATTAGAAATAGAATTTTTCATCGCAATTGTGAAAAATAGTATATACAACGTGGGAGTAAAGTTACTTTTCGTCCCTCGACTGCTTGTTACACCTCGGCCTACGGCCTCGGTACAAAATTGTCTCGGGACTGAAAAGAGTAACTTTACTCCCTTGTAGTATAATATACTATTTTACGACCTGCACCGGGGTGTAAAAAAATAAAATCATTTTTACGACCTACTGCAGGTCGTAAAATGCATGTTGAATGCAGGTATAAAAAACGCCCCTTTACACCCGCAAATGCGGGGCTAAATTGCACTTTAGAGTATCGCGATTGTGAAAAATCTATTTTTAAACAGAATTTATGTTGTTTTTACGAATAATATATCTATTTCATAAAAGTCTCTCCCTCTCTTTTTGTATCAGATTTTTCAGGACATTGAAATAAATTTCTATAGATGCGATAAAATTACTAAACATGCATAAGTGATAATGCAAGTATGCGTGAAATGTACATTCACACAAGCAAGTCTATATGAAGAGCTCTATTCCAAAACTTAGCTAAGTGCCAAAATATGAAAAATGAGTTAGCAACGGATTCTAATGTATCACTACAACCTCATTTATTCACGTAAAATTTCATATGAAAATTAAATTAAATCCCATTGTAATAGCATGGTCATTTTACACTTTTTCTGCAAAACTATACTAAGTCCTCGCGCGTTTCTAACAGCACCCACTAAATCCACTTGTCGCATCGTGAAGGATGCATCCACTAGGAAGGAGTCAGTAATGTACCTATTAGTAATTGTCAGTTATATTACGTGATTTTACGTGAAACAAATTTTTTTTTGTTTATCTGTAATATTTTTAATATTTTTCTGTAATATTTTAAGTTTCTTTTAATAAATAAAACTGAAATATGTTCAAGTATTAGTAGTTTTCTTTTCAAACTTAAACTAAGTCCGTGGACTTAGCGCAGTTTTGAAGAAAAACATAAGCAATAATAACTCCTACAATAAATTAAAATAAAAAAATTATTGACAAAAATCATTAAATATCAAAATGCATTACTGCTATTGTACAGAAATAAATCTTAAAAAGAAATTTCAAGAATATAGGTGTGATATTAGTATGTGTTTGTAAAATATAAATTTAACAAAAACTTAACTGAATGTTAAAATATTAGGATTTTAACTTTTCGCTTCGATTTCGCTTCGATTTTAGCTTCTCTATTGTCAGTGACAATTTTAGTTATTTTAATTTTCTAACCTTCATTTCGTTTTGAACTCCTCGTGTGGATAGAACCTAGTTAATATTTATTATTCAAGTGGTAAGCATTTTAAATTAATTTTCTGTAGTATATTAATCCTTGATTTAACTTCAGTTTTTCTTAGATTTCATTTTTTTAATTTTTCACAAAAATTCTTTTCACATTTTTTGTTTCAATTATTATTTTTCCGATCAATTTTTTTCATTTTTGTTTCTTTTTATCGGTTTAGTTGCGACTGATGATGGGCAATAACCTTGAAATAAAGATCTTTATATCGCAATAACTTTAATTTTTACTTAAAATTTGCTATATTTTTCAACTTTTTCGTAAAAACTCCACGTTTTGGCCCCCCCCCTATATTTGCATTCTTTGTCAGATTTTCAAACTATTTTCTGGTTCTACTTTGTCATTTGGAATAAAAGACGTTTTAAAAGTGTTTAGTAAATAAAATTTCTCGTATTGTGTTATTTGCTTAAAGTGAAAATCCTAATATTTTAACATTCAGTTAAGTTTTTGTTAAATTTATATTACTGCTATTGCTGTAGATTTAATTAAAAATGCCTTAAGCATAAAAAGTAATTTATCTCAAAAACATTAAAATCCACATAGCTAAGTTTTGGAAAAGAGCTCTTCATATTGTTTAATAAAGACGCCTTTGAATTTACAATTCAAACAAGACACCAATAATTTTTTGGCTTTTAATTTTAATTCTTCTTTTATATTTTTATTTATTCATTCGAAGGACTTTTATTACTTCTTAATAATAAAAAGACACTTGAATTTAATTTTTTATAAAAGATAATGGGTGATATGAATAAAAATGAGCATAAAGTATATACTCAAAATTTTCAAATAAATACTCAGATTGTACGAATAAGATTGAAAGGTAGATGCTCAGCGCAAGTGGATATTCTTTTTATAAGGGCATCTACTTATGTATATACCTAGTTACTTTTTATATTCGTTCATAGAACTCTGAGTAATTTTTCAAAATTTTGAGCATATACTTCTTGCTCATTTTTATTCATATCACCCATTGTTTATTGATAACATACAATAAATTATTGCTATTTATATTATTGTATATTAATTATTGATTTGAAAATATACAATCAACGAAGTTTTTCGTGACACATTTGATGTGAAGCATCAAACATATAAAAGACCAGCACGCTCCGCCGCCGCCTCCTCCGCCACCGCCGCCTCCAGCGTGTCAATTTTTTAGGAAACACAATGCATTCTGATTGGTCGTTGGTAGTACCAACTTAAAAGTAAAAATCACCTCCCCTGGGATCGAGTAGCACACCAATCGAGTTTTCAACCTAGGCGAACTGCCCGTCCGTGGATGGGCCTTCCAGCTAGTTATGAATTGGCATTTTACACTTGCTGAAGCGCCACGTAGTGTCTTTAATGGTAACTACACGGGGTAGTATCTTTTGTTGTTTTGAATACGAGTTCGCATGTTCGCATAAAGTTATAACATTACGCAAACAAGATTATGTTTAAAATCAAGAAAAAAAACACTGGCAGTGTAAATTGTAGTGTATACGGGTGTCGCAGCAAGTATGGCAGAGAAAACAATCTAAGTTTTCATTTCTTTCCACGCAAAAATGTTAGGTTGGTGCCCATAACCAATAATTTAGATATGATCGAAAGAATTGATTGTAAACTTGCATGGGAACGAGTTTTATTGCGACATTGCGAGCTACTCCAGCTATACGTGTATGTTCGCTACATTTTAACAGAGGATTTCATTCTACCAGATGTGAAAACTAGTCGACCGATATTGAAGTGTGATGCTGTTCCTCCCCGCAATTTACCTACGCGGCCAAGTGACAACATGCGAAAAGCCACAAGTACGAGATCAACAAAGCGGCGTAGAGTAGAGACGCCTCTACATGTATTGGACAATAATGAAGAGCCTGTAGATACATGCCGAAAAGCAGAAGACGATGATAATCTGGGATGCAGCCGAAATGATCCAAAGCTGCTTACAAAAGACGAACAAACTGCGGTGGAAGGATTACTTTCTTTGCTCGGAAGTGGTACCAAAGAATTTAATGATGTTGGAATTCAAGTACAAAGTGGTGACATAATTACACCGTTTACAAAAACTATCGACACATCTGGAACGTTAAATTTGTTAACTGGACTTGATAGCTTTGAAATGTTAAATTACTTGATAAATTCAGTAACGAAACGCTTTCCAGAGAAGAGACTACATTACTTATCGATTTATGTAAATATTTTAATAAAGAAAATTATTTTAAAAATAGATCGAGTTAACAATTATTATAATCACTTGCAAAACACCTTATATTTTAGCTTTCGGATACGTTTACTTTCATCAGAAATATATAGTCATAAATACCTGGATAAAAAGTTTATTAAAAAAATCATAATAATTAAACTTTTGCAGCTGATACAAAAAAAAAAGTCAAACTATAAAATAATCACTATACACTATGAAGTCACATAAAATATTTCGAAGTTAAGGATAACCATCCCCAATTGTACTTGACCGTAGTATTGGTGCTTTTTCTTTAATTGTAATGCACCATCGTCAACGACAAGATATTGACACTTTGCAATGAAATCATGTGCATCGGCTTCCTTTCCTGCAACATTTTGGTAAAATTAATAAATAAGTTAAAAATTACATGTTCTAAAACCTTACGAGAGACGGTCGGAGCATTATGGTTGATCGAGTTGACTATGAACGCTGATACCTGGCTCGACTTCGTGTGAAGTAAGAACTGGTCTGCAAACATAAAGCGAATACTTCTAAATGATCTCCGTCCTGATGCTTAATTCCACATGTGATAACATGTTTTGCATGCAAAAGAGCTTCTCCCTCGTTAATACATCTAGAAGTCGGCTGAGCATCTAAATAGGTATATATTTTTACCAGAGTAAGGGTTAATGATGTATTTTCACTATCCATTTCTCTAGAAGTAATATTAAACACGCTACGAAAAAATAACAGTCAGTATTTTTTTTAAAAGAAAGTGTCTAATTTATGTACTTACCTATAAATTTTAACAAACCAGTAATATATAATTAACTCTTATAAACCAAATTGATTTAAAATTATCAACACCGACGTAAAAACCACAAAATACAATTATAAACTACAGATTTAACTGATCACGCGTATGTGTTATTATGTGATTATCGTAAAGATACTACTCGGATCGGCCATATTGCTTTAGTACAGCGCCATCTACACGTAGTATATTTTGCAATTTAGTGAAGTTGCGATCGCCAGTGCCAGTATCAACCATTACTGTCGGTCCATAATGCCTGATCACATTTGGTATTTGATTACAGCTACACTTCTCATGTATCCTTACAATGCCACACTAGAGTCAAGCTCAACGGGGTCTTCTTTCCCCACTTATTTTTCCAAGTCCGGTCCCGTGGTTGTAGTTTCGCTAGAAAGTAGGTTGGGAAAGTAAGAATCTCGTTAATCCATTCATTCGCGTCAAAAAAATAGTTTTTGGCCCATAAAAATTTTATGATTTACGGCACACTCCGGTACATCACGAGCACAATCTAGCACACTAAAAATTTTTGGGATTGTCGAAAATGGCAGTGCTAACTTCATTTTCGATTTTCGTTTTTGGGCCATAAAAGTCATATTTTTCAAAATAAAATTTTATGATTTACGGCACACTCCGGCACACCACGAGCACAATCCAGCACACTAAAAAATTTTGGGATTGTCCAAAATGGCAGTGCTAACTTCGTTTTCGATTTTCGTTTTTGGGCCATAAAAGTCTTATTTTTCAAAATAAAATTTTATGAATTACGGCACACTCCGGCACACCACGAGCACAATTCAGCACACTAAAAATATTTAGGATTATCGAAAATGGCAGTGCTAACTTCTACCCTAAAAATCGGCTATGTCCATAAAATCCGAAAAATAAAAAATTAAAAAAAAAATACGGCACAACGCGGCACACACCGGGCACAACTCAGCATAATAAAAAAATTTACGATTTTCGAAAATGGCAGTGCTAACTTCACGCACATTATTTTTAAATATATTCAATATTTTCACATGTGCATATCTTTTTGGAATATACTTGTAAATATTCAACATTGGAAGCTCAAACTTCCTTATTGCCTAGCTTAGTTATCGTTTATTCATATGACTTTTATAAATTATTAGAATTCTGTTTTGGTGAAAAGATAACTATAAAAGATTAATATTTTAGGGTACGCCATCTGTTGAAACATGTTTTTGCATCAAAATTTGCAGCGCGCTCTTAACCTTCATCCGTTCGCGTACGCGGCAAATTGGCCGCATTTTTTAATTTTCTCTCCCATTTTCTTCCAGAGCGTCATGGGAGGGGTGGGAAGGGCTTGTATTCTCTAATTACTATATCTCCTCCGTGATAATAGACCACGCCCGTGTTCTGATAAGAACATTACCGTACAGCCACAAACTACCCTAGGTGTCTTAATGCAGCCAATTTGCCGTATAGCGCAATCGATAACGTAACTTTTTATCAATACTCGAATGTTAGTTTTACTGAGAAAATATTAGTAAATATAAAATATAAATTAGAGACATATTTTGAGAAATAAAATATTATTACAAATTGAGTGCCGTAAACGATTACAGTACATTTTGAATTTTTTAAGTTAAGTTTCCTGTAATTTTTTTAAATTTTAAATAAACTTTGATTTTAAATTTTAATATAGATTTTTTTTGTCCAAACATGTACTTGTAATGTTATGTCAGAGTTCATAAGTCCTAAACAATTTAAATCATGCAATTTGAATGAAGAAAAACTCATGAAAACGATAAAAATCATATGCGGCCAAATTGCCGCATACGCGATCGGAAGTGTAACTTTTATAGGCGTGAGCGGATGAAGGTTAAATATTTTCGAAATTATTTAGCGCATAGCACAAGGCTTTGACTAGTTGTGCATACATATCTTAGAAATGATAAGCCGTATCGTTTACGATATAATTTTGATTACAACATGTACATACATTGCGCATTTTTATGCACGCCCTAATAGATTCTGGCTAATTACTGTAAGCAAACATCTGTTTAGCTTTCACTTATGTATTTTAAAATCTTACTTCGAAACAATTTTCGTAAATAAATTGTTTTATTTTTAAGTAATTACTTTGCAGACTTATTTTATTTTAAATTATGAAAATATACACTTCGGTTTATCAAAATGATTACAGTTGTAATCACGAATAATGAAGCTTACGTCACAACCATCTGAATTAAGTACAGACAACCATTTTTTTAAAATTAATTGTAGTAACATAGGTGAAACAAAGACACACTATATTAAATTATTCTTAAATGTCTGATTTTAGAAATCTTTTACGTCGAAAATTATCTGACACCCAACGTATGAGATAGAAAGAGATAGCAGATACATACAATAGTTCTTAGCGTGCATAATAATTTTAATGAAATTAGTTTTTATAGTGACTGTTGCTTTAATTTTTTAACAAATTAGTTTGATTTTAGGTTATATTTCCATTTCATTAGAGCAGGGTTTCTTAAATTTTTTGATTTCCCAAACCGTTTTTGGTATGAATTTGACCGTGGACCCACTTATTTCATAAAAGTCATAAATATTGTTAAAAATAAAATTTTAAGCTTATTAATTGTTAAATTTTATGATTTAAATTTATTATATCAAACACTTATGTGACTCACAATTTTCGTCTTATTTCATACAAATGCCGTTTATGACGAAGCTTCATCATTTGTGCAAACAACTGTACATACGAATGTATAGCATTTCTCGACCGAAATAAATTCCTAGACATCCGTTGGGAAATCCCCGCAACTGTTGGTTTTAGTTCTCTAATATGCTTAGTAGGAAAGAGACAAACACAAGATCGTAAGTGCGAACTGTCGTAAGTCGATGACTAGAACCACAATCTAGTTACTAGATTGTAGACTAGAACAATCTTATCAACTTGCATTTAACCTTCAAGCGCACGCGCCAAGTAAAATGTGCTGGTAAAACAGATAACTTGTAGGCAAAATTTTTTAAAATTAGTTTCGCCTGCATATTACTAGCTGAACTAAATATTTGAATTTGATCTTGGTGGGAGTATCCAGTACATTATTATTACAATTACATTTTTAGTACGTTTTAGGTAAAATAAACTTTCAAAAATTTACATATGAATTCATTTTCGCTTATATATTATTTCAATTAAAGAAATTTAATTAATTGATAAATTATTTACTATATTAAAATTATTATTATTGTTATAAATAAAATTATTATGTTTAAAAATAGGAGGTGCTCTTCGTATTGGTATTAGCTCTATTCGCGGTAACAATCCGGGATAAGTTTTATCCTACTGCGTCTGCGGATTTATAATAAAATTGTCATTAAAGCTCAAATTCGATGATAAAAAGTATTAAACCGCAGACGCAGTAGGATAAAACGTGTCCAGGAGTGTTACCGCGAATAGAGCTATTATAAATATTATCTCAAAATTTCAAAGTGATCCATTTATTCGTTTTCGAGATGACTACGTATTAGTGTGCCGATTTAAATCTGGCAAACTTTTATTTCCATTTTCAATGTTAATTGTTTATAAGTAATTAATTTCACCAACTTAATTTTATCAAAATAATTTACAAACGGGCTATTTTAAAAAAATTAATTAAAAAAAATGTAATTCAAAAAAAAAGAAATAGGAGCGGATGGTCCTTAAGGTATCATACACCTAATCTAAAAATTTGATGGAAATCCATCAAATCGTTTTCAAGTTAACTACGTATTACCACGAGTACACTGTAATATCCTAGCCTTAATTTGTCGTTATGCAGGCTAAACTTTTGTAAAATCGCTCGGATTTATCTACGCATACACTCAATCTTATCTCTACGCCTCTTATCACCCGGCGACGTCGAAAATTATCCAAAATGCTCAATTTTATTACGAAAAATGTATTTAATAATTTTTCACATAATTATTTCCTTTTCGATTTGAAAACTAAAAAAACACCAAACTCTCACTATTAATTAATTTATTTTCAATCCATTACAAGATCAAAACCGTTAACCAAAAATTCTCTCCCTCCATACGTCTTCCCCACTTGGGGATTTTCGCGCAAGTCCTTTATCTATCTTCCGGCGCGAAAATTAAGAAATTTTACCGCGAATTAACGCGACAGTATATACAGGATGTGAGAATAATTAAGTGGATAGTAACCCCCCAAAAAAATGTCTTTAAGATTTTGACGAATTTGCATTCCTTGACGTCGCAGCACATAGATATTTTGACTCGCATCATTCGATAGATGGCGCTAAACAAAACAAAGTATGCAAATTTTGCGACAATGGAGCTATCAGGTGTTAAACCTTTGATTGAAGAATCCTTCAATCAACGATTAAACACGCCAAAACAAACGAGAGAAAACCAAGAGCATACATTTTTGCTATAATATATTTAATAAAATAATTTAATAATAATATAAAAACAACAAGTATTTAATAAAATAAATTAAAGTTGCCTATTCACACTCAAGTGGGAGTAAAGTTTGTATGTTGAACCTTACTCATTGCAAATATAATTAGTATGACATGGCCATTTGTTATCACTTTAGTTGCGCAATAAATTCCCACCAATTTAATTCCCATCAGTTAAAGCAATGATGTGCAGTTTGTACGTTTGAATGTAAAAATAAAAATTTTATAAAATTTAGAATTAATTATCAAACTTAGTTCGATCATCATGTCGTCGTGCTGTTGTGTTGGGTCAACCGTTTCATTAATTGGAATTGCAGTATTTTTGTACTATGTAACCCTCAAAATTTATAAAATATTATTTAGGATTCCTAAAACTCCCCAATTGGAAAATACCTGGTGGGGGCCAGGAAGTGCACAAGATGGTGAAGATACAACTGTGAAGCCTTTCAAAATTAATGTGCCTCTTGATGTAAGAAAAAAAATTTTTTTAATAATACTTATACCTACAATATTTTATTTTTTAAATGTAGGTTATATCAGATCTCAAGCAACGCCTAAGTGTAGCTAGAATACCTACCCCACCGTTAGAAGGAATTCAGCAGCAATATGGAATGAACTCAAACTTGTTAAAAAACGTTGTTCAATTCTGGAAAACCGAATACGATTGGATTCAAAGAGAAAATTATTTAAATAAATATCCTCAATATAAAACACAAATTCAAGGACTACAAATTCACTTTATTCGAGTGCAACCAAAAATTGAAGATAATGTTGAAGTCGTTCCATTACTATTGTTACATGGATGGCCAGGTTCATTTCGAGAATTTTATGAAATAATACCGCTATTGACAACCCCACAAGAGGGTAAAAATTTTGTTTTTGAAGTTATTGTTCCATCGCTACCAGGTTATGGATTTTCCGATCCTGCTGTGAGACCTGGACTAGGGGCAGCCCAAATGGGGGTTATTTTTAATAATTTAATGAAACGTTTGGGCCACAACAAGTATTATCTGCAAGGTGGTGATTGGGGTTCTGTTATTGTTACTAATATGTCCGTTCTCTATCCCCAAAATGTGTTGGGCCTACATTTAAATATGTGTGCAGCGTATACACCTATGGCCACTCTGAAGAATATTTTAGGTAGCATTTATCCACCTTTCATAGTTAAAAAAGAACACGAAAAGAGAATGTACCCGTTAAAAACACGATTTGCTACCCTCATTTTGGAATCAGGATATTTTCATATTCAGGCCACAAAACCAGACACTCTTGGTTAGTTTTCTCCAAAAATTTAGAAAATTAGTTAATAATATTATATTTGTTTTTCAGGTATTGGTTTAAATGATTCTCCAGTAGGATTAGCCTCTTATATTTTGGAAAAATTTGTTACCGGAACTAATCCAGATTGGAGAAGTAGAGAAGATGGTGGTTTAACTCTAAAATATACATATACGGATTTATTGGATAACATCATGATATACTGGATTACTGGATCTATGACAACTGCAATGAGATTATACGCAGAATCATTCAGTAAAGCCCAATCTGCTTTGAAGTTGCTAAAGTAACTATAGCAATTAATGAATTACATCGTCAATAGTAATTGTTCTTCATTTTAGAATACCTGTAACTGTTCCTACTGCATGTGCTAAATTTCCCAATGAAATTGTCTATCAACCAGACTGTATGCTGAAAGAAAAATATGTCAACATAATTCAGTCCACAGAATTTTCTCGAGGTGGTCATTTTGCTGCATTGGAAGAGCCACAGTTACTTGCTGATGATATTTGGTCTGCAGTAAAAATAATTCGCTCCAAGAATTTTACTTAGGTTGTTAAAAAGCCTCAAATGTTGTTCAAGTTATTAATATTTAATTGTTTCAATGTTGAATTAAATATTTTTCAATTAAAGGTTCAAAGTAAAAAAAAAACACATAAAAATATGACTATTAATAATTAATTATTATTATTATTATTTTATCAACTTTTAATTATTAGGTTTTTCGATGATAGATTTAACCGTATCCAATCGATGAATTGAGTTACGATTATTGATTACCAAAGGGCCATTGTATAGTAGAAAAAACAAAAGTAATAATTAACAATAATTGCCATTATGACAGTGCAGTAAATGCACTTCCGTGAATTTTTTTTGGATCTCCATTCAATATTTGCTTCGTCACTCAAATTATATACATTTTTAATACCACTTTATACCACAAATAGTCAATCCCAGTAACGTGGTCCAATTTGGTTGCTCGATTATTTCCTACTAACACATAATCGTCGATCCGGTGGAGAAAAGGGGGTAAAGTCACCAATACAATTTTCGAAATGAGGAGAAGGGAATCTGTGATTGAGTAAACTCTATTATTTGTTTCTTACTTGGATGCGCAACCTAAGTGCGCAACTAGAAAAGTTTTCTTTTACTCATTCAAATTATTTCTATGACAACGCGAGTGAACGAAAATTATTTTCGCCCACTAGTGAAAAATGCTGTCGTCCATTCCAAGCCTAGCAACCCAACCTACCGTCTATGTTGATTTACATTAAATTAAAATTTTGTATTAATCTTTATAAAATTTTAAATTTTCTATTGACGTTTCAATATCAGGATTAAACAGCAGCGGTCGGGAACCGGTGGTCCGCGGCGTAATTTTAGTGGTCCGAGAAGAATTTCTGTCATTATTTAAATTTGCTGAGCTCATTTAATAAAATTTTTAATTCAAAAATAAATTGTGAAAATTTAAATTGCTAGTTTAGAGATCCGCAATGCCTAAAAGGTTGACTACCGCTGCGTACACAGCACTGCACTCGTGAAAATACGAATTCGTTCACTTATGAGCTTTGCACACTCGGCTAGCGCCACGGATGGAAAACTGGCACATGCGTGAGTGAAATTCGTAGTTTGACTCCACTCCCAACCACTAAGGAAAAAATTCACTCTACATGTCGGCGTGTTATTCAAACTTAACTGTATATAACGGTACATCCTTCCATATTAATTAAAGAGCCCGCATTTATATGCACCCTTCTTCATCTTAGGATATATGCTTGAGCGAGCGAGTACCTACCTACCTGTATGCAAAGAAAGGATTTGGATTTGACAGGTGCAAAATTATGTTTAAAAAACCTCATGCAATATATTGTAAAGGCTACCTATTCAACACTTGTAAAGTCCAAAAGTCTTCAAACAGATTTCGATTATTTCACTCACTCTTAGTAGTTAGTACCTATTGTGGACGTGGAGCATAGCGATCCGGAATCGCGTAGTACAAATTTATGAAAGAGAATCGTGGATTGGGCTCAGTCGGGCTCAGTTTTACTCGTTGTTAGCTATGTGAAGTATGCAGCGAGTAAATATGTTTATGATAACACACGTTTTAAATAAAAGTGACTTCTGACATCTTTGTGTACATATTATATTATAAGTAGATATTTAAAAACAAATTAAGTAAGTAAAATTAATTTTTTTAATTGAATAATTTCTGTTATTGCTTGTGATGTTCCTTGTTTAAAATTTTATAGATTTACATTAGTAACGGTTGTTGTAACCATTAATATTTATTTAATATTTAGGAACAACTTAAAAATCGCTTGCTGTTATTTGAACTTTTTGAACCATAAAACTATATTTATTTATAACTGTAACAAATTACTGTACCAATAATTGCTTTCTTCCCTGTATGACATTGTTTTTGACGTTGATCAACTTCATATAAAAATTAAAAAAATAGTTTTTTGTTTGGGCAGCCCCTGTGATTCGGCATCCGTGTGCACAGTGTATCCATGACCCCCGAATTACAAGAAATAAAATAATTTAAAAAAAAAGTTTTATATTTTTGACCGCCCCTATGATTTGGCCCCTATGTCCTGCGCTTCACTCCCACCCTCAAGTTTCCGTGGTCAGATTTCATCCGCAATTTAATCAGCTCTAAGTCTAAAAAATATAAAAGTATATACCAAATATAAAATTCGGTTGAAAAATTCTTATTGGTTTGAGCGCTAGATCGCAACAAAATTCGATGACACACAGACATAATCTTGATGTTTGGTCTCTTTCAACTCGTTGGACCTCAATGACTCTAAATCCGTCAAATGTAAAAAAAAAATTGTTTTCGATTCTATAACTTTCCCATACTGTGTAATGGACGAAAACAAACAGATAATATTTTTATCATGTTTTTCATATTATTATTGAACAGTTTACATAAAGCGATTTTAAATAATTATTATGAATAATTTACAAAATGTTAACAATTTTTTTTAAACAGATTTTCGTATCAAATTTTAGTCGATCATCATGTCGTGCTGTAGTGTTGGATCTACCGTTTTATTAATTGGAATTTCAGTGGTTCTATATTTAACCCTAAAAGTGTATAACTTCTTTTTTAAAATTCCCAAAATTCCCCAATTAAAAAATACTTGGTGGGGACCAGGGAATGAACAAGATGGAGATACGAGTGTGAAGCCTTTCAAAATTAACATACCTCTTAATGTAAGAACCTTCATTATTTTCATTTATAGCAATAACATAATTAAATTTTATTAGGAACTAGAGGATCTCAAGCAACGATTAAGTACAGCTAGAATACCGACCCCACCGTTAGAAGGAATTCAGCATGAATACGGGTTGAACTCAAACTTGTTAAAAAAAATTGTTGAATACTGGAAAACTGAATATGACTGGAAGCAAAGAGAAAATTATTTAAATAAATATCCACAATACAAAACGCAAATTCAAGGGTTACAAATTCATTTCATTCGAGTACAACCAAAAACTGAAAACAACATTCAAGTCGTTCCTTTACTGTTTTTACATGGTTGGCCAGGTTCAATTCGAGAATTTTATGAAATAATACCGCTATTGACAACCCCACAAAAGGGTAAAAATTTCGTTTTTGAAGTCATTGTTCCATCGCTACCAGGTTTTGGATTTTCCGATGGTGCTGTGAGACCGGGACTAGGGGTAGCCCAAATGGGGGTTATTTTTAATAATTTAATGAAACGTTTAGGCCACCATAAGTATTATCTGCAAGGTGGTGATTGGGGTTCTTATATTGCTTCTCATATGTCCATTCTCTATCCCGAAATAGTTTTGGGCCTGCATCTAAACTTTTGTATTGCGTCTACACCGATAGCCATCCTTAAGGAAATTTTAGGTAGCTTTTATCCCTCTCTCGTAGTTACCAAAGAGTATGAGGCAAAAATGTACCCATTATCAAAACGGCTGACTAAGGTATGGTTAAATATGGGTTATTATCACATTCAAGCTACAAAACCAGATACTTTAGGTTAGTTTTAGATAAGAATAAATTGTTAATGCACACTAACATAATTTCTGCTTAAAGGGATTGCTTTAAATGACTCGCCAGTAGGATTAGCCTCTTATATTTTGGAAAAGTTTGTTACCCCAATCAATCCAGATTGGAGAAATAGAGAAGATGGTAGGTTAATTATAAAATATACTTATGTTTCTAATTTTTTTATTATTAATAGCTCTGATAGACAATGTCATGCTATATTGGATTACTGGATCTATGACAACGGCAATGCGATTATATGCAGAAAATGTAAGTCGAGCCCAATGTGCTTTGGGATTGTCAAGGTAACTTTTAATTAACCGCAACCCTAGTATCAAAAGTAATTTCCATTTATTTCAGAATACCAGTAACTGTTCCTACTGCATTTGCTAAATTTGCAAATGAAATTATATATCAACCTGACTGTATTCTGAAAGAAAAATATGTAAACTTGATTCAGTCCACAGGGTTTTCTCGCGGTGGTCATTTTGCTGCATTGGAAGAGCCACAGTTACTTGCGGATGATATTTGGTCTGCAATAGCAAAAATGCGTTCAAAAGTTTAATTTTTTAATAATGTTAAAAAGAAGGTGTAATAAAGCAAAGTGCCGCAGGCGACCTTTTATTTTTTTAAGCACCCCGCTAAACAAAAATCTATTAGAGGGCGCCACGAACATAATAACCGGGATAACCAGGTTAAGTGTTTGAAAAAGTTCCTTTAAAACCATTGGTTTTGTTTCGAAGAAGTTTGACCATTCGCGTTCCCCGGATTTGAACTTTATACCAAATGATTTAATTATTTCAATAATCACCACATTATTAAAAATAGAAATGTCAAGTAACGCCTAAGGAATGCTAACCTAGATTTCATCATAAAATAAAATAATTTATTTTTCAGGTATGAAACCAATAATTATTGTATAACCCGAAAAAAGTACAAATTTAGTAAAAGATATTACATAAAAAAAACTATAAAAGATATAATTATTTTTATTAAACACCTAAAAGCTGCCTCCCTTTCTCACAGTTGATCAAGTATCACCAAGTAACCCTAGCAACAACTGATATAATTCTTGATTAGGTATTGTTTCTTATAAATAGTGATGCCAACATTATATTTCTAAAGCCGGAATTCCGATTATCTTTATAAATACTTATTCAATTGTTCCATAATACAGGTAAATTATGGTATTCTTCTATAAATGAAGCTGTTATCTCATTATTTCACCCCATTGACAACACCAGAGAACAAGTAGCATGCCTCATGTCGTTCAGTGTTGCCTCAGTGGAATTGCGCCTTAAGGAATCCCGCATTCAATTTCAATTGGAGACAACAAAGAATCATCATTTTTCGTAGAGATAAACGGCCAAATTAAAGTAAAAGATCAAGTTTCCCTCGGGATCAAGTATCCCAATTGAATTCAGTTAATGGCAAGAAACGCACAACAACTAGTGATGTGAAGAGTCGAATACTTTTTAAACTCGAGTAACTCGAATTCGAAATATTTTCAACTCGAGTTAATACTCGAGTAATTTTACTCGGCTGCGCGCGCACTTTGTATCATTAATAATAATAATAATAAAAATAACGTTAAAAATTATTAAATTTTAATCATTTAATCTCTTTTATGAGTTGCGACTTGTGAGTATTTGAAATGGCAAATCACTTAGTACAAATCTAATAATAATTTTGCTTTGCTTTGCATTCGTCTCGTTTATAAAATTATTTGTGCTGGTGCAGTTTGCGTGCGCATTTAAAACTCGCCAACTCGAGTTGCACAAAAAAACTACTCGAGTTATTCGAATACAACCCTTACTCGAGTTTTAACCCGAGTAATACTCGAGTCGTCACATCACTAATAACAACCTTAGGTAACTAAGGTAACTTAGGTAACGAGTTTTTCTACTTTGGTAGAGGGGTGTGCAAAGACTTTAGAATTAACATTCAAATTTACAAATTACTATGAATATAGCATATAACAGCTGTTGTAATAGCTGGCAAAAATTGGCAAAATTGAGTCCAGGATCGTGATGCGTGGAAGGAATTGAAGGAGGCCTACATCCAACAGTGGATAGATAAAGGCTGAAAAGAAGAAGATAGCATGTAAAACCATTAGCAACACTGCCATTGTACCAAATACTGTAAAAGCTATGTGTCCTTCTGTCGGTATCGTTATTTAGAGGTTCTGATTGGTTCTTTATTATTATTAACGCCAAAAAAGTCTAAGTGCCTCTGTTTAACCGATAAATATAATCAATTGTGCACTGACGTGAGCTTTTGGAGATCACTAGTATATAAAAATATCGCAGCCACTTGGATTACTTGGACACCATATCCACAATATGGATACTTTTTCTATCCAGTTCATGAATGGATATAGCATTTCTCACATTCCAATCGAAAGTCTCGAAAATTACACAATCTGTATATTTTTACAACCATCCATTGCAAGAACTATATTTAACAATTTTTGGGTGCACGAACTCTAACGATTCATTAAATGGCTAGGATTAAAAACCTAGTAACTCGAGTAACTAAAATTTGATTTAATTACATAGTATCGCTATATGAGACCAATTCTTCAGACTTTCATTTTTATTTTTAAAATTAATATATCTAATTCTACCCCATCTACTTAAAAAATAAGAGTAGTATGCAAAACTCGTCAAGTTATTAGCAAAACTGTGCAATCCTATATCAACTCTTAATTATTAAGTTTTTCGATGGTAGATTTAACTGTATCCAATTAATAAATTGAGTTATGATTATTGATTACCAAACTACCATTGTATAGTAGAAAAAACAAAAGTAATAATTATTATTAATAATTGCCATTATGACAGTGAAGTAAATTCAAATTAGGGACCTCCCGTGAATTTTTTTGGATCTCCATTCAATATTTGCTTCGTCAATCAAATTATGTAAATTTTTAATACCACATTATACCACAAAGAGTCAATCCAAGTAACGTGGTCCAATTTGGTCGCTCAATCATTTCCTACTGATACATAATTGTCGATCCGGCGGTGAAAAGGGTACAAGTCACAAATTGGGCGAAACGAGTTTAAGTATTATAATCGTTTCGAATTAAGGAGAATAGAAACTGTTGCGTAAACTCTATTTTTTGTTTCTTACTTGGATGCGCAGCTAGAAACCTTTTGTTTTGCTCACTCAAATTATTTCTATGACAACGCGAACGAGCGAAAATTATTTTTGCTGTATTATTATACGTAAAAATATGTTCCTCGCATGTTGCTCGGAGCGAACATAAGCGAGGGATTCAATGAATTTGTTTAATTATGAAATAGAGTTAAAAGAAGATCATTCAAAAAAAATTTATATTGATCAAAGTGAACATATAAATAGTTAGTAATCCGCGAAATTTAAATTGGGAATTTAGTGATCCGCAATGCCTAAAAGGTTGCCTACCGCCGCGTATACAGCACTGCACTCGTGAAAATACGAATTTGCTCATTTATGAGCTTTTGCACACTCAGCTCAGCTAGCGCCACTGTGGAAAACTGGCACATCATACGTGAGCGAAATTCGTAGTTTCTTCACTTGTACTGTAATATACTATACATAATAATATATACTTTCTTTTTATAAAGAAGCATATTATCAACTTAAACTTGTGAGATAATTTTAATGGTCTTGACTTCTTATTGTTAACATTTGGATAGAAGTTAAAAAAAGAAAAACTAATTTTAGTTTTTGTAAATTCTAATTTTCTGATTTTAATTGGACGTACAAATCGGAATTGTCAAATATATAATGGACCAATTAAAAAAAGGGCAATCCGATCGTTCTTAACCTTGTCCAACAGGTTCCGTTGGGCCCAAGTTTCACCTCTCTTCAAACTAGTTTTTATGCAAGGTTGATTCTTCAAGTTCAAGTTTATGAACAGTTCTTACTGATGAAATGATGTCATTATGATAGTAAAAAGCTGTGTTTTTGTCATTAAAGTTTGTTTCAAAATCTGTTATCAGTTGCAGTCTTATCAAATAATTATTGTTCTACAAACATCATAATTTTTATTTCAATTAATTATGCCGTCAGTTTTGTTTAATAATCAGTTTTGCATATATATGGATTAGTAGATTAGTTAATCAAATATTGTGCAAGAAGAAAAATTGTTTCAAAATTCATAATGTATTAATGTGACAATTGTAGTACATGTCGGCGTGTTATTCAAACTTAACTGTATATAACGGTACATCCTTCCATATTAATTAAAGAGCCCGCATTTCTATGCACTCTTCTTGATCTTAGGATATTTATGCTTGAGCGAGCGAGTACCTAACTACCTGTATGCAAAAGAAGAGATTTGGTTTTGACCGGTGCAAAATTATGTTTAAAATACCTAATCCGATATTTGTAAGCTGTTCAACACTTGATCATGCAAAGTCAAAAAGTCGTCAAAAAGATTTCGATTATCTCTCTCACTCTTAGTACCTATTGTAGCATACCTGCAAATCAAGATTTTTAAACTACATTAAATTCAACCAATCACTCCAACGCATAGTGATCCGGAATCGCATAGTACAAATTTATGAAAGAGAATCGTGGAGTGGGCTCAGTTTTACTCGTTGTTTAGCTATGTGAAGTATGCAGCGAGTATATGTTTATGATAACACACGTTTTAAATAAAAGTGACTTCTGACATCTTTGTGTACTTATAAGTATTTAAAAAAAAATTAAGTAAGTAACATTAATTTTTGTTTAATTAAATAATTTCTGTTTTTGTTTCTGACGTTCCTTGTTTAAAAGTTTACAGATTTACATTTAGTAACGGTTGTTGTAACCATTAATATTTATTTAATATTTAGGAACAACTTAAAAATCGCTTGCTGTTATTAGAACTTTTTGAACCATAAAACTATATTTATTTATTTATAACTGTAACAAATTACTTGGACCAATTGCTTTCTTCCGTGTATAACATTGTTTTTGACGGTGATCAACTTTTTGTATTATTATATTTTTTCGTGAATTTTGTTTTAAACCATCACAATATTAATCGTCCAAGCAATAGAACATTATCTCATATTGTATTTTCCATTCCATTAGTTCTGCCCAAAAAAATTTGATTTGATAACATTTTCTAATCGCAACAAAATAATCTTCGTTCCACCATTGGTTTCATTACTCTAAGTAGGCTTTCATCTGGTGCTCCAACTGTTAGTAAAGAAACCTCATCCAAAATATAGTTTGTAGTCCAAATGCAAAGTATACCAAAAGAGTAGTAGAACAACATTTTACGAACTCTATTATTATCTTTACATCCCAATTCTGAAGCCACTGCATAACCATCCCCAAACCAACGATAACTTAGACACGATCAATTATTGTTGTATCAACGACTTGCTTTTGTTATATCCCCCTGGTAAAATTAATTGCATTGTTTTATCAATTTTTTTGTCAATAATTAAAAAATTCATGTATTTTCTTCGCAATTAAAATTCGGGAATCTCGTTAAACCCATCATGCGCATCACTGTACATTTTTTTTAATTCTATTAAAGCTATTTGGGATAAGCAAAACGAACAAAGTGGCAAAACAGGTAAAAACGATTCAGACGATTTTAGAAAAATTAGAAATTTTAAATTAAAAGGATGTCTCCAACTCACTCCCTCTCACAGCTAAAACTATTTGGGTAAAAACGATTTAGATTACTTCGAGTTTCTACTCGCCTGAGAAAGCCTAGAAAAGTAAGGAATTTTTATTTTTAAGCAAAGGTCAGGAAAGTTAAAACTTGAGGTTAAAGAAAATGTTTTGAAATTTAAAAAAAATCTAATTTAAAGAAATTTATAAAAATCGCGTATTTAATTTATTCAATTAAATATAATAATTGCGTTTTTGTTTGTAGGTGTATATAATATGTATTAAATTTAGTCAAACCACATTTGATTTTAAAAATTTTAAATGTTTCATACATTACATTATTTACATTACATTTTTTAGTCCTTACATTTTCTTTCCTTGAGTAAGGGAATTTGTATTGCAAAAATCGTTTTAATTTATTGGGTAATTAGTTCCATAATCAATATGTAGATGAGAAGGCCTCTCTTTGTTTTTTTTTTCGATTATTGCTACAATTTAGCAACAGAAAACAAAAAGTAATGATATGTACCGAATCATACACTAATAAGCTATCACATGGTGAAGATTGCAAAGTAATAAGATAGATAGTTTACAACAATAATTACAACATTTAATTTAAAATATGAAAATTAACAGGGAATTTCCACTATGCCTTTAATATGGAACCCATGTACCTTTAATATAGAACCTGTGGTTTAATATTACCGATATAACTAAATAATATATTTAATATTTTATTATTATTTTTATTATATTACACGTGTCGCAAATGTAATAGTCATATTCACTTCCAGCGAAATCGACATGTGCCCTTTAACTTGCATTTTTAGCATTGCACGACGACTGTCCAGTTGCATCCTGCTGTGGGTAATGGTAAATAAACTAAAACTTGTTATATGAGCACTATAACAAATTGTGGGCACACTGTTACAGTTTACTTCTCCATTTTAGGATCGTATAACATACATTTTGTGGTTTTTGGACAGAGGGAGCAAATGGGTCCTTTGTAATTAGGGGGTTCCATATTAAATGCAGATTCCATATTACTACCTTCTCCTCTACCTACGCTGGATCAAGAAGGAATTTGAGTGTCCAAACACTATCTAAAACAACTTTGAAATGATTATTTTAAAATGAATAATACAATAATTTGCTACATGTTATATCACCCATGGAACCATAATTTGATAAACTTTTTTTTATTAGCTCGTCTCACCACCACCACTCATACCTTTGAAATCTTAAATGGTTCCCGAACCATTCCAATGTATCAAATGAAAGCCAGATTCAAATTTATCTTTTTTCGCAAAACCGATAGTTCAGATCGTTATTTATAGATTTATGCGGTACTAGCTTAATCACTACATCAAAATTTGACCTGTCTAGAGCGCAACTCTTTTTGCCAATGTAAATAGGTGAAGTCGATAGAAATCTAGTATTTTTGAAAAATTCACCCCCAGACCAGGAAAACGTCTGCTAATTTCGGTTTTGTATTTAGGGGTGTCTGTCTATAAGCCATAAAATTGTCACGACTCCTATCAGTAGCTCTTAGGCTATATTGTTAGATATCGTCGTCGTCATCTTCGTCGTAATTTGCCGTCAGTAATTTTAGGAATACAAGTAGATCTTGATGTCAGTTTCTGCTGAATTCTAAAAGGTGCGTTGTCCTTTTTCTTGGTTAAGCTTCTGGTGTTAACGTGATTCTGGAAGTATTCGACCTCGGTCAGTTCATGTAGTCTCGTTATTCGTGTGTAACGGTCCCATCCTGTTATAGGGCTTAAGTTTTTATTTTTGAATACCTGTAGTGGCTTGATTGCCGTTTTGGAGATGTTACACCAAGTTGACGAAGCATAATGTCAGTATGAGTCTTGATAACGTCTTGTAGAGTAGCAATATGTTCTTGTCGGTCATATTTTAAGTATATTTTGGCATCTCTTCTAATTTTTGTTTGTTTGTCATCGTGTTCGTATTATGTATTATAAACTTTTTGAAAAGTTACCACAAGGGCCTTTGATAATTTTTCTTTATCAGTCATGGCGATGACGTTATTCTCTAAGTTTAGAGCGGAAATGATTTTAAAAGTTTTTCTAAGAATATTTGTCAATATCCAAATAAAATTATCTTGTAGCTTTAATGTCGAAAAAAACACATACCTACATTTTATTTTTATAAATGTTCGAATTTTCTCTTGAATGTCTTTCGTCATGTGGGTCATAGTAATTTGCATAGTAATTCGCTGCCAGAAACGTCTAAAATGGTTTCGGTCATCAATTAAATTTAAAATATCGCCTGGGAAGTTTTCTTTGTTTGATTTAATTTTGATTAATCTTTAGAGATTCATCAAGTCAAGTAGCTTGATATTTTTACTAATTACTTGAATTGACTTGAAAAATCAAGCTTTCTAAAAATTCACTACTTGACTTGGCTCATTTTACTGTCATAGTCATAGTTGCCAATCATGTGCGTCAAAGTAGTCGATGTTTTTCTTGAATATTTCAAAAACTGTTTCAGTATAAAGGAAAATAATTATTACCCAAACAGGTACAAAAGAGGCATAAACGATTTAGACTATTTTAGATTCGAAATTTGAAATTGTAACTTTGTTGTTGAAAATAGTTGTAATCCAAATACTGCCTATCTCTGCCGATATGAATTCCCATGGTTTGTGTTTTAGAAGTATCATATGCTTCACCCTGTTTATATAATTAAAAGCAAAAACTTAATCCTATATGCGTTATTCAAAATCTCGTTAATCCAATTAATCTAATCATGCGCGTCGGTGTCATCGATGTTTTTCTTGAATAGCTCAAGTACTATTTGGGTACTTGGGTAAAAGCTTGCACAAACAAGGCAAAAACGATCTAGACTATTTCGATTCTGACTATTTTTGAAATTTCAAAAAAGCATTTCTCCAGCCTCCACCTCCTCCTCCTAATTTTTTAAATATTTCGAAAACTATTTGAGAACTTTGATATTGGTGGATTGGCATGTCACATAATTTATAGGTGACAATTATTGTCCTATACCTACTCTACCTATCCCTCAGCTTTTCCATCATCATCCATCTTGAAACAGGCAGTTTGCTAATAATATTTCGACTTTTCCAGTGAAATGGTTGTGAGATAAGTGACATACCAATTTCAATCCACCAAATCCGTAACTTTAATTTCAAATTTGAATACAGAGTGTTTTAAAATAAAATTTCAATTATAAGTAAATAAATACATGGAAATGACGGTAAACGCTTAAGAACAAAGCATTATTATTTTATTATTTTTTTCATTATTTCCATTCTTATACATTGTTCAAAAAGTGAATAATTTTGACATTTAAAAGCAGGCAATGATGAAAATCTGAGAGCCTATCATTATTTGACCTGTCCATCTTTGCTACACTGAAAAAGAATATGTATCCATATGTACCACAATTGCTGCATAAAGTACTACAATTTGTAGTTAATTAGTGATCTGTATAAAGTTTTAGTAATATTCAATAAAATTTTGTAGACAATTCTTGTCGTAAAATTTATTACAAATTGTAGTAACTTTCAATACTGACAATTTTTGTAGTATATATTTCTACAAATTGTAGTAATAAGTGCTACCATCAAATTATTAGGAATCTTAAATTAACTACTTGTACAATTAATTATACGAACATTAGACAAATGTCTAAATAAGTAATATCTTCAAAATGTATACGACAATTTTGTCGAAAAGTTTTACAATTAATTGTTTTCGGTGTAGGAGTTTAATCTGTTTATTATTGAACGAATTTGTAGCTGTGTGACTAAATAATAAATCCTAAAACTGCATTTCGATAGTATTGGATGATCTAATTTGTAGTTTTTTCAAGGAAGGAAACGAAATCGTAGAACGAAATTAATTTACTAAAAGGTCGCGCTTGCTGAAAATCGACCGTTGTTAATTTTTGAAAATTTTTGAAACAAGCGTGCAACTTTAAAGATATAATTTACGATATTTTTGATAACATAAATTTCATGTAGACACAGTTGTATACTTCATATTAAAATTTATTGTAAGTGATAAAGTGGATTTAATTAAACGGTGTTACCATTTTTAAATTGTTATCAATTCGATTAGGTAAAATTTAATTCCGGAAGTAGATTTAATTGAATTACCACGAGTTGAGTTAGGATGTTTATAGATTAAATATATTTTTGATAATTTTGAAAGTTTCACGTTTCTAACTTTTTACTTTTATCATAGGAATAACAATTAGAAGATGGCCTATGACCTTATGGATAACTGAGATCGTTCTTATCAACAGGAACAAAGTTCGACTACTTACTTAACTCGGGAGACTGTGTACGTGTGTAAAGTGAAAATTTAGTGATGTGAACAGAAAGTTAACCTTTTTACTTCTTTTAAAACTTTTTTATTTTAAACTCAAATTTTGAAATTTTTACAAGCTAAAATGTTACCAAATCCGTCTCTTTGTTTATTTTTCACGTGGTTTTGGGGTTTGTGTTATGGTTTTGTTTTATTATCATCCGCAACCGGAGCTGGAGGATTTCCACAGGACAATACTCTTAAACCTGGATCAGCTTGGCTTTATGATCTGCGAACGTCTGTTTTACTTAACGAAAAAGGAGGAACCACGAAGGATGTTGGATTTTTAATAACAGGCCAAGTTTTGGTCGAATCGGTGTGGGGTAATTCAAAATTGGACCGATTGTTTAAACTTGAGGTAAGAATTATTTAATATTTTTAATGAAATTGCAAATCCACATTAAAGAAAGAAAATTTATAAAAGCATAAAATAACATAATTAGGTCTCAATGATGTGGTTAGTAAAATCAGTAGTAATTAAAGTTGCCTGTTACAGAGAAAATTAATTACGATTAATTGCAATTAAAGATAAAAGGTAATGTATATTTTATTGTCCATCAGTCATAATAATTTCCCACGCGTAAATGTCTAAATTTTGTTTAATTTTAATTTAAGTTTGTCCGTCGATAATTTTAGGAGATAATTTTTCTAAAAAAATATCAATTTAACTCTTAGCTTCACTTAGCTAACATAAGATCGGAGTTGTTACAGTAACTTACTAATACCTTTGACACACTGCCACATTGAGGATCATTAAGGATCCTTTCGGACGGAATTTCACAATAATTAGAATACGCTTATGAAAAATAGTCAAAATGAAAAATTAAATTATTTGCGAATCGTTGATTTAAAATAGTTAATGATCATTAGTTTTCAGTGTGTCAAAAGGAGTAGTAAGGATGTATGAAGTACAAATATCAAGCTCATTGATCCAAGTTTTTGAAATTAAGATTATTTCAAACAAAAATATAAATAAAAAGAAGTTGCGGTATTTTGATTGACGAAATATGCTAATACATGATTCACTAATATTTATGAAAAATGCGCACATTTGAAAAAAAAAATAGGAATTTATAGGAAATCATTGAACTTACTATTATTTATTAAGCATGGATTTATAAAATTTTTGTTTTGGCTAAAAGTTTGGTCACGCTTGGCCTAGCATTACAGAATATTTGAAATTGATTAACAATTAAAATTTCTGCTTGTTCTAGTTCTTTTACCCTAACAGAGCATGACACGAATTTTTATTTGTAAGTATGTGTACATTTCCATTAGGTTTATAACAAGGAAAATGTTGCAAAATTTATTTTACTGATTAGCACCGCTAATTAGTAGATACTAAGTTACTAGGTCTATATGCTGTGATTTACTCTTTTTTATGATAGTAAAATAAAGATAATAACGGTTTATTAATTTCAAGAATTTTACGTGACTTGAATGTTTTATTAAACGAATTGGGTTGCAATTTGTAAAACTTTGATAATGATATCTTCGAATTATATGTAAATTGCACTAAAAAATGTCCAAAACAGGCAAATAGCAAAGCTTATAAAGATACATTGGAGACAATGATGCAATTAATTCAATTAATAATTTAATTGTTCTTCAAATGGTCCGCAAAAAGCAATTTCTCAATCAAAATTGATTTAAAAAGAACAGCGGTTGGAAAGTGTTTACTTTCTGGTCTATGCTGGAAAGTGAAATTTTCTTCTGAAATAATTCTTTACTATTGTTCACCTGCATAAAGAAAAATAAAGTACACCCGCAAGATCTTGTAAAGTAAAATGTCACAGTAAGAGTAGCCACAGAGTGCACGCTGGTCGCCGAAACCTGCTTACCGGCTTGGATGCTTTTAGTGAAATAATATCAGCTTCGTTTGTCCTCGGTTACATTAATTGAATCGTTGATTGCAGAAAGGGAAGTACTGACAAATTTGTCGAAATTGAGTTATACATCATGTCATATATTTTCGACATAGCCCGATCGTTTGGTGCAGAAAATAAAGTTCTACCATTAAGCGTTACTTAGTTAATTGTCATTAAAATATGCATTAGGTGCAGAAAGGGAAGATCTGAGCAGTACTTTCTATTCTGCACTAAACGTCGCGTCGCCTACTTAGTTAATAGTGGTCATTTAGTAATTTCAGTCGAAAATATCGCATTATTCGGGCAAAGAATTTGAATACCTTGACGCACGATTGTCTGTAACAAAAATGTACCAGCTCTTCAAAAATCTCAAAAATCCTAATTTGAAAGTGACGTACTGGTTTTTCACAATGTTTATTTGGGCTTTGAATGAGTATATTTTATGTTTTATAGAATAAAGTTTTCTTTTGCTTAAGTTCTTTATGTTGTTTAAATTAAATAGCATTATTTACTGCAGAAAGGAAAGTACTTCAATGTAATAAATATTTTTTTTTGGGTACAATATTGATACAATTAAGTTATTTTTTCACTTTCCCTATAGCTAAGAGCCATTTCTAAATATGTGTGAAAAAATTGTGCAGCTGAAAATTATGGTTTAAATTTTAAACAGTTTAAATCGATTATTTCAAAATGTAAATTTTGTAGTACTTCCCTTTCTGCAATCAGCGATTCAATTAATGTATTACTTATTATATTATTAATTATATATTATGTTAATTAATGTAATCGAGGACAAACGAAATTTTTCTTTAGCGGTTGGCAGGTGACTTGCGTGACACCCAATTCCACCAATCGACACAAACATAGAACCGAAATGACGAATATTCGTTTCTGCACATTAGCCACTCCCAACCACTAACGAAAAATACAACTATACTTCAATGAAAACATCCAAGCCGGTAAGCGGGTTTCGGCGTCGAGTAAGTCATAGTTGATAGCTAAAGTAACGGAACTTACTTTTGGATAATATAGAAATGTTCATAGGCACACTAGATAACAATTCCCCTCGTACCTATTATTATGATAAATTATATGTTTTGCATGATTGCTATTGCAATCTTGCAATTTAGTACTTATTTACATTGTAATTGTAACCGATCGTAATTAATGTTTATAGCTAAGTACAATAATTAATTACAAAATATAAAACTTAAATGTACCTACTACTATTTATTATTGTAAAATAGGTCTGCCAGTCCATAATAGACGACCAATTCAAATTTTTTATTAGTTAAGTCAGTGAAGACTCTTTGCTCTAAATATGTTTTAATGTTTTTGATTGGCCATAAGAGTGGGAGGTAGAAATACTGATTTTTTGAAAATATACACTTCAAGAATAAGTAACCAAGTAGTTGAAATTTTACATAGTAAGTACAATCCATCAAACAAATTTACTCTTACGTCCAGGACTTTTTATCGAGCATTAATTTTTGCATATTCTAAAAAAATCAATACAAACCAACTGCAGTATCATCAAATTGAGCAAACAGCGAAGAGGATCACATAGAGTGCAGCTGATAAAGATTTAAATCGCCCAATCTTCCGCTTTAAGAACAAATAGAGTTGCTGGACTTTCAACGATTGGAGTGGGGGATTGGGCGATTATAACATTGATCATCCTCATTCCTCACCCACTAGACAGTATCTATTATTGCCGAAAAAATAAGATTCATTTGGTGCAATGAGATTGACCATTGAAATTAGGTGATTATGATCTTCGTCATACATACTACATATAGTACATAGAATATAATTTATTATTATATGGCTGATTGTTTGGCCTTCGGCCTCACTCACGGGGAATATTTTAAAAATTAAACTTCGAAGTTCATTTTTGGACTACTTGTGAATCAAATTTCATAGCTGTAAGTGCTATAAATTAAATTAAGATAATTGAACACCGCATTCGCACACACTCACACATAAACACTTCCATTTATAGCATTATAGATATAATAAATAATTAAAATATTATAATTAACAATTTAAAAAATAATATAAAATTAATATTATTTTCGTTTGTTGTTGTAATGCTGACCTTACTTGCAAGGTTAAACAATGATAAACCAAATTATGGAATAATAACCACATCATATATTTTCTTTATGCTACATTTTACCGCAAAATTGTATTCTATTCTAAAGAGTTTTTAATTACTTTATAGTATTCAGACTCGGATTTTTTCAGGATTATTTTAAATAATTATTAGTTCTTATGCTTTCGCTATTTGTCATTAAATTTGCGTTAGTGAAAGCTTGGAAAATTGTAAAAACTCTAAAAACGACGAACTTTTACTACTTTTTATAATATTTATTTATATCACATTTTTTTAAAACGATCGAGCTTTTTACAGTTAGAAGCAGCACAATAATTCTACATATTATTTAAAATAATGCAGAAGAGGCTAATGACTTAATGAATAACAGAACAGTTTTGCTCTGAATTCTGTCTTATTCTGAATTAATCAGACTTAAGTAGAAATAGAACCCATTATTTTGACAACAGGGTTCACTGCCTGCGACCGTAAAGGGGGGAGGACAATAAAAAATAAAAATTGGAAATTATTGGATGTCACTGAGATTTTGAAGCTATAAAATATATTGATCATATCTATATAATTATAATGTTAAAAATATTAAAGATTGTAGATACTGATAACACAAACCGGATATTTTTATAATCAACGTTATGTCCTTGTTCTCAATAAGTAGACAATAGCAATTGCTCAAATAGTAAATATCAGATTTGACAATGATCATAAAAATTCGCCCATGTGCAAAATCCATAAAATGATACATTTTATTCTTTGGTGCATAAATTTTATTTAATTTAATAGATAAATCCGCAATAAATAAAAAATATTTAGTACAAGTCACTGAACTTTGTATTTGTTTTTCGCCATATAAAAATGTATTAATTAAGGTAGGAATGATGAATTTCTTCGTATTTAAATTAGCTCTATTTTCAAAAAAACGTTATGAATGTTACGAAAAAAAAAAGTTTAGCACTCCATAAAAATTATAATATAAATAATGTATTTCGAAAATGTATTCAAATACAATCTGCACATGGGTGGATTAAGCACATATTTATCAATTATAAATTAATAAATTTAATTGTACCTACTATTAAATTATTTGCCGATTTAATTTATCAAAAGTTTAAAAAATACAGATTTTATGTTTTATAAATTAAGGAGAGGGCGTAGCTTTTAGTAATCTTAATCAGCTCATTAAGAATATTGTATTTTTGTATTATATGAGACTAGACTGCACAGTTCCAAATGCACAAATTATCTGAATACCCTAAAAAAATTATAGTAATTTATATTACAATGTAACATAAAAGTACAATGTAAACAAAACGTGTGTAGTAGGATAGTGATAGCAATTCATTATATAATAAATTAATTCAATAAAATTTTGTAGGTAATTTTTAAAGCAAAAAATTACAAATAAATTGTAGTGATAACAATTACTAAAATTTATACTGAGTAATTTTCATTATTTTTTTGATACTACATTATGATTTTACTATTAAATGCTAGTATGTTAATTATATCAATTTAAATAAATTGTTTAAATAAATAGGGGAGAGGTTTGCAGGTTGCCACCCATTAGCTTTTTTGCTCATAGCTCGTCACAAAATCAACATATTGTTGATATTATAATATTCGTTGGAAAGAGGAACTCAAAAGGCACAATCCTGACGTAGAAATTATTTGAATTTTCAAAAAATAAAAGTTATACAGGAGTTTTTCAAAAGTACCTAAAATCGAGCTCTTGAAATTTAGGCTTGCAAGTTGCCACCCATCGAGAAATTGCTGAAAATGTAGAAAAACGGAAAGAAAACCAACTGATTTATAAAATTTATGGGTTTTTATTGACACTCAGTGGTCGTAAACATAAAAAAATTAGTGTAAATTGGCATAAAAAATCAAAATTTGATTTTTCATGTTAATTTGCATGATTCCATATTATCTTGCAAATTTAATTATTTAATGCAATAAAAACACTTCACTTTTAACTCAATAACAATTGTAAACATCAAACAATCATAAAAACGGGCATATGAGTGTAAACAAGCGAAACACGATAGGTAGTAACCTGCAAATCGTAAAGGGTGGCAACCTGCATTCTAGCACTATTTTAGAATTATATCTGAAAAAAATTGCTATTTCATGATATGTTTGAAATTTTGTTAGGATAATGTAAGTTGAATGTAAAAGCAATACAGAAAAAATATTTACCTTGATTTCTCGATTAAAATGTTCAATTTATGACCACAGAACAAAAACACAATTTTAATTTTTAAATTTTCACGATACAACTTTTCAAACTTTTGTCAACACACACTGTCTTAGTGGCTCTGTCCGCTCCAGAACTAGTTTAAAAGTGATCACACCTCCTTAGGTTTCGATTTCAGTCAAAATTTAGTTTATGACATTGGTCCAACACCAAAATCCAAGATAGGTGGCAACCTGCAGTAGGTGGCAACCTGCAAACCTGTCCCCTACTACAAAAATTTACGACAATTTTGTAGGAAAATTTTACACAAATTCTTTTGAAAAATTTTCTTCGTGCCTAGAGGGTACTCCGTACCTCCCGATTTTACATTTATTTCTTCATATTTTACACATTCCGCCCTAGAGTATGAGACCATGGCTCCTAGCGTTCAAAAGTAGATAGTACCTAAAAAATATATATAGTCTAATAATTTAGAGTAACAATAAGTTTGTTCGTTTGTATGAACTAACTTGAACTGGGTTATCTTTCGAGACAAAATACTCCCACCACAAAAGTTAGATAGTGTTCTAACTTGCACTGCCTACTCCTCCTATGGAAGTCGAGCAAGAAGTTCATGTTCGGTTATGAACTGAGCAGCCAAACGAACACAGTACATTGCACTAACTTGAACCGAGCAAGTTAGTTCATACAAACGAACAAACCTAATGTGTTTCGTATAAATACCCAGGATGTATTGTTTTGACTTTCAATGTAAATAAAAAATTTTGTTTATGTGTTTACGTATTATTATATCGTTGGGAGAGAATTTTTTCGCATCCACGCATCCTGAATGAATTCGTTCGAATGATTTCGGGCATCACATAGAATGGACAATAGATGCTTGTCCCGAATAGTAAAGTTTTCCGGACAAATCTGCCAATGTTCAGCGATGTCTGGATGCATCATAGCCGGGTTATTTGCATTGAGCTTTGATGCAGTAAAGAAAATCGAGAACAGTTCACTCTTATCTAGAATACCGAAAGTTTGCTACGCGAAACAAATATACCATCCACACATTGCTACGCGACCTTGAAAAGCAAATCGTCGGCATGCAACGAAAACTCTTTAACTGTGTAAACTATTTTTTTCGGTTGATTATAAGTTTAAAAGAATTTTTTTGAGAAGTATAAATGAGGAATTTTTCACTTACAATTAATTAATGATTATTCAACAGAATATAATGTGTTCTATCTAAATACGTAGTATAAAATTGAATGCATAAATCAATTTCCCAAAATATGCAGCTTCTGAGATATAGATTTTTAAAATGTTGCTATACTAAACGCTCCGTTAGAAAAAGTAGTACCTCAATTTTCATGTTTTCATGCTGGAAAAGACAAAATCCTTTTCCCAATGAAAGGATAAGTAATAATCCCGATTATATTTACATGTAGTTTCAACTTACAGTTTGACATTTCTCTTTAACATTTCAGTTATTTTATAAAATAATTTTATCTCTTCTGATAGATAGAAATTTCAAATTTGTCATTACTCACTTTTCTCAGAATATAAAATGATTATTTCTCATTTTTCTATTTGTTGTAGTTACTTTCACCACAATTACACATTCGTTCTAGAAAAGCACCAGCTCCAGATGGCTTTGTGGTACACACGTCTAAATTGGATTCATTAATCAAAAGTCCGTTTTTAATTGAATGGAGTAATGGAAGAATCAATAAAATTCACTTAAAGAAAGATGAAACCGTTTCCATTGCTAATTTGAAGAAAGGAATTGCTAGCCTTTTCCAAGTAAGTTCAATCATAGCCCATCAGTGAGCAAATATTACATTTTGTTTTTTAACAGTTTCAAATATTAGATCAACAAATAACGGAGACAGATTCTTCAGGAAAATGCGAAGCTGAATACTACTCCGAAACTTCCAACTCCTTTAGGAAAACCAAATCTTCTTGCACATCCAATGATTTACCGTATCTTGCAAATCCAGAATTGTTACTCAGTACCCAAGTTGAATCGAGTAGAATAGGAGAATACATGATGGATGATAATAACGCATTTATCAAATCAATTCACTTTTCCGAAACGCATACAATGTTTACAGTGGCAAAAGAAGACGTAGGAAATAAAATAGAGACCCAACAGTTATTATCGCTGGTAAAAGAACAACATGCCAATAGTATAGACAGCGACACATTTGATGACGCCGTTAATCAAATAAGCAACAAGGAAGGTGTCACCTTCACTCAAGAATCACTCTTAACCGAAAAAGAAGCTTTACCTTCCGAAGAAGCAATTACATTCACTAAAATTATAAAGGAAAACAGAGACAACTTAAAAAATAAACATGTTGGTTCTCTTCCATCGGCGAAAATTTTACCAAAAATAATTGGGGTTGGTCGAATTAGCAGTAAAAATGACATCATAAAAACTCTTGAAGTAAAAAAAAATCAAGCTATTGTGTATGTAATCTGCTTATCACAATTTTAATAGTAATAATAACATTTCATTTGCAGCCATCAACTTTATGACATACTCGGCTACATCCAAACTAAAGCATCTCATGAAGCAGCAATGAAAAACTTACAGTTCGATGACAAAGATAAGGAAGATTTAATCGAACGCTATTTGTGGGCTCTTTCAACTTCTTCACAACCAAACCCTGACATTATTCAAGATCTGTTAAACAAATACCGCAAAACATCTCAGTTGTCTCCTAAAGTAAAAGAAACTTTACTGTCATCAATAGGTTCAATGGCGAATAGACTCTCAAAGCTTCCAGTTTTTGCAAGTAACGAAAAAGTCTATCAAAATGTGGAAGATGCTTTGTTGCACAGTTTAGATACAGCTAAAGGAGAGAATCGTTTACTCTACTTGAGAGCCATAAAGAATTTACAATCTAAAAAAGTAACCGCAAAATTGTTGAAAGTAGTCAAAAGCGGAACGATTAAGGAACAAGTTTTAGCGTGGAAGGCAATAAGGTCCTTTGATAAATCGTACTGGAATAAGGAAGTTTTGAAAGCAGCTTTTAACACATTTTATCAGTTGCACAAAAAACAAGATTCAAGCTCAAGAACATTAGCGCTTGATGTTATACTTGAGTTAGATCCTTCAGAAGAGACCCTACGAAATATGTTCCATTTTCTTATGTCTGATCCAAAAGCCTATGAAATTCAGCAGTACCTGATTCAAAGATTAACTATGATTGCTCAAACATGCAATGACTTCAAAAACAAAATTCTATATATCATTAAAAATGACAACAAATTAAATAATTACGCCTTTTTGGCACAAAGGGGATTATCGACGGCTTTAATGAGATCGTTTTTACAAAATCCATCAAGTAATGGAAGCTTAGTCACGATCCAGGAAATGCAAAATGGAATTGTTAAGCGTGGGGTTGTAAATGTTGTCATGAGTAAAAATGAAATTTCTCATGAAATATTCAGTGTAAGATGATTGTATTTAAATCTGAATTTGTTACTTATCATTTCTTGTTTAGTTGGGAATATTTTCTGGAGGTTTAAGCAGTTTTGTATCCAGCGATTCGGAGGCTACCGATTCGGATGAACCTGCTACTGCAGGAATAGAACTTGCAGTACTTGGAACAAAAATTCGACCGTTTGTATTTTTTAATGGTCAAGGAGAGCTTATGGGACATGTTTGGTCGGGAACGGCATCTGAGAAAACTACTGCGTATAGGGTAAAAAAAATGTTCATATTCTTTACGTTTTAATAACTTTATTTTATCAGGCTTTAGCAATGCTACATGACCATTTGGAATATTTGCGCCTTGGTTCCGGTTTTATTGCAGAATTAGACGTAAAAGGAGGTATTTCGTTTGATTTATCAGGCAAAATTGAAACCTCCTTATGGAATAGAAATGCAGTTTCGGTGGTTGAAAAATCGTAAGTAGTGGAAAATTGTAGGAAATTTGCTTCTAGCATTGTTTTTTAGAGCTGGAATTGTCGTACTTGGCTTTATTAAAGTTGATACGTCGTTTGTACGATCACAAGTGGAGTTCAGTGTTTCAGTGGAGCCAAAATTAAATCTAAACACAGATTTAGATTTTTCCTCCTCTGTTAGTTTATGTATGAAACTTTCACAGCCAAATCTTAGTTTCAGGTAAGTTTTTCTTTTGTTCACTGTTAGCATATCTCCAATCCAAAATCTCCATCGCTAATCTCAAAAATCTCAAATGTAAGGAATCAAATAAAATTAGCGTTTTCCAAGATCGTAAAAAAATTGAATCTCTTAAAAGCTTTCCTATCAGAACATCTACAAACGTCATTTCTCCAAATTATATGTCATTCTTCACCATAATAATAAAATACATCGATATCTGTCCGTGACGTTCATTCATTATTAATCTAACACGACATACATATATATCAAAGTCTAGAGTAATTCCAAAGAAAGAAGAGAAGGCGTAGCCAAAATCCGACGCAGTAGAGATCGCGTGACACCCAATTCCACCAATTGACACCAACATAAACACGATTGTACGTACGAGTTTTGGTTTCTGCGCATTAGCTCCACCTTTTCTTCTTCCTTTGAAACCACTCTACCTGCGAATGATGCATCTAAAAATGAGTATCGGAATTTTGCGGTAAAAGAAATGGAAAAGTATCTAAATTATTTTACTGCATCCCTGGATGTTCAGAAAAAAATTTAATAAATAAATTTTAATTTATCTGTACGTTTTCATCGTTAGTTATAATTCTAAGTAATTAGCAGTAAAATTACTAATAAAAGTGCGTAATAAAAATATAAATTAATACAATTTATATGAGCTTCATGAAGTAGTAAATAAGACAAAACTTATCTCTATCCTCGAAAAACTCGTAAAGTAGATCAATTAAAATTTACTTTTATCACTTCTACTTATTGTTTTTAGAGATTTTTATCGGAAATATCGTATGCAGAACTTTTGAAACTAATTGCAAATAATAGCCCATGAAAATTAATTACCGTTCGAAAATCCCTAAGTATGCTTATTTACGACTTCAGGATCAAAGAACAATGAACAATGCAAAATCAAATTTGATCGGTAATTTTACAAGTTCGAGGTTGAAATTCAAGTGCTCTCAGCTATAATCCAAAATATTCTGATGCATCTCATAATAAATTTACTTCTTCTTCTTGGTCGTTTTGTCCGAATTCGGACGTCGTGACAGCATTCATGATGAGCAATTGCTTATCATTTTTGCGAATACTGCTTTCTTGGGACATAGTACGTATACAGTAGGGGTCCCCCTCCTTTCTGTATAAGAGACGGCCAGAATAAAGTTTTTACCTTATCCGGAATCGAACCGGGCATTTCGTGTCAACAGTCAACGTACTTAACTGTTATGCTCCGACCGCTCTCCTTGTATAAATTTACTTACTGTTGGATTAATATCTAAAATATATGATAAGTGTGGTGCCCATACTCCTACAATCTTGAGTCAGACTGGATACAGACAACTGGAGTGTGTATGGTGCAATGACGAGAGACCAGGGGTGGAATCATATTTTGATGATCCCCCCACGTCGTGAACTTGAAGGAATTTTATTCTCACCACAGCATACCTCCTGTACACTTTCCTAGAACCTAAAACGTTAATACATCTTCGGATAATTCGAGCACTTTTATTTCCTTGAATAATAACTCAGGGGTCTTCTCCCAATTAAATCTTCTCTGCATAATTGTTCAAAAGGAAATATGCAGCTTCTTCTTTCCCTTGAATCCTCAATTCATTCCTGATATTTTCTTCTCCACTTTTAGCGCTTTCTTTATCTTGCTGTGACTGATTCTTTCCTTTATAAATATTCAGTAAAATACATTACATGTATGAAATAACCCAGAACGCAATGATATTCGCACTTCACATTCACACAAATTCACAGAAATGACCTTGTTCCCAAAGTATTTTGCTTAAAATTATTGAAGTTGTTGAATTTGATTGCAAAATTCAACATTTTTGACACAATCCGATGCCGCATTTACATTATTGAATGGCAAAAGCGGGGATTGCCTCATGCACAAAACTACCCTGGGCGAAGCCGGGTATCCAGCTTGTATAATATTATAGATATAATTATTTTTTATCATAATAACAATAATATTTATTACGTTACAATATTTACAATCAAACGACACAAATTAACAAAAAAGTGGAGATCAGCTGGTTTTCATCTGATATGTTTTCATTTAACAATTAACAAATATTTCCCAAACAAAAAGAAGTACTAAATGTCTTAATCAAAAATTTTAGATGGCAACTTTGAGTCTCATCCACCTCAATTTGTTATCTTAATTATTAATAACAGTAACTTTTAGAGAACATAAAGTTAAAATCGGACAAGGCAGTTCTCAGATAGTTTAAAGAGACATTGGATGCGGTTTGCGGTGAAATCAAAGGAGATTTATTTTTCAGAAATTAATAATAATAATTAAATGTTTATTCCTTAACCCCACATTTTTTTACATTATTTTCACTGTGTATTATAATAATAATCTTTTTGTTTCAGGCACAATATATTTAAAATAGAAAGGATACCTGGCAGTAAACATAGACTACGTAAAGTAAAATACAGAAAATACATAATGCCTGGTAAAACGTATTCTCTAAATAAGAAGAATAATGAAATGTGCAATGTGATATTTAACAAATAAACTGATCAATAAACTACTGAATTGAAAACTGCATCATGTGTGAGAGTGTGTGTTGTGCAACACTGATTAAAATATGCTCAATTGTATATTAAGAATTGTGAATAGCAAAGTGTGTAATATAATTATTATTTTAGTATTTTGAGTGTTCCATTTTATTTAAAATATTTTGTTTCTACCATAAATTAGTTGATTTCAGACAAAATTTATTAGCCACACTTAAGTAGTTGTACTTTACTTTATCTGCACCCGCATTCAGTAACCACCATGTCTTGATAGCCATATCTGTAAGTTGGAACACCTCTATCATCCACATATAAAAGAGAAATAGAGTCGAGTTTGCTTGGAACACAACAAGATCTTGTAGCTCTTGCTGGTGCCACGCTGTGCATCAAAGCTTGAACAATTGCGTGTTTTGTTGGAGAGAGATGATCAGCAACGGGATAAAAACATTTTCCCGTACATTGATAAGCCTAAAATAGATTTTTATATTACTACAAAATCGGAACGTAAATAAATCACCGTCCACTTACTTCATATCCACTTGGTTGTACAATCCAATTATTGTAATGAATTTCAGTAAAATCAATATACAGCTGTTTCCGTTTACAAGTATTCCTTAATCTTTTAAGTTTTCTTGCTTGAACCTTGTTTATCTGCTCGTTGTCCCATATACGATTACTTTCTTCTTCATAATCTTCTTCGATGTTTCGCTTCTTCCTATCAGCCACCGCCTCTTTTGTAACATCTTTGGGCGTCATATATGAAAGCAACAAAATTGGATAATCATGCTCAATGTCTTCTATTACTGGCATCAAGGATAACTGAAAATGATTTGATTTGAAGTTTAAGTAAGGTAAAAATGCTTGCACGGACATGACTAATTTCAAAAAATTATGTTTAAAATTATTTTTAAGTAATTGAGCTATTAAGGTAGTCAGATTGAATGTTATCCAGGTGTTATCTGCGTGATAAATGTGACGTTCGTGCAGCAAAATTAATGTGTTTGTGGAATCGTTGTAAACTGAAACTTTTATAGAACGTTCAACACCTACAAAAAAAAGTAATGGATTGGAGATTTAAGGTGTGGTTGTAATGTAACTTCACCTGAATAAATATTTTTGTCAATATTTATTAACGTTAGAATGCGTAATTCAGCGTCGAAAAATGTTTCGTCATCATTTGGCGAAGGTATATCAAAAATTAAGACGTGATTCTCTTCAAAAGTCTTTAATACGTTTTGATTGGGCAGTGTACCTGAAAAAAAAAAATTTTATTAACTTTGAGAATAGAAGAGAAATAATTGACTTCTCACCTGCATTTTTGGGTATGACACTGCGAACCACATCAGGTTTGGAGTAATCGTCGTCATTACGTTTCCTTTCTTCATACAATTCCAACATAAATTTGGGAATGTGCACTTTTTTCCTAACATGACTTCCAACTTTCTTATTTCCCTTCGTGAAGTTGTTTAACTGATTTTGAAATTTATTAGCATCAATAAAATGAAATTGGATTGATGTACTTGTAATCAACTTAGCATTTTTATTCGATACTATAATAAACAAACACAGGCATAAACCAAAAGTGGTAGATACAAACACGTAACTCCACATTTTTAAACATTGTTTAGCATTTTAAAATATAATTAATACAGATGCACCTTTTCCAAAGGATTATTTTGAACTAGAAATGCTGGGCGTCAAGATGCCATCGTCCAAATTAAAGCACTTGAAGTTCAATTAGTTATTTATCAACATTAACACAGCTACCCTATCAACTATACGTTAAAAATAACACAATAAATTGTGATTATTTTATTTTAGTCAGTTCTGTTGAAACACATTTTAATTTTAGTATGAAAAACAATAACTCAGCAACTATTTCCAGTTATCAATTTGGGCTGATGGATTAACGAAGATGAATGTCTGTACAAGTGTTTAATTTCGTACAAAATTTACTGAGAAAAAGTCAAACAATGAATAATTTTTTAATTTAAGAGGTTGCCTTTTGTAAATTTAAAACAAAATTATATTTACTGTTGAAGTTTCAAAAATGTTTGTTTCCCAAATCAAACTATAAATTTTCTTATCACTTTTTTCACCTTATACTTTATTCAATCATTTTGCAAATTTTCTTCTAATGTTCAATCATACACGATTTTCTCGGTGCGATATCTAAAGCAAAAATATCCTTTATTTCCACATTGTGGTTCAAATGAACCAAATATCTCATCAACAAATTTAAACATTCAAAGAAGACAACATATCCTTTATAATTAAAATATTTTAAAATAGGTCAGAAAAACCTTTCAATCTTTGCTCAATTTAAGATTTTCACAATTTACCTATAGAAAAAAACTGAAGTTATTCCCACAAATCTTCAAAAACACTTCGTTTATCGTCTAAACTAAATGAAACTCTTATAAATATCATCTCTCTCTCAAATTACACCTTATAATAATATAAATCATTACAATTATCAAATTTATTAGGTATGCCTAAAATTCATCTTTACAAAAGATATTACTCGTATTAAAATTTATAATAAAAAAAAACTTAAAATTAAATTATATCACCATCAAATATAATATTATGCTAAATGTCATCACTAAATTAGGCACATACAATCAACGAATTAAATTATATCGAACTATATCATCTTTCAACAAAGCCATTGGTTACTAACCTCCAATATATTTGAGTTTGACCTAAGCTTAAGTTGCCTGGAGAAGTTGGAGTTGCAGAGGACCTGATTTGGAATCTCTCCGAATCCGAATGTCCCCAACTTTGCTTTACTGTTATCACATCATCCAGAACCCAAGCCTATAACAAAGTTAAGTTACAATGAATTCCTTGTCTTCCATAAAATGAAAACATAATACAAGTGAAACTGAATGTTCCTATCTTCTCCTTCTCCGTCGTATTGCTTCTTGACAGAAGCGTCGTGACCTTTAACAATGCTTGTTAAAGGCGTTCATGGCAGATTACACCCCGGTGGTTTGCCATTGCCTTCCGAGGGAGAGACGGTCAGAAATAAAGTTCTTACTTCACTCGGATTCGAACCGGATGATTAGCGTTCATAGTCAACTCGCGTGACCGCTATGCTCCGACCGCCTCTAATCTAATCTAATCTTACTGATCCGAAAATCCACCAACTTTGTTTTTATAGCGCTGGCGCTTGATCGATTTTTCGGTCAGCATGTAAATTTGGAATTAAAATTAAATTAAATTATTCCGTATGAGCATGGCAAAATTTCCCCAAAAAAGTTTCCAAATGACATTATGACCTATCATTTCCTTATTATAAAAAAAATTTCACCCCCTAAACCTTATTATTTTCTGAGTTATAGAAAAAATGGCTGACTTTTCTTTAGTTTTCGTGTAAAAATGATTGTTTAAGTTAAAATATTTTTTCGTGTGTTTTGATGATAAATTAAAAAAAAATTAATAAGGGTTTCCTAAGATATTTTCGAGAGGGTCGTTAGCATAGCGTTAAGCGCATAGACTGCTAATAGAGAGAACCCGGTTCGATTCCGGGCAAAGTAAAAATCATATTATGGCCGTCTCCCCTCGGCAGGCAATGGCAAACCACACAAGAGTCTAGCGAGCACAAGTGACGAGCTCGAACATACACGAATGACGAGCCGATTAAGCACCCGAAGTGAAGTTGGTTTGGTACTAAAATTTAAATTTTCAAATTCGTAGTAAATATGAATATTTTGCAATATTTACTCATTTGTTCATTTTTTATCTAAAATTAGTTGATAATTCCCATTTTAAATTAAAACTTTTATTTTCATATTTTAAATTTTAGATTAAATAATATAAAAAATCTTTTGTTACTACTTTAGATCATGGAGAATTTTATTTGTTCTATAATATGTAAAAAAGTCATTTTCTCGCAAATCCAATCTTTCAAGACATCATGTTAAGAACATCCACACTTCTCATCAAAACCATTTTAGTTGTTTTTATTGTAAAAAGCATTTTAACGACAAATGAAACTTAATTAAACATTTAAAATCAGAATGTCCGAAAAATTGTAACAAAGATAAATTGGTCGAGTGTCCATTGTGCAACAAACAATTTTTTAATAATAAAGATAATATTTCACATCATTATAGTAACGATCACGATATAAACTTAAGTGAAGAATCTTTCACATTTGCGAATTTCGAAGAATTTAGTAATTGGAAGAAAGAAATAGAAAAAACCGATATTTCCGAATACGTAATTAAAAATAATTTGAAAACAAAAGAGAAAATAATTTATTATTATAAGTAGGTGTCATCGTGATGGTTTGCAAAAACCATGCAAACTTCACTTCGGGTGCTTAATGGGCTCGTCATTCGGGTATGTTCGAGCTCGTCACTTGTGCTCGCTAGACTCTAGTGCAAACCACCGGGATGTAATCTGCCATGAGAAGCCTTTGTCAAAAGGCTCACCACACCCTCTTTAGGGTAAAAGGACTGAGAAGGAAAGAAGATATTCATGGTAAACAAAAATAAAATTGGAAAATCACTATTTGTGTTTTGTACTTTGCTGATAACTCAGAAAATAATAGATTTGGAAGCTGAAATTTTAAGGAAAATTTTTTGTAGTCAGAAAATCTTATGCCCAATACTTTTTGAAAATATACTGGAGAAATTTCAGTATACTTCTCCGACTTATGATTATAACTAACTAATTTTAGGCTGGAGTTATTTTGAACTTTTTAAATATGTTTAAAATAATATTATATATTTTAAAGCAAGAAAGTAAACATCAACTTTCTGCACCAATATAAATATTTTTCCTGCAAATGAAAAAATTTACTTATAAACATCCTGCAACGACGGATTTATTCATTATCAGTGGCGGATTTAGCACTTGAGAGGCCCCAAGCACAATTCAATTTTGAAACCCCCTTCTAAATATTTTCACTACCCTACAGTGCATGGGCATTCTACGCGCACGTTCTTACTCTGTTATGCAAAGTCCGGTTGTCCAAAACAAAAGCTAAATTTTTAGGCCCCGGGCGCGCACCTCGTGCACCTGTTCGGAAATCCGCCACTGTTCAGTATTATTCATTTACAACTACTGATCATAATAATGTAGCCTGGGTACATTATGACAGAATTTTCAAAGTAATATGTCAAGACCTGTATAAAAACATCCAGAACAAAAATAACAACATAAAGACCTATACTGCATCGTAGGCCTTAATCTTAAAGAGTAGCCAGGCTTTATCGGCGTCGTAAGCAGTAATCTCGTAGATTCTTTCTCAAGGAAAAATATGAAAGAGCTAAACTCCAATCAAAGCTCGCGAATCTGAGTGATTGAACAACTAGATTCTGTGACTTTCCAAGTCAAGAATATAACCAGCAATTGTAAATCAACTCACCCCATGCATATATAATCTGTTAGTCATAATTTCAGTCCTTCAGATTTCTTCATAAATCTCCATTGTCTCCCTCGAATCGACGAATCTAAACCTAAAAATGTGCAACACAACAATTTATTGATGTATAATAAAATCCAAAATCGCAATCCAGTTCAATCAAATCGTCATAATTAACTTAACATTCTACAGATTTTGAGATATTGTTACAGTTATTCAAGAAAATGAACTGTAAATGATCAAGTGGCTAAACAAATAATAAGTAGCTCTCCACCTAAATTTAAATTCGGTTGATGACATGTTTCTATTTTGATCAGGTAAAAAAATTTCACAAATTTTAGGTTACTTAGAGATTGCCTTGTGTAATAACAGCGCACTGGAATGTTAATATTGGTGGGATATGTGTACACTGTAAAGGCATTGTGCTTAAAATTAGCACAATTTGGACCTTCTAAAACTCTAAATTGTGTTAAATAATGTACAATATTCCAAGCTGTGTTAAAATTACGTACAATTGTATTAGAAAATAGTACAATAAATTTTGCTAGAAATGAGTAAAATTGTGCTAGAACAGAATACATTAAATTTTGCACAATATTAACACAATTTGGACTTTTAAGCACTGCCTTTTTCAGTGTGGTATTCGACCTCACATAGCTATCTAGATAGGCAGCTATCCAAGCAACATTTTAACTTAAGAAATTCCTGGCAATTTCTTCTGCTTCTGTCAGTGAAGACTCACCCAGGATCTGATCCTGTGGCAGATATGAGGCAAACCTGCTTTAGTGCTATCTAAATAAAATGGAGCATGAATTTACCTGTGGCATACTTGGGTAAAAGTAACCTGGGAAAAGCCTGCAACGGTTTTGATTTCTACGTGTCCAAAAAAATTTATAATGTTGATTAAATAATTAAATTTTAAATAATTTTTAAATTCATCTTTTCTCTTGTTGTTGTTTGATGATACTCGTAGTCGAATATCCTGTAGGGGTTATGTAAACGGGCAATTGCGGACTGCACCGATGGTCAAAGGGTCACATAATCTGGCATGTGGATTGCACCGGGTTCGGTTAAGTTAAGTATGTGGACTGCACCGATGGTCAGTAAGTAATCTTTTTTAATTCCATTAAAGGATTGAGGTATTTAATTTACTACAGAGGTATGTAAATAATACAGATTGTATTTACATTTTCTGGTTTTCATTGCTAGATAATGTAAAAATTATAGCACTAATTTATGGGAAACCCTCATTTCATCCTTCATTTAGGTTTAGGGGACCGCTAAAAGAGGGATCCACTGGTCGAGCTTAGGTTATTGTTAGGAAACGATCATTTTTTTAATGAGGGGACCGTTGAAAGAGAGATTCACCGGTAGAGCTTAGGTTAGTTAGTTAAAATTTTACGATTTGCTACCATTCTAATGGTCCATAATTTTTTAAATAAATTTTGATTGACTTGAATTACACATTTGCGAAAAATTTTTTAGAAGACTGCGCCTTTGGATTAGGGGTCGTTCATAAATTACGTCAATCAATTTTAAGTATTATTCAACCCTCCCCAACTCCACAAAATCTTAGACATATCTGCAAATATTACGACATGTACCCTTCACCCCCCCTTTCAATATTTTTTTTTATTAATCAAAACCCAAAGAACCGTACCTATTTTTTATTAGGCAAAACAAACATCGTTAGTTAGTTCTGTTAATCGTTAGTTATGTTCTCAAAATGATTTACTTTTTAATCCAATTAAAGGCAAACGTTGATTTTGAACTTGCTATTCATGTAAGCATTAAGATCAATGTCCAGTGCTACCCCCCTATATAGTGTGAATATTTGTGTTTTATGTCATTTATTTCCAGGACGTTACAAAAATTTAAATAATTGCTAGCATTGCAAGATCTTTTCAACTTTTTTTATGTAAAAACGCTAAAAGAAATTGATTTACTTATTTGAACATCTCGTAATTCGAAAACGGTTGGAAGGGGGGGGGAGATTCCCATGTTCGAATTTTCAAATAACATGGTTTTCTAATAAATAAATTAACTTTCTTTTTAACGTGTTTATATAAAAAGTGTTGAAAGATTTTGTAATGCTAGCAATTATTTAAATTTTTGTAACGTCCTGGAAATAAATGACAGGAAACACAAAATATTCACACTGTATAGGGGGGGTAGCACTGGACATTTCTCTTGACATGTTGAAAATATTGAACTTATTGGATTCCGATTTCATTTAAGCTAAAGGTGGTATAGAAAAATTCATAAAGTAGGTTTGGTCGCAGAATATTAAAACGATCTTTCCGAAATTGGTTAATGGTTGCTCTTCTCGTTTGGTTTGCAATATTTACATCCAAACGAAGTTGATGCCGCTTATAGTGAAGATTTAATATCGATAATGCCAGACGATGCACGACTGAACACCTATTCCGATTATATATTTCGAACCTATGTATATTGATGCAGATTCACTTTTTCCATCAAAGCTCTGAGCAGCACGCACATCAAGTATATACCGGAATACGAATGCCTGTGAGTCGTTTTATAACGTATTTAGTTCACATTTTTATAACTCCACCCGCCCATTTACACCTTCTTGGAGATATTAAAAATGATGCAAATTAAAACATACCTAAGAATAAGCAGAGTATTGGCACAGTTAATGCCGTCAGCCCGAGATCTATGATTTTTCCGAACCCAGGCAAGAACTTGACATTGGCGCCCCTTTCTTGACATTTACATTCGTCCAGTATTTGAGTTTAAAGATATCAAAAATCTCACGAAATATAATTTGGTGCTCCCTTGAATTGCCTACCGGGACAGGTGCCCTGGTTAGCCCCCCCCCCCTAGATCCAGAGCTAAATGCCATTACAGTTAGTAAACAAGCCAAATTACAACATTTGATCGACTTGTATTCTGACAAAACAATTACCAGGATCAAATTTATAAAAATTCGAATTTTTTTCAATAAATAATAAATTAAAATAAGATTAAATATTTTGGGTATCTGTTATGTTATTGTGTGTTATTTTAAGTTTTTCAATAGTATTTGGGACGACTCCTTGTATACGTCCTTGTTTCATTTTCAGTAAAAAAACATTACGGGTAAGCCTTACAAGATTACTGGTAAGTCTTTGACTTACAGGGATTAAGTATTTATATCGGTGCAATCCACATGTGGGGATCGGTGCAATCCACATCTGATCATCGGTGCAATCTACATATGACCCTCGGTCAAAACCCCCCAAAAAAATGATTAATTTCTTTCCATCGGTGCAGTCTACATACGTCCATGTAAACTGCCCTCCAAATTTTACTCTTTTGTTATACGGCTTAATTTATTAATCCCTTAAGAATACTCTTAATAGGAATAAAAAATTAAAATGACTAGATTTCTTATAGAGTATTTTTATTTTTGAATAAATAATAATAAGCAAAATTTGAGTAAAACAGCAAATACTAAAGTTATTACCGTACCAACACTGGAGCAGTTTACATGTGGAATTCTGGATTTATTGTGGATGATAAGATGAACTCACACGCACTTAGGCCTCTAAATTGGGCCCATTGTACTACCTCCGGTTTCTCAATGTTACCCCAATCCTATCACTCTCCAACAAGCCACTCTAGCTGTAGGATGGACTCTAGGATTTTGGCAGGCGAAGTGTCACTGATTCTGGTCTTGTCGGGCCCGAAGTCTCCCAACACAGATTCTCTTTTTAAATTAACGCTGAACAGTAGCAAAGTACATGTTCGGCTGTTTCCTCCTCTTCATTACATCCACGACATATAGGATCATCTGCATATCCCATCCCCCATCGTGTGAAGATGTTTATTTTTACATGGGGGATTAGTGATGACATTTTTGGTCGGAGGGCTGTTTAGATCTTTCAAACTTTACCTGTTCCATTGATTGGGGCAGTTTACAGTCATACTTCCTGTATATCCTTGAGTGCGTTATTATGATGGAGTCCGAAAATGAACATGAATTTTTAAAAGTCGCACCTGACGCGGATTTGAAGCTCCGACCTATGCTTTGTTGTGTTTGGAATAATCTGCAGTTGACCACGACGCCATCAAGTTTGGTTGTAAAAATCATGATTATTTGTCTTATCCTTTCTCTTATCCAAAATTAAATATTCGCTAATAATAATAATAAGAACAATAATAATTTTGTCGTAAATATAATTATTTTAGTACGCAATTTAGCAAATTTAGCTGCCTGGCGCAGGCTTGGCAGATAAATTTTGATTTTGCCTATTTGGCAAATTTGCCTATTTGTCGATTTACCTATCGGTACCTCTTGAATTAAATTTTTATTTAGTTGGTTATTAAAAATATTTCTATATAATTATTTGTTAATATTTGGTAATATTTGATTAGTTTTGCAATAAATTGTGTACCAAAACCAATGATAAAAATTAAAACTGCAATTAAGAAATTGATATAACATTTTAAATAATCCGTATAATTTACCTGAATATACTTTCGCAATTAGTTTTTACTTCTACGGTATTAATAACAATTTGATACGTTTTTACCTATTTTTATATTTTTTAAATTATAGTAATGTATGTGTAATATTTATAACGATTAAAACTTTAATAAAATAAATAGTACTACCTACTTAATTCGAAAGGAAGTAAAGTGTTTCTAATTTTTTTGAAGCCTACGGCCCAAGTCCAACCAATTCCACAATTCTATTCTTTTGGATGTTTATGAATGTGATAACTTTTTGCAAAAGTATATCATGAAACCCTTAGTTTAAATAGCGCGCCCTCAAACTCCTACATCGCAGGGTGATATCGACGTCTGGCGTCGAAAATTACGTCACGTACTATGACCAATCGAAATGCGCATTGGGGTATCATACGTTCCAAGATACACCCATAAAAGGTGAAATTATATTACAAATCAATCAATAAAACTTATTAAATGTTACTATCATCAAAAGTTTTCTACTTTTCTAATATTATTTGATCCTGACATGTGCATGCAGTTGTATTATAATGTTTAACATTAAAAGCAGTAATAAAAAATAAGTGTAATGTAAACTCAAAAGTGATCCAAGTTGCCTTAAAAGTTGTATAAACCTTGATAAAATTCAACTTATATCAAAAATTCGATTCCAATGATCCGGTTCAGTTAACAAAATATATATTTTACTGTGAAATACTTTTAGTTTTTGTGAATAATTGTTTATAAAATAATGTTAATAATGTGCCAAAACGTCTGATTAAAATAATTCATCGGTAAATGCAAATTTGTTCCTTTAAATGTGACTTAACCTAAATGCATCTTTTTCGTTTAATAAATAATAAATTAATAAAATCAAAGTTGATTTATAACTCAAAAAATGAAAATTAAAGCAATACTAATTTCTAACTAAAAAATTGTAAGGCCACGTAATATACTAATTTAATTTTCGAGTCAATATAAAAGTAATCTCTTCGATAACGTTGAAGGTACACAAATGACATATTTAAATTTTTATATACTTCATATGGCAATTAATACGCTGTAATTTGCATTAGCCTAATCATATTTATGTCAGTAAAACATCAAATTTCAATCAAATCACTTACATTGATCAGTACCTAAATTATTTCATAATATAATATGGGCAACATTGATTAACCATTTGCGTTGTCGGGAACTAAACTATATCTTCTTTTCAGATTTGTAAATAATTTCGCACGTGTTTGTTGCATAATATAATAATAAATTATAACAATTAATTTTTTAAAATGGTATAACATCACCCTTTAAAATTTCAACATAATATAAACGATATTAATGTTGGCTCTTAAGTTTATAGTGAATGCTACAAGAATGACTTTGGAATTAAGTCAAAAATTGGACATCTCTAATATAGGTAAGTTCAAATTTTTTCCCATACTTTTCAAAAGTTTTTTTAATTTATCTAATTTTGTGAACTTTTTAAAAAATTAATAAAAATTCTAAAAATATTACTCTCGGTTAGGCTCATGTCCGTCCACTTAAAAAAAAATAAAATATAGTTTTCCTTCCTTCGCCTCAAAGTAAGTGAACCACAGCCTCACCTGACGGATCGCTCGTCACTGCTAATATACAGTTAGGTCTTATGGTAGTTTGGACAACGCCGTCAGATACCAACACCGACGTGGGCGGAACAGTCCGAGTTGAATGTTAAATCTGTTTATCGGTATTTGTGTCAAAATTAAAACAAGAATCCACGCACCGCGTTGTTAATGCTGACCAGTGGCGTAAATAAGGGGGGTGATGAATCACCCCCCAAAGGCTAATAATAATCCAAAAATTCCATTTAAAAGTAAAAATTTCCAAAATCCCAGACCCCCGGTGGTGTCTCCTACCAGATTCATCACCCCCCAAATTCAAATCCTATTTACGCTACTGACGCTGACCTTGAAAGTAAAGACTATTTTTATCCTTTATAGACGGCGTGTCACGTTTATACCTACCTAAAGATTTACATAGTTACAAATTTTCTTAGAAAGATATCGAAGATTAAAATTAAAATAGTTTGTAATTTCAGTTCTTGCAAAGTTAACAGGAGTGTCGAATAACTGCAATTGATGATTTTCTTTATACAATATTATAACTATTACTTAAATTCACAATTAGATATTTTCAACGTTTTCAAATGTTTATTAATTTATTATTGTTATTAAATTTATATTAATAAACAATGTGCAACTCCTACTTTATCAGCTAACAAAAATTTTCAAAATAAATTTAACCTTTATAAGTTAGTGACGTGGGCGCCTCCGAGGCAGTTCCCAATTGAAATGTTTGTAGGAAAGATTCACGTCACTAATTAAAGGTTAAAAAGAAACTATACTTTATAGCTTTTTTATAAGAAAACAATTTTGTTGTAGCTATACTGCCATGTTATGTGGTGAATAGCATGTATAATTTTATGGTAACCACCTGTACTCTTTTTTTTTTGAAACGATGTCCATTGTACTTTCTGACAAAGTCGAATACGTTAAAAAAATGTACTCTTTGTTCTAAATTAAATTCTATAAATAAAATCGCAGGTTACTACTATACTTACTCATTATCAGAGCTTTCAATAATAATTATAGGTTACGTGTAATATTTTTTTTTGATCCGATCAAATCAAATTTTACTTGAGTGCCACGATGTAGCACTGATGATAAAGTAGATAAAATATCTAATTAATTATCAATTTTTTTATAATTAAATCTGACTTCAAATGATTAGTACCGAGTAGTTTTTCAAAAATAAAAAAACAATCGCCCCCGGGTGGGCTTGAACCACCAACCTTTCGGTTAACAGCCGAACGCGCTAACCAATTGTGCCACGGAGGCTTGTGACAACAGTGAATCCACTTGTATTCTGAGTAAAATCCTCTAGGGTCAGTGAGACTTTTCATTGTATTGTACCCATTTTAAACGAAGCACTTACGATTATTTTTAAGCTTCTGTCTTCATCCATTCTCGATTTCAAACTTTAAATAAGATTTGAGTATATTGACAATTTTCCGTTATCTTCACAGTCCTTTCGTACACGTCACAGTGAGAATCTCGTTAATCCATTTGTATACGTTGAAGAGGATAATAAATAATAATAAATTATTGAATGGTCTTGAGTATAGCTAGCTACACGGGGGTGGATGGAGAAGAAAATCGATATTATGGGAAAATGCGATACCTTCAGAATTTATAAAAAAAATTCGCCCCCGGGTGGGCTTGAACCACCAACCTTTCGGTTAACAGCCGAACGCGCTAACCAATTGTGCCACGGAGGCTTTTGATAACAAATAATGTAGTTGTGTTCTGCAGATTCTATTAATCAATAATATATTTACATAAAATATATTAGTAAAACATAAACATATGTATCTATTTATGTTAATTTATATTATAACTATATATAAATTATAATTTAAATGTTAAAATATTTGATACCAAAAGTTAATAGACTTCTAAAATAAATTTGCATTTAAATAAGAAGGAACTAGAAATCATAAAATCGAAACAAAAGATTTGTTTTCACTTCGGAAGTTTTCCCTGAGAGCTAAAGTGTATAAACTGAGGATTAAGCTCCCTGTTAACAACTTTTAACAAACCGATGCATTTTGTTAGTCTATGGATATTAGTAAAATATAAATACACGATATCTATTGGATAATGGTGGGTTTTTAAGGTTAATCAAATTTTGTTAATCAGATTTCGCGAATGGGAGTGCCCGTGTATGTCACGGTGATGTGCATTAACCTGTTAATATAACTAATTAACTAAAAGGCCTTTAATGAAGTTGATGATTCTGGACTCAAATTTTACTACGTTAAAGTTATACAGTTTTGACTATTTTGAAGCAAAAAATAACAAAAATGTAAAAATAAATATAAAATATTCCATATTAAAAGAGGAACGATAAATAAAAAATTTTGAAAATATAAAATGTGGTTATTCTGCCATAGTTCTCACTAGATAAGAGATAGGAATGTTCAAATGTGCCCATTACTTGACTTTACCGAAATTATAACATCACGTATGTCTTTGTCATATTTGTCTCCGGTTCGGCACCGAATAATAGGGGCGGAAATAATAGTGTGCGGTACATTGTACCCATGAACTGTATGTCCTTAAAAATAATTTATGCAGATTAGAGCCATGGCCCATGAATTACAAAAAGTAATACAATTTTTGAAATACAAGTTGCATCTCGTTAATCCATTCTGTCGGGTCACTTCCACTCTCAAGTTTCCGTGAACCAATTCTAACATAATCTTCTAATATAATCTGCCCTAAGTCTAAATATAAAAGTATTAAATATGTAATTTGCTTGGATTCTTCTTCTGGATTTGGGAGGTAGATCGCACACAAATAAAGTGATACAGATATTTGTTGATATTTGATCTCTTTTAACTCGTGATGAGACCTCAACGAATGTAAATTTTCGATTACAGTTACCATACATTTTGGAAAACCGTACGATATGGGAAAATTTTGGGGGGAAAAAGTATATATAAAATGTTAACTATGTGTTTTCTTCATTCCATATTTCATCAAGGTTTGCATGAACAAAAAAGTGAGAAATTTAAGCTTCTTTCTTTAATTTTCCAAAAAAAAAAAGTTCTTCTATTTTTTGTATATTGTTTCGGTAATGCTGACGCAGTGATAGACCACAAGATAAACATTTGTTCAGAAGATCACGGCCAATCATGCAATCAATTGATTGCAGTTGCATAATCAATATTATACTTTTATTTTGTTTTGATTTCCCAAAAACATTCAGGTATTAAAAATAAAACTACAGTTATTGGGTCAACTAAGTTATACAGAATATATACATTTTAACCAGGCAATAAGTCATTGTCTCCAGTATGATCAATTTAAATTGTAAAAAATCATATCCGTCGTTCTAATGCATAAAATTTAGGCGTAAAGACGAAGTTTGACGTGAATAGTTGCAAAAGCCTCGCAGATATATCTATTATAATATAATATGTGACATTGCCAAATTGCGTGCCTAATATTTTACACCTAATGTTTTAACGATAAATAAATTACACATATTGTAATCGTTATTGTTTTCAAAATCTGAACATTTATTTTTATTAACTTCAAGTTCTATTATTCGTATGTGGAACAATTATAATTACCTATTACAAAAGTAAGTCTTTTTATGTAATATTTTTAATTAAAATTAATTAATAAATTAATTAATTAATAAATAAATAAATAAATAAAAATAATTATATTAATTATAAAATTAAACTCGTTCCATATTCAAAGTAAAGGACTTTGAGTATTAAAAATTTTGAAATTTAAATTTATGTTAAGGGTCATTCCAAAGTGACCAGTGGGACATTTTGACTCAATTTTGCTCAATCTTGATCTAATTTCTCCCTAACCATTAACGTAACCAGTTTAAAAATGATAACATCGTGTAGCTAGATGTTCATTTCAATCGCAACTATTAAAAAAATAAATATTATACTGTTTATACCCAAAAATTTACATATTTTTGAAATATGACGGGTGGGACACCCATGCACCCGCCTGCCCGAGTTGATGACTTCACTTCACAAATCAAGGCAAATTAGTCTAGTTTGTTCAGTGAATTTTTCATATGTTGTAACTGGAATATTAAAGCTTTCTATTTTCTTTTTAAAATTAAATTATTACCGTTTCTAAATTTTATAAAATGCGTCTCTTAGCTTGGGACAGCATTTGGTGACGGGTGGGACAAGTAATAATTGAGTTTTTTATTTTTCTATAATAGAAAAAAATTTAAAAATTTAATTTAAATTAAAAATTTAAAAGGTTTTAAGGGGGCGACCAAATTAAACTTTCCACACAAGCGGAAATACCCCTAGCGATGGTCCTGATGGTCACCCTGTATATTACAATAATGTTTAATTACAAATATCAAAAAATGACTATTGTAAAATACTGAATACATTTTAATTATAAGTAAATAATTAAAGAAATAATTTATCGTGGTTACTACGAATATTAATTTTACTCTTTGTACTTCGGTTATATTTACTAGTAAGAATTTTAATTAAATAATTGTAATAACAAACATTAAATTCTGATAAGATAGTTTGAACCACAGAATTTTATATAATCCACAGTAGTACTTTAACATTGTACTACTTAATTGATTTGTGATTAGTGAAAACTTATGATAGCATCATTTTCAAAAATGTGTAAGTAAATGTAATTTTTTACTATCATTAGTATTATTTAACATCAATGTAAAATAATTTCAATTAATTTAATTTTTATAAATTTATTGACATGAAGCGCCACGTTGTTCTACAAATAGTTCGAGATATAAATAATAAAACTTCATTTATTTGCGATAAATAGTTTTCACTTGACAATTTCATCAATGAATAGCATTAAATTTAATTAAACATTTTGTATTATCGCTTTGTTGAATTAAAAAAAAATTAATAGAATCGTCAAAAATTTAGGTCACATTAACAAATATCCGTTTGTCTATATTTTTTAAATTAAAAATTAATCATTCTATCGTGATAAGTTAATTACAAACTGACATTATAAAAATAATCTTTTAATCTAGTAAATTAATAAATACAATAGGTGGTTCGAATAAGTTAAATCCCCCAGATCCCAGATGTAAAGGATAATGTAAGGAGACGGTTTAATTGTTATAATTTACAAAGAAATCAATTTATTTTTATAATGTCCTACTTGGGTGTGTTATACTAAAAGCTATTTTTGATTAAAATAATATTTTTAAATTAGAAAACTCTCAGCAATACAGATTGTAACAATTAATTTTATAGTGCAACAGTTCAACTTGCAATAATAAATTGTATTAGCGATTCCTGATTATTATCAGTTATATGAATGTTAAAATCATATGATCCATGGGGTAACTAAAAACAGCAATGTAACAACTGATACTCTCGTAACAACTAACCCCGGTCTCCCTAGACAATAATTCGGTTAGCCAGTCATAATTTTTATGAAAATGTGCATGTTTTTTAACTAATTAAAAATATGTTTATATATTTTTAACCTTTAAGGTGATGATAATTTATGATAATTACTATAATTTATTTAATACATATTCAAATTAACTTATTTTTGGACTCAATAATACAATGATTATTTTTTACTGTTATTTGTCATACGATCAGTAGTCGAAAGTGCACTGAATGTCTGTATTTAGGGATATTAATATTTGGATTACAATAATAACAAATAATTGTTATACAATAATTTATACGCAATTGACTTATCTATTCATTTAAAATATTAACTAAGAAACTTAACTACGACAAATAATGGAAAACATTGATATATATTTATTACTTGTTTACTTTGTTTACTGTAGTAAACAAAAATAATATGTATTTTTTACATATAAAGTAGTAACTAATCAATATTATCGAATTATTTCTCTGATGAGTAAAACATTTTGTAATAAGCGAAACTGCCAGTTAAACAACTCAAGAAGGTTCGCGAAATTAAAGAAGAGAGGCCAAAAGTAACCATGATAATGCCCTTATAACATATTTGTATTATTTTTCAAAAAAAAACAATTAAATAGTTCAAAAAGAAAACTTAGTGACAATTTTTAAGCTTAATAATATTATTTTTATGTTATGAGTTATGACTATGAGAATCTGAATTAAGAAGTTTCCAGTCCATAGATGGAGTTATGTTTGAGTTTGCTAAGCACATTTATAAAATCGCTAACTTTACAGGACATTACCAACATAAAAATGGACGTATAGTAGCCCCACTGAGGCTGAAAGTCGAATAGCTATCACTGACACATAATATTAACCACTTAATGCTCATTGTCGTGTTTACACGTCCACTCCCATGCGCGTCATGTCCTTGTTTAATTTATTGTAGGCTTAATTAATGTGTATGTCATATCCTTGTTTAACGTTGACCACCCACAGTTTATGCGAGCATCAAGTGGTTAATAAATAGTTGCGTTTATTTCTATTTTTTTATTTTTAATAATTTTCTAGAGCACGGATTCTAGGCAATTTGTCTTTTTGTCCTTTATTTAGACAATTCAAAATTATAAGTATAGAAATGCCGTTCAAATGATTTTGAAAATTTTGAACCCTAATTTAATTTGCCTAAATGCCTATTTTCGATGTTACTACTGACCTAAAATAGATTTTTCATTACTAATGCCTGTTTTCACCAACAATTTATTTAAGAATTTCCTAGTAAAGAATTACTTAGCTAGGATTCCATAAATTTGATTGGTCAAATTTGACATATGAATTTTTTATGTCAATACTATGTCAAATTTCACCAATCACATTTATGGAATCCTAGCTAAGTAATTCTTTATTAGGAAATTCTTAAATAAATTGTTGGTGAAAACGGGCATAAAACACCTAAATCAAAAATTTATCCTGTCTATGTTACTAAAAGTAAAAAAATTAGTTTTTTTCTTCTTCTTCATCTTAGTTTAGACCTTAAGGTCTGTTATTTCCAGCTTCTTGTGATATGGACTGCCAGCTTTCTTTCCATCTCTTCGGTGGTCTTCCAGGCAGTCGTTTTCCATGGACAACTTTCCCATCTCTAGCTATTCGGACAAGCCTATTATTATTCATACGATTGACGTGTTCGTTCCATCCTCTTCTTCGTTGTCTTAACCATCTTTCTTCTTCTTCTTCAGCCTTTTTTCGCCCACTGCTGGACATAAGCCTCTCCATATTATGGAGGATCTGGTCATAACTCACCACGCTGGCCAGACGGGTTGGTGAGTAGTCCGCAGATCGATTTTGGACTATACTCGTAGTTGTTTTACATCCATCAGTAGCAGCTTGCTAGGCTAGCATTCAGATGTGCCTGTAGCCCTGCTTTTTGTTAACGGTGGCAATTCGTCAACTCAGGGGGACCGCCGCACACTGGGCTGAAAAATGATGTAAAAATTTATTTTCCAATTAATGTTTATATAAAAAATTTTTTTAGTTGGTAATATTAAAAAAATCGCACATTACAATCGCAAAATTCGTTATGTTCTGGTGGATTGTTTTGCGTTTAAATGCTTATGAATATTAAATATGATTATATTAAACAGATGATACTCATAGCAATGCGTTTATTTTAAAATTTATAGGTAAAATAACGATTTTAGGGTTTATCTTAACTTGAACTTTTCGAGCGTTCTATAAAATTGTGAACTTTAAAATTTAGACCTGCGTTACTGTTACCTAAACATCTATATCGTGTATCAATTTCTCGCTGGAATGTTTGCCTATAAGGAAGATATTGTCATTTCAAGTTTTAATCTCTTAATTTTATGTACCAAATCCGCTCATTTTCGCTAAAATATGAAAGCTTTCATGCTTCAGAATCCATTGATCCGTATATACGATGAGATAATATGCCTATAAAGGTTTTGAAAATCGAGAAAATATAAATAAAAAAGGAAATAGAATAGAGAATTAGAAAAAAAGCAAATCAAATCAAGATGAATTATAATTTAAGAACAAATTATGATCTTTATTTATTACTTAAAAGCTCCCCTGACACACATCTTGATGATTACAAGAAACTTTTTGAAATGGTTACTTCCAGACTTGATATCAATTTTTGTGAATCAGAACTGAATACTTTAAAAACTAGTATTAGAATGCTTTGTTTGAAGCTGCGTAGGAAGTGGAAACAGTCCAACCGTACTGAAAAAATTTTTTTGGAGAACAATAATTCATGGTTGCATTCTGAGTTTAATTGGCCTCATTGTATAAGACTGAAAATTAAAGATATGGTAGAAAAGACCGAATTTATTCAATATAAGGATACGCAGGAGCTCATGTGTTCTACAATCAGGAGTATGTACAACAATGGACTTAACGATGTTGCAAGGATTTTAGAACATTTACAAGAAAATCCTGAATTTGTTATAAAAATAAGAAAAATTCTTGATGATAAATTTAAACCTGTCGTGTACTCGAAAGAGTACTCGAAAGAGTAGAGAAACCCGATCTAGAAAGTTTTGCAGGGAAGCATCCAACGAAGATATTTTACATAATATGCTAATATCTTCAGATCCTTTTATATCAAGTATTCGGCCATTTCAGAAAAGACAAACAAAAAATCTTTTACCCGAAACTTTGGAATTACTGGAATTAACTCCAGAAATTGAATTAACAGACGCTACTGAAAGCGATACAAATTAATAATTATGTAGCTACTAATAATTTATTTTCATATATTAATAAAAATTAATTTAAATTAGTTTAAATCAAATATAAATTTGTTTAGGTGGGTTCTGGTAACAAAACTAATTTTAAATTTTCGCTGATAGGTAACTCTTTTACGCTATGTATAATCAATGCAACAATAATAAATTATTATAGTATTTTCTAACTATAATTGGTTAGTTTTTAATACGTGATAGTAAATTAATTGATATATTTTAATAATTTACTAATCTAATTCCTTTTACGTGTTACAAATATATTTGATATACATTTATATTTTCATTTTTTTCATATTTTTATGATGAAAATGAGCGGATTTGGTACATAAAATTAAGAGATTAAAACTTGAAATGACAATATCTTCCTTATAGGCAAACATTCCAGCGAGAAATTGATACACGATATAGATGTTTAGGTAACAGTAACGCAGGTCTAAATTTTAAAGTTCACAATTTTATAGAACGCTCGAAAAGTTCAAGTTAAGATAAACCCTAAAATCGTTATTTTACCTATAAATTTTAAAATAAACGCATTGCTATGAGTATCATCTGTTTAATATAATCATATTTAATATTCATAAGCATTTAAACGCAAAACAATCCACCAGAACATAACGAATTTTGCGATTGTAATGTGCGATTTTTTTAATATTACCAACTAAAAAAATTTTTTATATAAACATTAATTGGAAAATAAATTTTTACATCATTTTTCAGCCCAGTGTGCGCCGGCCGGCTTAACGTGCCCTCCGAAGCACGGAGACTTGGTCATAAGAAAGTTTGACTCTCCCCGGGTTTGAACCCGGTACCCTGCGTTCGCATCCAACTGCGTTAGCTGCAAGGCAATGATCGTCTCCCCATTACCCATCTTACTACATCCAATACCTGGCATGTGTCTCGGATTACTTCATTTCTTTTTTATTAGGTTTCATGTTTTTTAAATTTTGAATCTCAGTCAGTCGCGGATTTATGCAGCACTTGAGAGGCCTCAAACGCAATTCAATTTTGCGGCCTTCTTCTAAATATTTTCACTACCTCTACACCCTACAGTTACAGATTAGATTACAGTTAAGATTAAAATTCTTGTACAAAAAGGACTAGTGTGGAATGGACAAATTTTCTGTTAATTTATTGTTACATATTTTTATTTTAAAAGGTCGGGCAAACACCCTTAAAAGATCTGGCGTTGCCCGACCTTGCCACCCCTGACTACGGGCCTAAATGTAACCCAATTTGCACTAACTAATTCTGCACTAAATAATTTGAAGCCAATTAATATTTAAACCACCAAAGTAATTGTTCGATTACAACGAGAGACTTATAGACGGGGAGATACTACATAAAATTACAAGTCATTTGTTACAAAGTATGGCGACCCTTCAGGGGTTAAATTAGTTAATTAATGAAAGAAAAATAATAGTCAAAGCATTATTTTTTAGGCAAAAAATAAAAAAAAATTAATTTCTCTTTAAATATTATTTGTTATAGACCAATTTTTTTTAATTCATTATTTTTGAGTAAACATTCATGAAAATCACTATTCCATGCCGTTTCGCCGGTTCCAAATAACCGCCATACCACCGCAAAGAAGCAGATTTATTCAATAATGCAAAACGATTTGTTACAGTATGGCACTTGAATCGTGAAAAGTTTATAATACAATGAGACTCTTAATATATTTGCCATATTTTTGGTGTAGTGCAAAATTTAAGAGAAGACACTACGACCTTGAACCAACAATCCTAAGAAGTGAAGTAAAAAAGGCCATGGACAAACTTAGAAATGAAAAAGCACCTGGCCCAGATGATATCACGGCAGAGATAATAAAGGCAATGGGTGAAATAGGTATCGATATACTGGCAAAAATATGCAGATGTATATGGAAAAATGGAAAATGGCCGAAACAATGAACTTCGTCTATCATGATCCCCATACACAAAAAAGGATCAACTACCCTATGCAATAATTATAGAACAATAGCACTCATCTCTCATGCCAGCAAAATGCTGCACATACTGGCTAGCAGAATAAACGCCTTTCTCATACCACAGATAGCTGAAGAACAATCCGGATTTATGCCGGTAAAGGGCACCCGAGAGCAGATACTAAATGTCAGACAAATCATTGAAAAAGCAAGAGAGTTTCAGGTGAAAGTCTTTATATGATTCGTAGACTACAGCAAAGCATTTGACAAGGTGAGGTGGAGAAAGCTGTGGAAAATAATGGAAGAAATGGGGACACCCATGCACCTTATTAGACTGATCAAGGAGCTGTACAATACTAATCAGGCATATGTAAACGTATGCGAATCTAGATCAAAACCTTTTAAAATAAAGACTGGAGTCAGACAGGGGTGCATATTGTCTCCTATACTATTTAACATCTACACGGAACACATAATGAGAAGAGTATTGGAGGACTGGGATGGCGATGTCTCAATAGGGGGAAAAAGAATCACCAACTTACGATATGCAGATGACACAGTAATACTTACGACCGAAGAAGAGGAAATGCGGACAATCATGACACGGCTTATAGAAGAGAGTAGACTTTGTGGTCTAGAAATAAATAGAAATAAAACAAAAATTATGATAATAGACAGGGCAAACAACAACCTACCACATATATACAAACAGTGGCTGATTTTGAAGTAGTCAATAGTTTCCAATATCTGGGATCAAGGATAGACAATACGGGCGGATCTGGGCAAGAAATAAGAAGACGATTGGCGATAGCCAGATCATCGCTGACAAAGCTCAAAAAAATATGGACAGATAGATCCAAAACAGTTAACACCAAACTAAAAGTAGTGCGATCCTTGATCTTCCCCATAGCAATGTATGCATCTGAAACATGGACAATTAAGGCTGCAGACGAAAAACGAATAGCCGCTTTTGAAATGTGGTGCTATAGAAGATTACTCCGCATACCTTGGACGGCGCGCCGAACAAATGTATCCATAATAGAAGAGCTGAAGATAACAACTAAGCTACCCCAAATAATAAACCAACACTATTTGACATATCTTGGACATATTGCGAGAAAAACCGACGCCATGGAGAAGATAATTGTGGAAGGCAAAATAGAAGGACGTCGACCAAGAGGTAGATCACCAACGCACTGGATCGACCGCACAAAAACTCTAATAGGATGCGGACTACATGAATCAATTACAACGGCACAAAACAGAGAGACCTGGCGACAAATAGTCAAACAAACTCAACATTGATACCACCACACCCTGACGAAGGGTTATGGACTGAAGAGAGAGCAAAATTTAATTAATTACCCTACGAGTACGACCCGGCGATCAGCGCTATGACCATTAGTTTTCTTTCATTAATTACCTAATTTGACCACTGAAGGATCGCCATATTTGTAACAAATGATTTGGAATGAGTAGATATCTCCCGGTCTATTGCGACTAAATGCATCAAAATGTAACATGGGAATAAATTCAGACAGACCAAGTGTTTAAGATTTTAGCGCTTAGTTACATTTTTCTTATTCTTGAAAATACTTTTTTAAGATTTGTTTCTAAATTCAAGATTCCCACGCTAATTATTTGGAATAAAAACGAACTCTCTTATTTGCACTTAAAACTGAAAAACAATCAACGTAGATATTGAAAATAAATTTTAACATAAAAAAATTAGAGGTCAAGGTCCTGATCAAAGTCAAGGCTTATTACACAAATTATGTGGGAAAATATAATTTAAATTATTGCGTCAAATTTATAACAATGTAGGTACTAATAAAGTTTAGTCACTTACTAATGTCTGGTTCAGTACAGAAACATTCTTGAGATTCAAAAATACAATTGAAATACTTTATTTAAATTCTTTCAACTTTTTACTCATACTGCAGAATTCTCTAGAGAATTGCTTCTGGGAAAGGTAGAAGAAGAAGACTCACAAGGGGAAAGTCTTAACATGGCCCCACTGATTTGATCCATTACCACATGAGTAGGACTTCAACAGATGCAAATTGTAAAAAACTCGATTTTGATTTCTCGTTAATTAATTCATGCGCGTCGTTTATATAAAAACAAACATTTCAATTTTCTCGAAATTGGTTGAATAATATCAAGTCTTCTAATTTATAACTGATGAATTCATAATCGTATCCTACATGAGTGTGATAGTAGATCTCATCGGTGGGGTTATGATCAGATTTTCTTCATCACCAATCAATGGATAATAAATGGTTCTTTTTTAATATTGAATTCAAGTTTTTCATCTTTGCCCAAATATTTTAAATTAAAAAAACCATGGCGTTCTAATTCCAATGAAACATTGCATAACCTCTTCTGTTTGCACTGCACATGGCCAAACATGAATAAAAAAAAATCAAGATACCTACTATGTTGATATAAAATTTATGTAAATGAGCAAAATTACTGTAAAACTGTTACCAAATGAAACGTTTCATTGGCTTTTAATTAGTTACAGATTAATTTATTGTGGTACAATTTTTACCATCACATACCTGCAAGATTAATTAAAACCGCCAAAGGTTATATTTTGCCATTCAAAGAGATTCGTAAAGAGTGTAGCGATAGATAATGATCGCATGGGCACAATTTTACTCTACTTAGTAACGGGACACCCACATCAGGTGAATGTCCTGCTTACTTGGTCACTGTACCATTTGTCGATCTTTCCTGAAGTTCCAAGCCCTTAAATCAATTATTATTATCGGGTAACTGACCTCCTTAAGAATAACGGAATTTACTGCATCATTCTCACATTTTAATAATATTAAACAAGAATTAGCTTTAATAAAGATAGGTATAAAGTAGAAATGCAGTTATCAAACAAAATTTATGCAATTTGCGCAAATTAGAAAACTTTCTGCACGCTATCTTCAGTGATGAATCAGCATCACCATTTCTGCATAATATTTCATTATTTATTACAATCTCTCCAAGTTATTGTTTCGTCTGTAATAACAATCTTTTATTTGCACCAATAAGTTTATTGCCTTACCTTTGTTATTTCCATAATAAGAAAAGAGAATGTTATGATCAGTTATGATTTTACCATCTAATGAATGCACTTCTTGAATTAGTAGTAGAAAAATGTAACCTACAATTTGTGACCTGAATAATCTATACTTCAAACAATTAACATCTGCAGAATTTTCTAATCATGGCTCTTCCTTCTTATTTAAGAAGAAAGCATTCTCAGTTTATCATAAAATTATCATTTTTGGAACTTAACAAAGAATCGGTCACTTATACCTTTTTGTCTTCTAAAAATAACCTGCAAAGGTGAACAACCTTGTTATGGTGTAATTCTGTATGTAACGAAAAAAATAAGTGGGTCATGATTTTATTATTTTCTTTATTTCCGCATGGGCAACCTTGCACTGCAACCTACGGATTCTGTGGATGTTCTATTTTGTTTTATTAAAATGATTGGACCAATGCATTAAACGTCTGTCTGCACTTTATACCGAGGTACCGTAATATCAATTGTATAGTGGTACAGTGTTATTTTTTATCTTTATTTTCCTATGGTATTATATTATTAGTTAAATTGTTTATTTCTACCAAGCGGAAAGCGTGTAAATGAAGCATTTTTATCATGATGCAAAAAAACGTATTGCTTATTTTCCGTTCCCCAATTTGTTATAATATACTTTCTTACGAAAGTCGTTTTGATTTACAAATTCTGAACATGACTCAGAATTCAAAGTTGAAACCATTACAAGTTTTTTGGACCAACAACACACCAAGTTTACATCCACTTTTTCTGTGGATAACTACATATTAGTTTAATTATTCTCAAATATTAGAGGTACTCAATTTCGAAAGTGAAAATACATATTTGTCGTTTCCAGTGGATGATCTTTGGGGCAGCTTCTTTGAGGTCCGAAGCTAAATATGTTATGGAATCTCTTCCGCAGTTTAAGTAGTAGTGAGCAACATCGGTCTAAACGAAAGGCAACCAACGACTGCTGGTTTTCGTGCAATGCACATTAAACCACATGATAATCATAAAAGTGTTGTCTTGACTCATGTGGGCTGCAATGGTCCCAGTTATCATTATTATGGGTCAAAAACTTAAATTTCATTAACTAAATACGTTTCAAAGTCTTCAAAATAATGATGATATGCCAATAATAAATTACAGCATTGCTTTAAAAATTTTATAAACAGCAGACCATTTGGGCCGCTGTCCATCGTGGACCCAAATACACCGCATCGGCTGGCGTGGTTATGTCATGGGTTCGTTATCATGAACTATAAAATATAATTAATAAAAAATGTATTATTATCGACATAGTTTATCTGATCTCTAGTTGTCATTGTAATAGTAAATAAATTTGCAAAAGTTCTTATCTAATCTAAAAAATAAAAGTGGATCTAAAACCGTTGTGTCACTCATTTCATAATTTGTATAAAAATTAACTCTTTTCTCAGGAAACAGAAAATAAGACACTCACATCACTTTTCACTTCGGAGCTAACTTATAATTTTAAAATAAATAGTTAGGGACTTTCTTCTACGTGCTATGGTCGATCCCGAACATCGGCGATCAAATTATGGTCTTGGGCAAAATGAAACAGAAAAATATGTTTTAAACATTTTAGCCTATTAGATGCTAGCCCAAAATGAATTTGGTATTTATTCTGTAAGATTTGGTCCAAATAAACGGTTGCCCAAATATTTTTAATGGTTGAGAATAATATTTTCCCTCAATGCTAAACTCTTCTTAAGACTTCGTTTTCCATGGAATTCTGAGATTTCTATGATGAGCTTATATGGTTTAGTGTAAATTTAAGTTATCATTACAGAAGAATGCTTTCGAATTGTTATGTTCTTCCTAGTAAATATTATTCTTTCATTTACTTCTTTGTCATAGTACAATAACCCTTCTAGGCTCTTAAAGCTGCCGACTCTCTCTAATAATTGTCTGCTTAGCATTTAACTGCATGGTATTCGTCATTGACGACTATTAATTGCGCACTTTTATATTACGGATGTCCTGTTTATCAACTCCTGAATAAATTGGTAGTTATAAATAAGTTTGATGAAATATTGGACTCAATATCGTAATCGATCAAGCAGGCAAAACCTTCGATTGCAACATTCACAAGTTTTATATCCGCACTATCCAATCCAAACTTGATAACCCACCTAATGGACGTAGGTGTTCAGCTCAAAGTTTGTCTGGCAACTAAGGAAAAATTATCTGGATACCGGTTTCAAGAACAAACAGAAAGATATTCAGCAAGCAAAAGAATAATAGGGGTGACAAAATCAGATACCATTCCAAACCCAAGCGAGTAAAATTCAGTATGCCCTGAGGGGATATTCTAAAACAACGGAAATAAAAAAATTACAAGGCAGCAGTCATATGCATATTATAATAGTAAACTCATATGTCTAGATGACTCTCCAATAGAGGATCTTGCTGCTCCTACGTCTTTGGCCTGACGCGAGTACCAGGATTACGATAATAAGACGAGTTGAAGCCGCAGCTGCGACAAAAAGAATCATCGGTACTGAAAATCTGGGGGCCAAAACAGCATTAAGTATCGTCAAGAGGGATGAGAATGAGAAAAATGGCTTCTTAAAGAGAACAAAGAACAAACAAGAAAAAAGACCCATACAAGAACTGCAGTCTCAAAACAAATTAGCTAAAGACTGAATAAAATTGGATCACAGCTGTTGCTTACAACAAATTTAAGCTTACAAAAACCACCGCAAGAAATGGCGGAAAATTCAAATCCACTACCTTTTGTTGGAACATCCTTTATATTATTATAATGAATTTAAGATAAATATAAACTATGGAGCGATCTAGCATACCTAACCACCCTATAAATTAAACCACCTATTATTAACTTATGATTAAAAAATGATCTGTCAATTATTAATTAGAGCTGTTACGTTAATTTATGGGCTACTGAATTAATAAAAATAAGTAGATATATAATCATAAAATATCATTTATGCGTTCTATTTACAATTTAATTAACATATCGAACAATTTTACCATCTATTGAGTCAATTATTTATTGTGCACTTAAGGTAGGTTGTTAGAGAAGATAAATACAAACAAAATTTATTGTTTTTTGTCATATATGCTTCGATGAAATGAATAATTTGCCAGCATTATCTTGTCGACAATAACTAACGATTATAACTGTCCACCACTTTATATTGCAATATTTCAGTCGTCTGAAGTCAGTAAATATTTTGCAATGATTTTATAACGTATAATTTAGTTTATTTTTTATGAATAATGAAAAAATTATGTCAGTTAATTTTTGGAACCGCATTGCCACGAGGGGACAATGCACTCGTCGAAGATTTTCAAACCGGTATTATGACAAAAGTTACTTACTTCCTCTCAAAAGCTCTTTAGTGAAAAGGAAAAGAAAAATTCAAAAAAGTAAACTGAAAATAATATGTTTGTCCCCCCTTCTCGAATTAATTTTTGTATAATGAAATCTTTTTTACACGATAAATGAAAAGTTTAATATCTAATTTTTATAGCTTTAGGGCAAAAGATAAATATAATATACAAAAATGTATAAATTAATTGCTATCCCTATTATAGAAGACAATAGAAACAAAGATAAAGTGGTTGGGAAACTGGTTTGCCGCTTTACATGAATTTAGGTGCGCACTGAAAATGTGGTGGAGTTGACTGATATGGTCCATGAAAGACTCTTCCGAGTCGCACTTATACAGCTATACAGTATAAGAAAAGTCATCCAAAAAAGACGTAAAAAATTGAATTTTAACAATTACTTATCGCGTTCGAGTAAATATACAAACCGTTGCGCAATATTATAAACTCTTGAAAATTAATGCAGAGAATCCGGAAGATTTACCGTAAATTTGCTCCAATTTTCCAAACCGCGCTATTCTACTTAATCATTTGGTGAGCGCCAGTGCACCAAAACACAGATATGAGTCATATTTTGATGTGAATATAATTTAAATTTTATTTTTATTGTGAATTTTTAATTTGAAACCGATATCTTGTGCTCGATTTACCAACAATATAGGCGAAAATGAAGGAAGAGATTGTGTTGAGTGCGAAACATTATATTAAGCATCACAAACCAAAACAACAAAAGAGTGATAAATATAAACCGAAAACAAATAATCGAAACAAACCCCAGAAAACGAAATATAAAAGGCGATGGAGGAATTGTAAGTTTTTTATTTTATTATGCCATTTTTCAATAAAATATTAGTCAAGGTGATATTGCATGCTATGAAAAAAATTAATCGGTCCCTTTGTGCGTTTCGTACGCACATCAAATTTTGTAACTGTAAATTCACACAAAAAATATAACATTTCGTGGCTACTGTTCATATAGTTCACTGAACTCAAATCGGATATTAAAATTTTCATGTTCAAGGTAATAAATTAATATCAGCTGCTTTTATCAATTTGTTTAAAAAATTAATAGAAAGTAGGCAATACGTGACTGCATCAGCACGTATAACAAGAATCTCTCTACAAGTTTTTTGTATTAAATTTGCTTTTACATTTTCTATGTAGGTGGATATGGATAAATTCTGAACATCTTTTTTATTAAAACGAGGTGCCAAAAAAACAATTTTGACTATCTTAATTATTTTTAACTGTTTGTATATTGAAATCTTACAAAATTACCATAATAACATGTTAGCTGTATAGCTGCAAGTAATAGTTTAATTAAAGTGAACTTCGTGGTCGAGAAATTATGGAAATGTTGTAATTTGCAATCGATCATGTATTCAAAGCCTTTGTTTTCGTAATCAATTTTTTCCAATACCAAAAAATGTTTTAAACAAAAATTTTGTTTCGAAATGTAGTACATAAACAACGAGGAGGGGGGTAAAATAATATATTCATATCAAATTACTATTATAGTTGGATCTGTCGATTGAATAAACGCTTCATTAAATAATAATTAATAAATTATAATAAACGTAATAAATTCAATTTAATTCATAGGCTGTTTGACAATTAAGCAATTAAACTTTGTTAATTTTTAATTCAACAATTTAGCACGCCTGTAATTTATATATTTTTTAACCTTTTAAATTAAAATGTTACTTGTCAAAAATATTGTTTGGTGCTTAGGCCAAAAGTACATTTTCATATACTTCTGCAGATAACTTTTTCTTTCATTCCGATATCTGCATCAACACCAATATTACAAGATTGATCCGGAAACTGACGCTCCACGGACGATATCAATAAGCTGAATGAATACAACGCTTCCACTCTAGATGGGGGGGGGTTGTTTAATTGACGACACGACGCTGTCATTCTGGATGTACCTTTACCCTTAAATCAGATATTCACGAAAAATTTAATTTATTCATAGATTAATTAATGATAATTTCAATATTTGTCATTTGTATATCCGATTCGTTAAATATCGTCTGAGAAAATCTGTAATGATCATTAACTTGGCAGTGTCTCCAGAGTATAAGGGTCTAAGGCAGCAGTTTTAGTCCCACAGATTTTAAAAGTAGTAAAACTATTAAAAACACCGCTAATTTAAAGTCGATTTGGTTCTGCAGGAGTAGATTTTCCTTCAACACACTGGGAAGTTAATAGTCATTAAAGATCCTTTTGAAATTAATTCCCCAAAAACTACAAATGCAATTTTTTTTACCTTAATTTTTTGCTATTTATTAATGTCATTCTTACGAAGTACACATGAATAATTTTTATAAAAAAAAATATTTATATTTGTAGAAGTTTACGTACAACGTTGTTACTCGAGTGTGGTTTGGACGGTGTACTTGATTTAGGCAATTTGATTATAAACTGTAAACAATGAAAAAAATGTTTTCATTAATTACAATATGTGGGCTATCGCAAGATAAACGATTTTATTGAATTTCGTTCCCGTTAATTTTTATTTACGAAATACCGTATAAAATATGATATTTTTTTAGAAAAATAAATTCAAAATTTTTTTCAATAATTAAAACGAGTTTAGGCAAATATTCTGCCTTGCAATAACCCACACAAAATTCATACTGATTTACAATAGCCCTTTGCAGTCACCACGACGATATTCATACTAGCATTCTATTTTTATTTATTAAACTACTAATTTTTAAACTATTTAATAAGTGAAATTACTCTAAATTCTCAGATTTAAAAAAAGTTAATGTTCATTAATTTTTAGTGTGTAGAAAGAAAATATTAGCATAGTTTATAATACTTATAGAATAAGTAGTATAACTTGCAAGATTTTATGGCCAAGAGTTGAACTCGCGCATCTCCTATGCGCAGTCTCTAGTTGTTGTATTTCAAATGTTCCATTGTTATCAGTTTTACAACAAGGATATCAATTCAACATAATAGGCAAGTCATTAGGGACTTAAAAAGTGAAAAGTTAGACAAACATTCCGAAAGTTTTTATATTTTGGGGCAACATTGTAAAAGGTCAAAAAATTATTAATCCAATTTTTGCACCCTTTTCGCTCCCCGGAACGAATAACATTGTTAAATTATTAAAAAAGAATGTAAATTTGCAATAACTCAATGAAAGTTACTTTTTAGTTTAAAAAAGTTTTGAAAAACCTTTATAACCTCGGCCATTAATTATTTATTTTCTAACTCGATATATTTTAGAATATCTTACTTATATATTATCACGAGTTACAAACTTAACAATTTAAATTTTAAATCATCAATATAAGCGCTGAGAGTAGGTTATATTGGAATAGGTTAGTTGTTAAGATATTATTGCTTCAAAATTAATTTCAATTTCTAATTTATCTATTATCTAATTAATTCATTTCGAATCATTTAAAATAATTTATTATTAACAGCACAGTCTTAACTTGTTCATGATATTGCATTGTAAACTATGAGAGAGGCAAGCTTAATGACCTTTCCCTTTTTTCTAATTTGGAACTTCGCGAATAATTTAATTTATTAAATGCTTAAATAATAAATGAGAGTAATAAGCGAATAAATAGCAATGTGAGTATATATCCTTAATGATCATTAACTAAGCAGTGTTTCGAGGGTGTATTAATCAAGTATTAAATAAGATGGACTTTGATATTTTGAATAATAAAATATTAAATAACTGAAGTTACTAAATGTTAAGATGAATCAGTTCGACACACTCCCAAGTTAATGATCATTAAGAACCCTTTCAGAAAGAATTTCACAAATGGAATACACAGAAGAGAAACACAAATTACAAAAAGTTAATGATAATTTTTTTTCTATAAATAATTTTTATTTAAATTATCTATTACATTGTTTTTTAATGCGTGAAAAGTTTTATACAATTTACATTAGTTAAATATGCAACACAAAATACACTTGTGTATTTTTACAAAAAAATTAGCTTTTCTAGTTGTTGTTGTCGAAGGACAAACTGGAGTAGGTATACTCTTGTATTATAATATTTATAGTATTATGAAAGCTCGCCAACCAACTTTTAAGTATCGACTGGCATTTATCTGTCAAATGAGCGTCATTTACTCATATTTACTCATCGAACTTCATTATCGTCTATACTCGAATACAGCACGACCTATATTATATTTTAAAGGAGAATCGAAGAGAAAATTTTTAAAAATAATAAAAATTTATTTAAAAAATATACTTTGTTCAGACTTGCTTAAATAAATCATTATTTGTTTGAATTTATTATTACTGCTCGGTGCTCGATATATCATTTAAGTTAGTTTTTGTTACCTAGACAGGGCGTCGAGCGTCGCCGTCGAGGAAAAGCACGATGTTGCTTTTCAGTTACAGTTTATATCTTTTTACAAAAAAATATTTTAGATAAAGAACATCGCGTTATATTCACCTTCAACCTCACTTACCAAATGTATTATATTAGTAATGCTTTTAATCTCAACCAACCAGAGGTGCGTTACGAACAAATACACAGAAATATAGAACTTCTATTTTATATTTATATGATGCAAAGTTTTGACGCATTACGAGTTAATTAAATTAAATTTTAGTATATTTTATCAAACTTTCAAGTGCTTGCGCACTCTTCGTCTTATATTCCTTATACCAATTAATTTTTCCATCTCTTTTGGATATGACCAAATACAATTGATAGGATCATCTACGCTCTACAGTATATACCTATTTTCTTTTACTCTATTCAAGTTTTTTCTTCCACCGCGATTCCGATTTCTGTTTGACGAAGTGTACCCAAATAACCCATTCAATCTCACATCCGACTGTGAACTTGAGATTGTCGTCTTATGTCATCAGGCCCGGACTGACTAGGTCGGCTAGTCAGTGATCGCCGAGGGCCTCGAGAAAGCCTCAAAGAAGTGGTTTATATTTGGGGTAAAAGTGGTTTGTATTTTTTATATACCTACCAAGTGTCAAAATAGCGGAAAATGTGATTTTCAAAAAAGGTCTCCTCTTAGTAAGGGGACCCCTTCTCAATCTCTAGCCGAGGGCCCCCAAAGAAGCCAGTCCGGGCCTGTATGTCATTGTCATCAAATGTCACAAATTTTACAAATGTTAATAATTCGTTGTTGTCCAAAGCTCACTCTTCACTCGGAGTGTTAATTAAAATAATTAAAAAAAAAAATTGAGGTTATGATGTATCGACAGAAAAACTTTTAATTGACATTTTCAAATTTTACAGATTGGACCTTATATAATATAAGATCTATGGATTGGACCACCAATAAATGGTAATGGAATGTTGGTTTTCACCACTAAAAGGGCATTAAAACCATTTTGATTATTATTTTTTGAATTTTTAACTTACTGGCAGTCACGTTTGACCAAAATAACTGGATGCTTTAATGTTGTTGCCATGGGTATAGGTGCTGATTTTTCAAAACTACCCCCCGAGCAATTATTATTACGTACGCTACTGATCTGTGACATTAAATTTGATAATTATACAAAAACACGCTCTTACTCCAAATGAATTAAAAGCAACGTGTACCTATCCCAACTATGAACATCAAGTGGAAAATCGTTTCAGTTCAATCCAAACACTCAAATTATACAATACCGTTTTTGCAAGCTTTGACGTGTTTCTAGTTCAGTGAACGAAGTAAAGAAAATTTTTAATCAAATGTCATTTTGGGCAAGTCAAATAAAATTTAATGTCATTTCTCATTACATCTATATCATAATTTAATTTAATTTCATACCTTGAAGAAAGTTTAGTAAAAATGCGTTTGTTTATCACTATTCGATCGTAAATTATTAATGACAATTCAAGAATAAAATAATTCAATGATTGCTGAATATATAAATGCATGACCTACCATAACCACGTCAGCGAATTGTGATATTCATAATATTGGCTATCAAAAATGGGATCTTGCTCGTGAGAGTTCCGGTTTGAATTTTAACAGGCAATGGTTTTGAAATTCAGTATTATTATAATAACGACGTTAACAGAAATGATTTTGCTTCACATAATTGGTAAGCCCTCACTAATTTTATAGTTAATTGAACTTATAGTTAATTCATAATTAGTAGTTTTCTGCTACAGGCCGTAATAAACGAACAGAAGCAGGTCACAATCATAAAATACATATAACTTTTTCCTCATAATCAAACCGAACCTTGAATAATTTTATCTATTAAACAACAGAAGTTTAAATTCATCCCATCTAATATTTAATACTTTGTACATAATCGCTGAAATGATTTCAGTCTCTTTGTCTCTTTCCGTTTACTTCGTCATCTTACTATTTATTATTCAACGATTACTTTTGTTATAAAGAGTAAGCAAAAGTTTTACAAAATACAGTGAATTTATTAAACTTCCCCAGTTTGAAATCCAATGTTTAATCCAATCTACATTTTGGTAAGTGAGATCAAACTTATCAAAAACAAAAACTGCTACAGTGATCGGTGTTCGGTGCCGGGCTAATAGGTAAAAAATACTGGAATTTTCTCGTCGGAACGATAATTTTCCATTTAGGCCGGTAGCTCTTTTTAAAAATTTGAATGACGAGTTCATAAATTAATAATGTGGCAAAATAAATCGTTTGTTCCAAGATCAAGAGCACAAAAATTTCTATTGTATAAAATTGGATAATTATTGGGTGAAACGACAGACCACCCGTTTAAAACTAAAAATAAATAAAAATATAAATAAATCATAATATTATAATATTGATTTGATTTACTTACGCAAGTAAATTTACATTTAAAGATTCCTAAAAATACATCAGGAAGAATCAATAATATGGACGTTTTCGATCTTATCTATGTCTTTTGATCAGCAATACATACATTTAAACTTCTTGTATCACATAATGGACCAAAACGCGCCTGCAATTTATGTTTCCATTTGTGTTGGTTAATCGTATAGGTAAATTTATTTATGTGTCTACGAACACTATTGGACGGTTTCGGAAACTATACGAAATAGTATATTGTTTAGCAAGGGATGAAACCAGATGATTTCAGACGAGAGTGGATTGCCTTCCCGAGCGAAAGCGAGGGCTGGCATCACCTCGAGTCTGAAATCGTGTTTCATCCCGTGCCCAAACATACTATTTTTCATATTACCTGTAATGAATCTGAGAGTTTTCATGAAATATAAGAATTGTCAGCTGTCACATTAATTGTTTACAATTAATAAATTCAATTCTGACAGGTTTAAAATGAAATCAAAAACTGAGTAAGCGGGCAGAAACTTGACGCTTTCTTTCCTAGGGCAGAAACCAATTTAGTTTCTGACCAACAGTCGCGTTGATCTGCAATTGTCGTGTTTCGACTGTCTCAACATGCAATGAAACTCGTAGTTTCATGACAGGTAATATGAAAAGTTAATTTAATCGCTGATTAATTATTTCGCACCAATAGAAAACGTCTATGTTTTATATAAAATTAACAAATGTTTTCTATTGGTTCGGTATGAACCAATTTTTATGAAGGACAGCCATAAAATTTGCAAATTTCAAAAAGCCAATTTGCACAATTTATTTTATACTCCACATTTTTTAATTTTGTTTATTGGCTATTATAATAATTTGGGAGTAGTCAAAAATCAATGCTCAGTCACAAACATATAAGAGTAACAGCGTAGTTTTAAAATTAATTATTTTCTCAGTCACCCAAATAATATCGAGAACGTTAAAATATTTAACCGGGGTGGTTATTAGAGTTCGTGGAGCCATCGAACGGATTTTTGTTAAAAGCATGGGGAAAAAACTATAAGCTGATGCATGTTTTGCTCATGAATGTTCTTCTTATTTCTTTATTATTATATTACATTTTTATTTCGGTAAGCAATAAAATGTTGAAAATTGAGACCCCCTAAAATTGTAAGGCCTGGTACAGCTGTCTTTCCTGTCATCCCTCTAATTGACATTTTTCAGAGAATTTTTATTTCAAGTTACCCTACTATCACTGCAATGAACCCTCTTATAATGGAAACTCACTTATAATGGGCGAATTCTTTGACTAAACTGCTAAATTATTACTTATCAATCTAATAAAATAAGGATAAATTAAACTCCGCTTATAATGGATATCTTCCAATAATTATATAATTGTACATATTTAAATTTACTTTAAATTATTTAAAATTTTTCTAATCCTAAATTTTGTATCCTAAAACAACTTGGATTGTATTAGTTGGATTATGACTTGAAGTCCCCGTTCGTGGACGGGGTTTTCATCTATACTTTGTATACCCATCAACATATGCACCTAGGCTTCTCCCCAAAATGTATTTAAGCCAATTGTAAACGCCGGGAGTTTCAAAATTCAAGCAATAGAAAAATTCTATTCTATTTTTTGGGAGGAGCTTAGTTTCATATGTTGGATAAACCAAGTATAGTAATATTAATAATAGATATATTTTAATTCCATTATTTATAAGCTGTTCACAAAGTACCTACAATTCGCAAAAGCGTGTCACAATTTTGTTTCCAGTTAAGACCAAGAGAGAAATTGCTTTTCGTAAAATCTAATTAGATAAGAAAATACACTTTCGTAATTCACTGATATCTTGCTTATTACTCAAAAATATTGCACAAAAGTATATTATTTTTTAAAAGAGGAAACTTGGACGCAGGTCGTGTTGTTTTGATTTTTTTTAAATTCAAATTTTTTGAAAAAAAAATATTGAAAAAAATTTGAATTTAAAAAAAATCAAAACAACACGACCTGCGTCCAAGTGTCCTCTTTTAAAAAATATATACTTTTGTGCAATTTTTTTGAGTAATAAGCAAGATATCAGTGAATTACGAAAGTGTATTTTCCAACTTCGAGGATTCCTCTTAAGGTAGCTCATAAGATAAGATCATACAATGGAAGCACTTTTCCACTCGAGTTATACAAAGAACTACTTATTTCGATAATTTTATTTGCGTGAAAGTTATTAAAACATTATAATTAATAATTAATAAACCTATCAAATATACAGATGTTTTAGATAGTAATGACATCTAATAAGATCGAAACCTGTTTGCTATTTTTGATATTTATGATTGTGACTTTTAACTTGGAATTTTTATATTACAAATTGTACATTAGTAACTGCAGTCATAATAAAACATTTTGAATTACATAAGTCTAATATTAGGGTTTGAAACCGCCCCCTTTCCCAACTGATTTGCTGATATAAGATTAAATGCTAAAAATTACGCGTGGTTAATTTTCGGTGTGCCATCCTGGCATAAATTAATTATAGGTTTACGTTATTAGTATTTGCGTTACTAACAGACAGAAGTGGGATTTAATATGTTATTAAAATACCCACCTACCTTTACATCATTGTTACTAAACAAATCATCATTTTGGCAATAAAAATGTAGTTCAAAAAGTTTTGTAAAAAATTCATTTGCACGGAATTATTTCCACAATGGACACTTTTTGGATCGTAGTTGAAATAGTAACTCATACTTCATACACCAACTTATAATCACATCTAAAGCTAATTGTTAATTTGTTTCACGCCAATTCCTTCCTAATCATCACTATTACCATATTTTTGCTTTTTTTTTCAAGTTACCTTAAAATGAGGGACTTTGAAGCTTGAAAAATAAAATTGAACACTTTCGTTATCATTGTTTCTTGCATTGCACTTATGAGAATCATAAAATTTTACATATTTATTTAGTCAGAAAAATTTAGAAGTTAGCATTAAATTCTTACGTTTTACCGTAACTGACAAAAAAAATGAAAAAAAATTCCATCTAAATTCTAAAAATTTTTATTACATACAAATGAATTCACTTTCATAGAAGATATAACCAGTGGCGTAGCGTAAGGACACTATGAAGAGGTCCTGTATTAAGAAATATTGTTCACATTCAAATTAGCACGTAGTATTAAAACGGTAGTCACGTGTTTCAAACTTGTTAGTTATCATCAATGTTCAACATTCAGGAACATCGAAAAATTGAACTAATAAGTTTAAAATGTACAACTTTTGCAATTTGGGAATCTCTGAATCCTAATTTTAATTTTACGTAATATTCTAGTGATAAATGTAACTTTTACGTGTATTACATAAACAGATAATTCAAACTTATCGTGAAAACTAGCTATTGTTTAAATTTTAATAAATGCTGTATAAGAATTCTTCAAAAAAAATATTATACGTGATTTTTATTGGCTCTGATGAGAACGGCTATCGTTATTTTTGTTATTTAAACGACTGTAGTTGTAATCAATACAATTTTGTAGCTTTTTACGAAACTTCGCATCAGGCCCGTAGACAGGATTTCATTTGGGGGGGGGGCACTTGTATAAAGCCTTCTGTAAAATGTAAAATTTTCGGTGGTTCGCAATTAAATTGAATACATTTCATACATTTCGCAGTGGGGGGGGGCACTTGGCTACGGGCCTGCTTCGCATAACTCCTTGCAATAAATTATGATTTATTGCTCTAAGGGCCGATTTCATAATCAAAACGTTAATGGAGACTTAGCTAAAAGATCATTGCTAAGCAATAGAAAACGTCCGTTCACTATAACAAGCCAATAGCAATCCACTTTTATTTTTAACGACTCGTTAAAAGTATTATGAAATCGGCCCTAATAATAATTTATATTATACTAATAGTTAATAGTATACTAATAAGTCATGACTAATAAGTGTATTATTTCAAATTTGTGTTTTTTAGTACGCCTTTCTTTCAATAATAATAATAATAAATATTGAGAATATTGCATTTCTGTAATAATATCTGTTATCTTTAGTACGAGCGACTAACGGCAGCCGGGTCTCAAAAATCTCGGTCCAATAGGAGCGAACTAACGTCGCGCGCATTCGTTTTAAATTTGACGTTTAATTATTTATAAATTTTAAAATTCTGTTTCAAATTCACGATGAAAACAAATCAACACCGTATTTACTATATTAACAGTTGATCTATCGCTTTTAAACGTTCAAGTTGTTGCAATAAAAGCGTTTGATGAATATTTCATAATTTTTATTAAAAAAAACCAAATAATTTACAAAATAAAATTAAAATACCCCTAAAATTATTATATTAAGAAGATTTTCTTTAATCGAAAGTTTTTTCATAAGAAAATTCTTCATAATAAAACATAAGTTACTATTATAATTTTGTTTTGTAAATTATTATTTGTTAATTTTTAATAAAAATTATGAAATATACATCAAACGCTGTTATTGCAACAACTTGAACGTTTAAAAGCGATAGATAAACTGTTAATATAGTAAATACGGTGTTGATTTGTTTTCATCGTGAATTTGAAATAGAATTTTAAAATTTATAAATAATTAAACGTCAAATTTAAAACGAATGCGCGCGACGTTACACACTGGGCTGAAAAATGATGTAAAAATTTATTTTCCAATTAATGTTTATATAGTAAATTTTTTTAGTTGGTAATATTAAAAAAATCGCACATTACAATCGCAAAATTCGTTATGTTCTGGTGGATTGTTTTGCGTTTAAATGCTTATGAATATTAAATATGATTATATTAAACAGATGATACTCATAGCAATGCGTTTATTTTAAAATTTATAGGTAAAATAACGATTTTAGGGTTTATCTTAACTTGAACTTTTCGAGCGTTCTATAAAATTGAGAACTTTAAAATTTAGACCTGCGTTACTGTTACCTAAACATCTATATCGTGTATCAATTTCTCGCTGGAATGTTTGCCTATAAGGAAGATATTGTCATTTCAAGTTTTAATCTCTTAATTTTATGTACCAAATCCGCTCATTTTCATCATAAAAATATGAAAAAAATGAAAATATAAATGTATATCAAATATATTTGTAACACGTAAAAGGAATTAGATTAGTAAATTATTAAAATATATCAATTAATTTACTATCACGTATTAAAAACTAACCAATTATAGTTAGAAAATACTATAATAATTTATTATTGTTGCATTGATTATACATAGCGTAAAAGAGTTACCTATCAGCGAAAATTTAAAATTAGTTTTGTTACCAGAACCCACCTAAACAAATTTATATTTGATTTAAACTAATTTAAATTAATTTTTATTAATATATGAAAATAAATTATTAGTAGCTACATAATTATTAATTTGTATCGCTTTCAGTAGCGTCTGTTAATTCAATTTCTGGAGTTAATTCCAGTAATTCCAAAGTTTCGGGTAAAAGATTTTTTGTTTGTCTTTTCTGAAATGGCCGAATACTTGATATAAAAGGATCTGAAGATATTAGCATATTATGTAAAATATCTTCGTTGGATGCTTCCCTGCAAAACTTTCTAGATCGGGTTTCTCTATATTTTCGAAAATCCTTATTTTCGGAAGCTTCTTCTGATAACTGGCCAATCGGAAGAAGAGCGTGTTTAATAATGCCTTCACCATGAAAAAGTATTTTGTGAAGTGAAACTGGCATATAATACCACTCATATAGTGAAACATACAAATTCGCTGTTTCTTTTGCAAATATTTTGAATTTTGTCAGATTAATTTTTTCACCGGACGCTATTGCATGTAATATTGTACGAATTCTTTTTATAAGATCAACATCTATACTAGTTATTTCTGCTGATATTTCTGCATTTTCAAAAAATTTTCTAGCAGTGTTTCCATCATTTGTCGTGCCATGTCCTTGTTTTACTATATCGACGAGTAAGCCAAGTCGAGTTTTAAAAAGATTTTGAACTTTTCTTTTTTTGCTTTCTTTCATTTCTTTTTGTTCTGCAGTTTTAGCCGACCATTTCTTAAATTCGAGATTATAAGAAATGTGTAGTAAACACTCGAAGCTTCTAATCCAAGCATGCAAAGGAGAAATTCCAAATTTATAATTATCTTCGTTAGGAATTTTATCTTCTAATTTTTGGAAATTGTTCATCTCGCTTGGTTTTGCTTTACAAATATAACATACCATTGAGGAAGTAGTTTCTGTTAGTGTTTGACATACTTTGCCGTCTACCATAGTGAAACATACTATATGCCTGATTGTAATATTTTCTTTGTATTTTGTCAATATTAACGTATCAATTTGTCTTTGCAAAAATTTCATTTCGTTCTTTATAACTTCTGTACTTTCCTTAATAAATTCAAATTTAATTGGGCGACAAAAGAAAGTTGAAGATGGTCGAGAATTAGTCCAAATGATATCAGATTCATCTTTATGATAAAGTTTTAGGGGAACTAAAGCTGTCATAAAAATACTTGAATCATGAGCAGTTTCATCTGAAAATTTTTGTTTGTATGTATTTTGACCGGAAGCTCCATCAAAGCCGCATTTACTTATTAATGTGAATTCGCCACTTTCATTTGTTTGCACATATTTTAAAATTCGGCTAACAGTGTGATCTAAAAGTTCTTGCAAATTAATTTGTGCAACAGTTTCAGTCACGGTTATGGATTCTCTCCTAGGATAACAATCATTTTTTGCTTGTTGAATTTTATAATATGAGGGAAATAATTGAAGTTCTTCTTTTGAAACCGAGTCTCTAAGTATTATATATTGGGACTTGGACAAATTCAAAGATGTGTATATAGACAACGCCTTTTCTTTCGAGTACACGACAGGTTTAAATTTATCATCAAGAATTTTTCTTATTTTTATAACAAATTCAGGATTTTCTTGTAAATGTTCTAAAATCCTTGCAACATCGTTAAGTCCATTGTTGTACATACTCCTGATTGTAGAACACATGAGCTCCTGCGTATCCTTATATTGAATAAATTCGGTCTTTTCTACCATATCTTTAATTTTCAGTCTTATACAATGAGGCCAATTAAACTCAGAATGCAACCATGAATTATTGTTCTCCAAAAAAATTTTTTCAGTACGGTTGGACTGTTTCCACTTCCTACGCAGCTTCAAACAAAGCATTCTAATACTATTTTTTAAAGTATTCAGTTCTGATTCACAAAAATTGATATCAAGTCTGGAAGTAACCATTTCAAAAAGTTTCTTGTAATCATCAAGATGTGTGTCAGGGGAGCTTTTAAGTAATAAATAAAGATCATAATTTGTTCTTAAATTATAATTCATCTTGATTTGATTTGCTTTTTTTCTAATTCTCTATTCTATTTCCTTTTTTATTTATATTTTCTCGATTTTCAAAACCTTTATAGGCATATTATCTCATCGTATATACGGATCAATGGATTCTGAAGCATGAAAGCTTTCATATTTTAGCGAAAATGAGCGGATTTGGTACATAAAATTAAGAGATTAAAACTTGAAATGACAATATCTTCCTTATAGGCAAACATTCCAGCGAGAAATTGATACACGATATAGATGTTTAGGTAACAGTAACGCAGGTCTAAATTTTAAAGTTCTCAATTTTATAGAACGCTCGAAAAGTTCAAGTTAAGATAAACCCTAAAATCGTTATTTTACCTATAAATTTTAAAATAAACGCATTGCTATGAGTATCATCTGTTTAATATAATCATATTTAATATTCATAAGCATTTAAACGCAAAACAATCCACCAGAACATAACGAATTTTGCGAATGTAATGTGCGATTTTTTTAATATTACCAACTAAAAAAATTTACTATATAAACATTAATTGGAAAATAAATTTTTACATCATTTTTCAGCCCAGTGTGCGTTAGTTCGCTCCTATTGGACGGAGATTTTTGAGACCCGGCTGCCGTTAGTCGCTCGTATCTTTAGTTATATTAGTTCAAAGTAACCCCATTCGTGGGGTAACTTCTTAGGGTAACTTTGAACTTAGTTTTCATTTTCATTTATAATAAATTATGATAAGTTCACGACCGCTATTTTCTGCTAGGGATTATAACAGCTGAAGTCTTGAAAACATATTTTTGCAGGAATGGATGGGAAGAAGCTTTGAATGAAAAATGCATCCAAAATTAAAAGTTCTCTAATTTTAAGGTATAATAAAAAAAAACACTTGTTTATAATGTTCATTGCTTAAATTTCACGGTGAGATTTTATTTTCACTGTAACCTTGACCGTTAACTTTGCCTGGACCGAAAATAGCGAAATATAATTTAGTTACCTATAATTTGAACGTTCTTGTTCAAGAAAAACTACCGATGACTCCGTACTTCATAAATATTATATGTTAATCATTGTTCGCATGTTAGTTTTGTTCTTCAACTTTGTACGTATAAAGCCACGTGTAATTCGGCATTTTTCAAAAAACATTTTTTTACATTCTATTTTTAGAATAAAAGCAAAAAATAAATCAAATTAGGTAATGCAAAACCAGTTTTCACTATTAAATAGTAAAACTTAATGTCGATGTCTTGAATAATTTATGTATAAGTATATCATTTTAATTGTAAATTTTTAAAGAACAAAAATTGAATGAATTTCATTCAAAACCATTTTACCCCTAATAATTTTTTTCCGTTAGGATTTTAGTTCCAGGCCCTCACACAGGGTTCCTCCTAGCGGCTTTTGCAATGCATTCACAGATTGAGCTCACACCACAATTTTGTTTAATCTAGGGGTGATCAACCGAATTTAAAATAAACAAACTTTGCAGATATCTACTATTAGTTCAAAGCATTTTAGTTTATTTTTAGGGTAAATTTTATATTATCATCATAGTAAATACAAAAGTTAGTAGCGATTTTGATATTTTTTTTGTTGTCCTCTAAAATATTAACCTCTTAAAATACACGTGGTTTTGTTTGTATTTCAATATTTTTAGGTTTAGTGGGGAGATGACGTATTCGAACCAATTTAACGTCACAAACGTGGTATTTCCTATTACCACCATTACCACTACTTAATAAATTTATTTGCATAAAATATTAAGGGGTGTCACATTTAAGGGAAAAACCACCTGGTATTAGTATGTACGCTAGCAATCAGCAGTTATTTTTTAGGTTTTTCAACCCTTACCGATTTAGTAAAAACTTGTATTTAATAATTTTTATATTTTCAGTGGAGGAGATGGATCAGTACCTGCATTACATTGGGGGAGGCGCAGGTGCTTTAGCCCTTACCGGAGTAGCAGCAGCTTCAGCATTTTATTTAGCCAGCCGACCCAGTTCTCAGCAGCCCCTATTCCCTCTCGACGAACAATGTAAAATAGCACCGGTAAGAACTTACGTTTATTTCAATTTATAATTAAATTAATATCACAACCCCATGCGTGCGAATAACATGGTAAATAATTCACATTTTCACATCTGAAAGCGCATGCTCGGTTTGACCTTCCAGTTTCAAAAACAGTGGCGTAGCATATCTTCATCCTAATGCCGAATTTAGACACAAAATTAAAGTAAATCGGGATTTCCCTCCACAATCTCTCGAGCGCACCGGGAACCTCTCATTCGCTCAGAAGTCGATCGCTTATTATCACAAAAAGTCGCAAATATTTTCTATTTTTATCGCACCTAAGTGTTCTTATATAACGAAGCATTTAAAGTATAATATTAATTTTTGAAAAACGGAACACCAAATATTTTTAGAAACTTTTGACACAACTAATTTGGCATTGAGTGTCAATCATTTCATCTTTTATAATTTTTAACGCTAACGATGGTCCTGGGAATTTGCACAATTTATTTTTATGATGGAATTTGGAGCACAAAATTTTATGTAAAATTAGTAAAAAAAAAAAAGAAAAAAAGGAAAATCGCGTTAAGAATTATATAAATTCAGGGTATAAAAATATAAAAATAATGATAAGACTTTAAACTTAAATTTATATGATGGCATTCTTCCAAATGGTCACAAGTCTTGAGAGTGTGGATATGTTGTAGTCACGAGGTGAGAATTTCGTACCGAATGTTCATTATAGATTCCAAATCGAATTGAACTTTGGGCATTTAAATAAATATTTTTCATCTATATTGTTTACGATAATTATAGACAATTGACCTTTTCTCTTCCATTTAATTTTATTTCGTCCCATTTTATTATTAGAAAAACTCATTAAGTATTTGGTATTTAGTATCTTATATTTTCACGCGGTCATAGAATAATAATTTTAGTGATTCATAAATTTAAATAAGGAGGTCAGTACCCTTGGTACCAAGTCTACGCTAAAAGCTTATTAAAATGCATATAAAAATGCATTGTTGATAATGTGCAACGGCTGGTAATAATAACGCGGTTTTATGCAAATATAATGCTTGTTTTTTAAAAGTATCATCCATGACCCTTTCTCAAGTCCTTGGTATCTTATTTTCTTCCATACGCTATTTCAATATTACCAATATTTTTGATCCAGTTTACCATGGATCCGTTATCGCTTTTCATTGGGTTTTCCCTGGACTACGAGTCTCTCCATATTATTAATACGAATTATATGTTCGAGGAACATTATGAACTTGGTACAATTAGGTACCGAGCAAAATTGGCGTCTAACTACTGTCGTCGGATTCTCTGTTGACTATAACTATCTTACTTTTGGAAACATTCACGCTCAGACCTTAGCTTACAGATACGTTCCCTGTATAGCTCTTGACAAGGACTATGTGATATTTCAAATGTTGGTTTTCCACTTGGCGTCAGTTGTTTAATGATTTTCAATTATAAATTTAATTATAAACAACAATTTTTATAATTCAATTTGCAAGGTATCACGAGAAGCTAAGTAGATTTTGATTTAGTTTGGAAATCACATTGCACCTGATATGCATAATGCAATACCAATTGTTATCACTTTTTACTATTTGTTAAATAACTCGTTTATTTCACGATTTTTTGCGAATTTTATTTCAGTTTTTGGTACATTTAAATTATCGATTTAAAGTGGCGTTTTGAAATATAATAATAATACAAATTGTATATTACGCGAAGCCCTAAAATTTATTTAAAAATACCTTTTTCAGAATACAAAACTGTATATTGCTTAACTTTTGCGGAAAGAAATAATTGTCAATTGGAAAATCTTGGAGCCATTCAGATGATAAATTTAAATTTTTATATGTTGTACAAATGTTTTGTTTACTCCAGTTGACACTATTTGGCACCTATATTATTTGTCTATCAGGTGACGTATATTTTTACTCATCTAAGTCAAGGTCTATAAATTTTACTTAAGGTTAAAACAAAATTATGAATGTTATGATTAGTTATTTTTGAATTTTGCAATTTTCGATTGCCAAAACAAAGTTGTTTATTAAGTAGCTAAAGTTTAAGAATTTTATTTTTATTATTACATTGAAGGGTAAGCGCGAATGTCAGAAAATTATTTAATGATTATCCACCTGTTTAGTACCAACGACCGACCATGGTCAAATAGTTATGGCATCGGTAAATTGCGCGGTTTGTATTTTGTAAATCTGACTAATTTAATTAATTGTTCGTGGTTGAAATTAAATCTAAATTAATCTGGTGGCAATACATCAAAATTTATAAAGGGGGAATCCCGGGATTGTATATGGTTATAAGTTAATACAACAACACACAACAGTAATACAACAAAATTAAGACAATTTCGAGTAAAATTTAAATGGGTGACTTTATTATTATATTATTTTCGATGAAACTCCGTTGTATTCGAACAAAAATAAATATCGAGTAGGCTTACAAATATTCCTGTGCTAGCATAACGGTTTTGTATGATATAACCCCACATAATGCGTATTTTTATCAGGGTTGGGTACATTTCGCCGAGAACGATTCGCCGATAACACTTCGCCGGGAACGATTCGCCGAGAACAATTCGCCGAGAACGATTCGCCGAGACACGATTCGCCGAGAACGATTCGCCGAGACACGATTCGCCGAGAACGATTCGCCGAGGCACGATTCTCCGTGACACAATTTTTAAAGTGACATTAAATATTAATTTCTTGTATGTTGTTCTTTACATATTAGTTAAAATTCTAATATTTTAGCGCTTAGGCCGGTTTTATAATAAAAGCGTTATCTAAATTTTCCTAATTAACCAATAGAAAACGTGTGGTAACTCTAACAAGCCAATAGAAATCCATCTTTACTTTTAACGGCTCTTTAAAAGTTTTATGAAATATATTAGGCGGTTGAAAGACTGAATTTTGTGATGAAATTTCAATTTTTAATTGGAGCTAATGCGCAGTAACGAAAACTCGTACATGCGGGTTTATGTTGGTGAGATTGGATGTCAAGCGTTCTCCCTCCACATGTATCTACGACCTATCTAATCTGAATATACACCATTTCGCCGCCCACCCAGGGGGTTTTGACGCAGTCAAAACCTACTACTAACCTAATCTCGACCTTGGATTTTTAACAGTCCCCTCATTAAAAAGAAATCGATTCCTACCACTAACCTAAGTTCAACCGGTGGATTTCTCTTTTCACGGTCTCTTCATTAAAAAAAAATCGTTTCCTAATACTAACCTAAGTTCGGCCGGTGGATATCTCTTTTCACGGTCCCCTCATTAACAAAAAATGAATATTTGGACTTTATGGATATTTGAATTAATAACTGTAACTAAACTGTAAATTTATTTTTATTATTTTAAATAATCTACATTTAACTAATATATCTACCTTGAAGTTAATTATAAAACTACTATTTGATTTTAAAAGAAAAAAAACTTTGAGTTTCCTTTTATTAAATCTTTCTTTTTTTGCTTCTTAAACCTTATATAAACCTTATATTTTACCATAATATTAAAAATGTAATATATAAAATTACTCTCGGCGAATCGTTCTCGGCGAATCGTTCCCGGCGAATCGTTCCCGGCGAATCGTGCCTGTCGGCGAATCGTTCTCGGCGAATCGTTCTCGGCGAATCGTTCTCGGCGAATCGTTCTCGGCGAATTGTTCTCGGCGAATCGTTCCCGGCGAATCGTGCCTATCGGCGAAACGTTCTCGGCGAATCGTTCCCGGCGAAGTGTATCTCGGCGAATCGTTCTCGGCGAAATGTACCTTTCCCTTTTTATCACAATCAAAACGGAATTCAGATAATATTGGTAATGCATATCAATAAGCTCTACTTTCTCATCACATAAATACTTGGAAAAGTTGATGAACACATTCTTGGCCAATTAAAGGTAGCAAAGATTAGTCGGTGAAATCTGAATCTGTCCACGGCTGAAATGTTTTAATTAGACGTTAGAGACATTTGGCGGAACATATCGTTCCTGATTAAAATATTTTGGTGGTCTTAGAAACAGCCAACAACCTATACCTGAAGAAAACTAAGAAAAGCTCAACACTGGTCAGATTTGGGCCAAATCTAAAGATTCCTAAATAAGCAATATTATGTACAAGCATGGCAGTGCTTTTTGTGCGATCGCGTAACACCAAAGTTCCATGGCAAGGACCTGAATCCTAAATTCCTACTGATCGTCCAGTAAGATAAATTTCAATTAGACATACAAAAAGAGAAGAAACTCTTAAACATTACGATATGCATAATATCTAATCCACCAATGAACTGCTGCAATAAATATCAGAAAACCATGCATAAATTCAAATGGGCGAGATTTGTGTCATCGACCTTTAATTTTAATGAGTTTAACATTACTAATCATTTAATTTCAATTTCAATAGCTAATGTTCCGGTGTATTATCATTGAATTATTTTCAACATTTATATTCTTACTGTATTTTGCTCTAATTTTGATTTAACCTTTTGAAAGCAATTCTAATGTTTCGGAACAGCATAAATTTTAAACTAGACGGAACATCTCCTTATTCTTGATCATGCATTAATTTGTATGAATTGGAAAACTTACAAATGTAGCACATTAATCTAACTAGGTACTACATTGATTTATGCCAAATATCACCTAATATTTTCAAACACTTTTAGTTTTATTTTGTACCAGTTGCATCTGGTATAATTTGTCAAGTTAGTATAAAGCGGTAAAGTTTATCTGAAAATTGGCTCTAAAATATTACATGCATCGTAATAAAAGAAAACCGCAAATTCCTAAAATAAGCTTACGTTGAAACGGCAATAGAATATCTTTCATCAAATTCGTAAGTGGACTTTTTTATCCCTGGGATAGTGAACTATAACGACCTTCGATATTGTAAGTGGGAAGAAGTATTCTTGGGTGTTTTATCCCGTAGGAACTTCATGGAGACAGTCCAAGCTTACATCTGTCCGATTTCAGCATCGCATCCTGAATGTAACATTTCTCGGTGTTGCAAGATTTGAATTTTTTAATTTTCGCGGTTGTAGAAGTGTGTGCGTTAGTAATAAAATTTGAAATGTTCTAATATAATCAACGTGCAAATTAAGTTATTACTTGTAAAGTTAAAGATTACCTAATGAAATTGGGTACTTGACTATCAGCCAAAAAATTTATTATTCAACTTAGTTATGCTACTAATTGAATTTTATCGAAAATTGACTTTTCCATTGTGATGAATTTATCCATCGTGTTAGTAAAATTGTACAATAAGTGTAGACCATTATTCAACATCTTGTGATTGATGAGAGTCATTACATTTTTTGACTTTTGCAACTAAATAAAACTGAAAAATGTGTTGTGATTGTTGTTGTGCCAGCACACCACCAATTCGACCTCCCACTGATCTTAAACGTCAATCGGATACTTACAATTGGAAAGTAAGTTTTTCATACAAAATTTAAAAAACCTAAATTAATACCTTTTACGTTTCAAAAGGTTACTTGTGAGCTGATTTGCAATGCTCTAAAAATTACTAATTCGATTGTGAAATTTTCTCGGGGGAAAATTTGCCAAGGTATCTGAATTTCGGTTACGAAACTGAAAAACTGTAAAACGTTAATTAAAAAAAAAAATAAAGAATAAATCCTTGTCATTTTTCGATTGAACCGGACCTACCGAAAAAAAAGTGAAGAATGTTTAAAAACGACTGATTCCAATATTCAAATTCTGTTCCAGTGGTCCAAATAACTACTGGTTTTGGGTTGATAGTACACACTTCAGGTTGATCTTGGTTTTCTTATCGCATTGCAGTTTGATAATCTAACTACTTTTTATTTAAAACTTATACGAGATCTTTCATGGGAAGGGAAAAAGAGAAAAGAAAATAATAAAATGAGTTAAATTGCACGGTTTATTTTAACAATATATTTATAATCGATATGAAAGTGTAGTAAAAAAAATTACACGGTTAATTTAATAAACGCGCGTTTCCATTTGCCAAGTTATGTTCGACATAATTAATATAATTATAGAATTATTTGAGGACCAGGTCATTGTAATCTATAAAGTAGATTATGTTTCTAACACAGCGTGCATTCCAAAATGCATCTGTGTCTGATGAAAATCTAGTAAAAATTTCTTCACTGGCAAAATGAAACAGTGCTTCTCCCTTTAATTTCCATTTTTTTTATGATTTTAATTTAAAGAAAACAAATTAGAGCGTAATTCAGAACTATTTTAACGGAAAGCATGAAAATTTCAATTAATTCCGCAGGTCTCTACACATTTTTAACTGGCTTACCTGATAATTTGGAATTAGACTTTAATAATAAAGAATATTAGTTAAAAAATAATAAAAAAATGTAATTATCGTTTACGATCAACAAGATATAGTTCTCAGATTCCTTTATGGATCAGGGAGCACGAACTGATGATTTCAATTTCTAGTGCATGAAGAAGTAGCTGTTGGAAAACTTATAAAAAATACAAACTACAATATTTTTATTGAATAAATTATTATGAACTGCACAAATGAAAATATTTATACAGGATCAATAAAAGTAATTCAATATTGAAATACGAAATAACAGTATTGAAAGATGTAAATATGCTAAAAGTTAAATAAATAAACGTATGCAATAAATTTTAATTGATTGCTTTTGATTTACTATATTTATAGAGATCTACCGGTGAAACGGTATTGCACCAATAATTTGCAATCTTACTAATTAGTAATTACCAAATGTTTATCTAATATTTTTTATTAAGACAAATTAGTTTCACAGTTACACAGAAAAAACAGTTGTAACTAAATGTAGAAAAAATTCAAGAATTTTTAGTTTTTATTTGAATTTCCCCAATCACAGTGTAATTTTCAATGAAGCTGCCACATTCTTCAATTTCTACCAGTGGCTTCAAAACTTTACCTTGTTCAGGAATCAATTCAACTTCCATACTTTAGTATATCTGGAATTAGGCAGAACCTTCTCCACTTTTTCCAAGAAGTAGTAGCAGTTTCAATCTACGCTACAAACATTGAATTCTGTAACTTTTGGGCGCAAATTGAAATATTTTAATTTTAAACATAAAAACGGGAATTTACATCAATATAATTATCTCCTCTGTGGATTAAATAAAAATCTTATTGTAATAGTTTTTTATTTTTGAAAAGTTTTGGAATTCTATCCAAAAATAATTGAAAGGTATCCACAGTCCGCGTTCTTACTTCTATATTATTCATGTAAATACATCATAAAACAGATTTTTGTAATGTAACTGAAAACAAAAATTAAGTGAAAATGTGAAATGAAATTATTTTATAATTTATTCGATGTTCAGAAAAATTCGCGCATATTTTGTGTATGACTATTAGTAGTAAAAAGGAAGTTGTAAACGTCATAGCATGTAAAAATATTTTGACGGTCTATATAAAGATACCACATTAATGCAGATACATAGTTTAGTGTAATCCGAAAATTTTATGACGCTTACTAAAATATTTAAGACGTTTCCAAAATCATGTTCAAAGTCAAATATTTCAGTAGCATAACCGAAAAAATTGAACTAGAAAAAGTATTCAAAACAAAATAACTTTCATCAGAATCTCTATCTAAAGTTTTTCGGCTTTGGGATTTAAAGTTCGTAAAAGGGTTTTTGTTTTATTGCCCCAAGTAAGAATGTCGAAATTGCTTTTTAAGCATTTATAAGATATATTTTTATTAGAAAAGAGTTTGGGTCGTTGTTATTTTTCTAAATAATTTAGTGCCATATTTAATTTTTATGGGTTATCACTTCCATGAGGAATATAGGTAGGAATTACCTTTTCATTTTAATTGTAGAATTATTAATCAAGATTTTTAATTGGCCGCGCAAAGTTTTATTTTAATGGATGTTTTACTTTATTTGAATCCGATGATTTTGAAAGCTCAAAATTTTAAGAAAGAATAACTGCAGCTGTGCTTGCATCGTCACTAAATGCTAGTGTACAATTCAAGGATACATAATTCTGTTACAGAAATATATGAGGTCAAAAATCGAACTGTAGGCCACGGGAAATCAATCAATTAAAAATTCAAATTATATTTTCCTAGTATCTAACAAAATCGTATGTGGGTTTTTATCATAATTCATAACAAAGCACTCCATTCTCGTATTCACAGATGTTGTCGTTTCTGAGCACCCTATTTTTTCTTGTTATCCACCAGGTGTTTATCTTTTGAGGGATTTCCAAATGACAGAGATAACTGCTGATTATTTCCTCCAAATTTCGGGTCTATGTTTCATGTCTGTATAATCAATCCTTATTGGCATGGAACTTTGATGTTACGTCATCTTAACGTAACTAGTCACTGAGACTGTTTTGATTGAGTTGCCAATGGGTGGTGCTTACTCACGATGATTTAAAATCAAGGTCCCGAAGCCCGCTTATCTCCTCCATTTAGTATCAGACGAAGGAGATAAGCGGATTTCGACCGCATCTGCTCTGCAGATGCTACATCGATTGTCAGTGAGCTGCTTATGAAGCCATTGTTTAAGATCTTTCGTTTTTTTTTTGCATAGCATCTTAATGAGAAAAAACAAAATGGATATAATCGTTTGAATTTGAATTAAAAATAAAATTTTCAACTCAGGAAGTCGTATTAGGTTAAATCCCAAGCTTTCCCCTGCTTATTAATTACATCAAAAATCCAAAATCAAGGGCAATGTTCATATTTACTGAAGAGTCGAAAATTTATTTCTGTCTTTCGAAACATTATAATTTAAAGTCAACCTATATTTTACTGTAACATTTAATATTCCATACAAGTGATTCATCGTCTTGAATAATCATGAACTTGATTTAATTGAACTTGACAAACATAAAGAAAATAACATATTTCCTCATAAACTAAAGAAACCATTGAAATTGGAAACCAATTGGTTGATTCGTGCACCCATCTGGTGCACAAAAAGCCGTATTCCCATCTTTTTCTCCCGAGTTTCAGTCTCCCCAGAAATTTTGACGAGGCGTAGCCGAAGTAAAACGCCGTAAGGCGAAATAGTAAAACTGTCCTTAGTAACCAACAAATTAATCTTTTAAGTGCCACGTTCAAAATAAAAAAAATTGTTACCTACTTGTAATAAAAGCAGACAAGACAAATAATAAATGATAATACAAAAAATAATAAAAACAAAAAATAATAAAATACATAAAAAAGTTTAAATTATTTCAAGTTATTTGTAACACTGCAAATACACTTCGCCACTATCTGATTTTCATTACAATTTATTATAGAATAAAAATGGATTGGTATTGGTTAAAGTCTATTGAAGTACTTATACTGCGTAATTTTTTATTTTTCATCATAAAGGCAAAATTTGTTTTGTTTTATACTAGGGCGTTTGACAAATATTATAATTAATGAGATAATTAATAATAGTGACAGGCTAAAAATAGACTATGACAGAGATTTGACCACGGTAAAAATAAACTGGTTGTAAATATTTTGAAAAGAGTTTATCTTAATCACAAAATGTAACTGGGCTATTCCCGGTAACTCTATTAATTAATTTATCTCACAATTTTTTTTAATAAACTTTACCATAAGACATAGATGGCATTAATCTGATGTAGTTACAAGATAATTTTAGCATTTAAATTGATTAGACGAAAAATAGAGTACGTACCACTGACTGAAGTCGATTTGCAGCCCTGGCGGCTACAAAGTACGACTTTTTGCGTTTGGAACGTGAACTACTATTTGAAAATTGTAGTAATAATTTATTGTACTTGAATTAAATTGGACCTTGACATCTTCTGTACGATTTCACGAACGAGTGCAGTCGTTGGCTTTCATTTCAATCTGTCCCAAAACGAACACATCCTGAAACACATAAAATCAGGAATGTGGTTTACATAAATATTTGCAGGGCACCAAAGATGCATTGAAATTGCAAAGTAGTTCTTTCAGTAAATGGTACAACTTTGCTGATGTCAAAAACCCCGGAGAAACAAAACTGCAATTTTGCTAGTTTTTGTAAAGCTTTTACGAATAATTGGAAATATCAACAGTTTGTACGTTGTGGGCTAATTAAATTTAGAACGGATGTCCCACATTGGAATAGGAATTTCTTTACGAATTTTCTTGTTTATTTTATTTTTTGAGTAATGACTGTCGTGGGTGAGAGTGGGAAAGTTGTGACGTAATTCTAAACCAAACAGTCATAACTATGAACCATATAGCGCTGGTTAGTTTTTGGGCCAATTCCATCGAAACATAGTCTTCCTGACGTATTTTATACGCTTTATTTTTATATGGTATTAAAAATATTTACAGGTGTACCTATTAATACTAGCAATAATACAAACTACAAAAAACTTAATTTAATCGAATTATAAAAGTGGGCATTTGGTTATAATGATCTATCATCAAATGATAGACACAATCTCCAATAACACTAATAAGATATATTTATTAAGATTAAAATAATTAATTTAACATTGAGTATAATTGAGTGACCGCGGTTTCAGTATTAATTACATTTTATCGTAGAATTTATCTCACTAGTCACCCATATTGGCGTAAGAAAATACAAATGAACTTAACCCATACAAATTATTTGAATCATCATCGGGATATAACCCCAATATAATGTACTTCCTTAACGATGTATTGTGCGAGCTTCCTCTATGAGACAAATCTATTGCCCAGTTTGGAAATGAACACCTAGCATTCTGACACGATTAAGCCAGCCAAAGAAATGGAAACCTAAAATTGTTTTATTTTCCGAAACTCAATGTCATCGATCATGCTTCTCTCTCTTGGTAGGAATATCATCAGCGCCTGTTGTTGACTTTGCTCTTGATCTTGCAGTCAAACAACAGAAAGAATTTGGGGAACTGAGAAATCTCCTTTGGGATTCTCCCGACGCTGAGAGCTGACAGCACTTTTATTAAATTATTCTTTCTATTGTTTGACTGCAAGATCAAGAGCAAAGTCAACAACAGGCGCTGACGATATTCCTACCAAGAGGGAGAAGCAGGATCGACAATGATCGATTGTCGACAATGATCCCAGAAAATTGAGTTTCGGAAAATAAAACAATTTTAGGTTTTTATTTCTTGGGCTGGCTTAATCGTGTCAAAATGCTAGGTGTTGATTTCCAAACTGGGCAATAGATTTGTATCAACTTTTTAGATTATGAATTATCTAATTCCACGTTTACCATATACATAAATGAAATTATTGGAAATTAAAATTCAATGTTTGCTACGTGTTTTCAATTTATTAGGGGAACTCCAAATTTAAAGTAAACAATTGAACAATTAAAGAATTAAAAATTGTGACGTTATTGGAATATTTATTATTAATTATTTTTTAATTGAATTATACAGCAGTTTCAAAGGACAATTTGCTGATCTTTATAAGGTCAAATGTGGAGTGGCACTTAAAAAAATATTGACAGATTTAATTCAATTTTGAAAGCTCTTGGGGGGAATTTTTATGTAACATTGATTTTCATTCAATTTTATAAAAAACTTTTAAATAAATTTTAATTTCATTTTTAAGATACGGGAAATTTAATTCCTCACAGATATGAACAGTTTATCCTCTTGCGTATAGAATAAGAACATTTTTATTTACTACATTGCATATTTTTTCTTGTAAAACCCAAATTTTTTATATTTTATTTTAATCACAACCTATTTTTAACTTTATAGTAGTGAAAAACATGAAAATTCTGGTTAACCAAATTACTTTCAGTTTAGCGAGATACTGCAATGTACAGCCAAAAATTTTCTATGCCAAACGGTACTTAGTTTTTGCGTTATAAAACATTACCTACCATAAAACAATATTGATTCATCAGTTACCGCATTATTTATTAAGATATAGATTATAGAAAATTGAATTCCCACGTTCATTAAAAATAGCGCACTTTACGTCAATTCGTGCTCAGCTGTTAAAACCATTGGTCATTTTATTGACTTTATTATATAGGCAAAAAAAAATCTAAAAACTTCAAGTTGACTTATTCATACAACTGTAGAATTTTTAAATCATTTAGGATTATTGTTACAGGGTCCGGAATTAATCCGCGTTTCAAGATTTTGCAAAGAAGCAAGAGATGGCAAATTCGTCAAATATCTTTACGAAGATACCAAAACATTATACGAAGGTTTTAGAAGAGGTGCCAAAGAATCAAGTATATTAGAACTACAAGTAAAAAAAAACTTCTTCCTAATAACACTTAATTTTAAGATAATGGTCCTTGTTTGGGATGGAGAGAGTCGTACAGCAAACCATACCAATGGCTGAGTTACAATGAGACCCTATTGAGAGCAAAAAATTTTGGATCCGGTTTACTATCTCAAGGTCTTGTATCCGGTCCAACCACATTTCTAGGAATTTATTCCCAAAATTGTCCAGAATGGATTATAACAGAACAAGCCTCGTATTGTTATAGCATGGTTTTAATTCCATTATACGATACTCTTGGGCCTGATTCTTGCGCCCATATAATCAAGCAGGGTAAGATACTTTAGTGAGCCTAAGGATTTTTGATTGATTTTTCCTTTTCAGCCGAAATTACCACAGTTGTGTGTGAAGACGATGCAAAATGCAACCTTCTCTTAGATCGTTCTCCTCTATGTTTAAAGAGAATTATAATATTTAAAGACATAAGGCCCGCAACTAAGCAAAGAGCGAAAAATAAGGGCGTTGAAATTTTGAGATTTTTAGATGTTGAGACGCAGGGATCAAAATTTAGCCGAGAAGAAATTGTAAGTTTTGATTATCTTTTTTTTAACTGTTTTGCGTTATCTACTGTTTCTAGCCTCCCAAAGCAACTGATTTGTGTACGATTTGTTATACGAGTGGAACAACTGGAAATCCAAAAGGTGTCATGTTGACTCACGAAAATGTCATGGCGTCTGTAGCGGCTGTGTTGATGCAATTGGGAGATCACAGACCCACAACTGACGATATTATGATTTCTTTTCTACCTTTAGCTCATATGTTAGAACGTTGTTGCGAAGTAAGTTACCTGACTGGGTTTCTGTTGTCAGTTTATACTTTTTTCTATTTTTCAGAATGCTATGTATCTAATGGGTGGTGCTGTAGGATTTTATTCGGGTGATATTAGAAGGCTATCTGATGATATGAAAGCTTTACGTCCTACAATAAGTCCCGCCGTTCCAAGACTGTTAAACAGAATTTATGATAAAGTTCACTCAGAAATTCAAGGTAGTTGCTTGAAAAGGATGTTATTTAATATGGCAATGAGTGCCAAAGAAAGTGAAATTAAGAGGTAAAATTTTAAACTGCCAAGCACAAATGCTAACTCACGATTTTGTCTGATTTTAGGGGAGTTATTCGCAATAATAGCATTTGGGATAAAATAGTGTTTAAGAAGGTGCAAGAAGGAATGGGAGGTAGATTAAGATTAATGTTGGTCGGATCTGCGCCTTTAGCTGAAAATGTGTTAACATTTACGCGTTGCTCTTTGGGATGTTTGGTGAGTACAATTTGGAAACAGTTCCATTCATTTTTTACCGTTCATTTACAGGTGGTAGAAGGTTATGGCCAAACTGAATGTTGTGCACCTATTACGTTAAGTGTGCAAGGTGATCATACTCCTGGTCACGTTGGACCACCAGTTGGTTGCTGTTGTATTAAATTGGTTGACGTTCCTGAAATGGAGTACTGGGCAAAAAATAACCAAGGGGAAGTGTGTGTGAAAGGAACAAATGTATTTCAAGGTTACTACAAAGATCCAATCAAAACTCAAGAGACTATTGATGAACAAGGTTGGCATCACACAGGGGATATTGGTCAATGGATGCCAGTAAGTATTGATTTTTGAATCCTTTTTTTATTTATTTAGGGTTTATTTCAATGTGGGTTGTTGAATAGACAAAAATTACATCAAATTTGAGTCTGGAACTGCAAAATAATAGACAATTGTATACAAAATATTTTCATCTAAGCGTCAAAAAATAACCTAAATTGCCAAACAACAATTTTAATTCATTCAATAATAAACAATTTATGGTGAAACTAAATGATGTGTAAAAACTTTTTTCTAGTTCAATAGTTATTTTCACAGAAATGATCGGTAATTTGATGCTATTAGTAAAAGAAGTTTTTGTCAGACATCGGTCGTTAAATTATGAATATCTGGAGAACTATTTATAGTAGGAGCAAAACTAAAACTAATTTTGTCGGAAATTTTATGTCATACAAAATCGATCTCTTGACATTTTATTGAAAGTTTCACCATTACGAATTAATTTGAAGTTAGTTAGTCATTCTTGTTTCATTGTTTACATTGAATAATAATTTTTAAGTAGTTCCATGCTCTAATCTTCTAATTATATATTCCAATACCCATCCAGTTCTTAAAATCCTTTTAACAAGATTTTTGACTGGTTTTATTGGCATAAATATGTCATGCCGCCAGAAGATGAAGTTGATTTAACTTTTAAAGTATACTTCATTTGGGGAATCCCCTAAAGTTTAAATTTTATTTTTTTTTAAATAAAATGGTAAATCTTAAATTTTAATTTTAGAATGGAACTCTAAAAATTGTTGACAGAAGAAAACACATATTTAAATTGTCCCAAGGAGAGTATATTATCCCAGAAAAAATAGAAAATATGTACATTCGATCACAATACATTTCCCAAGTATTTATCCATGGCGAATCCTTAAAGGTAAAAGTTTTCTTACACTAATATATTTTCTTTATGAAGAATAATTTAATATTTCCAGTCGTGCATTGTTGGAGTTGTTGTACCAGATGTAGATGTGATTAAATCTTGGGCTGTAGAAAATAACATAGCGGGAACTTTAAGTGTCTTATGTAATAATACTGAAATTAAGCAACTCATCTATGATGATATGATAACTTGGGGAAAGGAAGGAGGTCTCAAATCTTTTGAACAAGTAAGTTACTTTGAAGCCATCCCTCTCTTGAATTTATTAATCCTGATTTCTGTAATTTAGGTGAAAGATATCTACTTGCATCCAGATCCGTTTAGTGTACAAAATGGTTTATTAACGCCAACTTTAAAATCCAAGAGACCACAAATTAAATCTTACTTCACACCACAGTTAGAAGACATGTATAAGAAATTAAATTAAGTTAGAAAAATTTTTAGAAAATAGAAGTGACTTTCGAGTAGTAGGATTCTTGTAAAAATATCAATTCTTGACATCTTTTGTTGTCAACCGTTTGATGTAAAAATAAAATTTCAATTGTGGGTTTTTTTTGGAACATGCTGTATAGTACATAATTTATGAAATTAATGTTATATTTGTAAGATATACTGTGAAAAAGAGGTATTTGGTTTAATTCAAAGGGGGGGGGGGTTGTTTTATATAGATGAACAATTTGTTTAATTTTACTGTTTTGTTTATAAATAAGGTGGAAGTAAACATAAGATATTAAAATTCGTCAATTAAATTTTTGAGGATGATGATTTTTCTAAGTTAATAAATGAAAGATGTACTTATTTGCATGTAAAATTCGTTAGTTTCATTTTTACTTTGGTGACAAACAAGAAAGGTACCTACCTACTTAAAAAGCTATTGGAAAAATTACATCTTAAATTTATAATTATTAAGAAACTATTCCAAATAACCGATTTTCATAGAATATCACATTTAATTTTTAATATTACTTAAAGAATTTTTTTGAAGGAAACCAGCAAATTCATAATCTCAATTTTAGGTTGAAGTAATCTAATTTAATTTATTTGCTAGATAATATTAATTTAGTAACTGAAATACGTAATTTTTTTTAACGGTAACCTCACGGGACAAGCAAAACTTGCGCTGTGAGGTGATTTGGCACTTAATTTATATTTAAGCAAATTATGACACTGGTGATAAAATTAATTCTACAATATTTGCATCAATTTTCTATACGTACTTACTTATCCTATAATTAATTAACTTGTAAACCTTAAGCAAATATTTAGAAAATTAGAAGCAAAAAATAAAAGGATTTTGAAAAGTCAATCGATAATAATTACCTATTAAATAGGCAGAATGTTAATTTTAGCATGAAGTATAATTTTTAGCAAGAATTCGAAATGACATTTTGGTCATTCGGTTAGTACGTAGAAGCAAAAGTTAAATAATCGGAATGCCTTGATTAAATAATACATTTAAAAATATTTAAACAAGTAATAAATTTTATTTTAATATATTTAAATAATTTGTTGATTATTTTTACACTTGTAAGTAATAAATTATCTATTACATTTTATTCACGCAGCCAACTTTATTTATTTTTTTTTTGCACTCTATTTTGCATTCACTTATAAAATATAATCTATTCTACAGTGCATTTTGTTTAAATTTGGATTTCAAATGAAGATTTTTAAACAAATTTATCAAAATTGTATTTTATAATTTTTTTGTTCACAGAAAATAAATTTTTTAATATGTAGTGCCTACTAATTTATTTTGAGTTCTTGTATGCCTATGTATTAAATTTTCTTTTCTAAGCCATGTTTGTCGCACTTGATCCAATAAAAATTGTTACAAATTTGTGAGTTATTTTATATATCACATGGAATACTGTAAGAAGTAATTTTTGCTTAAAATCTAGAAAAATTAATAAACTCTTAAATATGCAGTAAAATTATTAGAAACACTGTGAAGTAAGGTAAATCTACCCTATTAAACCATATTGATATAATAATAATATTTATTTATAAACAACAAATAGGTACAATAAAAACAAAGTAGCAAATGTTTCAAGGATAAAAAATTCAGCAAAGCTGTTTTTCAAATATAACCTATCGACTCCTCCTTTGAACAGCCATCAGAAAATCTTTAATTCTCCGCTTTATTGCTATATTGCGATGATAATTGACCAAACGGGGGATCTGCAACCACAATTAAAATAGTCATCCCGCGCGTGTCTGCAAGATATTAGAAGAAGCACCAATCACATAAAGGCTTTATAATTAAACGAACAATTTAGCAAAGTTCAAAATAAATAGAGAGAAAGTAAAGCTTTTATGTGATGATTCAGGCCCGTAACCAGGATTTCATTTCGGGGGGGGGCACTTTTAAAAAACCTTTTGTAAAATGTAAAATTTTCGGTTGTTCCCCTTCCATTTTCTTTGTCCGTTCAACATTTCGGGGGGGGGCACGTGCCCCCCCCCCTGGCTACGGGCCTGTGATGATTTGTTCTTTTTAAAAGGGTTCGTCATCGAGGAATAGCATGGTTCCAAGAAATAAACGATGACGAGGTGTGAAGGAAAAGAAAGCAACCATGTGGTCAAAGATCCAAGAAAAATGTTAAAAAAATATGTTATTATGTAAAATTGTTAAATGTCGAATTATTATGTGTAGTAAATGAACGTTACTAAATAAGGTATCATCCCGAATTGCGTAGGTGGATAAAAAAGCAAAAAGTAGGCATATTTTGAAAAAATCATAAAGATACCTAGAAGATGGCGGTTGTTATGGAAAATGTTGAAAATAATAGAAAAATCAACAAGACAAGTTAGTTGCGTTTTACCTTTCGAAGTGACGAGCAGGCAGTCAAGTTTTGTCCTATACCTAGAAGAAGGTGATGCAATTATTCGTCCTAAGAGAAGGTAGTTCATTTTGGTCCTTCCAAAATTTAGTAACAGTAGTAAACTTTAGTAACAGTTTATCCTTCCAAAGAGAAGGCAGTTCTTGTTTTTTCTTCCTCTAGGAAGGAAACAAACGAAAATAAGACTTGCACAAACGAAACACAAACGTTCTAAACTATTTTAAATTCGAAATTTCAAAAAACTGTATGTGTTAATATAGTAGCGTAACTTCAAATTTTAGACCCGGGTGCAAGAGCTTTGACGGGCCCCTCGATTGAGAGGTGTGCGATTTAAAAACAAAATTTGATCCCAAAATAATAGATACAGTGTAAGGCGGGGGGGACCATTCCTCGCTCTTCCCCCCCCCCCCGTTATTTACGCCACTGTCCAGTCCATACCTCCCCCGACCTTAGATTGTACCCTCATTTCTTCACATTTTAAGGTGTTTAGTGGGCTTATCCACCCTAGAAAATTGAAAAACACTTCAAAATGAGATAAAATTAAGTATTATCAATTTACTAAAATATCAATTAAAACATTGTTAAACCAAAAACAAATTTATTTCCTTGAAATGGGCGTAAAACCGGGGGGTATGGAATACCCCCCAGGTATACGTAAGCAACAACCCGACTTTTTAAAATTGATAACCAAGCAAGTTTGATTCTTGAATTATTGTCTTCTTGTTGCTTACATACACCGGACTGGAGTGGCTTGGGGAGTGACATGATCGGGGTGAAGCTGAAAACCAGAGGTAGTACAATGAGCTCGATTTAGAGGCCTAATGTGCGTGTGAGTTTATCTTACCCTCTACAATAAGTCCAGACCTCCAAACTCACTGGCCTTACAATGGTTCCATGTGTCAATAGTTTGAAGAGAATCATCGGTAACCATGGCAACAATATTTGCTTTTAATAATTAGGTACGAGAATTGATCAAACCCAACTAACTATTTATTTTTTTGTTTTGAAAATACTGACAGACCCTCCAGTTCTTAAGCGCACTTTCTATCTTTCGCAACACGCAGACCAGAAAGTGCAGGAGAAAATTTGTTGGGAATACCCCCCAGCACAAGGAAAGGTACACAACAATACGGCACCAGCCTACTCGACACCGCACCACTCGGCACCAGGTAGTTCGACACCAGCGGATCACTCTTTTAACGGTCCCCTAATTTAAAAAAATCGTTTCCTAACACTAACCTAAGCTCGACCGGTGGATTCCCGTTGCCGTGTTGTCCATTTCCGGCTTGCACAGGCGCTTATTACCCCTGTTTAAAAATTTTTTATTTTACATGACCTCGGACCCGAAATAAGATTTTAAGGGCCGTGTGCATTCGCACACCGCGTACACTGGTAGTTACGCCACTATGTTAACACATGTGAAGGCAAATCTCGTTAATCAAATCATGAGCGTCGGTGTGGTGAATGTTGATTTTTCTTGAAAATCTTGTTAGCTATTTTTATTCTTGATGACCAAAATGTTCAAATGAGCGTGTCTTTGGAACATGAGACGGAAGGGGAGAGGCGAAGAGGTCATTCGTACGGCCGGGGGTTGCTTGAGGATTATTGGACCATCGGTGGTTGAAAAAAGACGTTTGTCATGTATACGTATTGATATCTGATAATTGTTAAATAAATAGAAGTTGAGTTGAAGTGAATTTTATTTGAATCTGCAGTTGTGTCTTGTAATTCGGGTTGTGTCTTATAATCTCAAGAACTATTTGGGTACAAATGAAAATAATACTTGTATCAACAAAGCGCAAACAAAATACAAACGATCTAGACTATTTTAAATCCGATATTTCAAGATAGCATGTCTCAATCCCCATCCATTTTTGGATTGGGACTATTTTGGATTAAAAATTCGATATAGGGGGGGGGGGGCTGCTGGCGACATACACCTGGGCCGGTATTCTCTGAGGTCCTCGCTTTTAGAGGAGCGGAGCGATATAACTGTCATATGGCTGGAGCGGCACATGAGAATCAATGAGAATACAAAATTACCACTCCACTCGCAATTAAACCACTCACTCGCTCACTTGGAGTGGAGCGAGTTCAGAATACCGGCCCTGGCAAATTATTCAGTTAAAGAAAGATCGAAATTGGAAGTGCAAATAAACTTGAAGAGTGGAAAGTGGTAAAAAAGAAAAGAACGCAGAGAAAATTTAATGAATGGACCAAAGTAGGGCGAAAGAAGCGGAAATCAAAATTATTTTGGATGAGAATCTGTGCGGAAATAAAAAGAATACCTAATAGATTCAGGGATCACAAGTTCTATAATTTTAATATTTATTTGTGTGTTGTCAAAATTTTGTGTTTAATTTGAAAAATTTTGGGAAAAACTTTTGTAAATTGATTGCCAAGGACCTGGGCAAGGTTCAGTTTATAAATAAATTATTGAGTTAAAAAAAATTAAAATTGTATTCAATCACGTTTCGTTATCCACCAATTAGAAATTTTGTTTGCATTGAATCAATAGGACACAATCTTGGTGTTTCTTCTTGAGGTCATTTATACAAGTTTATAACTTTATTATTTTTCATTCCAAGGTTTACCTCATTTTTCTGCTTATTTGACTGGGTTAGTTAACGTTTTATTGATACACCTAATTAAACTGATTAGATGTTTTCCAGATTTTGTAACAATTCATTTTGGTCATTACCACCAAATACATGCTCTATCTCAGCTTAGAACCGTATAATAAACGATCTTTCTTCAAGTTTTATAAAATATTCGTGTTTAATCTCTTGCGAATACTATTTTATATAATACGTAAAGTTGGTTACTATTGTACTATAAATATCCATACAAGCACGGGAAATTAATAACAAGAAATGAAATTTATAATCAGTTTTCTGTTATTTGTAAGCCTCGAGGTAAGAATTCCTAGTCACATTAGTTTATACCTAATAATTATTGTTGTTTTATCTCCACATAATAATATATTATGTCATACTAAAAAGTATGGAAGAGGATATTTTACTACACAAGCCAAGTAGTTTACGGAATAAGCTGAAGGCAAATTCCGTAACCTGACGAGTTTAGTAAAATGTTCCTTCCCAAGCATTATTTGCTAGTTTTTCTCCATAGAAAACTACAGGATAAAATAACAATAAATTATAATAAAAAAATGCATTCAAGTGAAAAAGGTTTTCCACTCAAATCATAATTTCATTTTAGGGCATATTTGGGAAATTCGATCAAAAATTCTTTCAAGAAGTTAATAATCAGTGTTACAAAGAATTAGGAATTGAAGAAGAAACTCTTCTGAATTCTATGAATGATGATTATACCATAGACGAAGAAACTTCAGAAATTATGCAGTTGTTTAAATGTTCGATGAAGAAAGCAAAAGTAGTAGGACCAAATCAAATACTAAATGTAAATAACTTCAAAAAATTTGTTCGCAATTTTGTTAGCCAAGTGCCCAATTTCGCCCAAGTAGCCAAGCAAAAAGATTTAATCGACAAAGCTTTCGAGCATTGTCATGTTGTACAAAGTAGTATTAACGAAAGAATTTGGCGGTTGTATTACATTTGTATAATCAGATATATTAACATAGTGGTGAATTAAATGCGCTAAAAATAATTCTATTAAAATAAATAAATAAAATGTTACTAAAATGTAGTTTTGATCTCAATTTGAGTTATATCTATTTTATATAGTAAAATAGAAAAAGCACAAACTAAAACAAATTGTCGTTTTAAAATTCAATGTGCAGTTAAAATAAAGCCATAAAAAATTTAAATTGAAAATATAATATTTTTAGTAACTTAAGAAATTTATTTTATTTCCTGCAAATAATTATTAATTCAATACCATCAAGGGGCTGTGAAAAGCTCACATTAATGTAATTCAAGTTTTCGAACAAAAAAATACAGATTGACCTAAAATTTAATAAATACTAAAAATTCTTTATTACAAAATTTTATTGCTCTTATTCCTCTTTTGACGTTTTAGAAAATTTAGGAGCCAAGTAATAAAACTAAATAATACAAACTATCATTTATTAAATCGTCTTACTTCTTCTTGGCAACAACAACTTTAGGTTTTTGTGCCTTAAGAACATTTACAACAATCTTTTGTTCTTCAATGAGGAAAGCACGAACAATCTTTTCCTTTACACAACGGTGACACAATACACCTCCGTATGCGCGCTTAACCATCTTCTTCCTTTTGCACATTCTAGATTTTTCGAATGATCGTGCTGGAACGATTCCCCTCAACCTTTCTTTACATTGTCCACACTTTGGAACAGTCTTATTTTTCTTTACATATTGGTAAACGAGACGTCCTCCAGGTGTGCGAACACTGCAAAAACATTAAATGTCAGTCACCAATTTTTCAACAATAAACCTATGCTATGATCTAATCATACTTTCAGATACAAAACGAACGATAAAGGATTTTCGTCATAATTACTCAGGACTCTAGCCTTGTTTTCATCATAAAAACGCACACGTTAAAGGTGTCATAACCTCACATTTATGCACGCTTGAATTGTGTTTCAACAAATTGCAATATTAACGAGAATAAAGAAATTACTACTTACATCCTCCTCTTGTTAGATTTGGTATTGTACGAAAGGCGTCTTCTGTACACTAAACGTTGCACCATTTTGGCTACAAAAGTAAAACTTGTTAGTTGGCTCACAAGAGAAATACAAACACAAAATTAAACATCACGCTTTGCAAAATTCAAAAAATTAATAATTTTGTAGAAAATTTTTCACCTCAAAGCGATGTTTGAAAATATAAAAATAAACACATGTTAGCTTACCTTTCCTTCTTAAAAACCGAAAGAACTACAAAATATGACAGCGCTGCCCACGACGTGAAATCTCACCATTCAGGTCTGCCAACTTTGCTTGCGACGCTAGCGCGACACCTACACACAAATTTAAAAAGTTTTTGTAATGTGAAGAAAGAAATGGTATCCACTTTTGAGACTTTTGAACAACAATATTCGGTTTTAACAGCTGATATCACATCGCAAATTAGTCAACTTAGCAATTCGGGGACAAGTAAGTTGCAATTGCACCTAAATTTGCTATAAAAAGTAGAAACTATGGTTGTTTTTATGTGTACAACTTTTTGTAGAAGATCGGCGGCAATTGATTTCAAATATCGAAAAAAATGTTAAGGAGGCGCAAGAATTGGTAAGATTAATTTTGTGCTTTTGCTTTGTTTTATTCATTTTTAATTTTTAAGTTGGAACAAATGGAACTGGAAGTTCGCGAAGTGGAAGTGTCAAAACGACAAAGGTGCGGAACCAAGCTAGATTGTTATCGAGCCGAATTAAAGCGTCTCATACGCGAATATATTAAATCTCGCGCAGTGAAGCAGGGGGCGCTGGGTTACGACTCCGGCGGGGATTTTGAAGATGTGCGAATTGATGAAAGTCAAAAACAGAGGCTGTTGGATAATTCGGAAAGGATAGAACGAACGGGTACTAGATTGCAGGAAGGGTATCGCGTTGTTATTGAATCGCAGGAAGTAGGTAATCAAATATTACAGAATTTAAACGATCAGAGGGAAACGATACAGAGGTCTCGGGGGAGGGTAAGTATTGATTAAACTTTTGCTTCAATTTTAGTATGTACGTTTCGTCTTTCTTTAGTTACGTGAGACTAATGAAGATTTGGGTCGATCTTCCCGAATTATGAACTCTATGATAATGCGTTCCATCCAACACAGAATAGTGTTTTTTATTGTAGGGGCTTGTTTTATTGTTGCCATTTGCTTAGGTATATATATAGGTTTTAATAAATAAATATGTAATTTGTATATAAAATGAAGTAAATAGTTTTTAATTATTGATTTGTGCAAATAATATTGTATAAGGTACTATCTACTCAATAATTTGTTACATTTTATGTTTGTATATTGCAAATAAGATATAATTTATTAATTATTTAAACAAAATAATGTAGTACTCTGATTATTAAATGTTAAAACTTGTATAGATCTTTTCTATGGACTTAGTACCCATATATAATTGTAATATTAATTAACTTATCGAGATTCCCACCAATTCAATGGAAATCTCTGAAATCCATTCATGCGCGTCTACGATATTATTAACATCAATAGTATTATAGGTAGTAAGCTATATTTATGCTGTGCCAGTTACTATCTTGAGTATTTATTTTATAATTTTTTCAAGGTCAATTTTTATAATTATGTTTGAGCAAACAATGAAATTGTTATTATGTTTTCATTATCATGATGACCTTATGGAATTTTGGTTGCAGTGCACGATTTTAAGCACTAAATTCAGATTCATTTCCATTAAAAATCGTTGCTTTTCACCATATTTGGAAATTGGTTGACCTGACTTGGTCGTATTTAGTGTTTCTGCTAAGAGATTTACAGCCTTATGCATAGTCGTACTTTTAAAATGTTACTTAGTAGCTACTAGTTAGTAGCTACTAAAGTGTTGCTATGCATAATTCTTTTAAAATTATTATTTTAGTTAGTATCATACTAATGTATAATTTTATAAATATTTATTTGGCAACACCGCAAAATATCAGGGCATGTTTTAGACCATTTTAAGCTTATTTTTAATAAAAAGTAAACAATTTTTTTGTATTATATTTTGTCGAAGATTAATTTATTGGTTCTAAGTTGGTAAATTAATTCAGTTGGTGAAAATTAAAATACTCGATTAGTACGCCGTGTATTAAAAATAAAATTTTCTTCTTCTGCACGTATTAGGTAAGTATCCGTTACGACAATATCAATCACGAGTCCTTCCATCTTTTCCTTGGTCCTCCGACATTACGCCTTCCTATAGGTTTGTACAGGATAACTACTTTGGAAGTCGTGTATCGTTCATCCTCATCAGGTGTTTTCTCCACGTTTCACGGTATTCTTCTACTTTATCGCTTAGATTGAAGATGCCCAAAGCATTTCGAAAAGCTTTGGACATCTCATCCGATCATATCCTATCGGATATCCGTGTTTCTCTCTCTATCTCTTCGAGTGTAGCCCATAATAATAATGGAGCTCTACGGGCCTTGTAGACCCATGGCTTGAATAATCTGTCTCCATCTCTTTCGGTCTCTCACTATAACTGTCCAGTCTTCTACTCCCATTGTCCTCAGGTCCTCCTCCACTGCATCTAACCATCTTCTTCTTGGTCTTCTGCTACCTATCGTACCCTGCCTTAGGACTTTTCGGGTCGTTCTCTCTCTCGGTTGTCTTTCCACATGCCTCAACCACCTGATCTTTTGGACCTTAATTACTTCAATTATACTCGGCTCTCCGTAAAGACCCATAACCTCATCATTTTCCAGCCTGCGCCATACGTCATCTATTTGTCATCCACCATAAATTCTTCTAAGGGCCGATTCTACAAAGCAGGTATAAAGTACGAATAAGCTATACTGAGAATAAATCACACAGATTGCGTTCTACAATTGTCGTATAACGTTCTTGTTGGTATAAATTGTGGTTATACCTGGTTTAACTTATCCCTCTGAAAATGGTCGAATACCTGCTCGGATAAGTTATTCTTATTTTCTATTGGTCAAATCTAATATAAACTATCATTTATTTTAAGGTTGGATTTTAGAGTTTGACAGTTGAATGATAATTTTATTTATTTCAAATGTGAAATTCAATTTATTGTTGTATTTCAAGTGCTTCTATTAAGTTATTTTATTAAATCATTACTTTGATTATTTATAATTAATTAATTGAGGTTTGTGAGTGAATTTAAAATTTTTGTAAAAATTCTTGTTATTGTTTATTGATATTTATTAAGGTTTTTTTGTCATTTTTATTGTTTTTGGATATTTCATTCTCGACCCATGCTTTTAAAAGTTTCATTTTAATAAGTTACATTTTTATGTAATTTATAAAGTAATTTGTAAAATTTTATAAAATAAAAATTATTACAAAAAATTTTAACTCTTTTTAATATTGAAAACATCTAATAGCAATAACCATTGCTAAAAATAATTTAAAAAAAAATAGAATTTGTTTAATTTTCTGTTTAAACATCTTTTACAACAAAAACTATAACCAATAAATCAAATGAACGCTTCACAACGATGTCAAATAGTTATCCTATGGTCAAATATGCTGCGCAAATGACCTATAATTGGTGCGGAGAAACTAATTCCAGGTATAGTTATACCGACCGTGTACGAGCATTGTAGAACTCAAAAGCTTTTATACTTGGAATAAGGAATAAGTTATACTTCGAATAAGTTATACGGCGAATAACTAATCGGGACTTTATACCTGCTTTGTAGAATCGGCCCTAAGAATATTTCATTCCCATCGTGCTACCTTTGCGCTGTCGTTTTTATTCAATGTCAACGTTTCACTACCATATTGTACCGCCGGCCTTATCACTGTTTTGTACATTTGTATCTTTGTTCTTCACGATATCTGCTGTTACGTAATATTGTTTCTAAGCTTGCAGCACTGTTATTTCCTCTAGTTATTCTTACGTCAATTTCTGTGCTGTTGTTGAGGTTACCTGTAATTAAAGTTCCCAAATAGATGAAGCTTTCCACGTTCTCAAAATTACTCGTATATATTCCTTCACTCCTACTTTAACCGTAAGTCTTCTCTCAATTATAATAGTTCCGCTGCCTTTTGCGCCCATAACCATGTATATTGTTTTTGTTTCATTTATCAGCATTCCCATTTTTTCCACTGCCTTAATGAGATTTCTTACGATTTTCTGCAGTTCATGTCGGCTTTTTGCAACTATCACAAGATCGTCCGCATATGCCAGGCATTGGTGGTTTGTATTGTATATCGTTCCGTTTGTGTTTATTCCACTATCTCGGATTATTTTTTCCAGTACCAAGTTGAATAATATCGCCGACAAAGGCTTTCCTTGTCTCAACCCGGTCTTTACCTCAAAACTCTCAGATATCTTGTTGTTCGACTTTACATAGCTTTCGGTCTTGTTGAGAGTCATCCTTGCTAACCTTATAATTTTATCCGGTATCCCCAAAGATCTCATTGCGGCATACAACTTGTCTCTATTTACCATATCATATGCTTGTTTGAAGTCTATGAAAATCGCGTATAGTTCTACTTTATGTAACATACTTTTGACCAACAAACTTTTGACCCTAGTTGCGCCTATGTTTATGTTCATAGTAACTCAGCTGTATTTGTTTCAGGGTGAATATTTGGTCCATTACAGATCGATTGCTTCTAAAGCCTCATTGGTAGTCACTGATAATTTCTTCGGCAAAATCGTTTGTTTTTTCTTTTATTTTTATTGCAAGTATTATATTATATACCGTGTCTTGTAAAGCTATAAAACGTGTATGTGGATCATATAAATTCTTTGATTTATTATAGCCAGGGAGGTACCCAACCAAAATCCCAAATTTTCGATGGGAAATTGTCCAACTTAATTAATTGAAAATTATCAACTTTCTGTAATAAATTGTCTATTTTTCCTAATGTGGGTTTAGCGGCTTTTGCCAACTTTACTAAATTTTGAGTAATTTTGTCAACTTTCTTCCAACATCCTAAAATATTGGGAGGGAGAGGCCATGCCATCCCCCCTTGAGCACGTCCCTGATTATAGCAATGACAAATTTCGCTAATATTATTGGTTAAAAAAATTACTTACGTCATCACATTAATATTTTTAGGTTATAAGCTGATATTTTGCGGTGTTGCCAAATAAATATTTATAAAATCATACATTAGTATGATACTAACTAACATGATACTAAAGTTTCTTTATGCATACCAAAATTTTAGTAGCTACTAAGTTGCCACTAACTAGTAGCTACTAGTATCATTTTAAAGCCATAATGCTGTTTTACATTAAGAACATCTTGAATCATTTGAACTTCTTCGATTCTTTTATTAACGCTTGTAATATCTTTCATTATTTTATTATTTACAAACAGCCTTATTATTAATTAATTTTTAAATTAATGGCGTTTCTGAGACAAGAATATATCATACGATCTAAAATAGTATTCGAAGATTCACCTATCAAACAAGTAAGCAACTTAAAAATTTTGGGCTGCACGCTAGACCTGCATTAGGAGAGAGATATACAAGAAAAAATCGAGAGGTTTAATTGAGTAAATGCAGAAATAAAGCCACTCCTCTAAAATTTTATAAGGTAATGTCCGTACCTAATACAGTTACTTATGGCAGCGAGACAAGGGTGATGACTAGAGAGCGTAGAGTGGTGTCAAATAAAGAAGAAAAGGCGTAGCCAAAATCCGATGCAGTAGATTGCGTGACACCCAATTCCACCAATTAACACCAACATAAACAATATTGTACGAGATTTGGTTTCTGCGCATTACCTCCACCGTTACTTCTTTATTTGACACCACTCTAATTATATGCACAACAAACCGATCTTGAGGTAACACCCCATAAACAATTAGTTAAGAAAAATTTATTAGCGCTAATAAACGTTTCCTATTAGTAACAAATTTTTCTTAAACGTTTATGGGGTGTTACCTCAAGACCGGTAAACCACAATGTTGTGCATATAAATCCGCTCTCTAGTGATGACAAAGAAACTGGAAAGTAAATTACAACGCGCTGAAATGAGGTTTTTAAGATCTATCATGGGCTACACTCGAAGAGATCAGGGAGAAACACGGATATCCGAAATGCTTTGGGCATCTTCAATCTAAGCGATAAAATAGAAGAATACTGTGAAACGTGGAGAAAACACCTGATGAGGATGAACGATACACGACTTCCAAAGTAGTTATCCTGTACAAACCTATAGGACGGCGTAATGTCGCATGTCGACCATGGAAAAGATGGAAGGACCCGTGATTGATGGTGTCGTAACGGGTACTTACCTAATACATGCAGAAGAAGAAAAATTTATTTTCAATACACGGCGTAGAGGAAAGTGACCAAATATGGAATAGTATCCCTAATGTGGAATACCATTAAATTTTCGAAACCACTGCCTCTATTTAGCCATTACTAGGATAAATGACAACCTAGTAAGAGTAGTTGACCACCCCAAACTTTACAACGCTCTATTACCATTAATATCCACATGGCGGAACATTATTTTTTTTACGCACTTGCGAAACTTTATTGTTAGTGGTGAAAATTTTGATCTATAACGTAAATATTAGTAATTTGTTAATTACTCTACATTTATAAGCATGCAGAAGGATGACTGATAACATTACGTATGTTACTTTTCAGGAAAATATAACCTGGCTTTCAATAAAAAAACATTATTCTTAAGTGAGCGTAGTTCCTAATATGGAATAGGGAAAATTATATGGAAATCTTATGTAAGGAATGGGCGCCTGTCGGTGACAATAGTGTGTGTGTGGTGTGTGATTTTTGCAGTAGAATAAGTTAATTTTAACGGAATAAGTTACTTTTATTTTTGACAAAAGTCTCAAGATCTGTTATAAAAAGACGTTATTATTTTTGTTAATTTTTGTAAAAGAAACTTGGTTCTTATTTCCATATTCCATATTTGGGTACCGATTCCATAAATAGCTACTATTATGTTACTTTGATTTTTCAATAAAAAAAATTTTGTTGATTAATATTACAACACAAGACTATGACTAAGATAAGCCAAAATGTATAACCGACTGTGTTTATAATTAAATTTGCATTTAAATCAGATAGTTTTTTTTTTATGCCACAAAAACAAAATGGTATTCCATATTTGGTTACTTTCCTCTACTAATCGAGTATTTTAATTTTTACCAACTGAATTAATTTACCAACTTCAAACCAATAAATTAATGTTCGACAAAATATAATACAAAAAAATTGTTTACTTTATCGGAAATAAAATTTTTACTAGGCAACCAATTATTTTAGTATCCTACTAAGGAAAACGACTATGCATACGGTTTTCTTAGTTGGATACTAAATATGACACAAGTAGCGCGTTAGTAGCTACTAAGGTGACTATGCATACGGCTGTTAATATTTTTGTAATTTTACATCCCGCTTCAAGTAGTCACCTTTTTTTTTACTTACATTATTATGCTTGAGTGTGGTCTCTGTGGATCAGTACAGCATGTGTAGAAATTTCACAAGAGTTTGTAATAGAGAAGAATGCGGGATGGGGAAAAAACCAGTCCCGCGGGATATTCAGTCCCACACAGGACAATATGCCAATTCAGTCCCACACGGGACAATATGCCAATTCAGTCCCACGTGAAACGGGATGATACATTTTTATTCATATACGCACCCTTGCGACAAAAGTGACACAACTCAAAAAACCTGACTTTTTAGTTATGTTATTACCATTAATGATTTCCGCATAAATTTCTCCATTAATCATCAAAACCGTATTAACCTAGCTTCACCGTGCAACCGACAGATGGAACTAGTGTCGCTTTTGATGATATCTGTAATAATTGTTTTTAGTATCCACAATCATCCACAATAGTGGTGTATTCTATGGTGGTGTATTGTTAGTTGTGACGCAGCAGTTGATGTAAATGTTTATGCTTATTAACATTCTAAAGTGTAGTATTTTGAGTTAATTCACTTTTGTTGATAAAACCGCAATGTCAATAAGAAACATTTGGAATTGTGACAGTTAAGTTGATTGAAATCTAAACAAGAAATTGTTTCAATTTGAATTGCGTCATTTCAGCCGATTATGTATTTTAAAAAAATTCATTGAAACTATCACAACTCAAAATAATCCAGCCCTATGTTAGTGAAACTAAAACTAAGAACGTCACAAGTCAAAAGGGTCTTAAGGGTGGTAAACCTAAAATAACTAATATGACATATAATTGTTTACTTTAAGACATAATTCTGTCTAACAGTTGATTTTTGAGTCCTCTGCAGGTTTTCTTTTAGTTGGAAATAGCTTTTCGCTATTTCTGCAAAACTAACATTTTTGACTTGTGTATCTTTTGTCGCAAGGGTGCGATATATTGACGTCGAAAGTAGGGATTCTCAAACGAGATCCCTTTTTCCCAAGTAGGTATATAAGATATAAGTACTTTCCTTCGATCCCGTCGACGCATGTTGCTTGGTGCAAGTGTAGGCGAGGGATTCAGCAAGTTCGTTCAATTATGAAATAAGGTTAAAAGGAACGGTAATTCAAAATTACGGGAAAAATTGAAAATTATTAGGCTTATTTGCTATATTTTTACAAATAAAGTTTAAACTTTTTTATGTGGTTTTATAAATTATTTTTTGTCATCCCAAGATATAACAAGCTATTTCACTATAACTTTTTATCGAATAAAGTGTCACTTTTCAGCACGGGTGTGCTCCTAGCAACATCCAAATCATAAAAGCGACTAGCGCCGCCATTATATTATTAAAAAAATTACTTGGAAGTGTTGAAAAAAAAAAAAATATGCGATGGCCGGGAATCGAACCCGGATCAACTGCTTGGAAGGCAACTATGCTGACCATTACACCACCATCGCACTTGAAGGTTATTCAACATATTGCGAAAGATCGCCAAATTTTATGTTAAAATTGTGAAAACATAATGAAATTTTTATATTTAAAACAAATAAACACAATATTTTTATAACAAATTATTAGAAAAATTGTTTACAAATAAAATGAAGAGGCAGATTTCTGTTAGTCCTCTCAAAAATTGATCTCGAGTGATAAATAAATCAAACACTACCAGATGGCGCGGGAAGTATTTCAAACTTGAGTCATTAACATTTGGTTCTGTGTTTCTGAGTGGTAAGTAGCCAGTGGCTTGTGTTTTTGTAAATTTTGTGCAGTGGATGTTAATTTAGTGGTTTAAAATGGCCTCTGCATCAGAATCGGGGATGAAAAGTGACTATTTACCCAAGTTGTCATCAGCTTCGAGCTACGTACAACCATGTAAGTAGAAAAACTTCTCTTTTTGTTAGGTTAAGTGGACTTTATTATTGGAATGCGTCATAGAATCTCGAATTGGATTAATAAATGGTTCTAAACAATAATCCTCTCGACTTTTTCTGTTCCGATATATCTAAATTCGGTCAAATAATACTGAATATTATATGGTTTATGTTCTGTCTCCATGGTTCTTATTCGACCACATATGGTTTTACAGGTGCCTTTGTGTACCAAAAGCAATCAAATTTGAAAATTATTGTAGGGTAAATCAAACATGGTAATTTCTATTCTGGGGTTTATAAGAAAAATTTGGCCCATCTGGTAATAACAAAAACATAACTGGTGTCTTGTTCTTGTCAAGTATTCCTCCTAGGAGGGGGGGCAAGGTCGTACAAGTGTCTCTTCTTCATGTTATTCTCGTTCTGCATCCAACACTTGTTTTCGTCGTTTTATACTTTGTTTTCTTAATTTTGTAAACAAATTTCGATGTAGAGGGACCCGTTTGTGCTCTTCCTCCTGTAAAATGGAATGAAATATGTTAGTTCCAATTGAATACATTAATTAGGGAAATGAAACTTGCAGTTATGATCAAGCTAAGATACTTTCATCTCCTTATACGAATAACCTGATGACCGATTAATGGTAGACATAAATGTATTCTCGTTTTAGCTTCGTTGATTTGATTTTTTAGTCATTTGAAAAGAAAGAAATTTCTGTTTTTGTATAAAATTATCTTAAATTAACTATCAAACGGGTTTGCTATTTTTTTTATAGACGATGTTACATCTTCAAACTCTTAAAATTTTATTCTTGACCCCTTGTGGGTTTAGGCGCTGGTCTTGGCGCCAGCAGTGGGTCTGTATTTTTCAGGAAGTTGCTAGAATACTTGATACCACGTGACCGTAAAATTAAGATTTTTTTTTCAATATTTGGTGCTACTTATATTATTTATTGAATGATACTAATTATTACCGGTGTACTCTAGGTAAACAATATTCGATATTTATTGAGAAGTGTGTTAATTGAAATGATTATGTTTAATCGCTTCCTAAAATTAACAATAACGTAATAATCGTTCTGTTTTTATACTAACCAATGTTGTGGTATTACCACGCATTCAACTCATTCATGAGTTTTATCATAAAGTTACACTGTTATTACAGTTTAATTGTTATTACATAAACACGATGAGTGGTTACAATAATTAGAAAAGAAAAATATTTCAATTGAAACTTTTATCTTCAAATTAAAAACAACTTAATTTTATTGGACTTATGCAATACAATTGCATTTTCGATTTTGGTCAAATAATATTTACCTATCGATTATCTATCAACTTTTGAAATCCTGTTTTACTTCCTGTCCATTTTTTATTTACCATCTAGCCCAAGCGCCCTCACTCGATTACGAAAATAATGAACCAAAATTTTAAGGGCTCGTCGGTGAATAACAGAAAGAAATCACCAGCGGCGGCTCTAATAAGATTTTTAAGTGGTGCGAGATCTCATTTTGCCCCCCCCCCGCGTGTAGTAAAACGTAAAAGGAAACAATATTTGTTTAAAAAGGTGTATTTAAACAAATTAAGAAAGAAAAATTAACTACAAAGCTACTTTCCTTGCTTTTGCGCTTGCAAATTTCAAAAAAAAAACAAATTATTAATATTTTAGAAATATTTTGTCATTTTGGCGCCCCCCTTAGGATGGCGCCCGGTGCGACTGCACCGGTCGCACCGCCCTAGAACCGCCGCTGGAAATCACATACTGAACAAATGGCGGGCGAGAAGAGATGTGATGTAAAAATCAACAAAATGTTGCGCGACGAGAAGAAGGTACTCCAGAAGAACAAAATTTTTGGAGGCTGGTGATAAGTTGTAGTGAATGAACGTACCAGGAAGGAAATAATACGAAAGAAACGTTGACGGCAGCAAGAAAATCCTGAACCGTATTGTAAACATTTTGACGAGACAGGACCAAAAACCGTAAAAATAATATGAGAGTATTGTATTGGCTGTTGTCATAATGGCAGATGAACTAGAAAAACGGGATCTGTAAGCCCGCGCATTTGATAAAAATATCCCTGTAGCCCACGCAACTCCTAAACCGGGATACTTAAAGCCACAGATCTGTGGTATGTTTTTAGGTTAAAATTCGACCTATAATAAATTAATAATATGCAATTCAAATTATAATTTTTAAATTTATACACAAGTAATCATCAACTGGTGGTAGTCCCGGTCCCTAATAGCTTAGCTAAGCATAAAGCATATTATCCTTGTGTATAGAGCGTCTCATCTCCTTCGTCTTAACAATGATCTAGCAGTTAAGAAAACACTCAAAAAAACCAGCCAGAAGAAGCAGCAACGGCACAGGGCATGATCAACCTTCGAATGAATTGAATACAAGTCGTAGATGTTGGTCACCCCAGAAAACACGGCGTCGGGCGCATCCGACAGGAAAGGTTATAGCGACGCATAGGCACCAAGAGGGCTAAAGCATTTATTAAGTACCCTGCGGACAAATTAGCTTCCATAATGCATACCCGGTGCGACTTATTGAGGAGAACTGATCTTGTTCCGCGGTGAGGCATTATAAACACCTCGCCAATAACCGTCGGTCTTTAATAAGTAATAAGCCTTGTTCCAAGTATTTACGTCAACGCAGGTACCGTCAACAGAATGCGGCAACCATATGAGGTTCTTACATGAAAAATATAAACTTGACCATCGATTATTTCCTAAATTAATCGACAATTTGACGTTCACCTTAAATACTTCATTTTATTGTTACCTCTCAGATAAAAACAAGGAATTTAATAATCCTATCGATTGCAAATGGAATAACTTTATGAGAATGTCCACAGTGTGTACAGTACGTAGAGAGAGTTTGGAAAACAGTCGATAAAGATGATCGAAAACTAGAAAGGAGTGAAAAGCAGAGCTCAAGGTATTCAAAAAAATAGATCAAATGCAGAAGAATCAATATGGGTTATTTGAAAAGCAAGAAAATAACAAAAGGATATAAAATAAAGGAGATTGATAAAATGAAAAATAAAAAGATTGTAAAATGTTGCAAAGAAGGGCGAAAGAAGCTACAGATGACATGGACTACGCTACGACAAATTTGTAAATGTGGATTTTGCAATATGAACTTTTGTAGGTGTTCACTGTCAATTGACGAAATCATGTTTGACATTGAATTGAACTGTATGTTCTGTATGATATGATGAAATTATTAGAAAGAAGATAGAAGAGGATGACCATAATATCTTCAAAACACACGAGACTATGATAATATTGGATTAATTCATATTGGGTCAATTGAGGAATCCAAATGGAAGGACTTTGGAAAATATAGTAAGGTCTGCTTCTAACTACAAATATTTTTGAGGAAAGGATGGTTTAGTCTATGAACACTCTCATACTATGGTGGATTAATGAATTAGAAAGATTTATTGAAAATTAATAAATAATAACCACCTTGCTCGAAATGGAAAATTGGTAAGAAAGGTTTCAAGAGTTTGCATTTCAAGATAATATCTTATACATAATAAAAGTATGAAATAAATACAAATGGCAAAATAATGGTAATTAGTAAAAACCGTAAGGATTGAAGAAAAAATAAACTGGAGATGCCATCCCCGATAGGAAAATAAAATGAATTTCTATGGTGATATGATTGTGTGAAAAGAATTAAATGAAACAGAAAGTAGGAGTCAATTGTTTCAACAAAGAAGATTATTTATTAACACAAGTTTACCTTTCAAGATTACATCAAAAAAGATAGGATAGCGGAAATTTGATAAAAACCCAGTGTAAGATAAATTAGGGGTAGATTTCACGTTAATATGATTCAACTATATTCGTTACAGAAATTTTAGTGTTAGTTTATCTCAATAATTTTTAATTAATTAAATACGTAAATTTTTATAGTGATAATGCTTTTAACCAAACCAATCAGGTGCGTTACGAACAGATACAAAGATTATGTTACAATTTATGATACAATTTTATTATGTTATGTATTGTATTGCACCCAAGGGCAAAATAAAGACATAATTCAACATACAGAGAAATATTTAACAAGGAATCTAAAAATCATACTCGGAAGAGTTTTGGACTAAAATATTTGTACATACATTAATACAATAAAAATATTCATAGTATTAATTAAAAATGCATTAGATCAGGTGTCGGCGGCTCGCGAAGGGTTTTGGTGCGGCCCGCGGACTAAAGCAAATGACCTTTTTTTTTTTAAAAAAATATGCTCGTTTTAGTAGATTTACACTTTTTTTTTTTTTAAATCAGCTGGTTTTAGTAGATTTGTCAAGAAGTGCGGCCCGCACTAATTCTCACGTAAAATATTTGGCCCTCGTACAACAAAAGGTTGCCGACCCCTGCATTAGATTTATGAATTAGGTCATTGCATTTATAGAAGTTTTAAAAAATTATCTTACACAATACCGTAGTACCTTTTATGTGGGTTCACGAGAATACTTCGAAGTAGATACTTCACTATCGTAGTATTAGCATTTACTTAATCTTATTCATATAATCCATTATTTCTTCTTCTTCCTCTTAGTTTAAGCCTTAAGGCTTGTTATTACCAACATCTGCGTCGTTTCCTTGGCAGTGTTGGTTCTGTGAGCATATAAAAATTTTACATCCTTTAGGTAGCTTGTTAGACTTGCCGTTAGATGTGCCATGTATCCTGGTTTTTATGTTAATGGTGGCAATTCACTAACCCAGGGGACCATCGGCTTAACGTGCCTTCCGAAGCACGAAGACCAGTCATAAGAAAGTTTGACTCTCCCCAGGTTTGAACCCGGTGCCCCGCATTTGCATCCAACTGCATTAGCTGCAAGGCAATGACCGTCTCATTCCATCCATTATTTGATTTTATAAAATACTTTTTGAGTTATGAGAAAATTAAACTTGAGGCGGTCAGTATAGTGGTCACGCGAGTTGACTATGAACGCTAAATGCCCGGTTCGAATCCGGGTGAAGTAAGAACTTTATTCTGGCCGTCTCTCTGGTCCTCCAGGTTGGGGGTCGGGTCGATGGGCCACCTCCTCATCACCTGTAAAGAAAACAAAAAAGCTCATTGAACCATGACCAAAGTCTCGCAAGAAACTTGGCAAATGGGAACGGATAAGCAGTTATTAACTGTAGCTTGATGTGTTGTGAGGTGTTTATTTACCTTGCAATGCAAAAAGCAGTCCTAGATATATAGAATAGAAAATTAAACTTCTTCAGTGCTCTCCGTAAAATATTGTCATCATTACTTAAGGGGGGGGGAGTCCAACTTTGAAATTATTCTGAGAAAATGAATGTATATGGATCAAAATTTGGATTTTTACACTTTATTGTATAGGTCGTTTTATTCATAGTAGTTGGCACTTGACTTGGGCTTGCGCGGAAAATATGGAGGGAGAACATTTGACACCCAATTAACAGAAACATAGAATCGAAATTACGAATATTAGTTTCTGCACATTAGCGACTCCTAACTACTATGAATAAAATTACCTCTACAAGTCTTGAAAGGCATTTAAATCAAGTCAAAATATTACAAAATGGCGACGTGGTTAATAAGTAACCGATAGTTTACAAAATCACGTAATCATGCTGGATCGGCTGTTTAAGTATTAATAATAGATACCATTAATCTAAATGAATAAAATTACCTCTACAAGTCTTGAAAGGCATTTAAATCAAGTCAAAATATTACAAAATGGCGACGTGGTTAATAAGTAACCGATAGTTTACAAAATCACGTAATCATGCTGGATCGGCTGTTTAAGTATTAATAATAGATACCATTAATGGTACCTAAATTCGATGGCGAGTTTTGAAATTTTCAACATCTCGTTCAGTGTACAATGTTTGAAAAAGGTTAAAAGTAACTGCTCTAAACACTTGATTATTTTAAAATCATCCAGCGAATCAGAGAGAAAAGCAGAAGTGCGATACAGCGTTACAAACAGACAGAGAATAAGTGATCTAATTATCACGAGTGCGTGCAGGACTGGCAAACTGCTCTATACACTGTAGAACCCTACTAAAAAATACAGTCTTCCAGTAAAGAATTTATAGTTAAATTAGTTAGCGCAATAAATATGGAGGGAGAACGTAACAGGTCCGAAAAGTAAAATTAAGTTTTGCACGATTATGCAGTTCGCATTATCAATTCAACCCAACAATCCAACAACCCTTCGTTGCAAACATGGACGCGACCGGACGAATATTCGTTTATGCACATTAGCCACGTCCTGTCCTAATTTGTAGTTGCAATTAATTTGAGTTGACTGAACGCTAAATACCCGGTTCGAATCCGAGTGAAGTTAAAAACTTTATTCTGACCGTCTCCCCTCGGAAGGCAATGGCAAACCACCGAGAGTAATATGCCAAGAAGAATCCTTAAAATGTTAATGATCTAAAAAAAAAGTACATAATTTATTTATCTGTGGACTATGGGGAAGGCAATCCACCACCCCATTTAACATTAACATTTCCATGGTACAGCCTTCTTGGCTAAGCCGAGAGGATCGCCGAACATCCGGAATCGGATAGGCACCTAAAGAAGAAGTAGTGCTGATAAGTATTGGGAGAACTTGTTAATATTTTCGTTAATTTTTGCATTTGTTCGTTATAACCGAATGTTTGTTATTTCCGAGTTCTACTATTTATTTTAAATTAAATTTATTTCTTTGCAATTTTCTTTTGGAATACAATAATATTGAAGCTGGTCATTCAATTTCTTCTCTCTTGAGCTCTTTTTTTCATAACACTTATATCATGATGGCGACTTGCATACAAAGTTTTAACGGTGGTCTGGACTGCTTGAGCTTTGCGGGGCAAATTTAATTTATCGTTTATTTATAATTTGTGTATCTCATCACTCAAATAATTCCAATTTGTATAATTCAGCCTTACTAATAAGCACATGTAAATGGTTACAAGTTAGTTATGAGTACTATACCTCGAATTTTGCTAATTTATATAATAAGGTGTAGCAATTAATTAATAATTAGATGACCAATTATTTTTATGTACCTAATTTATAATACCGTATCCGATTTAATCGCTTTTGGATGCATTTTTTTGTACATAAATTGTGTACTTTTTAATTAATTTTTAATTAATTTATGGTGGGGACATAAGTTATATTCAACTTAATGTTCTTCTTGGTAACTCCTAATAATTCCTAACGCCTAATCTTCAATGTATCGAAGATTGCTTTAATTTAAAATTAACGATGAGAATTATTAAGTACCCAAGAAAATTGGATTTCTTACGTTAGAATTAAACGAAATACCAAAAAAGTACATTGCAATTTCACGATTTCTGATTTTGGTTTCGGCTTTAGATACCATCATCAAAAAAACCACGTAAATTTTTTTAAATTTGAATAGTCGATGATTCAGCTGAATTTCAACTTGTCTTAATCATAAAAGATCACAATAAAATTTATACAACGTGAATTGTACTATAAAAAAGATAAAAATTGTGTCTGGAGCGTGGAGCCGTAAGGCGTCAAAAATATAATTAATGTAACACCTTACAGAAGATGGTTTCGCCTCACCTACATGGGTTGCTCTTATAGTCCGCACCAAGTTATACTATAAAATTCTTCAGGCTACATTTTTTTAAAATTTTTACTTGTGCTTAGGTTTTATTTTATATTTTAATCGTACGTTTTAAAATATATAAAAGTTTTGATGATTTTCCTGGGATGTAGTGATAATATCACTTTTCGTTGCTAATTTTGTTGCATACCTCGGTACGTACCATAAGTAACAGCAACTTTTTTATTACTGCCTCTTTCAGGTTTTGGTTTGATGGGTGAGTAAAGATGGACCAGCTAATATTGTGAATCTCAATTTTAAAGAAGCGGTATATAAATGTTGAAAAATGAATTATTAGATTGTGTTTTGAACTATGCCCTCAAGGCGAATGATGTTATTGTCCTAGGCCTATTTATCATATACTTTAATTAAAGTTAAAATTTAACTGACCACAATTTCTAAAGCCACAAAAGCATTAAACTGTCTGACTTGAATATTACTTTTTATAATCTTTTAATTAATGTGACATTCTAAGAACTTATTTTTTTAATTTGCAACATTTTAATAATTTTGAGTAACCCCGTAATAAAATAAGTGACTCTCATTTTACTAAAAATGATATTATGCACCTACCTAGTATTTATTGTTGCTTACAAATTCGTTGATTAATTCGTAGTTATGTAATTAAAATATTGACGTTTAATAGTTTACTAAACAGGCCGATAAGTAAGTATTGCAATCAAGTCTAATGACTATTTGGGTTTCAGTGGTGAGCAATTAATTGCAGTTATTAAAAATTGCACCGGTTTAATGTAATCGCGTTTATTAATTACCTTTTGTTTCAGTTTCCACAATAAATCCTACCTAATTTTTTCCATGCATGAATTACTTTTAAGTGGTTATGTTTTGGTAATTAACAACAAATTAGTGTAAAAATTGGTTTTCTTGTTGACGAAGATTAATAAAAGCTTTTTGAAAATAAATAATGATAAACCCCACACCAGATTAATAAGGTTTGTCAGCTATAAAAATTGAAAATATATCTTCTTTTGTATAATTTGATTTTTTTGACACCTAAGATGTAAAAAAGGCGCTTAATCTTCAGCTACAGGCGCCATTGTTACGTCTTGAATACTAATTCTTCGAACTTGTTATTAGTTGACCTACCTTGAACTTTTGATTTAAGATTAGATCAGATCATAGTCATGTCTAATTACTTCGAGTTTTAGAGGCGCGAAATTTAGGGTTCTTGTCCTTATTACATGGAAGATGTAATCGATAAGTTGTTAGTTTATATCCTCGACAGCTTTCATGCTTAGGAATAGACACACTTGTTTGATTATCTGTGTGTACTTCTTTATAAACTTTTCATAATTCTCATACTGTTTTGATCCAAACGTGTTTTCTATTTTTATTCGATCTATTTTCTGAAGTATTTACACAAATAACCTCGGAATATAGTTCATTCAGTGCTGAAAATGGAAATATATTTATGGACATAGAAAGAAGTGATGAAGATTTTGTTTCGAAATTTCGATGTTTTTTTTTTGTAGAGGATATGAACCACGTAATAATTGATTATTATTTATTACATAGGGGTCCTCACCCTCTAAATTTGAAATAAAATTGAAAAGGCAAGTTTTTCTTTTATTTCAGAAAATATTTTGAACTTTTGGAGTTGTCTGTTCTACAAGGACGAATTATTGTAACTTTTATCGGGGTTACAAGAATGTGTCACAAATATACAAACAAATCTTATTGCTATTGTAAGGGTTATAGTATAGCTTTCTTTGGGGTAAATTAATTGTGTTCAAATTAACCAAGCCTTTGAATTATAAATTAATTCAATATTATAGTTTTATGTTATGTACCTAACGGGTGATATCACGAAAGTAATAAAAAAAGGATAAATTTTTAAATATTTACTATGTTTTCTTTATTTATTGTATAAATACTAGATTAGTAATAAAAAGTTGGTGCAATTTTATATTAGTAAACTTAGTAAATTGTAAACTAAGCTTACAACGACTTTTATATGGTAACTATCAATTTAATTTTTTCATTAACCCTAATCGGTGGTCGAGTTATTAAATTTAATGTTATAATTAGGGAGTATTAAAATGAACGGAACTAATAAGATTTACAATGTTGTCGCCTTAAAATGTAAAAAATAATTTACCGGGAGCAGAGACATGGATATTAAGTTATTAAAAAAGTCATATAATTTAATTCGTAAATAACTAATTATGTAATTTACTGAATGTACGGAAGTCTTCCGCATCTTTAATTTAGAAAATTATAACCAGGATTTTAAAAATAACCAAGTCATTTATTACAGCTTCACAATAATTATTGCAATACTTTTTAAACCGTATATCAAAGTGTCACCACGTCATAATTATTTGATATGGCAATCAAATATAATTAAAATATACACCAATTTTATTGTTTACATAAAAATTGTGGATGCGAACTTTATACATATTATGTACAATTTATCTTGTTTTTAAATGTAAATGTCTAATGAAATGGCTATAAAGTTATAATCTGTATGTGATAAAAATATAGCTGGCGCCATCCATGTGAAAAAATTATTTGAAAAGGCTCTTTCTTTTTAATTTATTGCCAACAAAAATTATCTCAATTTTTCAAGAATTATGCGCTCGTTCAAAATTACATATTTTGGTTCAGGAATGATAAATGGTGGATGCTTATAATTATTGTTAGCTTATTTTTCATTACGTTATGTTTATGATTTCTTGTATTCGATTTTATAATAGTCCTTCTATTCGTACTTTCACCAGGGGGTGCTGCAGTGTCAGCATAGCATCGTACAGGCACTGATTTTAATACAGTCCAGATTTATGAATATTGAAGCAGTAAGGAAATCGTTTTTCCACAAAGCAACCGTTTCGCTTCTTTTACAAATTTTTAATTGATGCAATTTTTTTTATTCTATAGTTTTGCTAGTATTAATAGGAAACTTCTACATCACATACTTGTGAGGTATAATTTAAAATATCGACGTAACTTTTAATACTATATATTAGGCTGGTAGTGAAACAGTGGATTTTGAAAATATTGCATATTAATGATAGATAAATAACAAAATGATAATTATATCCTGCTGTTTAAATGTTGTTTTAGTCAGTTATGTGTGCACCCACCTACCATTTGACCGTTATAAAAATGGTGATTAGTAACTCGTTCTTGCTAATTACTGTGTTGTGTTGTACAAATTTTTACTTATGACTTTTCGTTACAATCGAGGTCAATTTATAACAAAGTGACCAGAAGTGACTAATATGTAGAACAAAATCGTTAATAAAAATATAAAGTTATAAAGGTACATTTTTTTCATATCAAGCTGAGAGTCGTGACTGTAAAATTAGATTATAAATTGCTGATTGTCTAACAAAATGCTGTAAGGTTTCTTTCTATTGTGGTGGAAGTTTTGTTGTGCTAATTAATATTGACGGCAATTTTCTTGAAGCGTTGCGAAAATGCAATTGTTCGAGAAATTATTTCTCGGGCATTCAGGAAGGAGACCGACCTCACAAGGCTGATTTGAAAATCACAGATATGATTTTCTATTAATTTTTGAATTGTAATGAAGATAAATTGATATTTAAAGCGACACGGGGTTATAGGTCAATTATTTTATTCTCTTTTTTGCAACTTCTAACGGGGTCAGCGGTCATCACGCAATTTTTCTATTTTAGTTTTTGAACTTTTTATTATTATTGTCCGATAACTTGACAAGCACGCTCAAGGCAAAATTTTATTTTTATTATTATTTTGTGCGATTGCAAAACAGTAAATTAAACTAAAGGAAGCGCCCATTATTTAAGTTTTGCAATTGTTTTGTAACTCGTAATATGCTTCTTACGCCCCTGTTCGTTATCACACTTCAAAACGATTAATTCTGGATCAATTTTTTACCACGATTAAATCTGACTCGAAAAATTTGAATTATGCCTTTTAGATTTTGATCTCACATTTAATAATACACTAAAACCAACACTGATTTATTCTCATCCAGTATGTTGGGGTGTACACATAATCCAATACGGTGTTAACCAACTAAAATTACTGTTATTTAATTTTCAAATTAGGAACATTTTAGTATCTTTACTAATTAAGTTTTTCCATTTTGGAATTGCTTGTTCAAATATTTGTCGGGTTATGTGTCACCTGCTAATCAAACACGTCAAATGCAGACGTAACCTCTCGTTTTCTTGTTTTTTCATCCACCTGCACTGATGGTGAAACAAGTTCAACTATTAATTGGTTGTAATATTAATTGCATCCATAGAAGAAAATCGGTCTTATCGTCTGTGTTGATAACTTGACGGTAATTTAATTGACGTTGGTGCTTATAAAAGTTAAAAATTATATAAAATTATAATCTATAACCGCATACGACATTTGAATAAATAATCGCTTTCAATTACATTGATGACCATTTACATCGTTAAAGTAACTAATAAGAAGATCTCATTGTTCTATCAGATAAACCAATTTATGGCGATGTATCATTGTTATAGTTAAATTGCTCTTTCCAAATGCAAAACTCGTGAAAATTGTTTTGACGTATGTACGAAGATTCAAATGCTTAATCTTGATTTTTTTTTAACTTCACGACCAGACGTTCAAATTGTACATAATGAGCTATAGTTTTCAAACAACCCCATTTAGAGGCTTACTTTCTAAATATCACACCGGAAAAGGGTCATATTGCGCCGGATGTAAATAATCAAAGTGTCGCCTGGATTGGTTAAATAATTTAAGCAGGCTTCCATTCTCTAGTCATTTAAAGAAAATTACCTTTTAGTTTCAATTACGGCGCACTCATTTTCATTTAGAAATGGCGCCATATTCAAATTGATTCAATTATCAAGGGAGATTTCTGGTATGTATTTATTTATCCATTTACTACTGATAGCGGCGGCTCAACAGTTTTGACGCCTGCAGCCAAATGTATCTTGTACTACTATTAAAAATAGAAAAAAATCATTTTAATGAAATGGCATTAGTATCTTCTCAAGAAGGGAAACCTTTGAGCATCCTCGTATTGATTGTTTTGAATAACATCTACTAATAATGATTGAGAATTATACTTATTTTGACGGAACTCTTGGTTTCACCATGAACTGAACCGGAACCCAATTTGGCGTAAAGATCTTCGGCTATATTTTTTAAAGTTTTTCATTTAGAACAGGTAAGATTTCGATATGTTTGTAATATTTCATTTAAATAATTAATTTAACCTGTTCATAGCCTAAAATACACCGGTTACAATGTATTTTTAGAAGAAAATAATAACACGGGACGAATGCAGCTGATGAATAGTATTTAGATCTTCATCACTTCAAATATTATAAAAAAGAAAGTTATTTTGGGCGTCGGCGTCGCATCGATAAAATAAAGATTATAATATACTTTTCACAATTGCGATACTCTAAAGTGCAATTTAGCCCCGCATTTGCGGGTGTAAAGGGGCGTTTTTTATACCTGCATTCAACATGCATTTTACGACCTGCAGTAGGTCGTAAAAATGATTTTATTTTTTTACACCCCGGTGCAGGTCGTAAAAATGGATTTTACACCCCGCAGCGGGGTGTAAAAATTAAAATCCGTTATTCTAGTAAAATTATTTATTTCTATATATTTACATTAGAAATAGAATTTTTCATCGCAATTGTGAAAAATAGTATATACAACGTGGGAGTAAAGTTGCTTTTCGTCCCTCAACTGCTTGTTGCACCTCGGCCTACGGCCTCGGTACAAAATTGTCTCGGGACTGAAAAGAGTAACTTTACTCCCTTGTAGTATAATATACTATTTCATCATAATGAACGAATTATTAAATTAAATCTACTCTACGATATCAGTATATTCTTATTAAAATAAACTCCTTATAATGGACCAATTCTTTTATCCCTTGAAGTTCATTATAAGCGAATAAACTGTATATCTCTTATTGAAATGTACACATCGAGATTTCTAATATGATGATATTATTATAAAAAATTACTAGAAAATTATTTTCTAAAATTGTTCATCATTTTCTATACTTATACGGTGTAATCCGCTTATAATAGACTTCAAAGGATCGAAGATCAAGAATCCATCATAAAGCAAGAGATCATTAAAGCATTATTTTAATATTATACATTGATATTAGCATTGAAGCAAGCTTATACCAACTAGTCCATTATAAACGAATTACACTGTAATTAATAAATTGTAGAATACTGTAAAATCAATTAAATATTTCTTAAAGAAATCGCCAAAACACGGATGCACAAAAATGACACATAGTCTTATTCAAAGTTTGATTCCAGGATATTGTTTTAAAGTTTTTGCCCGCACCCTGTATTAAAACTATGGCTTTTGTAACTATACAATCTGCGTGGCAATACAAATTTATTGTTTCTTGTCGCGCTACTTGTAGATTAATATCCAAGAGTAATAAATTATTTACAGTAATCAAAAATTTATTATTTTTTAAATAGCATTAGATAATTTTATAATTAAACATTATCAACCATCTATTTTTAATAATACTATATCTATTTTAAGAAAAATTAAATAAATTTGTTAAACAGTTCTTTTATCGTTATAATAATTGATGACCTTAATTCACTCTGCACCAGGAAAAATTATTATAATTTTTTTCCACATTGTTTACATAAATAAATGATATCTTTTAGAATTAGCATGTTTTTCACTTTATCATCCCTTAAGCTACAAGTCATATGCACTTACGTGCAAAATACATATCGTTAGATAAGTAAAAATTGACTACCCCACGGCACGAAATAAAAAAATAAAACACCCACCGTGTAAATAATTTGCTTTTAATTTAATTTGAATAAATTGTTTAAAATTTTTATTGGTACGAGCCATTTTAAGTTTTTCTGTTTTTTAATTATCAAGTTTTGGAATTTTTTGGTAAAATTTTATCACAAAATCTTAAGTATGTTGTTGATGATCGTCGGATTTAATTTAATTTCAATGTATTAATGATGAATTCAAATCAAGATTAAAAGGTTTGTTTGATACCTGCAGTATACCTCTCATTTAATATACCAAATTGGTGGGGTTTGTCGACCAACGGCTACACGGTGCCAGCGAGTCCGAAGCCCCAAGCAAATTGACTAAACTTGCTGCTGGTGTATAACAAATTTTTTCTTCGGTAACAGTGTGATTTATGCTTATTCAAATTTTGACGATTAAAGAATCAGATGCTAAATTTTTGTTCTAATTGCTGCCCATAAAGTGATTAAAAGTAATCAAATTTATTTCTTGGTTTAATATTTAAAGTTATGGATTTAAAACTTTCACATTTCCAAAAACGGAATAGGTTTATATAATTATACCATATACAACACAACACATCATCCAATTCTAAAGCCGAACGTACCAATTATGTATTCGTTTCTATTTTCTCTTTTATTTTTAATAACATGCAACTTGTTTTGTATATGCAAATGGTACATTACAACTTACTTTTGCAATAATTTTTTTTATTAATTATTAATAAAATTGATTACACAAGGAGGTATTTCCAAATTGCAGTTTTTAATCTGAGTCATTCATTTCAAGAATCCGTGCAAGTTTTTTTGCTTTCGATTTCGATTTGGTGTTGCTGTGGTCATATTTGGAATTTAAATAATTTGTAAATATTATTATGTATTTATATCTGACCACAACTTTGGTGTAGTTTTTAGTGTAGTTAGGGGGGGGAGTCATGTGTAGTCATAACAATAGACTATATTTAAATTTTAAATGGTCCATTGTTTTTAATTTAAAGTAGATACTGGTCACTAGAAGAAGTTAAATCGCCTTTATATTTATAGATGGCAGTAACTCATTTCTTTTCTATTTATTATCATTTAAATATACCTGATACTCCCCTTATTTTCGTTTTTGTTTAAAATTACATAACATATTATAAATCCTGTAACACTTATCAATAACAAAATGTCAAATCCATTAACTAATTTCTTTTCATTTTGAAAAACGTGTAGTAATGACTTACAATTTTACACTTTTGGAAACACGTGCTCATCATTTACAAAAGACTAAATGAGTATCAATTACCTGAAATGGGGGGTTGTAAAGTCAAAATTTTACCATAATGTAGTCTGTGTAGTTTTGAATAGCGGAATCAGTGTCATTATGTGTTTGGCGAACCTGTAATTTAGAAAAAGTTTTGTTACCTGATGTTAAAAGTGTAATTATGAGAATGACATTGATGAATGAACATTTATCATAATCAAAATTGTATTTAATTCAATTTTTTTGACGTACTATGTGTCCATTTCAATTATTACGTCCAAGATTTGATTGTAATTTTAACTTCATGTTTTTGATTGTTCATTGTACTTGAGAGATGCTTCGGCGCTGTGTGCTATGTAGGATGACAAAGGGAGTTTTTTTATACTAGTACTAAAATTATCGTATGAATTTGTGTAATGCGACGGCACGGATGTTTTGTTGATTGGATAATCGGCGAGAACTATGCACAATTTCTAGAAAATTTATGTGCCGCGAAAAAAATGTCTCCCACATAAGATGCTGATTGGTTGTATTCATTAACGTACTTGCATGCTGTTGGTTAATGCAATTTTCGCTTAAATGATACTTTAAATTCTTTACGATAGACAGACAGTTTCAGCGCTATAGGAACCACCTCTTTTCAATTATTTACAATACTCAAGTTATTTTTGAAGTAACACACAACTATTAAATTTTACAGGTTTCTATTAGTTATTTTGGCAGACTTCCTTTTGTTGAAAGATTTGTAGGTGTTTTAATATCCAAATGAAAAAATATCTCTTGCTGGAATTTTTATAAATCGTTTTTAGAATATTTATTGTTTTCAATGTCGCTTTTTTTGTGAAAATTTATTTATTTCGACGCTTCTGTACATATTTCATCATCTGCATTTGGAAAGACATTTGAAAAATTTTTGTTTTTTTTTGCTGATTTATTATAATCTCATCCTTTAGCTGGTTCGTCAGTTCGAAAATAACAACCTACTTATTAGTTGGGTCGATAATACCTTCCTTTCTTACAACGTGCGGGTTCTGAAGGATAGCGTGAAATTTTCAATACCAGCATAAATGTGAAAGTCAACAACCTACGATTATCGATAAATATTGAAGTTGAATCCAAAGAACAACATCTGATGAACAGTGCAGCATCGTTAAACCGAGAGGGTTTATAATGCAGAGGCAAGTTTTTGAAGCAACAGGTCTATTTTGCTGGCGGCAAGGTTGCTATGATCCCTGCTATCTTAACATGCTCTTTATGTGCTACCCATCTTCCACATACACGCACCTCATTTCTTTTAAAATTAGCTTCGTCATCTATCATTAATGGCTTAACTATATACTATTAACATATTACAAAAGTTAACCTATTATTATATTTATCTGCATTGAAAATTGTGTTTCTCTTAATAATTATCTTTAAACATTTTATTGAAAAGAGCGCTTACTAACTCCTAGAGCTATAATACTTCTTATTTTTTTGATTGAAATTATGCAAAATATCGAGCAATCTAAAATCATAACTTCTTCATCCATCTACAAGGTGGGCCGCTCCTGTTTCCTAATCGTTCTTGCGCGGTATGGTTTCCGACAGTTCTAACCCAACTACCTATTATTAGTATAGTAAAATCACTTTGACTTGACTAGGCGGAGCCAAATTTCTGCACAGTAGAACGTGCAGTACAACGGAAGCAGATGAACGCTTCCGGGCGAATTTTCATTTCTGCACATTAGCTCTGCCTAGTCAAGTCAAAGCGATTTTGCTCTAATAATAATAAGAGATCTGTGGTTGTAACCTTACTTTTACAGTTCTGCAGAGCGGAGGTTCAAATATTTAGATGATTTCCTAGAATTTACCATTCATATAATGCAATTTGTGTTGTAATAAATGGTAGCTCACGTATAAATTATTTGAGTAATGAATGAAAAATAGGTATGGCTTTTATGCAAATAATTGAGTCTATAAGTACGCCATTATTTATGAACACGTGAATTATGAATTCACTTAAGAACTCGTTTTCATTTATGATTATCGCAATATTCAATTACCCATTTAAATTACAAACCTGTAATCGCTTTAGTATCTCAATTTAATTTTAAAAGTTTCCATTGTGCCCTGTCAGTTCAATCATCCGATGAACGTATACTCTCCCCAAAAACTAACCTGACGACTACCTTTAAAATGTAGGTTTGGAGGCGCCAAGTTTTTTCTATTTAATTTAATGGTTCATCTATAAGTTATACACTCCGATGTGTTACCATTCCTCCACCAACCTTTTAATATTCTTAAACGTTTAATTGACCTAATTAAATATTTAAAATAAGTAGAAAAAAATGAATGATTTTTATGGTCATAATAAATCTGTTTAACATTGTCGTTTAGCTGTTTACAAAAAAAAGCAAAGGTGTTATAATATATTATTGTCTACTTTTTGTATATTTTCTTTAAGCTTGTAACTACTTTTATCGTTGTTTATATTAATTTATCATTTATTTAGGAAATCCTCGTTTGTAAGATTGTACTCCACACCCACAGCAACACCCACTTTCATCAATTAATTCAACAAAATTGCTAATTTTTACATATTTATAGAATCTGTATGCCATTTAAATTATAAAAAGTTCCCGTTATGATTTCTTCAATAATATTCTTTTTTTTTGTTCTAGGTAAGTACCTACACGACTTTCTATCCAGTATCCAGTTTTTGTATCACGTTTAAGGTAAGAAATGGCGGCGGAATGAAATCCCGCGAATAAAAATAAAAACGTTTTTGTAATCGATTGTATTCAAAAAGTTTGATACGTAAGATGCTGTCTTGTATACAATTGGAATAACAATTTCAGGCGCCTGAATATAGATACTCTCGAGTCTTGACCATGCTGGTATGGCGGTTGCCTTTTATATGTTTTTTATGTTCGAATGTGTGATGGGTTCCCTCTTTTTGTTTTATTATACTTGTTAAATTTGAAAGGTGTCCAGATGAAAAATACTTTTGATTTTGTTTGTGTCGCTCCTATCAAATTTTTAATCTCGCTTGAAAAAATTGCACGATTTTCACACTGACGCAATAAAAAAAACAGCAGTCGCTTTTCCAAAATAGGGAAGTACTCACTTGGTAATTAATTATTGCTAATATATTTCGTTAATGAACATCGGGTTTACCATCTGTTACTCGACCCTATTAACTCTATAAGGTAAAATTCCAGTTTGTGTATATTTTTTATAGTTGTAGGTGAAATAAAAAAACTGTCCAAATTTTGTAACCTGCAACGGTTTACAAGCTTCTGATCCGCCCAGTCGGGACATATTACCAACTAATGAAGTTGCACGCGTTACAAATTTCGTTAACCCAAACATTACCATGATCCATAACGAACGAACGTCTTGGGTAAGGTCTTGGGCACGGGGTCACTTGCGCACTTTTTTCAGAAACAAAACTTTGTTGCTTTCTTTTTGGCTTTCATACTGACCGACACTGTGATCCAGTAACGGATGCATTTATCCACATCTGCATACAGTATAATGTTGTTCGACTTGTATTGCAGGTATATTATGTTCTATTGTTAATTATTTCAGTGTGTAACAAATTTGTTCAGAAGTTTTATAATTTGATTTGGCAGTGTACGTGCTTAAATGCCGACGCGGTGTATTGACACAATATAGATTGCAAAGGTTTCTTAAAAATGAAAGCATTTTGTTACAATAAATTACCTTTATCCATCTTGTTTACGCCGTTCATTTTTAAAAATTTTATATGCCTTTTTTGTTATGCAAAACACCTTAAGATAAAATATTTATGGAACATTGTTATACAATGCAAGTTGTATAACTACTTTGTTATTGTTTTTCGATTATTGTTTCAAGTTCATTACACAATTTTAATTAAGTCTCAATTAAGAGTAAAGACTTGCATCATAAAGTTATTAATGCCGGAATTGTACTATTGTTCTTATTAGTATGTGGGCTTTATTGTCATTTATTGAATATAAATATTTAGCTACAAGTTCTCATTTACATTTTTTTATATTATTCTTCGTAGGTACATGCACTGAAATGATTTTCAAGGATTGGTTTGTTGAATATTTATTTTGGTTAATATTCTATAATGATCTTTAGTTTTCTTCCACCTCAGAACGGGATTCCTCAAATGGCCAACACTGGCGGTGAAATGCTTTTGATAACCGAATTAATATTCTATCTTGATTCGACAATTTATAATTTCTCAAGGGTAGTTTAATATTTCAGGGTTATCAAACAGACCAGTTTTATTATTTTTTGTTGTATTTTGGCATACAATTTCATTTTCTGGTGCTTTTTGCCAGTCAGACTAAAAAATATTGCTGTTAATAAATCAATCAATGTTTTCCATATTGGGGTAGCTGAAGCTCAACCCTACACTATGCCTCCTAAAGCAGGTCTTTGATTAGAGGACGGCTAGCCTTTATATCCAATGTCGAGAGCAGGGATATAATGACTTTATTTCTCACCTTGCAACTAACTGTGAAAAAATGCTTATTTTTAATCAAGATAATTATTTCAAATGTCCATTATGTTGAATAAAATTATTCAAAATTGATTTTCTTAAAATCGGCTAAACAGTAAGCTTTCAAATTTGAACTTGATCAAATTCGAAACATGACAGTGATAAAATAGATCAAATCCATAATTTCAAAAAATGACAACTTAAAATCGTTTGGAAATGGGTGAATTTATATTATTTTTTCCGGTAAGATATAGAGGCGTATTTGTGTTACAAATAAAATCTTGGATAAGATCGAAACACGTAAAATATTAAAACATTTATGTGATTTTTAATAATTTTCTTGCCAATTTTTCAATAGAGGTTGATTTTGGATACGGTCTGAACTATTTGCTGTTTTTTTTTGTGGTGGTATTTTGAAAATCTCTTCTAGTAAATCTATTTATTAACAACAAAAGCAACGATATAAATAAAATATTAGTTTCGCTTTTTTGAAACTCATTTCTGCGAAACTGAATCCCAATCTTACAGCTTTTTTTTTATTTATTCAAAACGTGCAAAATTAAATCTTTTTTAAATGGAATAATTAATGCTCATTTTGAAGTTCCTTTTTATCGTAACTAATTAGTTTGAGTATTACTAGGAAAAATATAAATTGCAGGTGTTAAATATATTGCCTATTAATGTAATTACAAATCAAGGTTGGAAGTCATAGGTAGAAAACTAAATGAAATGACGGGACCACTATGGCTTAAATCCGGTTTTTTATTCATTTATAATATTCTTTTTGACAGTAATACTTTGAGGTGATACAATAAGGATTTGTATAAAAAATAACCATACTAAATTAGACATTTTGTTATAACTTAATATAAAAAACTAAATTTATTTCAAGTTCTTTGAGAGATATTATTAATGACATGCCGAGCCATATTTTTATTGGATTACATCAGTCATTAAGTTTAATTTTGAATTTTCACCCCAAGCTGACATTTGGACAAAAAGTTATTAACTACCTAATTATCAGATTTTGCACTGGGTCCAGAAAGGTGGAGTTAAATTAATTATTTCAGAATCCAAAAATTGTAAGACGTTGATAGCATCGCACGTAAAATTAAATTTATTAAATCTTATGGACGATCTTGATACGGACAAAATAGAAATTTTTTAACTTTTCCATGTCTCAAACGTATCGATTTTGGATGTAATTTACATACAATAATATACCACGATGGTGGGTCGACACAACTCTTCACGCCTTGATTTTTATCCTTTTTTATGTTGAATTATTATGCATATCGAATTTCGTTTTGATCGTATAAATCCTCTTGTTCGTTTCATCCATAGCTAATCCTGACTTCGCTTTGTTCAATTTTAGTTTTTTGATCACTCGATACCTTTATAAAGCTGGCCACACTCGACTGGTTTCGCTGGTTGGTTACATTTAAATTATAATACTTGATCTCGTGATTTCTTAAAGCTTTTAAACTTTTAACACGCATTAACATTTTTTTGTTGGTACGATTATAATCATTTTATTTTAAAACGTTGCTCTCTAAAATTGGACGTGTTATTATGATGCATTTAAAAACACAGACGCTACCGTTTTGAATAGAAATCTTAAAAAGGTGTAATTAACATGAAATTTACATAGATTAACTTTTAAATTATACGTTGATTGCACGATAAATTAAGTAGATCCTGAAAAATTATTGAGGGCGTGCCGAAATCTACGTAGGCGCTGTATGATTATTAGAAGTAACTACACTGAGAAAACGAGTCTTGAAAATTTAGCAATAATTAAAATATATTAGTAAAGTTTACTAACTAAAAAGAATAAATACATTTTTTCTTTTACTTATTACAAAACGTTTAGTAATATTTACTAGTTAGTAATTATTACTATACGCTGATTTTAAAATTTGCTATAATTGATGCATATATTGCTAATGCAATTCGATTTTTTGTTAACTAAATCGTAAATTTTATTAAAATTAATTTTAATAAATACAATCTATTCGAAAGTATATTTTACCATGCAATATAGTAATTTTTGTATTGTTAAGATTTAAAAAATTTTTAAGCACATTGTAAATTTTAGTATTCGTTAATAGTTATTTACATGAAAGTCAGGAAAATGATATATTACTGACGAGGAGCAATGTTGAAATACGAGGCACTTTGTGCCGAGTATTTTAGAGCTCCGAGTAAAGTGAGATATTTTCCTGACGTATTTTGTATTAAATTTTTCCAAAAATCGTAAAAAATCGAAATTTTAAAACACTAATGAACAACATTTTTAAAATGAGCAAAATTCAAGTTTCTCAATGTGTCAAAACTTGAACAACATTTTTAAAATTAGCAAAAATCAAGTTTGTCAATGTGTCAAAACACATTGAAAAAATCAATTACTGACATTACCGGACTAGTCAGTATAATTCAATTTCCCTGCGCGTAGATACGCAGGGAAGTGTTGTTTCTATGACGATTTTTGGAAAACAAAATTTACAATATGGATAGTAATTATTACAATGCATTTTTAGTTGTGGAATGTTAGTTCCAATGTACAACAGATGGCGTTGCCCATCTATGCAGCTAATCACTTTATAACCATAGGTAACCATAAAGAGCCTGGTCGTTTTTTTTTTGAAGCTCATTAATGCTTTATTATTCTCGTATCTACTGCTAACCTTCCCAATAGATACATTACTTTAAGAATTCGCGAAATTCTATGATTATAAAGTTAGCAATTAAAAAATAAAAATGATAAGTTTTAAAAAAATTAAATTAAATAGAAAATTTTACTATTCATATAATATAATAATAATAAATAAATAAAGAATGCATTATTTTTTCTTATAATTCGCTAGTTTTGATTTTTACTAAATGTATTATGAAATTTTATTTTATAATTTGCAGTTATTATTAACCTACCTTTTAATATTTGGTATTTGATTTATAAAATTTACTATACAGTATAGTAGCGACACCAACTTAGGGTTACAGAAATTACTAAACGCATTTAATATACTTATTTCAATATTAATTTTTAAAATATTCCTTAACCGTTTCCAAATTACAATGAAAATCTAGTAATTTTAACCCAAATTTTTAGTAAAAGTTACTAGAATTTTTTCTCAGTGTATGATAATGTTCTATGAAACCCAAAGTTCGAGAATCAGTAACTTCGAAAAAGTGAAACCATACATTAAAAATTTTAAGGAGGGATTAAACGGGGCAGCAACACTGAAGAATATCCTATTTTCTTCAAATTAATAACTGAATTTGAAAGGACGATAGTATGAAATTTCATCTAGTTACTTGTTTATGGCCTGAAAATCACTTGATATCGATTAACCGTAAATGTTTGTCAACAAAGCCTTTATAGGAGGGTAAATGGGGATATAAAGTTACTCGTCCTAACAATTTTACAAGATATCTAATTTCTTCAGCATTTTTAACAAAGGGCACCCGAGTGTAACATTACAAAAAAGCTAAAAATCGAGTTTCGTCTCGCCACGACCATCTAAAGTTGGATCTTCTTATATTATTCCGTGGTTATTTATTCGATTCGCTGCCACAATCCTGACGTGACAAAGGAAAAGTCGACTGAATTTCATTAAATTTAAATTGCGTCAAATTTAATGCCTCGCGCATTACAAAAAAGTCGTTCTCACCGAATCCACTCTTATCCAAAAAATCTTGACAAGAAGAGATATTCAGGAATTCTTGTATTGTGCTTGTTTTTACACGATGTTCTTGTTTTGTACAACAAACTCGTTGCATAGTTTTTGCCAACTAAAAGTTTACACTTCACAAATTTTAATTATAGCTACCACTTTGAAACGTTTCAGGAATTTTGTAAAATATCAGGAAAAATACTACTTTCCTGAAGGAAGTATTCGTTTATTTTCATATTCTCTTTAATTTTTATCCAAGTTATACTACCAATTCTTATTTTGAAACGGGCATTTTTTCGAGACGTCCTATTATAATAAATCGTGACCATTACGAACACCACGATATTGTTATCTCGAAACACGTGTTTCTTCTAAACCGCATACCTACCTGGTAGGAATTAAATATACAGGAGATCTCGTATTCTGCACCGTGACCAGTTGTCCTCGGTTATGTAAAAGCTTTGTACTAAATTATAAAAACGTGTCATTTTCTTTAACAGTGCAATGCAACTGTGGATACAAAATCTAGTTTGAGTTTAGTTGCATCAACTTCAAAGAAAATTTAAAGTTTTAGTTCGCCACTCTTTTCTCACTTACCATTTTCACGTCCAAATGTGAATACTGGTTCGTTACTGGTCTAAATTAATTAATGTTGATCCGCCACTGTTCTGTAACGTATTACTTTGACGTCAAAATGTGACACAGTTGATTGAAACTCGTCTCTTGATTCATTTCAAACCAATCCTGTTCTGTGACAAACTTCTATCTTTGATTTGAAACTTTTAATTCGTCAGATGGCTCTACTGCACCCCACGATGGCCAGGGTTATCACCACATTACAATAACTCGCCTTTGATTGGTTTTTGATCTTCTTTTTTAGGGATCAAATGAGAATTGTATTGTAACGTAGTGATAACCTTCCCCACCAAGTCTAATCTAGAATAAGCGTAAAAATTCATTTCCCAGACAATGAAATAGTCGTAAAAGTGTTCGAAATTATTTGTTGGGTAACTAAACTTTAAATTTCTTTAAACTTTAAAGGGGCGTAACTACTAAAGTTATTTATTTTCAAAAATTTTCATCGGCCCCTAAATAATGTTCTAATTTTACCACTTCCACCATTGTTTTAAAAGGTGCCCCCGTTTTCTTTGTGATAAATATTGTCGGATCTTATATGGCGTGTGTTCACCACTGAGGTGCATGAATGGATTAACAAGAAATAACGTAAGCTTTGAAAGATTTGGAAAAGTAAGAGTTCGGTTATTTGTTATTTTATTTCTTTTTGTTTTTAGAATAAATTTGTGATCTCAATAATGCAATCCGTACGGATACGTTTAAATTTTAGAATATTGTTCAACTAATCTCCAAAATTTACATAGATTTTAATTTAAAAATAGCAAGAATTAAGCCTGGAGCAATGAGGGACTTTCCCATTAGGATACTCATGTTCTTTGTCATGGTAGTTTGCGACTATTTTTAATATAAAAAAAACAGTTGTTGAATGCAACAAAATACAAGTTGGCCAACCTCTTCGTTCTGTAATAAAAATTAAGGTACTTATCCATAATTTAACCGTAACAAGATTGCTTTCGGTAGAACATGAAAACCGAACACAGTACAATCTTACAACGTATAATAATGGTTTACAATTTTACATGGTTCAGAATGTGTTCAGTTTTGTTATTAAATGTAAAATGGATTCCATAAATTTAGGTGTTTTTTTCATCTCAACGATTCTAAAAGTTTTAAAGCAATATACTGAAATATGAAGTATTTATCTCTTGCACATGCACTGTAATTTGAAAAAAAAAAAGACTGTTGTGATTGAGGGAGAGGTCATTATCATAATCCACACGTGCCCACGTACTCATTACATACGAGTGGGTCTTCAACCTACACCTCTTCACCTGACCATCTGGCCACTTGTCGATTAATAAATGCATATCCTGATTTGTAACCGATCATCTTTAATGACTTATGCATTACCTTATTGATGTACTTACTTGCCTACATACACTAAATTGCAGTGAACTTTCTATAAAGGTTCAAAAGAAACATGTGGTTTTGACAATTATGGCACTCGATTGTTAATACTTTATTGTAAAATGTGATGTTGTTAACTTAAATGCCATTTTGCTATAAAATTAAAGTCCAAGTAATTCTTCAGTAGCATAAAAGTGACAGGATAATTGCAGTCCTCGGGTTGAACAAATTTATTTGTACTGCTAAATATTGAGGATCAGAAGTAATTGAACTACTGTTCGCCATTATTATAACCCGATACGTATAATTTTTTAACCTTAATATTATAATGCGGATTCTCAATTCACAATGCCGTAAGCATAAGAAATACATACTTACTGACAGTTGAAACTTAAAAGCGCACAGGAACTTAGCAGAATTGTCTTGAAAATTAATGATCATATTAGTATTTTTTTTAAATCAGAGATTCACAAATAATTTGATTTCTTAAATAGCTTGTCATCCAGTAGGTAGTTTGCTAGGCTAGCCTTCAGATGTGCCTGTAGCCCTATTTTTTTATTACAGTATGTCGAAGGTATTGTTGCACACACTTTAGAGTTTAGAGAGTACATTTACACCTAATACATCCAAAAGTTTCCATTATACAATTTAATTTAAAAAAAATCCTACGTGGAATTACTCACAAAAAAAGCTCGTGATGAAATTTGGTTTCTTCCCCAAAAGTTCAATTTTAATATAATGCACGAGTTGTTTTGCATAAAACGGAAATTTTTAATAACGAAGCGTGACATCCTTGGTTGAAATTCTTGCCTTCATTTTTATGTAAATCTGTGAAGTAATTTGCGTGATATGTCACTGAAAGTGTATATAATCAGAATGTTTCTTCAACCAAGCGACACCATTTCTGAAAGTGAAATTGCGTTGACAGATAAAAAAAAGGGTTATCAAATGTTATATAATAAACGTAATAGTGAACATGTATTTCAATTTTGTTAAAGCTCCTCAGATAGATTTAATTTTTTAAAGGAAACTTTTAGTAAGTAGTTCGTCAACACGTGTTTTTCAGTCTTCTTCGGAACCTTCCTAAATTTTTTATTTTTGTTATTATTATTATTATTACTATAATTTATTAAACGCTTCAAATTTGTCTTATCCATTTCTGTAAAAGTTTCTTGTGTTCGTTTCCTAATTTGCTTAATGTATTCGTTTTGTAACGGATTAATTTTAAGTTGGTACTTTAGTAATTTTTGGAAAAAAAAGTTTCATTTACCACCTTATGTTAAATTTTATCGTTTAGAACAGGTTTATGTCCAACGAACAACTCCACCTACGTCTCTTAGGTCAAGGCGATTTTTGTTTGATATTAGTCTTATTCATTTAAAAACTGTCAGCGTACATATGTTCCAATCAATTCCGTTTTGTATTTTTCATTTCAAATTAACTTCCATTTTTTTCACACCTACATCGAGCGCATCTCTGAATATTTATTATTAATTAAATCACCCACATTCATTTAGTTTCGGTTTACATACATTTTAGTTTAAGCGTTTCCAAGATTTGATTATTTTATTAAAAATGCAAATCTTTGTTGTAATATTTATTATCTAGACAAGTTGGAAAGCAGTTGTTTTTTCTTTTATTTCTCCTAATAGATCAATATATTATTTTGTGGGCTTGAAAATTATTGCATACTGATAGGACCACATGTTGTTACATTTTTAATAGACAAATTTGATTATAACTGGTGTTTGGTTTCAAAAATTATTTTTACGAGAGTTAACTGTTTCACAATTCTGGTATTATACATTTTACCTTATTTGCAAATTTAGCACTTAGCTGTACGAATATAAACTTATAAAACGAAATTTTTTAAACCGATGATTTTCATATATTATTTTTTTAACTACGACAATTCGGAGCGATCGCAATCATATGCTAAGGTCGTAGTTGGTCAGCCTTCGGCCTCACTCATTAATCATGACTTATTTTTTAATTGATTATTTAATATTTATTATTAATCTCGTTAATCCGTTCATGCGCATCGTCCATTAATTAACATTAAATAAAATTTTTAAAATCAAGTTTCTCGGAATTGCTTGAATATTACATCATGATTATCAACGCAAGTTTCTGGTTAGAATATTTCAACTGTGGATAGCTACTGTACTGTTATGAAAACAAAAATATCAAATTCACAAAAGATCTAATACAGGAATCGTACTTGTATGATTTGCATGATTGAATGATTTGTACTATTGAATTAAATTATGAAGCTCTCATGTAAAAAAAATATTCTCATCTTCTATAACTGCATGTATGATTATCATTCCTTGTACCAAAGAGATGTATAGAAGCTTCTTTGTATATGCAATTCAATTAACCGTATGGCTGATAAAGGCTATTTTTTTCTGTAAGATTGAAAAATGTGATTTTTAAGAAGAACTAATTTCTTGCACATGTTAGACACTAAATTGTATGATACGATCAAGCTTTTGAAGGACTTTTATTGTTTTGTATTTTTACAAGTGACTGAGCTAACAGCAATTTTTTGTTCTGGTATCATAGTACAGTATTGGCACAAGTACCAAAATTGTCATCCAGAGAAGGAATTACCGAATGACTTCACAAATCATTAGTTAAATTACGCCAACTCCAAACTGAATGATCGGTGTGCCATTTCAACAAATAATAATAAATAACCATCCCATAACTAATATCGTTATATCTTGCGATTGCACGCAATCCTTTATTAAAAATAAACTCTTTACAGAAGCAATTAAAAGTAAATGTAGGTGTAAATAATTGCTAAATAGCTTATGTGCCAAATCTCATAATAGGTAATTTTTAACGACAGCATAGCATTGCATATTTTAAAACAGTTAAGCGCCACACAAGTCTAAAAGTCAATATTTATTCATCTACTTTATGAATGAGAATTTGCCTTGGGCTATCTCTACATAATTTCACGTTAACCACATATTTGCTGTACGTAAACCAAATTTTAATTTATATTTATTCCATTGAACATTATTCTCGGTAGGAGCAGTTTCTAGTTTGAGTTGGTCTCCGAGTATGGTTGAAGATGTGAACTATTTCATGCTAATTAAAGCAGTATTGGTTTTAATCCTCATTTATTTTGAACTGTCTGCGAATGCGGGAACATCTTTGCACGGTTTGAAAGAGCATGTGATGGTCCTATGTTTAGACACGAGTCACGCCTTGCATCACACGTTTCAATAGATGTTTTTGACTCGGCTGCTCCCAGTGACAAATTTTCTGCGAATGTCATGTACCTTTAATTTTTGTTTACCAAATGTTGTCAGACTCGACCCTTCTCCTCACTCGTTTAGAAGAACAATTGTTGAAACAAGTATTTCCAAATCTCAAATTACTTTTTTTAATTCAACATCGTGCGACACGTCCGGCCCAATTATTTTTAGTTAGCTGATGTATAGCTTGAGATGTGTTGGGTTTATCTAAAATCACCTCGTTTAATTTTGTATCTCTTGTGCTTGTTAGTGGGAAGAAACCTGCCTCCTTGTGTTATTTATTTACCTCGTTTTTTACGTGTCCACCTAGTTAGTATGCGCGTCTTTTCCTGTTACATATAAGCTTTAAGTTGACTTGATCATTTCGACCACCGCCACTGCAGCTTAAATTTGAGATATCAAAATCTTAAAATGACATGAAAAATTGGTGTGATGGTGGTTCAACCTTTACTTTTATTAATTAGTTTGAATAGCTTTTTTAAGTCAATCGTTTTCTCGATAACGTTTTGGAAAACAGCTGGATTAATAATTAAGGAAGACAATTAACTCAAAAATGAAAAAAAATGATTGGGATCTAAATTGAGAATTACACGTAGAAATATGTAAATGAAGGGAAGAATTTTGGGTAATTTATATTTTGTAACAACAGAAGATATGCATATTTCGGTGCAATAATTATGGAGGTAAAGGGTCAACATGCAAACTTTCAATTTGTGTTATTTTTGGATCCAACGTTCAATTTTTATTTTTAATTATAACCGGTCCAATTTGAACCCGACCAACGTTTGCAGTAAACCTTTGGTAATGCAAGTGTAGAAAAATAAATAATTTCAATTGCAGTGGGTCTGCCAAGATGTCTGCACATACGGAGGTGGTAATTTGCAAATTGCGCTTGTAATTCGCATTGAGACATAAAGTTGCATCGTTATCTTCTTGTCTGTATTTACCTAAACATGGTAGTACTTATCTCGGCGAGAATACATACGAGTATCCCATTTTTCCTACACGCCGAAACGCATTAACCAATCTTTCTTTTATCGGTGGCGATGCTAATTAGCTGAGTGCGTTGTAACTTCTAGGCTTACTTGTTTATTTACGTGCTTGAACGCAAATTACATTACAGAATTAAAACTAATAGTTTCCAGGCACGTATTGCCGTATGTTCCGGTCAATGTTCATTACAAAATAACAATCGATTTGTTTCAAACCTGCACCATAACTTATTAATAAATTATATGCCAAAGCAAAGTGTACGTAATTTCGTTTATGATCAAAGGGTTTTTGTAATTGGGCAAAAACATAACTTCAATTGGGCAGGTATACAAAATTTTTGTTCATTAACGTAAACGTGCGTTCATAATGGACCAAATGAGTAACCGCCGTTTAATTGCCTGCTATGAACTTTTGTTAGAACTATCGTAACTTGAAAGGAAACTCCAGAATTATCTTGAACTTTTAAGCTGAGAGGGCACTGCTAAATTTGACTGCCCAGATTACTTAAAAATGTATAGATATCGCTAAAACAATTATCGCTTTAATGACCAATTCAAATTTTTTGCTACTACTAAACAACGTATCATTTTTGAATTTCTTGCAAAACTCAACAAGAAAAGGCGTAACTAAATGGCTTAGCAACGCGTAAATCATCATAGAGGTAATAACATTTTAATAGTCTTACAAACAAGATTATAAATCCACCTTAAATTTGTCATAGATTATTATATAATAATCCTTTTTAAAACAGGAAACAAAATTTTGTTATGAAAATTTAAACCAGCAAGGATCCTATGTTTAAAATGATTCGAGGAAGGAATACTTTTTTTGCATAAGGGTCATTCCAGTGAAAATAACACCGCAGATCTAAAAAAATACGGGTTTGGAAACCAGTACCTACAAATTACCAACCCAATACTCTTTCTCTAGAGTCTAGACTTCTAGAGCGTCACATGCACTTCCTTGCAAGAATTGCTAAGCGCTAGTTTATTTTCATAACTCAAAAACTAAGGGACATTGAACGGAACACGTTGAGAAAGTGATAATTATTTTGGTTCCTAGAATCACCAAAAAATGTGGGATCTCGATTGGCGATATATTCACTGTAGTGTCTGCCCCTTGTAAGCTTATTTACTAAAATTATATTCCCACCGATGGATATCGGGTTCAAATCTGAGGAGAGTCAAACTTTTTTATGATCATCTCCTTGCTTCGGAGAGCACTAAAGCCGTCGGTTCCCCTGGGTTGACAAATTGCCACAATTAACATATTCCCAAGAATTCAAAAGAAAGACAGCTAAAGCCAGAGGCAAATCGGTGAACATAATTTTACATGAATCCAAATACATACCTAAGTGATCAAATTGGTTCTTTTCAAAGCTAGCCTGTCCATATGGTCAATGATCGAATATCATAAGAAATTTATAGAAGATAAAATTCAAATTTAATGATAATTATACCTACCGAATATATTATATTTGATAGGAAACTCAGTGCGCTGATATTTCGATTGAAATTACTCTCAAAGTTGGATTGTCCGGCATGTTGCCGCATAACAAAGCGCCGTCACAGTATTATACAGACTTTATTTCTTTTCGCTGAATTTTTTTAAATTGGAGAAATTCAGTTTGTGTTATGCTTTTTTTACGTTTTTACAGGAGAATAGAATACAATATAGAATCTAACTATTTTGAATTGTGTCGTTTTATACCTCTAATACAAGGCCGGGTATAACAGATTTTACTAGATATATAATTTAAGTCACGGTTATGATATGACGAAAATTTTTCTTTTTCCTTACTGAAAAATTGTTCCATTAGTTTTTAGCGTCGTTTCTGAGTTTACAAATAAAACGATTAACATACTTTACAAATTGTATAGCTTAGTTTAGCTTTAATTCTGAATCCATTTTATGGTTGAAGCTTATTTGGCTGAACAAAACCTTTCATAATGAAATATGATTTTCGCGAAAATCCTACCATTCTTATCGAACAAAATTATAAAGTCCATCGTAGATTTGTAATTAATTTCAGCTTCTTTTGTGAAAGATAAAATTTGCAAGAACCGTAGTAATTTACATACATCAATGTAGTAACTTTTGGTAGCTTGCCAGATATCAAATTGATCTTTGATGTTCAGGAAGTCTGTGTTCAACCGTATATTGTATGGTAGACGGGAAGAACAGCTTTGTATTATCCAGAAAAGAGTCGATTATGTAATAAAAGTAACATGCGGTATTAAACGTTACAGACTCCATTTTGATAACTTGACGGGTTTTTTGCACCCATCTTATCTTGTAATCTTAATTCTGAAGCGCCAAATTTACAAGATTTTTATGAGTTGTTTTAAGATGTAAACAAAAGCATTTAATTATGAAGATAGTTTATCTTAATTGTTATTGACTAAATATTTTGGTGTTTTCAGATAACAATGTGTTTGGTGTCCAAGGAATTATGCAAATGTTTAGTTAAAATTGTGTTTCTTTATGAAACCGTGACCAATCGCGAGACTCGTCGCATTCCTAAAATTCGTTGTCTCCAAATAACCAATTTATAGACAATTGGTGGTTTGGCACGTTGGTGGTGAAATATATTTTTAACACAAAATCGAATATTATCTATAATTAAATTTTAACTATTGGTTTTATAACCACTCTTAATTGAATGGATTATTCCGGTGGTCGTTTCACCAAAACTTCAATATCTGGATACATAAATCTCTTCTTGATGAACGACTGGTTCCATAAAAAGATCAACAATTTTGGTGTTATTCGTGCATACATTAAATTAAATTATAATGTCTAACGTTCTTTTTTATCATATATCTTCCGAGTTTTTTGGTAGTTAAAAAAATAAACGCTGAAGTTGTCTAACAAGTTAGTTATACATGAAACTATTTTTTATTACCTGTATTATACTATTTTTGTATTTTTAATTTTAACTTTCAACTACCTACCAAGTTCTTTACACCTTCCATCTGATAACTTGGTTTTAATTAATGTTATTAAGAATATGCATACGAAATTATTCAGAGTTGTTGAATTATTGAAATTTTTGGATTTTAAGAGCTGGTACTTTAATGTTAATGCATTCTTTCATTGCTTTCGGTTTTCTTATGAGAAAATAACGCCGACCAAGTTTTAATTTTATGGTTTTATTTAGCAGCCTATTACCTTTTTTTAATTTAAAAAATTGTAATTATGTAAATTATATTATTTAAATGTCGATTAATTGTGAAAGATATTGAAAGTTACTTGTTTCTTACGAATCTCAACGATTAGCTACTAGAAAATTTTGATTTTGTCGTTTTGGTTTCGAACCTACTGTATAAAACTTAAGAGCAGTCCGGATCACGTGACTTTCTCTGTTTACGTAGGGAACGTCTAATTCGATTATTATATAAAAAAAGTTAATTTTGCTTTTGCTATTTCATTTTTAAATGTATTTTGAACTGTGGATACTCCTTAAAAATTGAAAAAAAAATTAAATAATTTTTTTTTACTGAATTTAATTATTATTCGAAATAGTATTGAGTATCCACTGTTTGTCTCTATATTATTAATAATAGTTCAAATTGTTTACATAAAATAATTGCGTTTATAGCCTACAGAAGTTCCTTTCGTAATTAAAAGGAAGGCGTTTGATTGGCTTTCGACTGAGAAAGTCACGTGATCCGGAGTGCTCTTAACATTTTAGTTTTTTTTAACTGTCCAAAGTTCACTTTTTATTATAATTATAAGCACATGGATTATGCTACCTATGGAAGCTTTTTCAAGAAATGTAATAAGATCGAAACATGTTCGTCATCCTTGGAATCCTTAGTTTTTATTAATTTTTGGACTTGAATTAATTCATTTCTCGTATAAATGTAAAATATTGACAATAAAATAAAAATAATTGCTTGAACCACCTTTTTCCCGAAAAAACGAGCATTCAGGGGTTAATATTTTAGTAAATGAATTTCCTTTAGGAGGAAATTAGCTTTGTTATTTTGTGACACGTGTATACAACATCGATTTTCTTGTCATATTTCAAATGAAATTGTAGTATTCACCCACATTAGAAGCGGTCCCCGCTGAGTGTTTATTAGCGACTACATGTGTTCCATGGACGTTGACGATTAATTAACCACAGATGACACAATTAATACAATTTTTTATACAATAAAATAATCCGGATAATTAATAAGGACCTTTAATTTTGGTGTCGATTGACACGTTCAAGTATTTATAAAAACAAATTCTTGATGATTATTTATTTTCTTCTAACAGTTTTATATTTTTAGTGTCAAAATTTAATATGGAGGAAAAATAATTTAATTAATTTACCTGCAATATTTTAAATGTCCCATCAGAATACGTGCATACGAATAAATATTAATTAACTTTTGATTAATTCTAGCTTATTAGGATTCCATTTATTTGTTGGTAATTTCTACCTTATATGTATTCACATTTTAGATTTAATTAATTTTACGACCATAGTAGAGAACTTTTGACATCAAAATATCTCACAAATTTCCATGACGAAATTTTTAATGAGCAAATTTCACACCTAATAAATTAAAAATAATAAATTTGAAAGCTACAGTTTTTTCTAATTAAATTAAGTTTAGAATATTTGTTGTTAATTGCATTTTCCAATAATAATAAATTGAATTAATTACTTGCCTGGTGTGTTAATTCAATGATTCTTATTGACAGCGCGGCAGCCCACATCTAAATATAATCGAATAAGAGGGGAGAATTTTATTACATTTAATATATTAATTAATGAAACATCCTTTAAACTAATTTAAGCACTTTAAATCAATTTATAGTTGTGTAGATTTATTACCCTTCTATTGTTGACCGGAAGTTCGCAATGAAGTATAACAAATGGAGTTAGTAGATTAGCTGCTATTGCTAAGATTATTCATTCATTAATTAGTGTGAAACTCGGCATGAATTAATTATAGTAGTTTATTAGCATTTTTCTGATTTGTTTTAAAACTTAATAATAGTTAGGTTAATTATCTCAAAATTAAGTGTACTGAACCTTTAACATGGCTGTGGCTCTACCTTTATCCGGATTTGCGGTTGAAAGTCTCGTAATCCTTTTTTAACAGCTTTCATTTGACTTGTGGTATGAACGATGTCTATTCGTCCATTTATATGAACTTTTTGGCTCCCTTTATAAGAAGCTTCCCCATATATCATTTCACATATAATTTCGTTACCGTGTACACAAGGTTTAAATTTTTTTTTATATTTCATCCATTTTGTTGCTTACTTTCTCTTTGTTTTCTTCCAGTTTGTTTATCTCTTCCTTAACTTCCTCTTTGTTTTCGTTAATTTTTTTTGTTCATTAATATTCAATTTTTTCATCCATTTCATTCATCATGCAATGGAAAAAATTTTATCTTCCCGTTTATTTCGCTATCCAATTCTCCCAACAACATTTTAGAAACTTTCAATTCTGGGTTCATAGTTTGATTAACGAGCCCACCACGTTCTGGGTGTCATTCCTAGTTCTAATTACCTATTTTCACTTTTGTAATTATCCAAAATTATTCACCTCCAGACGGCTAGGAATTCTATAGTCATTTCTTACGAAATTTTGATTGAAAAGCTTAGTCATTAGAATAATTTAGTTTGCATACTGCCGTTTTAGCAATTAAGATGTGCAAGAAATTACTTCGTTTCAAAAATCTCATATGAAAACTCCAGACTTGATTAATGAATATCTAATCATGGCTCGACGATTTGTTTTATATTATCGACGGGCATCTTTTTTTTTAAATATCTATCAGACAATAATTCCTTTACATCCTGTACTGCAGGCTCTACCGTCTTCACATGACGCAAATTGCAATCAGCTCGTCGCGGAAGTCTTTCATACTCTTACTTTTAAAAATCGTACTTAAGTTCAAAATATTAATTTTTTTTTCTTTTCAGGTAAGTCATTCCAGTCAATGCGGATATTACTTATCCATAGCGAAAGCGGAGTGGTGAGAAAATTTTCAAAATTATTCTGTGTCATATTTGCGTTTCCATTTCTAAATTTGGAAACTGAGTGAATTCTTAATCTATTAAATAATGTAATTGTGTCTCGAAACTTTACAACTGTGTGCTTTCAAACAATTTAGTTAATCTTTGTAAAATTTAAGGTAAACATTACAAATAACCGTCGTGAGGAATTTATTAAAAGCGCGAAACGCTCTCAATATTGTGTCACAACCACAACATTCCAGTAGGTGGGGATTTGAGCCAATAAATTTTATTAAAATTAGAAGATATTACTCTCGTAATGACTTAAATTAGTCTATCGTTGATCATCATAATCTGACAAGTAAAGCATAGGTAACGTCATTACATTCATGATTTGGACATTTGGCTCCGTAGTTGAAGTCATAAATTGCGCTAAATCTCTTCATCTGTAATTTCTATTTCGGCTTACTACTTAAAGATTTGAATTACTGATTTATTACGTGCGCAATGAAACATTTTGTTGATTTAAAAAAATTTTGAATTGGTGACCAGCAGCGAAAGTTTGTTACGTTGGAAAATCGTAATCGACGAATTTTCAAAATTTGAAAGAAACAATAAACCTACTTGATAAAAATCAAAACTCGAAATTACGATGCCTCAATCTAATAACTGGGGTCGAGGTTAACTTATTCATAAACTGTAGCAAATTCGATCTGTACTGGTAATAATAATTAGGATGTCAAGTCCATTGACTCCGCCATCAGTTACACAATTTGAACGGGTATGCATTTGTTTTAACGACGGTTTATTTCAAGTCATTTTACGCAAATCCTAAATATTTAATGTTCACCTTGTCCAATCCTAAGTACGCATGAATATTAAATTAATTGCAGGTGTCGCGATGCGGAAAAGACGCGTCAAACAGTCCGTCTAGTGAAGAATTTTTGCGTCTCATGCTCTGGAGTCCTCTCCAAGAGTCAGCACGATAGACATTAAATGAAAAATATTCTTGTTTTACACACTTCCTGTTGGAATTATTCGATTATTCTCACCAGATTTGATTCTCACGATATGCGTAATTTGCTTTCGTTTTATTGCTGTATTTTTAATAGTCTTTGATTGATAATTTATTTTTACTATGTGTTGATTTTTCCCAGGAAAATTAATGGGACGGGATTCATTCTCATTTACTGAAGAGACACATCTTGAATCTAATCTTTTGTTGCTTGCACACCTTTTATCAATTCATCACGAATGTTTGAGTAATTGCCAATGTGCTTGAAATTATTTTACCATTGAACTGGCACATGAGACTTTTTATTTGTATTATAAACTATAAACTGAAGAATAATGTTGTGCACAATACAACCGACCTGCGAAGCAATTTTGCTACTAAATTTTATGACACCTGGAATTCGAATTGTTCAAGTCAATTTAAAATATTGCTTATTTTTTTTATACTTCTTTTAAGCCAAACTTTTGTATTTTTAATGGAAAAAAGTCATAAACTGTGCTTGTCCTGTGTTGACAACATAAACATTTCTAATTGCTCGTCCTACTTATACTAAATTGTAGCAAAGAATAGGACAGATCTATTTTTGCTGTTACGTACACTTTTGTCTTGTACCAAACTCGTATTGTGGTTTTTTTATGTATTATGTATGGTATAAATTTTAAAACTATAAAATGGCAAAACGAGGTAAGGGAATGTTGCAAACATTTTGAGCTTTTTCCAGATCTTCTTTGCAGTATGACTAGATAAGGAAGAGCAAGTAAAACTAGTTTTAAATTTAACCACAATCTCGACATAACAATGCTTATAATCTTATTGTACCTACATTATTTTTTATTTCAATAAAATACGTTACTTTATTATCTTGTTTTTAGCAGATTGTTGTGTATGTACATAGCAAAATTACATTTCGTTATGTTTTACATACGGGCGATTTTTTATTCCTTTAATTTCGTGTAATTCGAATTTATGTACACAGTTCGATCAAGCTTACAAATCTTATATGGGCGTGGCTAGCGGTCAGCGCTGCAATCGTTTATATTTTGTGTTGAAGTTATAAACTTTGGTTATGTTAGGTCAATAAAACTCATTGTGGTAAAAACTATCAGTTTCCTAATGAAATCGATTATGAAATGGAATAGAAAACAGAAAATATTTATTTAAATTCTATAATTCTATAAAGAGTTATTTTTAAAATGAAAAACAATAAATTCAATAAGTGCCATAAATCTAATTGTAATTAAACGGTGTATAAATGTCATTCATTATAGTTCCACGGTTCTATTATTTTTATTTTAATCAAAGTTTTCATTGTTTCTTCATTATCGATACACCTACATGTTTAGTTTTATCTTAGCATTGTTATAAGACTACAGTTCAAACGGTTATAAAAATCAATTGATTTATACCTTTTTTATTAATAATTATTATAATTATGAGTTGCTCACCTAAATAGTTCTTATCGTTATCTGCTTACACCAACTAATATAATAATAATAATGCCCATAGACTGCGTAGAAACAAAGAAGATTAAAAGTAAGCTAATTACTAATTACATTGTATTTATTTTACAAATTATTTTACGAATTTACTTAACCATTTTAGTAATTATTGTAACTATCGATAAGAGCATTTTACAAATAAAATTTAGTGAAACAAAATTTTAAACACAAATTAGAGGAATTTGCTTACTGAAAATTCTCTAGTTCGACGGTACTGGAGTAAATACCATGCAGCGCACAATTTATTTCTCGCGCTGTTGTTGGAAGAAAGCATTATTTTGATAAAACCTTTTTACATTCAAAAAAGAAAAATTTTCTCTCTGCAACTTTGTTTTCGAGCATTTTTAAAGATTGCTGGTTATTAGGTACCTAGTTATTTCCGAAATCACAACGTGAGAAACGAATAATTGTGATTAGAAAATTGATCTCGGGATATTGAGGTACATCAAACCGCTATTACTGGTCAGCCCTTTTTTGTGCTGAATTATTTGTGTGTTAATTATTGTAAGCTGCGCACTAGAATCTACCCCTACCCTCAAGCAACAACTTTTATGGCAAATCGAGTCGCATGTATATTATGTAAAACTTTGTATCCTTCAATTTTATCAGATATAAAAATTTTCCAGCGATATACCTACCGTTTACGAGATAATTACAAAAAACCAATTTCTTGAATTGTAAGGGATGAAGTAGATAATATCATAGTGTGCGTCGCACACCACGAGCACAATCCGACACAATAAAAATTTTTTGATTGTCGAAAATGGCAGTGCTAACTTCGTTTTCGATTTTGGCTCAAAAATTTTTATTTATTGAAATAAAATTTTATGCTTTACGGCACTGTGGCACACCACGAGCACAATCCAGCACCATAAAAATGTTTAAGATTATCGAAAATGGCAGTGCTAATACTGTTACCCTAAAAATCAGCTGTCCACAAAATCTGAAAAGTAAAAAAAAATACGGCACAACGTGGCACACACCGGGCACAACTAAGCACAATAAAAATTTTACGATTTTCGAAAATAGCAGTGCTAACTTCACTCACATAAAGATTATGATCTTGGGGTTAGGTTAGTGTTAGTTAATGTTCTTTATTTAATAAGAGAAACTCCTTCCAAGAATGTTGTAGCTCTAAATCAATCAAAAATTACATTTTTATTCGGTGTTGTCGCTACAACTAGTGAAGTTCTCCTCCAATTTCTCACTCAAATTTTCATGCATTGAAGCTAAGAGTAGTCTAAATTACACATAGCGACGACGGAATGGTGCCAATAAGGACTAAATTTGCGTGAAAATTGTAAACTTTAAAATCAATTATTGACTAAACTAATCAATATTTGACATTCATCCTCACCTTAAACGCTTCCTTTTAATGTTTTCTATCAAATTTCATTGGGTTTTTATTAACAAATTTAATATCTTCTGGGCCTGTTTAGCATGCTGTCCCCGAACGATGGTAATCCCGTCAATCCATTTACGAGCGTTGTTCTTTATTCATATAAATGATATTTCTTCCAAAAATAAAGCTCATTAGTTGAAACTCTGAGATACGTATATCCTCATTTTTGCTCTACTTTCATTTTAAAAAAATTAACAGAAAATGGCTGGAGGTTTTAGCTATAGGTTTTCTGTATTAATAAAATATATTCCTGATTTTGGGAGATTTTTTTTAGTAACTTCTCAAATCGAGACTTCATATTTATTGAAAAACCAAAATCACTTACAACTTGTGCCCAAGATTATAAAGGTTTTTTTAATCTAAATTGTTTTTAAATTAATTTTCAAATGCGACCTGTTTTAATTTTAAACACATTTTAGATTTGGTTTGAAATTAAAACAGGTGGCATTTGAAAATTAACTCTCATGTGTCAAAGCCATAATATGAAAATCCAAAGTTGCACGATCGCAATTTAAAAAATTTTTAGTTTAAAAAACCTTTATAATCTCGGGCATTAGAACGATATATTGCATTTTAATTGCCTCCAGCCTTGAATAAAACGGAACTGATGCAAAATATCCTGTCCAAACGGGTTACTTTGCACCACCCCACTCTGTAGAACAAAAGTACACATTGATATTGTGATGATAAAAACGAATAAGAGATTGAATATTATAGTCAAAGGAGTTGTGAAAGCGAACATCGAAAATTGTGAGAATAAATCTTGTTTACATTTAAAGCCAACCCTACACATTACACGAACACTATATTTTTGTTTCTATTAAGTGACTTGTGCGGTTGTTGTGTTGAAAATTTGATAAACCTGCAAAGAAGAATAATTAGTTTGAAATTAGGGGGAGGTGTCAGTCAGTGAAAGTCCGGCAGTACCGCCACAGATTGCGGCAGTCTCTCGTACGAGATTACCTGCTCCCTGCAAACAAACAAACAGTTGTGGGGGCTAATAATAGTCCCACATTGGGGAGAAACACCCAGGGGAGGAGGGTTTGTTTGGATACTCAAATGCCGAATTTTACCTTGTCCAGGTTTTCCACAAGCCGAAATGGTTCCTTGCCTGGACTAATGTCCTTTCAATTTAACCCTTACGCTTCCAGATTACAATTGTGACTTTCTTATTTTCCATTGTCTTAAGGGTTAAAATCGTGATAGATCTTGACCCTTATTGCAATGGAATGGGCAATTGTGGACTGCACCGATGGTCAATAAGCAATACTTTTTCTATTTTCGTTTTCTGTTTTTCATTGCTATACTCTGTTTACCCAACAGGTGCACCGAAGCTCCTCCCTAAAAACGCGCGGGATATTCGAATAGAATTTTTCTATTGCTCGAATTTTGAAACTCCCGTTTACAACATTAACGTCATAGTTTTTTTAACCTATAAATTAATTTTTAATGTCATATAATCATTTGAACTTTTAGGTAAAATTTTTTAGCGTGTAAAACTGGTTGATGCGCTCATTGGCTTACCTTTTTGGGGAGGAGCATTGGTGCATCTGTTGGGTAAACAGAGTATAGATGATTCAAAAAGTGTAATGTAAATAAAAGAGAAATCCATCCCCTTCCCAATAGCATAACTTTGCCGAGTTGGACGGCCCTAGAGGATATTTTTAATTGTTAAAGTGTTGTCAAAACGGCTCTGGAGCGGCGCGAAGCGGAAGCGCGGAAGAGTCAGTTTTGACAAGACAACTAAATCCTATTCGGATCCATCATCGTTAAATCAATTAAAACCCTTTCCAATTATTAACTATTTATATCGGTGCAATCCACATCTGACCATCAATGTCGGTGCAATCTACATACATGTGACCCTCGGTCGAAACTCAAAAGAAAACGATTTATTTCTGACCATCGGTGCAGCCTACATACGTCCAATGGAATATAGGAAAGTCGCAATTGTAATCTTATGGTAAGGGTTTACTTTCTGGAGATAAAACCATTTCTTGGTCAAATTTTAATAGCATATTCTGAAAAACAATGTAAGTCTTAAGTTTTAAAATAAAAAAACTTTTTAAAGAGAAAATTCTCGGAGTAATTAAAAGTAATTTTATATTATGCAATGCACGTCTCGTTAGTATAGGAGAGACCGGGATCGGATAAAGCACTGTTTAGATTAATTGATTTTTCCCTCCTTTTTTTAAATATATTTTAAAGCTGAATTATTTTTTACTGTGTTATTCGATATATTGGATCTGATGTTACAAAACGTACAATCGACTAAAAATACTTTAATTTAATATTTCCTACTTGCTCGGAAAAGAATGTAAATGATGATGAATGAAACGAAAGTAAAATAAAAAATTATATCCAAGCTATACAAACCCATTTTAATGTGAGTCAACCAACCCCAACTCATATTTCGGGATATGTTTTTAATTTTTAGGCTTATATTAATATTTTACTAAAAATCTATGTGCATAATAATAATATGTGTAATAATAATAATAATATGTGCATAATTATCCACAATAAAATGGTAGGCAACGAGATATTTTATTGCGAGTGTGCCAACCAACACTTTGTGTCAACTAACCCCGGTCTCCCTACGTAACATTTTTCACGTCTAAACACGTGAAATATTACAAATAACTTTGGATAATTATTAGAAACAGATAAAAGAGATAAAATTATCATTTTACGCAAGAATAAATATAATATGCACGTGTTCATGCAGTAGTGTACGAAATATCTAACTATAGTCCTTGCCAAATATCTGTGCGTCTACGTCATAGTTGAAAATGGTATGAATCAAGCTGGAAAACATGAGTCAAACAAGTGTTTTTTAAAATGCATCTTTTCTTTTTAATTTAATGCAACTTTCTCTCTTACCGTAGAAACGTAGACGTAACAACTACGTAAATCAAAAATTTTTACTCATTATTTATGGTAATAGCTCAGACATACTAATTTTTTATTGCTTGTTTCTATAATGTGCAATATTAGTAACGTACGACTTTTATTAGTTTCGGTCAACAAGACATGCAAATGTTTTTGTACTCTTTTTACTAAAGCTGAACGACGTTCTACATTATATTCAGTACGTCATTTCTTAATCAGAAATTAGTGACGTAGACGCACAGATATTTGGCAAGGACTTTATGAAAATAATTTTAGTTTCCCAATAAAATTTACTTTCAAAGTTTGATTTGTTCTCTCTGTACGATTCACTATTTTTAATTTTGTGGCTGATGATGTTCTAATTGAATGAAATCATAAACTGCAAATTCCTTTGTTTTGAAGCAAATATCTGATGAGAAATGAACCGTATTATTGTTCAATTGAGTTATCAATCGAACGCGTTCTAATTCTTGGAATGTTATACAACATTATCAATGAGTTGTAAGTAATTTTTATCAACTTATTTTTATTATTTTCTAGAGTAAACGACAACTCGGTTTACTATTTTTATCAACAGGAAGTTCACTGATGCAATGTGTACGTTCATTGATCGAACATTGTAATGAATTACATTTTACTCGTAGGTAAATAAACTTTTTTCTTCTTTGATCTCGAGTTTTGATCAGTCCAATTTTCCATTACATCCGGTTATTTTAAACATCTTAGCCTGAAGAACAAGTTCTGTTCGAAAAAACAAACCATTCGTTTAGCAAATTTTGTACTTCCAAAATACTGAAAATCAAATCTGTAATTTGTAAACCGTCGTATAATTTAAAGGGCGTTTTAATTTTTGGTGGAAGTCCATGCAATTTTAAAGTATAACGCATTCGATTCTTTCGTTCTTTTTTATTTAAAAATGTATGTACTTTCTATTCAGGATATTTACGTCCATCATAATTAAGTTTACGTGTTTCCAACAATTATTATTCTTCATGTTCCCTATCTTTAAAGAACGAAAAGTGTAATAGTGGCCATTGTTGTTTATTCAAATGAATTCTAAAATCTAACAAATGAATAATAATTTGAGACATTATAATTCCTTGCAAAATAAAAAGCACCATGTAATTTTTAATAAATTTGTAAAGTGCGGTTCCGTTCCTTTTTTCGTGTTAACAAAGGCGGTCACCAAACACCTGTCTTTTAGTATTTCGTATAATATCCATCGCTAACGTTTGTAGAACGTTAAAATCCCAATAGCCTTATGCATCGAATTACAAAGCTTTGAGGGTTGGGATAGAGAGAACACCTGTGTGTCACTAGAAGACCGAAAATGCATTGTACCTTGCAAGAATAGGACGTGGAAGCTTGAAAAGCTTCATTTTTAGTACTATACACTGGACAGGTCCAAAACCTTGAACCGTCTTTTCAATCTCGGAATTTTACTTTTCTTTGTTATTAATTTCTATAGGTGGAAAAATTTAACAAGTCGATAAAGGTGCTCTTCCATTTCGTTTCATTTGTATTCATTATGATATGTTATTATAAATCACTAATGAACTCGAACGAAAATACGAGCCAAGTTTTCTTGCATAATTGGCATTTTTGCTTGCTAAATTATAAACTTTCGCTAAATATTAATTAATGTTGAATTTCAACTCATCGGTGTATCAAACGAAGCAAGTTCACCTTAATCGAAAAGTAACGCTTTTTTTTTTTACTTGGTGGATCAATTTTTTTATGAATGCTTTCAGAATCTACCGATCAGAAATGTTATACGCTTCACACATAATCAAATTGATGCTTTTAATTTTTTAGTTTCATTCTTCAATGACTTCAGGAAGAAACCTTTTTGTTTTTGTCTGTTCAATCGTAAACTGTGGTGGTTGACATACGGAAGTTCCCCTTGAAAATATTTTCCGCTAATATGGTTTCTATTTTTACGTAATTTTCCATTTTTAAAGTTCCAGCAAAACAATATCAAATTTCAAGTTTTACAGCGCTGTAGTTCAAGAAACTATGGATATCTTGTACCTTTTTAGGTACAAGCTGTAATTTGTTCATGTTGGCTACGGTAAATTTTTTAACTCGTATAGAAATTGCAATTTTTTCAAACAAAAATAGAAAAAAATATTAACAAACAAATAATAAAGAATAACCATAATTGAAAATACAGAGAGCTGGTGGAGAATTGAAGAAACCTCTTCTTTAGTATCTTTTAAACTGCCTAAATTCATCCAAGTTGCGATTTCGCACATCGAAGCAACGCAAATCGAATCACATATATCCAGGTTCTAAATATATTTTTCAGTTCTTGTTGAGATACTAAACCAACAGATTCATATTATCTGAAAGAACGCAAATTGAATCATACCGATGCAGATAAAATTTTCTAATGATAGAAGTGCGAGGGGCCAACTGTTATCAACCTTATGGTCCCCCATATTTATTGCGGGCACTAATCTGCTGGAAAAATCCATTTGAGGTATTTTGGAGACCAGAGTCAAGTTCTTTCCAGAGTAATTTTATGTTTCGACTGCATCTTAAAAATTCAATTTTTCTTTAACTTTTTAATTATTCTTGCTCAAAAGTAAAGTAAATCATAAAAAACTTAACCACTTGTGGTTAACGTGTTGCTATTAAATGCAGAATCATCACCCCATGCTTTCAGTCAATTTTATATTTTTAATAAGGAGCTGAGCTGTTGAGAAAGCTTCTTTTGAAAAATATTTATTTGAAACTTGGAGAAATCCATAATAAATACGAAGAAATGACAAACAATTTTACAGGAATTGAAATTTACTACAAAACAGTCCACGACAGCATACTGTAGTACTTGTCCTCAATAGTTTAGGTGTGGAAGGTATCCAAAGTCACGGATAGCTATCTTATGAATAATAATTATACTGCTGTCACCGCGGATAGTGAATCACCTACAAAATATACAAAATTTACTCTTTTATTTGCTAATTTTTATTATAAGTGGTACACAGAAAGAAAAATCTACTTTCAGAATGAATAATTATGCTTTCAACGTGAAAATAAAAGTTTTGCTCTTATAATGAAAGCATTGCATTTAATTTGAAAGAATCGTGTGAAACTCTACTTTCAAAATCTACTTTCAATTTAAATATTGTTAAATTAAAAGTAAATTTTTCTATTTGAAATTGAATACTTTTAAAATGAGTTGGGTAACATCATTTCAAAAGTATACACTTTTGATAAAGGCTTGAAGTCAAAATGAAAACTTATAATGTTGTTTTGAAAGTATAAATATTCATTTTGAGGTACTATTTTATAATGGAATGTGCAAAATTGCAAGTTGTATTTATATAACAGACCTTATAACATGCGCACTACTATTATCTGTGCTTGTTGATGTCATTCCATTTGTAAGTGAAAATATTTCATATTAAACAATCAAAGGCAACTTAAACATTGGAAAGCCACTGAAGTAGGTAAATATTTTTTGGAATGTATTTTTTTTAAATTTATATTTTTAACATTGAACTATTTTTTTATTTATAATAAAGTTGTTTATAGAATATAGAAAACATTTTACAACGGGACCGCAATGGTAACCTTATTGAGAAGAAAACCTTTGCTGCAGCGAAGACTGGATCATTATTGACTACATGAGATTGAATAATATAAATTTAACAAAGACGGAATTTGACTTATTAACCCAGCAAATCGTAAAATCTTTTCCCAAAGAACATACGGTAAGTTTACTTCATGTTTTAACTTATATAAAAATAATTGTCTGATGTTATATTATGTTTTGCAGGAATATTACTATAATTGAAGCTCAAAATCAAAACGACAAAGTGCAAATAAGGAAGGAAAAAGGAAGTAACAAAAATTTACAATTTTGGAAGGAGCTCAAAGTTCGTGCTGTAATAGTAAAAAGTGTTAGTGATTTTAATTATTAAACTGTCGCAAAATTAAAAAAAACAGTTTTAGTTTTGATTTGTTTAGTTTTAGTTTCTTAAAAATATAATAATTAAAAAAAAAACTATAATAGTTTTATTTGTTAATTTGATGTTAGATTATTGTTAAAACGAATATAAACTAATATTAATTTGACAGTAACTACTTTTGAATTAACAGTAACATCAATTAAAAAAACAAATTAATCCACTCTCAATTTAAATACCTAATATTTGATTTGAGAGCAACTGCTTTTGAAACTTGATATTATTTATAAAAGTAGTTACTCTCGAATTGACAGTAGTATGAATTCAAAATGAAAGTAGCTCTACTTTCAAATTAAAAGTTTCGATGTCTACGCCCTTTTTAAAAGCAAATAATGTTGATTTTAGTGCAATGCTTTCATTTTTACTGCAATATTTTTTTGTGTGTAGTTAAGTAGGTAAGAATCCGACTAAATTATTGTGTCTTAATTTTTATACTATCTTTATATTATGATTTAAATTATTAAAATTCTTTAAATTATATTGGCCTTTTAATTAGATTTTTGGTCAGGTTTTTTGTGAACTTGTATTTATTTCTGTGTAAATTACACGAATATGAAAAAATTATGAGAAATTGTGTGATTTGGTAACAGCTCCCTGACTATTAAATCTAAAATTTATAATTGGCATCAAATTTTTCATTACGTTCAAATTTAACTGTGAAACTTTTTAAAGTCCCAAAAATATTATAATGGGGAGTAAAAATGATAGAAATTTAAATTTCAAAATCATGCAATTCCACCTAAATACTTAAGATAAAAACGAAAATAATATTGTCCCCGCTTTTTTACCTTTTGACCTAATATGCCTGGGCTGAGAGTAATTTTTATTAATTAGCACATCTAACGTTTTTGTTCTATTTTGACATGTCATCGACTATTTTAGTTGTCACAGAAATACATTGTAATCCTTGTAACCTACTTATTTTAACCCAGTTAAATTTTAGTAAATTGTTATAATAGACTTTTGTTTTCAGTTTTAAAATTTGATTTTAATTTTATTTTATTTTATTAATAATTTAATTTAAAAGACGGAGTTGATACCAGAGCAATACCGCGCGCAATTATCCAAACAACCCCCGCAAGTTTTTATTTTAAATTGATAATAATGCACACCTATTATTTTTATGATGCGCATCAGGTAACTTAGCAACTGTTTATTAAGAGTAGGTTATCGATTGATAATAAATATTTACACAATCTATTAAGCAAATATTTTGTTGAAAACAGGATCAATTTTTTGATTTATAGATATGTGTAATTCCGTACTCACATTTTTATAATTTTTTTTTTCGTGTAAATTTATCCTTCTCCAGATTTTGATGCGTGGGTTTTTCTCAGGAAATTATTTTTACAATTTATATCTTTCACCGGCACACAGTATAACTGATTTTAAATATTAAAGATCTAAACTTTGCGCCACATTAACAAATAAAGTTTCTAGAGAAATAGGAATGACCTTTTTTTTTACCCCACACACACTTGCATATTACATTTTTATATAGCGTTATCTTCTTTTCAACTATGGTTTCTATTTAAAAACCACAATCTCTTGCCCACCATCCATTTTCCTACCTATATCATCGAAATTGAGCCACCCTGTACAAATTAGATTCTAACCATTAATGGTCCAAACTTGAAAGCATCAACGGTTTTTGAATTATGAATAAAATTTAATAAAGAAATTAATTCGGAAAAAAGCATTATTTTGAAAACTGTATATTTTAAAGAAACATTTTACAAAACAATTGACGCCCTTTTCCGGATAGGACATTTAATGGTTTCAGAAACCACAAATTAAACAATGATTAGTTCATCCAAGTCAAATAAGAATCTATAGAAAACGATTACTAGCTCTAACGAACGTTTTCCATTGATTTATAATAATTGATCTCGATTAACTAATCGGTGATTAACCATGTTATATTGTCTCTGAAGCCCGCATTAGTCTAGTAAACTTTTTTGAAAAAGTAAAAACTAATCGAATACTCTATTGAAGTATTGACACTTTGAAACTTTTTATTTTAACATCACCAAAATTTAAGAATGCAACCTCGAATCGGTGATTGCACTTCATGGATGAGGTTAACATTTTATAAATTATTAATATTTCTATTGTATCGATTCTCAAATGGAATTTACACTTACTGCAAATTTTGTTTGTTCAAAAATGACGATGACAAATACTTGATAAATTAGATATCTACTTAATTTACATATTCTCCAATCTTCATAAATTACTTTTGGGCGCGTTCTTTCTTATTTGCTAATATACGATGATTACCAAGAGTTTACGCCTGTATTTTTATAATAACCATGTGGGAGGCTCATCCTGTGTTAAATACAAATCAAATATTGATTTTAAATGATGAGTACTTGAACATTTTGTCATACCTATCCATTTTTGTCATAAACCTAACCCTTTAAAAAAATATTTGATTTTTCCTAATTTTATGAGTAGGTATTCTTTTACCACTTTGTACTTCGTTCTAGGTGGAACAATATTATTGTGTAAATAAAGTAAATCACGTACTTTTTTAACAATAGATATTTACGGTTTAAAAATTAAATTAATTTAAAACTGACATGAGATGGCTTAAATGAATATTAACTTAATTAAGCGTATGTAAACATCTTATCGGTAACATAATCAATCGACGTAATTGTTAAAAATTACATAAATTTCGCGTAGTAATAAATAGTGAATCGTAATTAATTCTTTATTTATTAATTAATTTATAATGAGCAATAATAATTTAAAAGTGTGTTTATACTTTAAAATTATTGAAATTAATCACCACTTAAATTAGTTTCGCTCAGTAAACAAATAATAAATAAACTAAATTAAAATCAATTAAAAATGCACTAATCTTGCAATAAGTCAGGCAAAGTTCATCGGAGAATTTTTTTATTCAAGTTTTATTTTCCAAATTTTTGAAAATTCAAAAGTGTAGCTATCTCCCTTTCTAATCTTTCTGCCGAAGTTTTCATTATTTTTGATACGAGTATTATTTTACGTTACATTTTATAATTATATAATCTCCTCGGTTGATCTATTAATTAGTCCAAATGATGTAATTTTTCTGAGAAACACCTCATCTTGTTTTTTTTTCTAATGATGTAGCCGTTTTGTGTAGAATTTTCTCAGCATTAGCGGTGATTTTGAATTAAAAATGGATTGTACTTTATTGTCGTATTTCCATTTCTAGTGTGGTTCAGCAATTCCTTATGTTGTTCCATTAGCGAGATAATAAGAAACCTACGTGCTTTACCTGCAAGTGTTTACTAACCAACCAGCAAACCACAAAGATAGAACACGACTACCGGTAGTATTTTACTTATAAGGAAAACGTCTTGGTTTTTCTTATAATTTATGAACAATTCTAGTAAAACATAAAGCACGTTTTTTTATTTAAATAATTGAATTTAATTAGTCGAAAATTTGGGAGTAGAAGTAATAAGTGTGGGAAATTAAAATTTGCATTTTTTATCGCTTAATAAAATTCTAGTTGACGAAATTAAATTTTATTTGCATTTAAAATGGATCATTTATTGTAATTTTATGATACCCTATAAAATTCTTTGAGAACTTTTCAAATTAATTGAAAAGATTTTTTAATCAACTAAAAAAAAATAATTGAGAAATTATGTGATAGAACCAGATTAAATAGGGTCAAGTAATAATATTATTTACTTGTTTTGTAAATATTTTCATTTCAAATTTTACACATGAATAAACATCTTGCTGTCAGCGTTTTCTATGATACCTTGGAAAATATAATAAGACTTTTTTGCTTTGATTGAGTTATATTTTATTTTATAATTTTAATTAGCATCTACTTGCCAATAATTTATAGAGCAAGATAAAATATTATTTCAGTAAAATAGTTAAAGAGGTATGAAAATTTTGAATAAGAAAACAATTGCATTTAGGCTGAACCTCAGTAACAACGAAGTATTTTTATGTGCAAATTTTTAAATTTCATTTTTATTTCCTCCAAAATTGTGATCTGAATCGTTTGTATCTAGATTTTATTTTCATTTGTGCTTTTTTCGTTTTTGATATATACAGAAGAAACGTCAGTGATAGTGATGCTGACGCGCATGAGGAATGAACGAGAATTTTTGAACTGAAGGCCGAAGTTTTTTTTATATTTTATTACATTTGCAATAATACATCCGAAATTTAAAAATTCAAATCATCTTATAACTTTTAATTTATCTATTATGCAGATTCATCAGCAGAAGTCGATGTGTTTCTGAAAACTTATGAGATAATTTTCACAAATTAATAATTTATACATTTTAAGTAATATTTAATACCTAATTAAAATTTTTTTAGTTCATCGAACACAATAAAAATCATATATAATTTTGTAAGCTCTCAGCTAATGTTTTAAATTTAAATTATTATTTATTCCACAGTTTAAAAATTGTAGTTTAATACGTTAGCCGCTACAGGCATTAAATTTAATGCACACTAACATTGAAAACAATGGTTTATTTTTTAGCGTGGCAGGCAACGTCTTAATTCACTGATAACAGACTTCAAGGAGTTGGTCCATTATACCTAGGAGTTCATTGATAAAATAAACGTTTAGTTTAAGAAATCGTCCATTATAGGCGACTTTCGATGACAAGCGAGTTCATTACAGGCGAATTTTAAGTAACTTAAATTTTATAATATTTTAAGTGAATTAGGGGGTTGTTAAAACCAATAGCATTAAAACCATATATTTTGTGTTCATGTTTTATCAATGTTTTACTGTATTAATTTTTCAAACCAGTTACAATTGTCGCCCAACCACAATGTAGTAATTTTAATAAGCTGCATTTTAACACCTGTTAACTTGGCTCGTTGATTCATAATTAACCTTCATAAAATGCATGCTTTTAAAATAATTCACATACTTACAATAAGAGAAAAGTCGAAACCATTGTCTTTTAATTGAGGACATGAAATCGATATAATATGTAAGTACCTATAAAAGCAATTTTAACGTTTAATATCCGATCACACAATCTATATTAATTATTCGTTTAGAGAAAATGAAAATCACTAACAGGTTTATTGAATAATAAAAAAATATTGTGATTCTCACAGGCATAATTTGAAATTGTTAGGAAGTAGTAAGTACTACATGGTAGGATGGCAGATAAAATTTTTAGAAAAACGAGGAGTCTGTAATAGTTGGAGATGAGAATGCCTCGATGTATCCGGAGCTAAAACCGGACTCTGTGTGAAAATGAACGTTAGATGCATTTTAATTATTGTAATTTATGTGATTATGTTACATGTAAACAAAATTAATGGATCTATTTTACTATTGCAGTGTTGATCATAAATCATCTTTCAATTATGACTTCTCGTTTACTATCAGCACTTGCAATTACATTTCAAAAGAATTGTTGAAAAAATATGCTTTTTAATTAGAACCTACAGACAATTCTATCAATTTAAAAAAGTTAAACCACTATTATTTAAAATTTGAAAATTGATATCATTAACCATAATAGTCTCGCATTACCAAATCGTCACGTTTTCTCTCGAGCTGAAAGCCGGTTGAGTATATCAGATGAAGGTTTTATTATTTCCAGATGTGCATGAGGGTTGGTTTCGGTAAACAACCCTCTATTGCTCTCATTTTACGGCTAGGGTGTAAATTCCTAGAACCTACTCTTATTAACGACTTTGTATGGTTTGGGTCCAATTTTTCGGCCGGTATTTGACTTTACGTTCTCTTCGAACAATCATACAGAAATAACAAAATAAACTTGGTTTGTATTTTTAAAAATTTCAATTGTTGTTTTTTCATTCGAAATTAACACGAACGTGACTTTTGTTGCATTTGGAAGATCTCTAACAAAATAACATTTGGGACTAATTTAGCTTTGGAATATTTTTTTTTATTAGTTATTTTTACAGTGGAGTATTGATAACCAAAAAGGTCCCGAAAGTAAAACCTTGAGATGTAAAAAAAAAACAAAGAAATGATTGAAAGTTTTAGAAAAACAATAAAAATTGTACTTTGGGTTATAAAATTTCTTTTATGATAATAAAAAATCGACCAGTTTAAAATTTACTAAAAATAAATTTAAAGCAGAAAATAATAGTGCCGTTCGAATTTATCGAACCAAAATTATACAATCGCATAAAAAACACCGTAACATGATACTCGAAATTTTAATATGATTGAATCTGACACCATAACCATAATGAAAGTCAAGTAGGTACTATAGAAGTGTTGACCACCAAGTGTTCCATTTATAGAAGAACAAGTAGCCTGTGAATTGCAAGCACGATTGTGTTTCTTGATTAAAATCGTAACGAATTGCAAAATAACCTCACATAAAATCCATATTTGAAAATAAATCCAATGCCGCAATTAATTTATTTATTGCCCATCTATACTCATATATGGAATGTGTCTTTAAAATGAATTAACTCCGTACATTCACTTGCTTTTATTGTTCAGTGCTTTGTTACGATTTCTGATTATGGTCGTGCGAAATGACAATGCGCTAAATATTCAATTGGTATAGTGAAATCACTCTAACTTGACTAGGCGGAGCTAAATTGGAGAGAGAACGATAGTAAGCAGATGAACGCTTTCAATTGACACCCCTTCGTTGCAAACATGGATCCAACCGGACCAATTTTCGTTTCTGCACATTAGCTCCGCCTAGTCAAATCAAAGTGATTTCGCTCTAACATGCATTAAGAATTAAATCTTCAAACAATTTTTTTGTGGTAAGAAATGATGGAAGTGTGCAAGAGAAAGCAAAAGTAGTCATGGTCAAACCTTTTGTTTTATCGAATGAGTGACGCGCATGAATGGGTTAACAAGATTCCACTGATTTTTGTAAAACTTGTTGTTTTATTTTATATAATAATCTATATTCGGAGACCATGGATGGCAATGTTCACAATGTACCAAAACGCGAAAATATAATGGAACTTCTACTAGAACATAATCAAAAACGTAGTAAGATTTAAATAACAGCTTGCAGATCTGCAGTCAAAAAATGTAAGTACTGCAAGGTAATTGTGACCACTATCAATTGTATCACTAGAAAACTTATCAAATGAGGAAGAAAATGATTAGTTGCATGGCTCATAAAAATTATAAATTCAACTTGAGTTAGGGAAACGATGAAAGAAAACTCGAAGCGTAATGAAAATTTAATCTTTCGTTGATAAAGAAAGCGCAATTAATTATTTTAATGCAGTTGCTGAACAATTTGCCACAACCGTAGTTTGTAGTTTCTACAGTTTCATAAAATATGATCATTCTTACACGTGTTTAATTACACGGTTTGGTTAAATTCAATAGAGCTGATGTTCAGAAATCCGTAACAAACAAGTTACCAACCAACCACTTCAACGTAGCAATCAAATGAGCTTTATCTTTTTTTAAAGAAAAATTTCCAAGGAATTAAAATTTAATTATGTGTCAAACTTTTTGCAGGTTAACCCAATTTTAGGAATTAAATGTTTAGTTCGTTTGAGAGTATGGATTCAACCCATCATTATATCCAATTAAACTCATTTAATCGCTAACGGCTCACTGTTACGTGATTCCAACATAATTTAAATATTTTTCCTCGGGGAAATAATTGATTTTTAATTTTTTCTTTTACTACTGATGAGCCAATAGTAAAATCTGTGTGGCAAAAACTTACCGGATACTATTCCGTCGTCCTTGCTAAACGTTAATACGATGACCATCTGGTGTTTCTTGCTGCTTTTTGGTTTGTATTACAAAAATGCCACCGGCACAACATGGATTATTCGCTTAAGCCACTATGGGTTTAAAAACGAGCTCGGACTCGATCAAAACTGATAGGTGTAAACTTGCATCAAGCAGTCGTCTTGCAATTCATTGTGGAAGTAAATGCTAGGGCTGTGTTGGGCATCAGGCAATTCAATACGGGCCATTAGTGCATGGCGGCATCAGCTAGCAGCTTTCATTGCGGCCATGTTTGAATCCAAACAATGCAAAATTAACATGGGAAAATACTGAGCGCAAAGAATAATTCGAAAACGAGAGATTTCTTAGCTATGAGATTCATATAGCACCAACAATGCACTAATAAGGAATATAACTGGTAAGTTTCAATGCAGTAGATATACCCAAATTTGAATTATTTCGATTTGAATATTTGAACTATTTAACCTCACTTTTTGTTACAGAAATAATTCTCGTAAAATCGCTCAAATAACTAGTTAATATGTTACTTAGACATGTTACAATTACTGAGAATTAATTTATCGTACTTTCTGTACGTTTTACAAAATACTAACTAGTTAACATAATGGTTTCGTAGTTACAAATTGCTACGATAAGGAAATTTGCAAGTTTTTTTAATTTCCCACCGATTCAAACACCGATTCAACAAATGAGACGGAAAAAACATTTCAGATCAGATTTCACAGCGAACTTTGCGATATGAAGCATCAGAAATTACAGTTTTGCAAAACCATTTTAAAACACACCCACCGGCGAAAAACCATTTGAATGTGAAAGTTGAAGTAAAGAATGCTTTATAAATAATGTAGATGATTGTGTTTGTAATTTGCTTTTCTTTACAGGTAATCATTGTCGTACATTTTAAACAATTGGGGCACTTGTAAAACCCCTTAATAAAGGAAGTAGAAGACAAGTATCATGAAGATAGCGATTCATCGTAAAAATGAAATTTGTTTTGAATAAATATTGTAATTAACTTTTGCCAATTTATATACAAATTTTTAATAAAAGGAACAATGATACATAATAGACATTTACTCTTATTGTTATTCATATTTTATTAATTGTTAATTAAAAATGCAGTTAGGGAAAACTAGGATCTTTCGATTTCGCATCGAGTCGCATGTTTTGAATAAATTACTATTAACAAACACAAAAGTTTAAAAAAACAAATTAATTAGCAATTGTAGAAACAACACTAACATTTGGTATAAATTTGTTAACATAAAAGTTTTCCAAAATAGCAATCTTGATTTCCCAGCTTTTTGATCTTAAAATAATTACAATTTGGGTTTCTTTGGGAGTCCACACCACCAAATGGCAATATTTCTTGTTTAAAATGTACGACAATGATTACCTGTAAAGAAAAGCAAATTACAAACACAATCATCTACATTATTTATAAAGCATTCTTTACTTCAAATTTCACATTCAAATGGTTTTTCACCGGTAGGTGTGTTTTAAAATGGTTTTGCAAAACTGTAATTTCTGATGCTTCATATCGCAAAGTTCGCTGTGAAATCTGATCTGAAATGTTTTTTCCGTCTCATTTGTTGAATCGGTGTTTGAATCGGTGGGAAATTAAAAAAACTTGCAAATTTCCTTATCGTAGCAATTTGTAACTACGAAACCATTATGTTAACTAGTTAGTATTTGTAAAACGTACAGAAAGTACGATAAATTAATTCTCAGTAATTGTAACATGTCTAAGTAACATATTAACTAGTTATTTGAGCGATTTTACGAGTATTATTTCTGTAACAAAAAGTGAGGTTAAATAGTTCAAATATTCAAATCGAAATAATTCAAATTTGGGTATATCTACTGCATTGAAACTTACCAGTTATATTCCTTATTAGTGCATTGTTGGTGCTATATGAATCTCATAGCTAAGAAATCTCTCGTTTTCGAATTATTCTTTGCGCTCAGTATTTTCCCATGTTAATTTTGCATTGTTTGGATTCAAACATGGCCGCAATGAAAGCTGCTAGCTGATGCCGCCATGCACTAATGGCCCGTATACAACTAAAGATAACGAGAGCAGAATTTTGTAGTATGTGTTTTTCTCATCATCAGAACGTAATAATTTTTATGATGGTATCACTCTTTGGTGCGTGGTGTAGACATTAATAAAGGACATCTTCTAAATTACTGCCGATCCAAAATCTTAAATATTTGGGTCATTTACGGACAGATTTAATTTTTGATGACTCATAAATAAAAGGTGGTAAACAGTAAGTACTAAACAAATTGTTAAAATAACATTTGTGCTAAAGTTAACGATATTTAAGGGATTTAATGTTATTTCTAGTTTTAAATATCAATAAATTATTGTCACTTATTTAGAAGTCGTATTATAAACGCCACTAAAGAAACAAATAAAACCTTTAACAACTTTGTCCTTGTTTTACTAAACTTAAATCTGCATTTGTTCTAAAATCTGAAAATGTTTCAAATATCATTAATTTTAGTGTGAATATTCTCATAACTTTTGCAGTGCAGTTAATTAATATTACCTTTGAGTCATTAAAAATTGGAATGGATCTATAAACAACCGAAATATTAATTATTTAATGAATTTCATCGACAGAAGATATCCTCGATTTTATACGCCACGCACCAAAGAGTGACACAAAGGTATACTCTGATGTATACCAATACGATGCGAACAAAAATATAGTATATAGTTGTAAAATTATAAATGAAAAATAACTAGAGCTAAAATCTCACAATGATCTAGAAAGCATTATCTACCTGCTCAGTGGCGTAACTACCAGTGTGCGCGGTGTGCGAATGAACACAGCCCGTAAAATCTTAGCGGCCCGAGATAATGTAAAGTAAAAAATAATGGCACCGCGCCTGTCTTCTTAAACAAAGGTAAAAGGCGCCTGTGCAAGCGGGAGACGGACAACTCGGCAACGGGAATCCACCGATCGAGCTTAGGTTAGTATTAGAAAACGATTTTTTTAAATAAGGCGACCTAAAAAGATCCGCCAGTGCCGAGTTCTTGCGTACTCTTCCTTGTGCTGGGGGGTATTCCATACCCCCCAGACCCCCCAGTTTCACGCCCATTTCAGAGGAATAAGTTTATTTTGGTTTAACAATGCTTTAATTGATTTTTTATAGAAAAAATAAATTTTTTGTTTGAACCGCTTGCCACGGGTATGCTTTTATGTTTTTAAATATTTATTTATACATTTAAAACCATTGTTAAAGGGCGAGGATCACCAAAGTCAATTAGTTTATCCACCTGCTAAATAGTTGGATATAATTATTGTTATCGTGTAAGTGGGGCTTTGAATAAATTTGACGTTTAATTTCCAAACGTCATCTCTAGAACTGAAAGTTAGCGTAGAATCTCGTGTAAATTAGAAAATAATTTACTTTGAGCTTACTGTTTTAACTGTTTTGTAAGTGATTTAGTATATTAAATTCGAATTCGAAAGTCGAAACAGATGGCGTTTGGAAACGAAACGTCAAATTTACTCAAAATCCCACTTACACCATAACAATAATTGTATCCAACTATTTAGCAGGAGGATAAACTAACTGACTTTGGTGATCTTCGCCCAAAGTAAAACAAATTTATTCTTCTGAAATAGGCGAGAAACCGGGGGGTCTATAGTTTAGAGGCAGGACAGTTAAGCAAAAGCAGATCGGGCTTAGGAGAAGCCCTAATATTATGAGTATGAGCTCATAATATATTGTCGTGTTAATTTTGGATAAGGAACAACCAAAATTGTAAAGTGGGAAAAATTGTTGGGAAAATTTAAATTTTGAATTTAATTCGCGGTTTATCGAGGTCGCTGCGGAGCGCAAGAAGATAGGAAGTAGACTTGCGTACACCGTCCAAGTCGTGGACGGTCGTTCTTTTTGATTTATGTTAGTATGAGAGAATGGTTGTAAAAATTGATTTAAATTTGAGAATAAAAGTCAAGTGAAATTTGAAAGAGTGTTATTTCACAATTTTGAAGAGAAAATTTGTGAATTATACAATTTGCAAGTGGAATTATAACAGAAAAGCATTGCAGGTCGCGCGATAAAGCAGGCGTTAGAAAAGATAACCGATTGAGCCAGCCGGGTAAGAAGGTGATTTCTCCGCTCGATTCAAAATTGAATAAATAGAAGTTTTTTTAAATTTTAATTTAATAATTGATGGAAAATAATACTTCAATATAATAATTGATAATATTTAATTTTATGTAAAGAAATGATCTTGTAACCGTGGGTCTAGGGAGGTATGGACATAGGCGTAAACCAGGGGGAGGGGGAATGATTTGAACTCCCTTAAACTTCGTTATATTGTGGCCAAATTTTCTTTTTAATCGCACACCTCTCAATCGAGGGGCCCGTCAAATCTCTTGCTCCCGGGCCTAAAATTTGAAGTTACGCCACTGTACCTGCTAGTTTCAAAATGATGCTCCTTATAAATAATTCAGGATACAACAAATTTCACTGCAGCTTTCTACACAAAACCAAATTTAAAAAAAGTAACTTTACCTTCCAAACATCAAAAAGGAACTATCAGTCCAACATTTTACTCGCGTACTAGCTTAAATTCAAATTTCAGCATACCGAGAGTTGCAAAATAAAAATACAATTTAAAAAAGTTTTTAGGTGTATGGAAAAATGATAAACTTTTCGAATTATAAGACGTTAAAGTGCCAAAGTCAGATCCTAAACTTTTGTAACCGATAAATAGTTGATGTTGATTGCACCAATCATATCCTGTCTGGCCGCCAACTCCTAATAGTTTCAGGAACGACAGGCATCGACAAAGGCTAATAATTATTAATTATCTACAGCTTGGTTACTTTGTAAACTTTACTGATTTTTTAGTCGCATGGATACTGATTGCTGTACTGATTAATTTGATTTTATAACTTAATCCTGTAAACCGGAAGGATAATTATTTGAAAAAATTTTTTATGGTGTTTATGGTATAAGTTTTAATTACGACGTAAATTGACTAGCAGTGAGATTTTCACAAAAGTATCTTGCGATGGCTGGCAGTGTCTAATAGGAAGTTTCTGCAAGTCTCCTTCTGCTTCATAATCGTTATCTTCAACAGGAAGAGATCCACCACAGGTCTCATTTATAACATTGTATCTTTACAGCCAGTCTACCTGTCTGTAGTATGAGAACTACGACTTATTAGCCATATAACGCACTCATTCAATAATTACAATCTTAATTCATTTAGTTACTTATCCGGTTTTTCATGTTTGTAAAAACTCGCGGTACTTAGCAAATCCTTTTTAATTACCATTAACAATTTCCGCACTGATTTTTTCAAAATCTATGCAAATGAAAAATTATACTATCCAGCCAAAGTAGTAAAAATATTTGTATTCAAATTAGCATATAAGGACATGAAAAATAAAAGAAATTAATGATGGCACTTATTCCATTTCTATCGTATTCTAAAATGGAATATTTTTCCATTATTCTGTATTTATTCGGAATTCTTCACTTACGTTTGCTGCATTTAAGGAAACTAAAAAGTAAATTTCCTTGAATCGAGGTTGTCGTAACAAAAAGTCGCTTTTCAAGTACTATAATCGATAAATTGAGTTCTTAGTTTGGTGCGATCGTATATCTGAGAAAGCTTTATATAGATAGACTTGCAAACTGCAGTGGAAACTAAAACGGAAACTTGGAATCATGAGAATTTATTGTGAGATAGATTCTATAACATTTTTTGAATAAGTTAAACATAAAATATTGCAACGTTAAGTTTATTTCAGCCAGTTTCGGAGTTCCTCCAGAAAAGTACAAGTCCACCAGGAAACTTGCCGATTTAGTCCCTTTAGTGCTTCCTAAAGCTATTCCCACTTCGGAAATTGAGAAATTAGTAGCCGAAGTAAGTGATTAGGGAATCTGAGATCCTGCTAGGGAAGAACCGTGCTATTGATGATGATATATTGTTTGTTAGATAAAATGGATGGATACGTCAAGAAACTTTGTTCAAAATGGAAGATTTCACAATATTATAATTTTTCGCTTTGTTCTTCGGAAAATATTTTTATTTTTGTTCCGTCAGTTTTAAAATTTGTGTTATCTAATTCAGCAACTGCGAGATGCGATTTTTGGGGTCCATATATTTATTACTTCCATTTGTTTTCCGCTCTTAATTTGAAGAAGTGTGAAGTTTAGGGGTGACTCGCTAATATTACAGAATGAATTTCTTTTGTAATTCAATTTTTGGAACATCATAAATATTCCGAACTAATTTGATTTCTTGAAAAGCCGACCTTGTCCTTTTGATTTCGTGTAGCATTGTTTGTTAATATCGTTCCCGTTGCGAAAATCAAAAAATTTGAATCCTAATCAGTATAATGGCATAGCAACCAATTTTTGCAAAGTAATCGGAAATGGACTAGACCGTACAGTTTTTGCTGGAATGGTCAAAGTTGAATAAAATAATACATAGTAATATATTTTGAAAAATTTGAATAAAAATATCCATAACTTGACCACGACAAAGCCTCCAATTAATCTTGGACATAGTTTATCAGCAGGAGATTGTCACAATCGAAATTTTGTCTAATTTGTTAGTCGAAACCGCAAAAGACATATCGTGACAAAAATTTGCTTATTGCACGAACCGTTCGCTCATTTTTTATGAATTTTGCATTTAGGGATTATGAAATTGTGTTGATATTTGACACATACTGAACCAATGAAAAATTGTTAATTAGATCGTTGCGTTTTGTTTTTGTTAAGTCGTGCTTAACATAAGTTAAGATTAGATTAACTTGGTAATTTTTCTTTATGAAAATATCGTGAGGTCATTAATTTTACTCACAACAATAACCTGACCATCGAAGGTGTGAATATTACAAGACAACCTGGAGCGGAAATAAATAAATTCCATTTTGATTTATGTTCATATTTTTCTAATAAAATCATTTGCGATGGTTCGTTCAGTTTAAGCTTTCAGAATTTTTTTTGTGCTTTTTTATTATTAATAAATTATCATCGAATTGCAGGAATTGGTGAGGTTGCTTTTGGAAAATAATTTTCATAAATGTCTCATAAATTATTTTTATTTTTTTGGCTTCAACAAAAGAGTTGGGTCTCATAAAAATGTTAGGGGAAATTTGAAATATGTTTATCCACAGGATTAAAATTATTAAATGACATATTTTTAAATTTTTTAACTCTTAACCACTTCTGCCTGCTTTGATTGCTAATTCTTGAATGATAATCAAGTTTGATTGTTCACATTAATCAAGAGTTATTCAAAGATTTTCTAAGTATTCAGAAACCTAACAATTTTTTTACAAATTGTTTACATTACTGCGGGGGCGTCGTTGATTGGCTTCTCTTATTCATAATGAATTTGGGCGATTCAAACAGGGGTGAATTACATTTTATTGCGGAAATCCAATCCCTTAAAAGATACGACGACGGTTTATTCAATAATTTGTAATAACAGGGCCGCCCAAATATTATTGTTATCCCATCACTGAGAGACTTAAAAAAATTATTTTAGAGATGAACGGTAAATAAATAGAAGAATATAAATTTAATGTGAATATTTCGGGACTGTTTGGGTTAAAGGGGCAGCGCCTAAAAAAAAACTCAAAAGATGGCGCTGCTGATTCTCTTAATTATTTTTACTCGGAACCTCCAGGCTTTAATATTTAAAATATAGCAAATTTGTTGAGATAATACTATTCTATAAACAATATTCTTGGTATTGAGCTTTTTTGGGTTCATAATTTTAATTTATAAAAAAAATTTCGAAATTACAGCTTGATAATTTTTTTCAATGTGGGTCAATTTAAAACATTCAATACCAAACCGACATGAAAAGAAACAAATATACTTAGTACCAAGTAGAAATTGTCAATAATAATTTTTAGAAGTTAAGACCGCGCTGCAAATTTTGATGCAAAAACATGTTTCGACAGATGGCGTGCCCTAAAATATTAATCTTTTATAGTTATCTTTTCACCGAAACAAAATTCTAATAATTTATAAAAGTCATATGAATAAACGATAACGAAGCTAGGCAATAAGGAAGTTTGAGCTTCCAATGTTGAATATTTACAAGTATATTCCAAAAAGATATATAATATATATTTTTGAATTTGGGGGAATAGTTAGAAAAATATTTAAATATTTATAAAATAGTTTAAAGGATGTGACAAACTAAGAGGGGGTTATTGTAGTTGAGGTTAAGTTTATACAGGGGTGAAAACTAATTTTAACTAATTTTGGGGAGTTAGAAGGGGGGCACTTTGTGAATTGAGAGGGGGGTATTTATTGAAAATATTTAACAATGGCGAGTTATAATAATTGATTGATTCAGATCAAATTGACTATTAAGTAAGGTAGATAGATGCTTATTTATATTTTTAGTGCTAAAAGTGTCTAAAACATTTTTAGTTTGTCTAAAAAATTATGATAATATGTTTACTATCAAGTTGCACTATTTAGATTAGACCACGCTACTATAAATTAAAGATATTCAATTCCTGAAACATTAAATACTATAATAAGAAAAACCAGTAATAATTGCATTGTGCACGTCTCGTCAACTGCTCATTTATGACTTGACTATAATTTTAAATACGCAGTTAGGCATTGGTCAAGCCGTATGATAATACGATATACTATAATGACAAATTCCATTAAATATTATAATTGAAAATATCAAACAAAAAATAATATTTTTTTCCAAAAACAGCAATCAAGTTTAAAAAACAGTGTAGAATTGATTGAATCGCATTTGTGTAGGGTGTAGGCCATGACTAGGACCTCAGGTGGAAATTGTAAACGCAGTTTTACCCATATTTCAAGAAAATCGATTTTATAAAATTTAATTTAATAATATTTTATTTATATGGATAGCAGGAATAACGCGCATGAATGGATTCTAAATAAGTGATACTGATAATATAGCAAATAGGTGAGGTGATGTAAAAACTGTCCTTTCCCTTGTAAGTCGAAACAAAACTCATTTTTCTTATTCTTAAATACATTTTTTATGGAATATAAAAATCGATTTGTGCTTGTGAATATTTTCTTTCAAATGAACCTGAACGTTTTATATTGAATGCTTTTCTTGAATGGTAAGAGAATAAAGCAGTTTTGATTGGTAACGATGTATTGTAAAGTATTATTGCGTACAAAATTGTGATGCTTTATGAGTTTCAATATAAATACCTGTTCATTTCGTGGTACAATAGAAAATTTAGATTTTGATTTAAAAAGCTCCCATAGTGGGTTCGATATTATAATAGCAGTCAGGTTCACAAAAAAACTCAATAAATAATCGAATTACCCCTAACCTATGTCATAAAGCTGAATAAATTATAGCCAACTTGCATTTTTGGGCACAATAGAAAAAGAATAAAGAAACATCTGTGCATCCCACATCACACCTTACGAAATTTTACTATAAGCAATTTTGGACCTTAAAGAACGTACCTGATGGTTCAATACCATACAAAACCTGATCTTGTAGCAGCCAACACTTTTGTTAGTAGCTGGCGTTCTATCCAGCCGAGAAAAACCATAATTCAAGTTGGGTCGAAAGTTTTGATAACCATAAAGACTAATCTTGAGATTACCGATCCTCCAAAATTAGAGGACGTTGGATTTTGAAGTGTGTTTTTATTTTTTTTATAACCTTATCATAATATTCGTGTAAATACAATCCAAACATTTATTGATTAGATAAGCGTGGTTACGAATTAAAAATTAGACGACACTTCATTTACATAATAACTTTTTTGGAAACGCATTTTTCTGAGTGCTTTAAAATCTACCTTCTCGCACCTGTTTTTTTTTATTGGAATAAAAATTCATAATAGTAATATTTATATGGTCAGACCCTAAAGAGGGGGATTATGTGAACAAGTGAATACAAAATTTTTTCCGTTTCTCTGTATCTTGACAATCTTTCACGGTTCGGGCTGCGCACCCCACAGCATCCTCCGGAATAACAATAGTCCGGCATTCCCCACCATCGGTTGGCATAGCTTCGTCGTCGCTGCAGGATTGCTAGTTTTTTCACAGCCAGTTTATAACGACCTGTAATCTGTGGGTAGACTTCAGTTCCGTAGTTGCCGTTGCGCTGTGTGCTATGTTTTTTCAAGGTGTTCGGCAATGTGTTCAATACGCCCACAAGTATCGTTTTCGTTTCTGAATATTCATCGTGCCATTGACTGTGGTTAGCAGTTCTAAACTTAAATCCATTACAAACATTTTGTTATTAGTTTTTAGAAATGTGAACTTGAAACCGTTTTCCTTATAAATCAAAACAAATTTTGGCTTTACTTACAAATCTGTGATAATAATATTGTAGTGATAGTACAAAATAGTTATAACACCAAGTGTCGTTTATTTATTATTACATAAAGTGTTCCATACAAAAAAAAAACTATTTTTAAATAGTATCAGTGTTTGTGTGATATTCTATTCTTAAGAAGTTAAAAACACCTTTGTACAAATGCCTAAGAGGAAAAACAAAAACATGCGTGCCAAAAAACAGAACGGTATGTTTATTTCCATTTTTTCCATTACTTACATTTTGTAACAATGAGGAAATTGTATTACTAGAACGAACAGGGTTGTATGTATTGTGTGCAATTAGAACATTCTGGGGGATTTGAAAATTATATTCCGCTAGTTTATTGATCGGCATCGCCTCGGAGTTTACTCGAGTTTGTACACGTTGTTTGCTCACAAGATTACAATTTTTAGATAGATTTTGTTAGGGTAAATGTGCACCCTGGAAACAGATACATTTACATGAAAAATCCATTTTCTATTTTATATTCCCTTGTTTTAGCGATTTTAGTTTGTTGTTTGAGAATTGAAACAGTTTGAAAAAACTTTTCTTGTTCATATTGTAATATTGTTGATTTTGGAAAAGACCGTAGGGAAATATTCCAAATTACTATTTTTTTTTTAAAACTGGCACCTTAATTATTTCATCCAAAACTGCGATAAGTTCTTGGCAAAAGGAATAAAGTACTATATCAATGTATGGGTCAGTATGTTACTTTTGATGGCAGGCGTATGATATTGCATCCACACGAGAAACAAACGTTTTGATACGACCATAATATAGCCCAGCTCCATTTATTGGAAAAAAACATCTGAAGAGAGGGTTTTTCAAAAAAATAGTCCACATTTTTCCATTCTTTTGGAAACTTCGCTTATTATATTTATGAGAGGTATATCTTGGGATTGCCTTATCTAATCGTTCCATGGGGAAACTTCGTGACATTTATTTTAGTTTTGGATAAGCCTTAGATAAACTGTTGGGTAAAGTTTATAAATATAAAATCTTATCGACAGATAAAGCAACTTTTCCATCAGACTCGATGGCTTTCGAGAAAGCAAAACTTATTAGATTTCGACAAAATAATTTTTTTAATTTACTTCCAGACGAAAAAAACGACAAACGGTTTTATCAACAGTTTGATTTGATGGCCTCGTCTTTCCTTATACGAACCAAAAGCAGTTTGGTCAGCTGTGCAGGTTGATTTGCTCGGTTTGGATGCAAAGTTTAATTAGTATGTCGTAGTTAACAATAAATCATACATTAAATTACATTCCTGTCCCTTCTACCAACTGTTTATCCAATGTGTATTACACGCTTCTAAATTACGCCCCGATAATTTTACAAGTGTGATGTTAATATCAATTTAACTTTCATTTAAAATAATCACGTGTTGAATATATTTTTTAAATCTACTACCTACAATGTTATGAAACGTTAATTGGCACTGGATGGATGTTTCATCCACCTCATCGGAAGCGCGCCAAATCCATACTTCACTTTGGATCACCCACCATTGTTAATTAGAAAACTAATTATACCCGATCCTTCTTTTTCAAAAATTAAAAAAATTATTTTATGAATACGAATGAGGTGTATCTGGTTTGTACTCCGTTAACCCTCCTATCTCTGGCATCTATCTATGTCTTGTGGTTCTGAATTTTTGATGCTGCCGTCTCGCATACCTGGCGCCTAAAAAACACGTAGAGATCTTCTACATTTAAAAAACCAGAACTATATATTTTGTTATTCAGTTTATTATAATTGTTTGGTGTGTTGCGCGCCGCATTTAAAGTGCCTTTTTGACATTTGCTCCAACTAAGGGTCACTGTACAACTTGTGAACGCCTAGGCAACTCTTCTACGTCATCATTAAATTACAAATCGATGTTACGGGATCGTAAATAGAATTAGCACAAAATATCAATATCATTAAGAACCAACCTCTCGGTATTTAAGGGTAAATCGATGATGGCGAAAAAATGGAACCGTGAAACCCTTTTCGCACTAACGGAATTATGGAAGCTAATGGTTTCCGTGTTACACTACATCTGATAGTTCGGTTGTAAACTTGGATGATAATTAAGTGTGTATCTTCCTCAACTGGTCGAGTTACTTTATGTTATGGAATACTTACATAGTAATTAGTTTTTTATATCTTCCGAGTAATGTGCGTTCTCCTTCGGTCGACTTGTCTGGCTATCGGCGGAGACAGAATAAGGTGAGAACGCAGATTTTTTGCCAATCAAACGAGTTATGTAATGCAATGTCACAATTTAATCGGTATATAATTTAGGCAGGAAGCGTTTACTACATTGCTATTGCCCATATACATTTGTATGAAACGCACATAGAAAACTTCTCAAGTATGGGGAGTAGTTTTCCCACACTATTTTGCACTACTTGCCAACGTTAATAGTTCAAGGTTCTTTGATTGCTCGATTAATGAAAGAGGAAAAAATTGAAAGTTGTTTTCAATAGTATCAAATAAACGCACTTTTCTGGATGTAATATACATTTTGATGAGCCTATTTAATTATTCCAAAGGCGCCCATCCTCAAGACTGGAATCGGTTTAAATACTTTCCAAGTTCTCGAATCGAGCAAGCTGGGTAGTGAAGTTACGCCTCCCGAATACATAAATTAAGATTCTTAATATTAGATTAATATTTTTCAAAAAGAAAAAGTTTTTGGTACAATTCGTTGAAATTTGGTAATTTTTGCACTTAAGAAGTCACGATTTTGATTTATGCTCCCATTATCATTGCGTTTATCTAAAAATGTCAAAAAGCTTTCAAGTAATCAATATCGAATAAATTAAGAATAATAACTCCTGCTTACTTTTCACAAACGTAATTGTAAAATTGCCTATAGAAATGAACGATTAAGTAATTAAAAGAATTTACTGTTTTTAATTAGCTACGACTAACGAGACATTAGCAGCGTCGATATATCAATCAGTTTGTTGGACAAATTTTGTTTCCTAGTGGTCTGTAATTTTCGAAATTTGTTAATTCAAATCACAGGTGGATTCACTATAAATTTCATTTACGTAATTCGCTTGGTTAAATTTATGAAAACTGACTAATTTTGCCATTACGTTCTAGCAAAGTTTTGTATTTATTTTTACATAAAACTAAAATAATAGCTACCAGTTACTCGAATTATTTTAAGATGCAAACAACGCGTATTGTACATAATAAACGTCTGGTTTTGTTCGATGTATATAATAAAAACAATACAAAGACTTGAAGTACTTTCCAGTTTGGTCTATACCATACTTATATGGAGTTACGATGCAATTGTGGTCTGTAATTCACGTTTACTTGACATGTGTTTCCTAACCAGGATAGTAAAGACGTTTTTAAAATTGTAAAGGTAAAATACCCTCTACTTCAAAATATGAAACGATAGATCTGCTATACTTTTCGAGGCGGCGATTTTGGAGGTCCTCACGGTGCAAATTTGAGTCCTTTGCTATTTAAAATCAATTTGTTTATTTTGAGTAAAAATTAATCGCTAAATGGTAAAATATTTACCACACTAAAGTGCGTAGCACGAGATTGGCGAGAGATATCCGGTTCGAATCGGGGTAGAGTAAAAACTCGACTGGCAAACCACGTGGGTAATCTGTTAGGGGATTTTGGGGTTCGGAGCCTATGTTAAACAATAGGTCCCCGATGCACATATGTGAAAAAAGGATCATGATCCGCTTCCATGAGGATACACAGAGATGCCACACACTTCATGGTGTTGCGATATAATCCACGTTCACCCGAATTTTATTTTCCAAAATTTGTAAGAGAAACATAAGAAATGAGCTAAAAGAAGGTTTAGAACGAAGTAAGCATCCTTTTTTTTTAGTTTTACTTTTAGGATATTTCAGCAGTACTCCATAATGGTAATGCTACCAAAATCGGTATTGTGGCATGCATTTATTCACGTACAATTCATTACCATATAATGTTTTAATTTAATAAATTGATATATTTTAAACAATTTTACGAGTTAAATTAATTAAATTATTAATATATTTAATTAATTTAAGTCTTAAAATATTCCAATTAATTTAAGTCTTAAAATATACCAATTAATTTATTATCGCAAGTTAACAACTAAAGACTAAACAATTTAATAAAGGCCAATGTTAACTCTTTTCAATTTTTAATTCTATATCCAATGTAGACTAATTTACTCTGATGTATTTTACAAATAAATGGGTTGAGTACTCTCCAGTTATAAGGAAGCAACAAGACGACTTCTTAAATTTGATTCTTAAAGAGTCATCTTATTGTTTGCTTACAGCTGGTGGTAGGTAATACCCCCCCAGAAGAAGGAGTTCTCAAAGAAAGTAACGTACGTGTACTTCATTTCATCACATTTTTACTTTACCATACAACAAATATGAGTATACGTAGTATACCATATAACTAGTATGGGAAAGTTATAAAATCGCAAAAAAAAAAGTTGAGATATTGACGGATTTAGAGTCCTTGGGTCCAACGAGTTGAAAGAGACCAAACATCAACAAATGTCTGTGTGTCACTTAATTTTGTGTGCGCTCTAGCGCCCAAACCAATAAGAATTTCATAACCAAATTTCATATTTAGGTCTTTTATATTAAGACTTAGAACTGATTAGATTTTGGTTGAAATCGGTTCACGGAAACTTGATGGTGGGGGTTACGGTGACGCGAGGGAATGGATTAACGAGATGCCACTGTTTTTATATAAATACCATATCATTAATGTATGGTAAAGTCATGGGATGGCCACATCACAAAACCAGTGAGGCCGTAGGCCGAACAACCACATCCGACATTTTTTAAATACTACTTCCTTTCCTAAAAGCAATTCTCTAGAGAATTCTCTTCTAGTTTAGGCCTGTTATTTCCCAACATTTGCGTCGTTTCCTTGGCAGTGTGAGTACTATGAGTATAAATTACTTTATGTACATCTGGTAGGTAGCTTGCTGAGCTGGCCTTAATGGCAATTTATTAACCCAAGAGGACTACCGTCTTAACGTGCCTTCCGAAGCACGGAGACTACGTCATAAGAAAGTTTTACCCTTCCCCGAACATAAACCCGGTACCTTGCATTCGCAGTTGAACGCGTTAGCTACAAAGCAATGACAGTCTCTTTTAGTAAAAATTTAGGAAAAATTTGTAAAAATATCAATTATCGTATCTTTATCAAGTATTTTTTTCTCTATAATAAAATTTCTCTTATTCTATACCTACAACAATGGTTATTTCTGATTGGAATGGGAGAGCACATTCCACTGCCCTTTAAGGCAACCCACAACTGTCAGATGGTAAAAAGTTATGAATTTTGAAACTCACTTTATTTGGTTTGTTCATGGTTGTTTATCATAATTAGTAGGTATACAATGAAGAACAGTGTCTCCTAACCTTTTTAACCATACCCACCTAAGCCTTTCTAAAATTCATAATCTCCCTATGGAACATAATATACCTACATAATTTTCAAAAATTGAATTAAGGCTGCCGTCTTACCTATGTTAATTATATGGGACAAATCGCTCATTTGTATGTACTAGAAGTCGAACAATTTTAACTTTTAGGGAATTATTTTGCAATCATTTTAAAGATAAAACTTGGCTCTTGGACGTGATCTAATTTTTATTACAATCGGATGATTAGAAATATTGAAAATTTTGCTGCAAAGTTACTCAATTTTTAAGATAGCAAAAATAGTCATATTATAATTTTTATACTCGTTACCGTTAATAATAGAAGTACTTGAACTAGATCACATCCAGGACAATTATTTAATCTTACTTGTGAAAAAAAATGGTTGAATTATATCCATTTTTACAAAAGTTCTAGTACATACAAAGTGATGGTACAATTTTTCTTGTTTTGATAAAATAATTTTAAATGGCAAGTAGGGTTCTATCACTTTCTTATGATTATCTTGCCCTTTTTGCATAAAATAGTTCAACTATTATGTACACTACGGCGCTAATTTGCAAATGGTTGCTGTGGTTTGGTACTTTGCTTGATAGTATTGTAAATGCGTGATTCAGCGAAACGTAAGGTGCGATAAAAATAATAGTATGCACATTTTTGTCTTTGATATCTCTTAGATACATTTTTATACTGTGCAATATAACATTTAAATTCAATCTACAAATTTAACATTTTTAGTTTTATTTCAAAATTTTCTTTGCTAATTTTTTTTTATTTCTAGATAAATTCTATTGTAAGTTGTAAATAAATTTGTTGCAGTTGACGTTGTTAAAACTTTTAAATTTTAAAATTCTTTAAAATTTAGGTTTACAAGAAGCCACATTGAAAGGCCCGTAATTTTTTGATTTTCATGATAAGATATCAAAGTGTAAAATTAGATTTTTTGCCAACAAAAGTCTTCAGGGCAGGTATGCTTTGGGTAGAGTGAATTTTTTCCTTAGTGGTTGGGAGTGGCTAATGTGCAGAAACGAATATTTGTTATTTCGGTTCTATGTTTGTATCAATTGGTGGAATTGAGTGCCAAAGGGAATTTTCTACATTTGGCGCCCAAACCCCAGTCACGTGCTAATCGCGTGCTAAACCACTAAGGAAAAATTCATTCTACACTGATTAAATAGGGGAGACTGGAGAGACTTGAGACAAAAATTGGATATACATAATTTTTTAGCTCATTGATTGAATTACTGTTTTATTAATTTTATTTTGTAATACAGTACAGTCTCGATATAGTGAACTAATTGAGGAACGCCTTTATTACTCCACCGAGGTTGTTCACTATTTAGAGTGCAGAAAAAATACACAACAATGATACTTACAGTGCGTTTATTACATTAATAACCTAATATTTCAAATAAAATAAGGAAACACAAATTCTTAAAAAGATACAGTATCCGACAAAAAGAAAGCGACGCATTCATAATTGTTAATTTTAGCAATGTTATTTTCACTAAAATGTAGGGGAAAGGGATGTAAGTTGACCACCCTGCCTTATAGAAAAAACTTTGAGGTGTAACACCGCTATTTCAAATGTCATCGTGCTTATTAACACAACCCTCACTTTTTATGTGGTTTTAAAGTGAATAGACGCGTTGCTGTAGCTTCTACAAACTTTGTATAAAAAGATTTTTCTTTTTATAAAAACTCAAATTTTTCGTGTGCTGATAAACTAAACAATTTTCGTTGATATCGCAAGGTAAATATAATTATGTGTTGAACTCTTATTTCATTGAATTTTACTAATCCAAAGTGAATTTCAAACATATCGTGTATACAACAATTTTTTTGCGAGTGTTTCAAAATAGTGTCCAGAATGTAAGTTGACCACCCCTATTGTTTCCATTGCGAAACAATTTGTTATTACATTTTTATGATTGAACTTTACATCAAATCAACTTCAAACAACTTTAACTAGTCTTCTTTGAATTGTTCTTTCTAATACTGCAGACTCTCCTAATTCTGCCAAAATTTGATTTGCTGATAAAAAAGGATTCGCCGATGATAATCTTTTTACTCTTCTATCAAATTGAGGGGTAGTTTTTGTTGACCTTCCTGTGGATTTTAAGTTTACTACAACTCCCCGATGTTTGTAGTTTATTTATAGTTTTTGACACAAAAGGTTAAATGTGGCATATAGCCTTGTTATCCCAAGCCTTTAAATTGAATAGGGGAAGGTTGCCACAAATGGACCGATTTTTGCTTTTTATTTTTTTCTGACTGAACAAAAAGATTTTACAGAACCATTAAAAAATTTTAGTTAATGCAAGTCGGGCAAGAATAAAATTTTCGCAGAGGGCTTATATTCCTTCAATATTTGTTTGGCAGCAAGTTCGTCCTTATATGGACTACTTGTAATTTCACAAGCTTATGACCGGTTCATTCGAGGAAACCGAGCATGGTCCATTGGAGGAAACTGACTGTATTCGGAAATAAAAAGGCGCAAACAATTTAAACATAACTTTAGCTGTTAGGTGAGAGAGAGGTTTGATTAATTTATTGTTACCGCTTATGTATGACCTGTTTATTTCCTCTTACAGTCCCGAGGATGGCATTTAGTTAATAAAGCCGAAACGTCGACCGACAGCTTACTTGTTTTTGTTTTGCGTATCAATATCCCGAAAAGTTTTCGTATACTTAAAAATTATAACGTGAATTCAAAACTGCGCATGCGTCTGTCAGTTTGCAAGCGGTTTCAAACTACTGAACGAACAGATCTAATGACTTTTGCTTGTTTTTAGTTAATTACGCATATTATGACACGTACTTTCAAGGTGCTTGCTGATAATCTTGATAAGATATAGTAACTCACGCCGCGGGTCAAAAACTTACACTTTACGCCCTAGATACAAAAATAACTATTTCACCTCGGGGGCGCGGGCGTTCGGGTGCCTCGGCACCCACCCGCGCCCTTCGAACGAAAAATCTCGTTTTACGTCCTTGTGATGAAAAGTACTATTCTTACCAAATTATAAATTATTTATGTATCTACTCTATATATATAAAAAGATAAGACAAAATATGCAACGTTTTTATGCAACGTTTTTGTGCAACGTTTTATGCAACGTTTTTATGCAACGCTGAGAACAGCTATTGGACGACACCAAATCAACATTATAATCACATCAACGGATGAATCAAAGCAAAAGCAATAACAAAAGCAATAGCAAAAGCAAAAGCAAATGCAAAAGCAAATGCAAAAGCAAAAGCAAATGCAAATGCAAAAAGCAAAAGCAAATGCAAAAAAGCAAAAAGTAAACGCAAAGCAAGGCAACAAAACCATGCGACGCAAAAACACAAAGATTGAAAGATTTATGTAAATACAAAAATCCGTTTGGTGGCAAATTTGTTATTTTAGGTGGTGACTTTCGTCAAGTTTTTGTAAATAATTTGAATTTTGTATGTTTCGCGGTTTCGGGGAAGCCGAGAGAGCGCGAGCAGTGAAGAAGAAGACTTGCGTACGCCGTCCAAGTCGTGGACGGTCGACATTTTGATTTCTGACGATTTTTAGTTGTAAAAATTTGATTTATTTGAGAATAAAAGACAAGTAAAGTTTGAAGCAGTGTTATTTCTTTTAAATTGAGAATTTAGAAGAGAAAATTTTGTGAATTATACTAAATGCAAGTGGAATTATTTCGGAAAAGGTATACAAGGTCGCTTGATAGTGGGCGATACTGAAAGATAACCGATTGAGCCAGCCGGGTAAGAAGGTGATTTCTCCGCCGATTCGATATTTAATATTTAAGGGTGGAAAATAACACTTCAATATACATCGATAGGCCTTTGTTTAGTCATGGACAGTTATATGTAGCATTATCAAGATGTCGATCGAAGGATGGAATACAAATTCACAGTGAAAGCGACATAAAAAATGTTGTATGTAAATAAGTTTTATAACTTGAAGTTATTAGGGCCGCAAAGCGGCCCTGGGGGGTTGGGCCGCGTCAGCGGCCAGGGGGGCGGAGCCCCCCTAGTATAGTATAAATACATAATTTTAAATATATGTAGTATTTGATAAAATGTGGTTCTCATTTTTTATTAATTAATAATTAATTCGATAAAGTTAATCGTAACACTTTTTGGGTAGAGCATGGTAAATTAAAATCAAAAATTTGTTGATATTGAATATCAACAAATTTTTGATTTTAATTGATAATAATTAAGGCAATCAATCCTCTAAAATTGACTTTTAGATAGAGGTTGAATTCTAAATAATTTTTGATATAATAAAGTTAGATAGTTTTTGCATTATGTGCAATTTGTTCATAAACGCTGATACTCATAAAAAATAATTATCTTGTGTGTAGCTGGGTCGGTTAAATGCATGGGTTAAATGTATGTATATAGTATCAACGTCGTGTTGCATTTAATTATCAAACGCTGTAAAATAGCATAGTAGCTGAGGATTAATAGTTTTACTTCTACTCACTACGTACCGCTACTTTATAAATGAATTATTAAAAAGATATTCGCCCACGCCGAATCCGGCCACCTTAAATGATAGATTTTAGGAAGAAATCGCTACAACTTTGTTGAGAAGACCATTTTTGAATTACCCCCTTAACAATCAAATTGTCCTGTAGGGCGTGGGACCCACGTTGGGAAACACTGATGTTTATAGTTTTTTAAATTTAGTCATGCATCGAAATTACAACAAAATCTTTCGTCCAAGTTATGCCGATTTATTTTGAAGTTCAAAAATATTTAATTTATTTTGTTTTTTAGTTTTAAACGCAACTTTTAAAAAAATGATTAATATTAAAGTAAATGGTAAATGTAATGTGTAGTTTTACTTAATTTCATTACATAAACTGCTAAAACCGCAATAAATACTCAAAAATTAGATATTATAAGCAATTTTGTAGAAAAGAGGCCGCGAGAACGTAATGTTTATTCTCGATTGTTTGGGCATGGAAGACAGCCAAAGTTGAACATGACTTAGAATAATTCAAAGTCAATTGTGACTATTAATTTTGTTTTCGTAATTTGGAAAAGAAACAGAAAAATTGGAAAAACATTGTAAAACACAAGGCGTAACGTTACATTATAAATGCTGCAAAAACCTTAACAAACACGAAAAAATTACATAATATTATAAATATTGTAGGAAACAAAATTTTGTACAAGTCCGTGGATGCAGTTTCTTGAGTATGAATTTTCTTATTCGGTTTTATTCTGAGAATCTCTAATGAAATACATTATACTTATGTCATAACCACGAGAGCTCGAGTAGGATTGAATCCAACTTTTCTCAAATCTTTTTGGAGGTCCTCAAGTTAGGCCCTTGGGTCCGTTACTGTTGAGTATGAATTTTCTTTTAACCGTTTTATTTTGAAAATCTCGAACATTAATACGACGCTCTCTTCCCAACAAGTTGGATCATAATTCAAAATGAAGTATCTTGGAATATTTCCATTTCTGCTGACACCATACTTATATGGTGTTAGAATACAAAGTAATTGTGATTGGTAATTTACGTTTACTTGATTTATGTCTTCCAAGAACGACGTTTTCTTAATACCTCGTATATTACGATTTAATAGTCCCCTGTCGTTTCTATTATTTAAAATCATTTTCTGGAGGTCCTCAAGGTGGAACCTTGTTGGGTCCGTTGGTAGGAATTTTCTTTAAAACGATTTTATTTTGAGCATCTCGAACGTGAAATACCTTGAGGTGAGAGGAAGTCATAATTCAAAATGAAATGTGTTTGAATATCCCACTTGTTCTTCGAATTGGCTAGATTGTAAAGCCAGCAATGAAGAGATAAACGAATGTAAAATAGAACAATAATTAATATGATATTAAATCAATAATTAACATTTATCGATTGAATATTTCTCAAATCGTCACACCCACAATAAAAACTAGCCAAGATTATTGAAAAAGTATCGTTACAGGTATGCAAATTACAATAAAAATCAATGCAGTGCAGCTGTAAGCAGCACAGGTGTGTTGGAAAGATTTGAAATTTGCATAACATCCTGAATCATTTTGCACTTTGACTTGGCTATAAGATTGCATTTACTTTCTCGCTCGTTTATGTCGATGCGTTTGATATGGTTGACGTGCAGTTGTATAGTTCGTTTCTATTTGGTTTAAAAAATGGCACAAGAGAGTTTGGATGGGGGTTTGCTATAAATAGTAGCCGCAAATATCACAGGTGCTTTTGATTATTTTGGTTTCTTGCTGCAGATGTGTAGTTATGTCATCTTTTTACTACAGACGCAGACGGTCAAATCAAAAATAACCCAAAGCTTCTCTTCAATTGCTGTCTCTTCGTTTAGATAATTCTTAAATATCCTCTTATTTTTAGTAACGTCTGCGAATTTTACAATTTGTATGAATTGGCATCCTACACGAATAAATTTTTATGGATCGTTCGACAAAAAAATTGTTTACCTTGGGGCAATCATTAGTATAAAGAAAAACGTTTGATTTCTTGGGGCGGCCAAAAAATACAAAACCACGAAATAAATAAATTATTTACTACTTGTCACGTTATAAAAAATTGTTTTTCGAGTTGTAAAAATAGTCCAAGATTTAATTTTTCACGACCGATTAACTCGAAATGTAGCTTTTCTAAGCTATTTTGAAATACTGCGTTTGTTCTACACGAATTTATGTTAATTGGACGAAGTACATAGCTCTTTGAAGATGTTTTTTTCCCATACAAAACGTAACTTTGCACAACCCACATGTCCTAACTTTTCCTTCATCACTACAAACAAAATCATAAGTTTCTGCCAACATTTTAATCAACCACGGCGAAGTTGTGACGAAATTGTTGTACAATTATACGTCGTAACAACCGAATCCAATTATTTTGAATTAAATTCGTCAACATTTTTATGCATTTTCTTCTCCACATATCGGTAGGTCTATTTATGAATGAACGATCGCACGCATTTTAAACCTTGGCTACGCGACTCAAAATGCCGATCAATAATATCAACATAAAAAATTTTCGACCACACCTATTTTACTATTTAACCTTATTTTTTCCACAAATCTTACACTTCAATTCAAATTTCCGCTTTTAATTTTAAATTATTTCATAATAATTAAAACAAGTTTTTGGTGATTCATCGTAACAGTTAAGTCATTAATTATTGTTCTTCAATTTGAACATTCGATCGAAAAATATCAATGAAATGTAACTGATTTTATCGAAACAGTTATATTTTTTATATTCACAATTTTGCATATATTTGCGTTTCCTTTTTAGCTTCCATCAGTGGACGCGTTACCGGGGCCGTTCAATAATTACAGTACGGGTGGTGGTAGTTCACGGAGATAGAAATTATTCTTCAATCACGACTTGGCCCACACACACTTAACTTTACATCTGTTTTACTACAAGGAAGTTTTCTTAATAGAATCAACCCCAAAAGAAAACAATCGACCCATTTAAGCGGAAGGAAGTCGAGTATATTTATTCACAGATAATCTTACAATTACAGAGGGTGAGATTATCGTTCCAAGTACCCCTAGCAGGCACGAGTTTGAAACTTTTTTGAATTTTCGCGTCGATCTGATTTCATTACTTCCAACTACAGCTTAAAAAGCCATTTTTCTTTTGTTACCCTCGCCTGTTGGAGCTATTGATTACTTTGGTCTTCATCTTGCAATAAGAAACCCCATCGTGTTTGACTAATGCGTCTACTTAACTAGATTTGATTTTTTGTGTCTATTTTATATTGGAAGCGATACATAGTAACTTCATTCCGATGGTAATTTTTTTGGACTTGATTGCAAAAATCTAACGACAATTCGATTTTCGCCGAGGTTTAATTAATTAAACCTGTTTTTTGGAGCAGCCAATTTGCAGTTTCAAGTAGCTCTTGCATTATCAGTCGATCACCACTTTATATCCAAGGTCATCGACTGTTGATTGTTGTGGGTGTATGGGATTGGTTTTGCGGCCTGTTTGAATGTACCCGGACGCTAGATGTGAATTGTGCACGTGTTCAATTCACTCGAGCATTGGTCGTATATGCAAAATGAAATGCTTTTTATTAATTGACCCACATAGATGCTATTACCACCATAATTCCATAATTCAATTTTAATTTTACAACCCAGAACCACTTTACTTTCCAGTTCGGAAGAAACGTATCAACTTGAAAAAATTGATTCGATTTTGTGGTTTAGGAAGAATTTTTTTAATTTGTTACGTGATGAATTCAAATTTTGAGGTTACTACCGAATGTATGTTTAATTAAAAATAATTTTGTGTAGGAAGACATAACTGCATTAGATAATAATTTGAATTGTGAACCTACTTATTTTTTTAATTGTAAATTTTTAATGTAATAAAGTTTAGACTTTCGTGGGTTGATAATAAAATTATTGTCTTTTGTTACCCAACTTATTTCTAAGTACTTTGAGGGAGCGGTCTTAAAAAAGCGTTGTTGATTGAGCCGCGTATGATATTATTTGATGTGGAAACAATATCGGACACAATGTCGATATCTGCGATGGATCGGCAAGAAATTAAATATTATTTTCATTGAGAGATTTCACTTTGAATTTAATAATCGGCGCTTTTTAGACTTCAACCTCTGGTAATTACCAACTAATTTAATGAATAATTGATTATTTTGTAAAATCGTAATGACCCACGCTGTCATAAATTATTAACGGTGCATTACTTGTGACGATCTTGAATTATGTCCAGGAAATTGGACACTTTTCAAAATTTTATTGGCATCTGTTCAAAGCGTCAGTCATCTATCTGGGAGAATTGTGTCATGATTTTAAGTTTACGCCAATTTATAAGTTGATGTTTCAAATAGGAAATGTTCAGTTTTGATTTTGACAAAAGTACATCAGGATTTTGATTACTATTCATCACTGGAAATATCAATTTCATGATTGCATTTGTTTTGCACTGTGATATTTTCTTCCATAGCTAAGAGCAGACAAATATATTCTCTACACTCTTCACTTTTGTGGATCAATGAGAATCTCGTTAATCCATTCATGTACATTATTTTTATTGTCCGTATCAATAACAAATGTTAAAAATTGATTTTCTAGAAATTGGCTGTATGATCATACAATTTGCATACCTAAAAGTCGTAACCACCGACCTTCATGGCTTCAATAGAAAATTTAATTTTTGGCGAAAGTATAATCTTCAATGCAGTCTTCGTTCGTAATTTCTCTGTTTACAATTTTATGTTCACTACTTCCGATTAGATTGTGTGAATGACGCGCACGAATGGATTAAAAAGATTCCCTTCAGCTTAAATAACCGACTTGCACTTGTTTGCACTTCGCTACTTTTGCGGAAATGACGGGATGAGAGGTTAAACTGAAACATTATTTTATTTTAAATTAGTAGTAATCAGTAATTTTTTTAGATTTGAGAAACAAAATTTTACCTTTTATTTTTAATTGTTACAGTGAGAAGATGCTATTGTGAAGGCCACTGTCCCAATGATATGATCAATGGTACATGCGAAATAAAACAAGGAGGTCAGTGTTTTACAGAAGTTGAAGAAATCTTTGATCCAGAAACAAGAACCATAGAATATGACGTCACATATGGTTGTCTGCCAAATGATGAAAGGGGATTTTTGCAGGTAAACTTTAAATTTCTTTGTTCACCATAGCGTGAAATTAATTTCACCTTAAAATTAAAAAGATAAAACTTGAGATTTTTTTTGATTTATTGCTACAACTGTGCAATAAATATTAATTTTATTTTTATTCTTTTACTTGGAGCTTAAGGTATCAAAATTGCTTTAGTAAAGCCAATCTTAATTAAGTATTAATTGTTGTGGTTGGGCTAGTTTTTAATTTTCTTTTTTCTTTTTTAGTGCAAAGGCTCCCTTGTTCCGCATCGGATAAGCAAATCAATAGAATGTTGCGATGATTTCGATTTTTGCAACAAAAATTTAAGACCGAAAATAGAACAAAGAACAACCACACCTGTGCCGTCGATATTAGATCAGGGAGACAGCGTGTCATACATAGTAATTTTAGCGTCTGTGACAATTTGTATAACTGCGTTTCTGCTTGTGGTTGCGTGTGTTTATCTGCGATACAAAAAGAAAGAACAAAAACACTATTTCATCAAACGATATCCGGATAAGTATCCGAATCTGGATAAACTTCACAATGGTGGCAGTCTCGCTCATTTCATCGAAAATTCCAGTGGTTCTGGATTCGGGCTACCCACGTTAGTTCAACGCACAATTTCCAAAAATCTTCAAATGGTCCATTCTGTAGGAAAGGGTCGATACGGTCACGTTTGGTTGGCAAAATGGCGAGGTGAACGTGTGGCGGTTAAAGTGTTTTTCACAATTGATGAGCAGTCTTGGATTCGAGAAACCGAAATCTACCAAACTGTTCTCATGAGACATGAGAATATTTTGGGATTTGTGGCGGCCGATATTAAAGGGACCGGGTCGTTGACGCAAATGCTTCTCATCACGGATTATCACGAAAATGGATCGCTGTATGATTATTTACAAAATCAAGTTTTGAGTTCTTCATCTTTGCTGGTTATGGCTTTAAGTATTGCGAGCGGATTGGCCCATTTGCATGCCGAAATTCATGGAACCAGAGGGAAGCCTGCTATAGCCCATCGTGATATCAAAGGTAAAAATATTTTGGTTAAACGAAATGGGGAGTGTTGCATCGCCGATTTTGGGTTGTCAGTGAAATATTTAAGTGACATCAATAAGATTGACGTACCACCAAATCAAAGAAGTGGTACGAAGAGATACATGTCGCCAGAAGGATTGGACAATAGTATTAACATCACCAGTTTTGAAGCGCACAAAATGGCGGACATGTATTCATTAGGATTGGTTTACTGGGAAATGTCGCGGCGGTGCGTGACCGGCGATAAAATTATGAGTGCAGAAGAGTTTAAGTTGGCATATTGGGATTGTGTGACCAGTGATCCAAGCTTTGACGAGATGATGGAAATTGTGTGTATAAAGAAGATCAGACCGGCCATGTCCTTGCGTTGGGACTCGGATGAAATATTACAAACTATGGCAAAAGTGATGCAAGAATGTTGGCACAGTAATCCCGCAGTTAGGTTAACGTCTCTTCGAGTCAAAAAGACTTTGGCCAAATTAAATGCTGATGCGACCATAAAAATTGTATAATAATTTGAACAAAACATTTAATTTTTCAATGATTCAAATTTGGAAATTGTTTTATCTGGACGAGAGGTGTAACTGCAGCTTTTATATAATTGTAAAAATTCTATTACTGCCATTTTGCAATGCCCACAAGTGGTAATTGTGCCTAAGAAAACCTTTTCGATATATCAATATGTTGATAACGATATTATATATCGATAAATATTTGATATGTCGATATTATACTGATATATTATTAAAATATATAAGATATTTTGAGTTATAAACTTGTGAAAATTATAATAATTAAAATGCAAGTTAATTTAACAAATAGTTTTACTTGCCGATTACGTTGTAACAATCTGAGGAGCTTTAATGAAAGGGAAACACGTGTCATAATTTATATACAAACATTTCTATTTGTTAAATTAATTTTAACTTTATTGAAATTAATAAATAACATCAATATAATATAATATCGATATATTATCGATATAAATATAATATTGATATTGTTTCAATATCGTCAATCCTCCGAAACAAGAACTAAATAAATTCGAGCCTTACGAAGAAGCATACGGTTTCGGTTTGCTCCAGGAAATAAAACAATGTACAATTTTTGAAGTCGAATGAACCAAAACATTTTTTATCCAGTGCAAACTTTTGTTTTTAAAAGCAGTTATGTACCTAATAATTTAAAAATTGTTCTCGAGGCTGGGATTTACAATAATGTAGTGTACATAGCAACGAATTAGTTTTAAAATTTGTAAATATGTATTTAAAATATTATAAGGGATGCGTAAATGCTATTTATTTTATAAAGAAGAAAATTAGAATTGTCCTAAAATGTTGCCATTTTTACTTTAATGTTTTGATTGTTTATACAATAATGTTTGTTACTTTGGGTGCTTTTAATTATGACGATCGTTTTTATTTACAGTTGTAAATTGTTAAATAACACCTGTTAATATTAAGTCACAAAATTTTTTTTAGATGTTTTACATGGCTCAATATTGTTAAGTAATAAATGCACTTGAAAAGTTTATTTTAAAATTGTACAGTTGATATTAGGAGTCTGTGGACCAATGTACAATATTATTTTGTTATAGACTCGCAAAATTAAAAATTGGCCCATTATTTTTTGTCAAATTATATAGTGTTATATACGAGTAGGCCGTGTGACTCAAAAAAATGTGCATTTATGTGTATAATATTATTTGAGATTGCTGAAAGTGTTGTTTGATGTATTATAAAATGTCGAATGAACGTTGATTTTAGATATTTCAAGACTGATATTTGAATGTTAGGATATGTTTTCTGTAAAAATTATATAAAAAAGAAATAAAAATAGTTTTTAAATTATTAATTAAAATTATATTCTCATGATTGAATTACTAGGGGGGAGCGAAGTACTTTTTTCTTCCTACGACAAAACAATTTAACAGCGACATTTATCGATAATGTTCTAAATTACATTAAGCGTTTCCAAAACTTCCATAAGGTTGGCGTATTTAATACAAGTCCATATTTTCACCACAGTAAATATTGTATCTTACATAGCTGCTATGATTTGAACAGCACGTGACGTTTTATTGTTATTCCGAGTTTCCATCTCGCAGAGGCTCACATTAAAGGAAATAAATGATTAGGTACAGTAAATGTTTATTGAATAATGGACCACTGTATACCAATTGGCCAAGTTCAGAAGGTAGCCATAAAACAATTTCTGGAGAGAGAAGTGTTTGTTTTTGTTTTAAGAATGAATGAAAATAAAAATAGGACCCAAATAGACAAGAAATCAATTAGAATGATTTAGATTAAATTGTAAACAAATCCAATTTTTTTAATGAGATTGGGCGCCTTCATTCTTATCAATTATAAAATACTACTTCAATCTAATCACTGTCATTTGAGTTCATCCTTGATCACACAATTGTGTTTTTATTTGATTATAATCTGGGACTCCTTCAAATGGAAGTCCACATAAGTGGGCCATGTACTGGATTCAACAGTTACCATTGGAGGGCGCCAAAATGACACGAAATGGGGGCACGAATTTTTTTTTATTCCTCAACATTTATTTGTTTTCTTGATATCTGGTACCACATTCAACTTTACCCGCAGGCTCTGTTCAGTTGGGCAATTTCATTGTTACATTTAGGTGAATCTAACTGTGTCTGTATAATATTTTACTTCCATCTTGGAACAATTTTTCTATTGTTGCTTTATGTATAGGCTTCATGACCTGCAAAATTCATTTTATTTACTTTCCAGGCTTTCCATAAACTAAAAGATGTTGAATTTTGAAAAGACATTTCGTTACTTCTGTGTACTGGGGGGTATTCCATACATCCAGACCCCCCGCTTTCTCAACATGAGAAAAATAGAAAAAGCACTTCAAATTCAGTATTGTGGAGGATAAGATAAGTTTGCATGCGCTTAAGCCTCTAAATCTAGTGCATTGTACTACCGCCGATTTCCCAGCAATGTATTTGGTACGACTAGGAATAGAACCGCAGGTTTGGTTTCCTAGCCTGCCAGTATGGCTGTATATTAGGGGGGAGGGTCAAACTCCCCCCCCCCCCATGACATAATTAACGCATGTTGCTAGAAGCAAATGTAGGTGAGCAATTAATCAATTATGAAATAAGTTTAAATTTTGTTTATTACCTATTAGTTTTAGACAGTCCAAATTTCATTAAATTTGAGAAAATACTTGACGAGAAAAAAAATTGTTGTTTACATTGTGCCTCTTTCTCTAAATATCTGCATAATACAACAACAATATTAAATTCTTTATCTGTATCTTCTTAGTGCATAAAATCCCTTCAATTACTTTTTGAAATATAAGACTTCAAACTCAGGAGTCAGAACTTTTTAGTTCGATTGTAGTCTCCGTGCTTCAGAAGGCACGTTAAGCCGTTGGTCCTCCTGGGTTAATAAATTGCCATCATTAATATAAAAACCAGGATGCAGGCACATCTGAAGGTCAGCCCAGCAAGCTACCTAATAGATGTAAAATATTTAAATGCTCATGGAACTAGCACTGCCAAGAAAACTACGCAGATTTGAAAATAACAAGCCTTAAACTAACAAGGGGACACTACAGTGAGGTACCAACCAATCGAGATCGCAATATTTTTGGTGATTCTAGGAGCTAAAAAAATTATCACTTTCTCGGCGTTTAGTCCAATGGCCCTTAGTTTTTGAGTTATGAATTTTTGAAAATACCATATTGGGTTAAATGCTATTAGCTATTATTACAAGAAACCATGGTGATCTAAATGTTAAGAATTTGCAATGGTAATTCGTAGGTCGTTAATTTTTTAATTCCGATAATAAATTACATAATTTACAACAAAATCTCAGGACCGATGCGTTATAACTCCAATATATGCTAAACCTATGGTAAAACCAGTCCATTTTAAAAATTCATAACTCAAAAACTAAGAGCCATTGGACTAAACGCCGAGAAAGTGATAATTTTTTTAAATATTTATGTGTATTATTAACTCGTAAGAATATTTAATTTAGTAACTATAATTAAATAATTTTTTTAACTCATAGAATGAACAAAAAAATTGGGATCCCGATTGGTGGGTACCTCACGGTAGTGTCCCCTTGTAAGTTGAAGAAGAATAATATAACCCCTTCCCCAGAACGTATCCCTATATCATTAAAAATCAGGATGTTCAGATGATGCCATCCTATGATTTGCCATACATTAATCTTTTCTCTGTGTTTAAAAAAATAGATTTTTAATCAACTTTTTCGTCATCTTTGCGAAGAATTTTGCAGAAGGGCTTCTATGATACGTGTGCTTGCATAAAAGGCAATCAGTAAGCTAATTAAAAACTGGACGTAAATCAACTAAAATTATTTATTACATTTGGTTGATAAGTTGACATTTTTGTTATAAACTATTTAGACTCTTCGTCCAGAACACCACATTTTTGGTTCGCCTTCAGCCTTCACAATAAGTTTGTTTATGTTTTGTTATTATTAATTAATTAAAATTTTACTTTCAGGTATCATGGCTATATAATAATGATAATACTTAATACATCAATGTGACGTTTTGTCCAGTTAATATTCGATTTTCAACCCTTCTGTGAGCACATCAGAGGCCCTTACTGACTTATGTGATTGAAGGCATCGGATTTTCCCATAAAGGAACTCTTGAACATTAAATCAAAAATACAAATTTATTTGGTAATAATCTGTTTCTTGTTATCAAAATATTATTTACAAAATTACAATTTTTAGAAAGATCCAGAATTTGAGAGTATTATTCTCTTTGAGCTGAAGTTTACTTGCTTAAATTTTGTCGTCAATTTCGAAATCTACTCTATATATATAAAAAGATAAGACAAAATATGCAACGTTTTTATGCAACGTTTTTGTGCAACGTTTTTGTGCAACGTTTTTATGCAACGCTGAGAACAGCTATTGGACGACACCAAATCAACATTATAATCACATCAACGGATGAATCAAAGCAAAGCAAAGCAAAAGCAAAAGCAAAAGCAATAGCAAAAGCAATAGCAATAGCAAAAGCAATAGCAAAAGCTAAAGCAAAAGCAAAAGGTAAACGCAAAGCAAGGCAACAAAACCATGCGACGCAAAAACACAAAGATTGAAAGATTTATGTAAATGCAAAAATCCGTTTGGTGGCAAATTTTTTATTTTCGGTGGTGACTTTCGTCAAGTTTTACCTGTTATAAAATACGCTTCACCTGTAGAGATAGTCAATTATACTTTAAAGTCAACATCAATTTGGCCAAGCAGCATTATATTATTGAAAGTACCGAATAGCTGGAAATCTACAAATATAATTCAGAACATTTACAACAATTCAATTGCTTCTAATGCCGATCTCTCCGACAGAATTATATTAGCCTGCCACAATGATGATCTTCGTACACCTAATAAAGGTGCATGTCGCTGGCCCCCCCCCCCAAATCGAATTTTGGGGTGAATTTGGTGTCAATCGTTAGAGCTTCGTTAGAGCTCAACCGTCGCGAAGATATTCGCGAAAAAGTTTGGGGGGGGCTGTAGACACGTTGGCCCCCCCCAAGTCGAATTTGGGGGGTGAAAATGGTGTCAAACGTTAGAGCTTTGTTAGAGCCTAAATGAGCTTCCATTTTTTTCGTTTGAGCCTCAACCGTCGCGGAGTTATTCGCGAAACAGTTGGGGGGGGGGCCACAGACATGATTTGCTATTTTCGTTATTTTTACGAATTTTTGGATGAAATTGGTGTCAAACGTTAGAGCTTCGTTAGAGCCTAAATGAGCTTCCATTTCCAACATCCTAATTTCATTTTCTAAAAAGTTACGGGCATTTCAAATTTTCGATTGCTCCGAGCAAGTTGCGTCCGATAATCCTCAAATTTTATTTTATTTTACCAGATTAAATCTTTTGTTTAGATTAAAAAAATTAATCCTCCTTGCCATTATAATCTTCATAATAAATAAAAATGGAAAAATTAATTTTACAAAATTTTTCATACTTTTATGTTTCAATTCTGTTTCCCACTAATGTAAAGTGTGCACGCCCTTTTTTCATATAATAATGTAAGTTAAATTGCAAGAATTTGTAAAAACTGCACACGTTTCTGAAAAACTAAAAGGGCCGAATACGGTATAATTACATTTTTATATCTTTTTCATTACTTACAGGACGTAGACACGTTTTAAGTCGAATTTTGGGGTGAAATCAGTATCAAACGTTACAACCTAAATGAGCTTTCATTGTTGGTTTAGGATTACTTTTTGTAATCGAAACAAAAATTTTACGCTCTAACGTCTGACACCAATTTCACCAAAAACTTCAAAAATATAACGAAAATAGAAAAACACGTCTACTCCCCCCCCCCAAAAAAAAAGATTTAGCGAATAACTGCGTGACGGTTAAGGCTCAAACGAAAAAATGGAAGCTCAGTTAGATTATAACGATGCTTTAACGTCTGACACCAATTTCACCAAAAACTTCAAAAATATAACGAAAATAGAAAAACACTTCTACTCCCCCCCCCCCCAAAAAAAAAGATTTAGCGAATAACTGCGTGACGGTTAAGGCTCAAACGAAAAAATGGAAGCTCAATTAGATTATAACGATGCTTTAACGTTTGACACCAATTTCACCCCAAAATTCAAATAAAGAGGGAAAATAGGAAAACAAGACTACGACCCCTCCCTCCACAAAAAGAAAATATTACCAGCAAGGAATTAATCGTTTGTGGAAGGAGGCAAAGCTGAAGGTCACCGATAAGATTGCTCTATGTGAAGCAAAATACACCAACATATCAAATTATTGATTAGTAATTAATTAATTTAAATTATAAGGTAAATCTCATGCGAGGGGGAGGGTGGCTCCACCACATTTTATCAAATCTCACCAAGGGGGGGAGGATGTCCAAATCAAAAAGAAATACCACAAGTAATTAATTAACGACCCCAGTTAGGGGGCTAACGTTAGGCTCTAACGATGCTTTAACGTCTGACACCAATTTCACCAAAAACTTCAAAAATATAACGAAAATAGAAAAACACGTCTACTCCCCCCCCAAAAAAAAGATTTAGCGAATAACTTCGTGACGGTTAAGGCTCAAACGAAAAAATGGAAGCTCAGTAGTTAGACTATAACGATGCTTTAACGTTTGACACCAATTTCACCCCAAAATTCAAATAAAGAGGGAAAATAAGAAAACAAGACTACGACCCCTCCCCCCACAAAAACAAAAAGATTACCAGCAAGAAGTTAATCGTATGTGGAAGGAGACAAAGCTGAAGTCTTGAAAATGTCTATTTTTTCATAATTGAAACAAAATAATAATCTAATCAAACAGATTTAAACTTGAAGATTATCGTACGGAACTTGCTCGGATGACTTGAAAATTTAAAATTCCCGTAACTTTGTAGAAAATATAATTAAAATTATGAAAATAGAACCTCATTCAGGTTTTAAATAAGCTCTGACGTTTGACACAAATTTTACCAAAAAATTCATTAAAGAGCGAAAAAGATAAACAAGTCTACTATTCCCCCCCCCCCAAAAAAAAAGATTTCGCGAATAACTTTGCGATGGTTCAGGCTCAAACGAACAAATAGAAGCTCATTTATGCTCTCATGAGGCTCTAAACTTTGACACCAATTTCAACTCAAAATTCGAGTTGGAGGAGGAGCAATGAGTCTACGCAACTAATAAAATTAACCCCATACCGGAAAGTAGACATATTGCCCCCCTCCAAGTCAAATTTTGGGGTGAAATTAGTGTCAAACGTGAGAGAGTCGTTAGAGTCTAACTGAGCTTCCATTTTTCGTTTGTGCCTCAACCGTCGCGGAGTTATTCGCGAAATCCTGGAGGGGAGGGTAGACATGTTTTTCTATTTTCGTTATATTTTTGAAGTTCTTGGTGAAATTGGTGTCAGACGTTAGAGCTTCGTTAGAGCCTAACGTTAGCCCCCTAACTGGGGTCGTTAATTAATTACTTGCGGTATTTCTTATTGATTTGGACATCCTCCCCCCCTTGGTGAGATTTGATAAAATGTGGTGGAGCCACCCTCCCCCTCGCATGAGATTTACCTTACAATTTAAATTAATTAATTACTAATCAATAATTTGATATGTTGGTGTATTTTGCTTCATATAGAGCAATCTTATCGGTGACCTTCAGCTTTGCCTCCTTCCACAAACGATTAATTCCTTGCTGGTAATCTTTTCTTTTTGTGGAGGGAGGGGTCGTAGTCTTGCTTTCCTATTTTCCCTCTTTATTTGAATTTTGGGGTGAAATTGGTGTCAAACGTTAAAGCATCGTTATAATCTAACTGAGCTTCCATTTTTTCGTTTGAGCCTTAACCGTCACGCAGTTATTCGCTAAATCTTTTTTTTGGGGGGGGGGGGAGTAGACGTGTTTTTCTATTTTCGTTATATTTTTGAAGTTTTTGGTGAAATTGGTGTCAGACGTTAGAGCGTAAAATTTTTGTTTCGATTACAAAAAGTAATCCTAAACCAACAATGAAAGCTCATTTAGGTTGTAACGTTTGATACTGATTTCACCCCAAAATTCGACTTAAAACGTGTCTACGTCCTGTAAGTAATGAAAAAGATATAAAAATGTAATTATACCGTATTCGGCCCTTTTAGTTTTTCAGAAACGTGTGCAGTTTTTACAAATTCTTGCAATTTAACTTACATTATTATATGAAAGAAGGGCGTGCACACTTTACATTAGTGGGTAACAGAATTGAAACATAAAAGTATGAAAAATTTTGTAAAATTAATTTTTCCATTTTTATTTATTATGAAGATTATAATGGCAAGGAGGATTAATTTTTTTAATCTAAACAAAAGATTTAATCTGGTAAAATAAAATAAAATTTGAGGATTATCGGACGCAACTTGCTCGGAGCAATCGAAAATTTGAAATGCCCGTAACTTTTTAGCAAATGAAATTAGGATGTTGGAAATGGAAGCTCATTTAGGCTCTAACGAAGCTCTAACGTTTGACACCAATTTCATCCAAAAATTCGTAAAAATAACGAAAATAGCAAATCATGTCTGTGGCCCCCCCCCACTGTTTCGCGAATAACTCCGCGACGGTTGAGGCTCAAACGAAAAAAATGGAAGCTCATTTAGGCTCTAACGAAGCTCTAACGTTTGACACCATTTTCACCCCCAAATTCGACTTGGGGGGGGCAACGTGTCTGTGGCCCCCCCCAACTATTTCGCGAATAACTCCGCGACGGTTGAGGCTCAAACGAAAAAAATGGAAGCTCATTTAGGCTCTAACGAAGCTCTAACGATTGACACCAAATTCACCCCAAAATTCGATTTTGGGGGGGCCAGCGACATGCACCTACTTAATAATAAAATATTAAATTTGGTCGAGGACGAGATTCATACCTATTTAAGTGAAGATACAGCTAAACATGAAGTCGAATATTTAAATTCGTTGAATTTCCCTGGTTTTCCGGTACACAAATTAAAACTCAAAATAAGATCTGTTGTTATGCTAGCAGAGCTTTAACAAAGTTGGTATATACATCGATGGGCCTTTGTTTAGTCATGGACAGTTATATGTAGCATTATCAAGATGTCGAGCATTAAGATCAAGATGGAATACAAATTCAAAGTGGAAGCGATATAAAAAATGTTGTATGGAAATAAGTTTTATAACTTGAAGTTATTAGGGCCGCAAAGCGGCCCTGGGGGGTTGGGCCGCGTTAGCGGCCAGGGGGGCAGAGCCCCCCTAGTATGACAATAATATTAACAATTCACTTTTTATACATAGGTATACTATCTTCTTACTTCTCAAAATAATAAAAGGAGCAAGAATTGAATTTTACTAATTATTATTATATTTTAATCAGTAGAAAACTGCTATTATTGCCTGCAAATTATTAGGTGCATGTTCCCAGTTCCACCGGCGGATCCAGGATTTTTTTCTGGGGGGGGGGCACAAGGGGCGGACGGGCAAAAAAGTCAACAATAACTGTTATCATATCACATAAAAATATAAAAATATACATAAAAATATACCGTCTGGGGGGGGGGGCACGTGCCCCCGTGCCCCCCCCTGGATCCGCTACTGCCCAGTTCCCCTCTATTTCGAATTTTGAATCCATAATAGTCTAAATTGCTTGCATTTCGTTTGTGCCTGTTAAATTATACATTTTGGTTTCTACCCAAATAGTTCTTGAGATATTTCAACTAATCACTAGGGAGGGGGCTGAAGACATGCCAGAAGCTAGACCCCTCCCTCAATTCGAATTTTAAATCCAATAGTCTAAATCGTTTGTGCAATTGTTATTTTCCTGTGTACCCAAATGGTTTTCGAGATATTTAAAAAAAGCATGACTCTGTAAGACCTCCGCTGGTCAACCATCTTACCTTAATACTAATTTTGGTGATTGTTTAACGAATTAAACAATCACGCTGCTGCCACCAGATTCTTTAGATCGGAAGTGATTAACCTTTCCGACCGGCAGGTGAATCAATCCCGCCAGGTAACGCGACACGGAGGTGTGGGAGGGTAAATCTCCACCAAAACGCCAAATAAAACAGAACGATAAATTATTGAACGAATGAAAAACAATAGAAAGAATAAAAAGTTGAATCAAAAAGAATAACAGGAGGAAAATCTTACCTGGTTACTCGGGCTCCTCGTGTTGTCACTTTAGTAAAAAACAATAATAAAACGAATGAAAGATTTAATGAACGGAACTATTTTATTAACACTTAACAAACATACAATTAGTAAATTATTGAGATCGATTTCCAACCCGGCTCTGCTTGCACTTGGTTTGGAATCTGATCTCTTTTTGGTGACTTCTTTACCTGGTTCCGTTTCCGGAACCCTTATCGGTCTTACAAGATCTTAACTTTTTACGGAGGGGGTGGTTGTTACAACTCCAGCCCCCCCTCGGCAACTAATTTTTGAAATATCTAATAATTTTGTTTGTATTTTTTATATCTATTATTATTCTTGTATTATTATGAAAATTTTGTATGTGATATAAACACAGTTATCGGAGGCCGAAATAACCATTAAATATAATTGTATATTTCCATTCAACAAATCTATTTGTTCAATTCTTTTTTGTTCTATTTCTATTTGATACAATTAATTTACGAACTGTTGAATTGTTAAATTTTAAAAAGTGCCGCGGAAATATAGTGACGTCACGGATTAATAAAATACGGTCACATGGGACAAGATATGCGCATTACAGTAAAACATCAACAGCTGTTTATTATGTCAAAAATCGCGCTTTTAATCAAAATTAAAAAATGTCTTGTGATAATATAAAACAATTGAAATCTAAATCATATCGAGGGTGCCTTATGTGTAAAAATACATCTACAAGAAACCCAGAAAAAGTTTTCATTCAATTACCAAAAGACCAAGAACGTCGACGGTTATGGTTTCCTGCAATGGGACGGAATTACGATAAGGAACCAAAAAAGAGCTGTGGTTATGTATGTGAAGATCATTTTGATGTAAGTATAATATACCATATTAATCGGTTCCCCCTATTAAACTAGGGAACTAAACAAGGATGTACAAGCAGTGGTGTACCGTGAATATTTTATCAATGGGCTTCGCTTCGAGTTTTAACTCAATTTTAGAACCACTTTTCTCTTTACAGTTCTTACATCTTTGGTATTACCGAAAAATGAGGTATCGTAGCGAAACAGCTAGTTTAATCAAGGTAGATAGCCTTGATACCTTGTAGTTTAATCTTGTAAATCCATTCATGCGCGTCACTCCCACTATCAAGTTTTCGTGATCCAATTTCAATCAAAATCTCATCAGCTCAAAGTCTCAATATAAACATACTGAATACGTATAAAAAAATTTTATTTTGAGCAAACTCGCCACAGCACCACTGCGTGTATTGGTGTATATTAGTTTAATTTGTAATTTCTGTTTTTGAACTGTAGCTACAAAATGACATGGAAAATTACGTTAGGTGGAAACTTACAGGTGGAGTAAAAGTCATGAAGAAAACTGTAGTACCAAGGTTCAGATTTGATTGTGAAAAAGATGCAAAAAGAGGATCTTCAATTGGCCATAATAGAGAAGCTATAAACCCAACCGAAGGTTTCGACTGTCAAGAAGATAGGAAAAGAGTATCTACAAATGCCTTTAGTAGCGCAGCTTTAAAGCGACCTAAGATGCAGTTGGTTGAAGAAGCACTTCCTGCACCTTCTCCAAGTACAGCAGAGGCACAAGTTGTGCAAGTGATACCCATACAAACTATGCCTGTTTTCTACTTAATGGAGTCGCACTCATCTGAAGGTGGGCATAAAAAAGATGCAGGCATAACTGTGAAGCCACATTTAAAAAGTAAAGGAACCCAAACGCCTATTTCCGTTAAAGCTATTTCCGCCAACGAAAGCACTGAACCGAAAGCAAGTAGTAGTTCCTCGTGTGTTTCTGTAAAGGAACAAGACATTTCTAAAATAGCTGTAGAACATACAACAAGAATTGTAAATTTGAACCCATGGCATTATATAGGTTTAAGAGAAGAATGCATGTTTGTAATCTACCTAATCGAACAATACACACACCTGAACACCGCTAGTATATTTCTGACGTTACAAAAAATTCGCCTTTGCCAGTCATTTTGTGAACTAGGAGATGCATATGGAATGTCGGAAAGTGCTGCTTGCAGAACATTTTCAACATCCGTGTCTCTGATTAGTGAATTAATGAGGGAATTTATAATTTGGCCTCCAAAGGAAAAAATACGAACTCTGGTACCTTTATTATTTAAAACTCCTTACAACAATGTGCAGTGTATTATTGATTGTTTTGAAATTCAAATTCAAAAACCAACTTGTAAACTTCAACAAGCTTTAACATGGTCCGATTACAAAAAAACGAATACTTTAAAATATTTAGTGTCAATGACGCCGGACGGTGTAATAAATTTCATATCAAACGCATTTGCAGGAAGCACTTTGGATGCATTTATTTTGGAAAAATCTGGATTTTTGGATCGATTAGAACCTCAAGCTGTTATAATGGCAAATCGAGGTTTTAATCATATCGAAGAGCTGCTTATCCAGAAACAATGCACTTTATTGAGACCACCTGGCGTCAAGGACCCAAAATGTTCAAAGTTAAACAAATTAGTATTCCTAATGAGAATTCACATAGAACAAGTGATTAGACGGTTACAAGAATTTAAATTTATACAGATGCACTCTTGTGTTAGTTCGAAAATTATTCCATACATGGATTTTATAATAGTCATCGCTTGTGGTTTGGTAAATTTGCAAGGACCAATAGTAAATGATAATACTTAGGTAGAGCTTCCGCAACGAATCGCGACAAGGCGTGTCCAAATTTCTGTGCAGAAGATGTGAAGGAAGAACGCGTGACACCGACACCCAATTCCACCAATTGACACCAACCTGGACCTGATCAAACTAATTTTCGTTTGTACACATTAGCCACGCCCTGTCATGATTCGTTGCTGATACTGCCACAAAACTAATAATTTAGAAAATAATTTGAAATCTAAAATTCTATAATTCACACTTCAAAATTAATTTAAACCAAAATATGTATAATCGTAAGAACAATTACTAAATTATTAAAATTAATATCGGTTGTAACATTCGATGAAATAAAATATTAATTATAAAGGCATGATACGCCCATGACTAAATTATAAATAATACGTACAAGAAACATTACCTGAACACCTCAAACACATTTTTTATAATGCATTACATTTTATATGGAAGAAATGATGCAAGAAACTATCATAACGCGTCATAGCTTGACGTCATCAGAGATTTAGTATAAATAGAGCAACGGAACAACGGTTGTGGAAGTTCTACCCGAGGCACACCTCGGTAAACATGTCCGACCAGCAGTCACCACGACGAAGCAGTTCCAAAGGGCGTAAGTCCTGTCACTGGGTGACAGCCAGCAAGGTCAAAGGTTGTGGAAGTCATCAGTCAGTCGCGTGCCAAGGCGGATCGCTGCGAGCCGAGCTAGGAGATTTCACCAGGAAGTAATGCTTTGGCGAGGTGGTCGTCAAAGATTAATAATTATTACAATGCTCCGCTAACAATTAGGTTTGGTAAATATACCCCAATTTATAATAATACTAATTATGTTTAATAATATTAACCCAGCGTTTGGGACCAACGTTAATTAATTAAGCCGAAATGTTTTAGTTTATCAATTGTATAATTTGTGTAAATATTGTTAATTATATTATTTGTTACCATAGAGTGGTTTTCTTTACTAAACAGCTACAAACCCCAATTAAGCAAATCGTGGCCTCGACGAGGTTTAAGATCCAAATTTAAGGTACCACAAAGCAGCGAACGAACCGCGACAATACTCTATCTACCTATATAATATGTGTTCTGTACTGTATATACTTTCTATTCATAAAAATGTTATTTTTAAATATATTTTTTAAAAGTTGTTTTACATAATAATTATAGCTTTGTTTAGTATCACAGTCGTAGTGCAACACAAACTACATTAACTACAAATTGATTGGTGTAAAATCACCAACCCACTTTTTACATCAATCAATTTTCGCCATGTGAATACTCTTATTATAAGTAGCTGGAAGGCTCATCCACGGACGGGCAGCTAGCAAAGGTTGGAAAATCGATTAATGTGCAACTCGATCCCAGGGGAGGTGATTTTAAGTTGGTACGACCAATTGTTGCTTGACCTAAAAAAATGACAAGTTGGATGAGCAGGAACAGCGTCCGGAATCACAGTATATGTAAGGCTTGACTAGAAATGAAAGTGGCGCAAACGTTTTGCAAAATAAACATTCCCGTGTAGGAACTTTTTTTTCTTTGGCTTCGTTTTATTAATTTTTACGATGATTATGCATTATTTCGGTTCATTTGTGGCGTAAGTATCGTAAAAGTTGAAAAGATGCCAAAGAGAAAAAGATTCTCGCACTGGGGACGTTTATTTAGGATTATATAAACTCCCATAATTAAGGGGGGGGGGGGTGATACAACATTTCGGACGTCTTTTATGGACGATACCTTAGGTTTTTTGTGGATTACATACTGACTTTAAAATTATTTAAAAAAGAAGAACAAAATTCGACAAGTTACCTAAGGTATTGTCCATAAAAGATGTCCAAAATTTGGTCTCCCCTCCCTTAATTAGGGGAGTTTACATATGCCCGTATTTGAAATTCGGAGTGTGATTACTGATTAACACCTCACCCCTCGTGCATTTCTAAATTTGCTCACTCGAGGGTTGGATGTACCCCCCTCTGTCCGGACCGTGGCCGTGGGTTAGATATCTTCCCGTCTGGCGCGGCGGTGATTTTGGACTTACACGTACGAAGATTTGGTCTTAAGCTATCCGCAACTTTCGTCCTAGTCGTTTACCAGAACTAGCGGATCCCCACCTGGTCCTGACCATCGTGGAGAGGTGCACACTTTTCGTCCTTCGGTCACACCTTGTGACCTCGGGGGTAATAGGAGTGACATGTCACGATTTGATTCTTTCAGGGAAGGACCTACCCGAGCGTGTAGTGAATTGTTTGAAATGCGACATGAAATGTGTTATTTTCAGTTTTTTAAATTTTTTTAAAGGTTTTCAGAAAGAGCGGCAACACTAGCATCTCAAGTCGTATGAAGAGGAGAGTAGACGGACTTAATTCAACTGCAGGTTGGTTATGCAGGTTAAAGATGGTCGGTCTTATCGTCGATTTGGTTACCTGTGTCCTATTCATCGCCTCATTATTCGGAGAAACTTATCCTGAGCACGGGGGTGCATTGGTACACCTTCCTCTTACGTTGAGTCAGTTTGCTCGACTTATGTCCCTTCGTTTAATTGGCCATGGATTTCCTCGGTAGACTTCTCTGTTGTCATCGGAAAGAGAAAAGTAATTCTGACCCAGAACAGCTTTGGGTTTCCTATACCGCACTGGATCGTCAGGGTGGTATTGATGGCCCAATCCTTGGATCAGCGGGTTTTCGGAGTGACCCGCGGCTTCATAGAATTTATACGGCGTATGGATGGATTCCGTATTGGAGTCCTTCCTGAATCTCGCATTTGTAACCCTGCATCCAACGCATGCCTAATCGACGTACTCTTTACGACGTATTCGCCAAGTACGGTAGTTGTCCACTATCTTCCCCAAGAACGCTTGAGTCTACGAATGATAAATTCCGGGCTTTTATCGCAGGTAAACAGAACACAGCCCCGCAGGGACGTAACTAGGGGTTGGCGAAAGAGGCGCCCGCCAAGGGCGCAAGGCTGAGGGGGGCGCAAAATTGGTGACAGATATTTCTGGTCAGGTCAGAAGCCTACACAAAAGTATCTGATGATTTTGGATTTTTATCTGGGCCCTCGTTGCACACGAATTCAGCTGCCGATTTAGAGAAATCTGCCGAGTTGTGGTGGGGGATGGTTGGTGGGGGGGGGGGGCGCCGAGAGGACATTTCGCCAAGGGCGCAGTAATAGCAAGTTACGTCCCTGCAACCCCGTCATCATAATAGAAGATGAGTTCTGTGTATAGAAGTCCACCTGGCCGGCGCCGGCGCGGCGGTTAGGGGTCGGAGCGTCATGCGTGTAGGAAGAGAAAAGATCGGGTGAGAAATTATAGCCTTGGGAGGGACGCGACGACGTGTCTATAAGTTTAAACGGTTTTATATACTAAGGGCCAGTTACACAACAGAGGGTTAACTCGGGGATTAGCTGATCCTGGATCGAGAGGTGATCCAGGATCAACAAATCCGAGAGTTATCTTAAAAAGTTACTGTTGGTATTCCTGAATACTGTAAAATTCCCTAGTATATACAGTGATTTCAAGTTAATAGCGAAAACAATTTTTTTGATCAAAAATTCCACATCTGACCACTTTTCAAAATGATTTGGTCGATGACGAAACAATCTAGGTTTTCTTCCTTTCTTTTCATTTTCTACAACTATTTGTAGTAGTTCAAGAAAGTCACGATTAGTATCCATTGTAATAATTTGTTAATCGAAGTTTTTATTAAAATTATAATTTTTAAATACCTAATAATTTTGTGTTTTATAGACAACTACAGTTACAAACCAGGGTTTGATCCATGGATCAGTGGGTTAATCCGCCGATTTCTAGGATCACGACTCACGAGATCCAAAAGAGTTAACCCAGGATCAACGCTTGACTCTTGCTTATGCAACAGACATTTGCTTTGATCCTTGGTTTAACCCCTTAGGGCCAGTTGTATAAAAGAAGATCATCCTCGGATCAGGGTTAAACCAAGGATCAAAGCAAAGCAGGATCGACGCAAGGTAAATAGATTATAAATAAACCTATCAAGTAAATCTATCTACCTTGCGTTGATCCTGGGTCAGCTCTTGAACCAGGATCAGCTGATCCCAGAGTCAACCCTCTCCTGAGGCAACCCTAGAAAAGCACAAAGTTTAACTGGCAAGTGGAAACTTTACTTTTGGGTCACCCTGTATGTGTAATTTGAAAAAGCGATTACAATGATTAAAATTGTTAAATAAATAAAATCTAGTTACCCAGATACGTTAGATTTTATAATGTTTATTTGTTTTGTTATATTGTTTAATGGTTGTAGATGGCGCTTCAACGTTAATTGTAAATTTATTGACAAACTGGTAGCATCATTGAAAGCAAAGTGAAGGAAAGCGTCATTTGCTGAGCAAAGGGAGTTGTACGTGGTGTACTTCGTATCAAATACATATTATAAATATACACTAGATTGAGTGATTTAATTTTTGTGTCACATAATTGAGGTAAGTTACAACAATTGATTACTATATTTTTCTTCAAAATGGATTTAGAGGTACCGTAATAGTTTCATTAATAACATCGTTCAAATAATCTGGCGTGTACGAATCAACCTCTTGGTATTTTTTTCGTAAATTTAAGTTTAACGCACGTCGATTGGTTACAATTGTACGATATTTTAATAATTACGTCGTAAATTCTGTTTTCATAAAAATTTTAAATATGGAGGTCGATTCTCCAAACGACGCTAATTGCCACGAGTCGGCCTTGTCGCTACGAGACAAGATTTTTGTTGTCAGTGTTGCCGGATTTAAAAAATTTTGTTTGCATTATTTATTTATGGCTTATAAATTATTAATAATAATAATTAACTTCTTTACTATTTTGATGAAAAGAACAATGAAAGAGGATTTTGTTGGATTTGTTAATCTCGGGAATGTTTGGAATTGCAGTAAAACATTTTTATTGATTGCATGAGTAATGTTGTTTTGACAACTAAAATTGAATCAGAGGCGTAGAGTTTGGGAAGGAGCCAGCAACACTAAAATAATTAATCTTGTCGCCGTGCCCGTCTCTTTGGCTTGCTCATTATTTTACCATAATTAATTGCTTATCAATCGGGTGTTGATTAATACGAGTTTCAGGCTAGAGAAATGCCGGGTTTTAGCAGTGCGGGTACATTCAAAATATTTATCGGGAATCTCGCCGAGAAAACAACAGTCAATGATCTCAAACCGTTGTTCGAGAAATACGGAAAAGTTGTGGAATGCGATGTAGTCAAGAATTACGGTTTTATTCACATGGAGAGCGAGTCGGAAGGACGCGAAGCCATACAAAATTTGAACGGATCACAAGTTAATGGGCAGCCCATCAAATGCGAAGCCGCCAAAAGTCGTAAGGCGCCGACCACACCTACGACTAAGATTTTTGTAGGAAACTTGACGGAAAACACAAAGGCGCCACAAGTACGCGAATTGTTCAAAAAATTCGGTGCCGTAGTGGAATGTGATATCGTCCGGAACTACGGGTTTGTACATCTCGAGTCGTCGGGCGACGTCAACGAGGCTATCAAAGATTTGAACGGAACTATGGTGGACGGGCAGCCCATGAAGGTGCAACTATCAACGAGTCGCGTTCGCCAAAGACCGGGAATGGGTGATCCCGAGCAGTGTTACCGTTGCGGTCGTGGTGGTCACTGGTCTAAGGAATGCCCCAAGGGCATGGGACCGGATCGATTCCGTGACCGGATGTTCGGACGCGACCCTTATCCGCCGCCACCACCTCCACCATTCCTGCGCGACCGAATGATGGGCCGATTTGGGGTACGGGCAATATAAAATATTATATTTGTTTTATCACATTTTCCTACCTTCTTTCTTTTCTACCTTTCATTGATCCTTTTTTGCACACTTTCCTTTTACTCACGACGATTTTTGACTTGCTTGAAAATTAACGCTTTTTCATGTAATAGGATGGTTACGACAGTTATTATGACCGAAGGTACGATGAACCACGTGACTTGTACGAACGTAGGTATTCTGGATTGCCCACGCGCAGCGAGATGGGCATCAGGGGTGGACGAGACTTCTTGCCACCTCCGCTTCCTCCCAGGCGCGAACCTCTTCCGCCGATGCCATCTATCGGCCTCAGAGGCCCACCATCCAGCAGTATAAGCGGCGGAATCAGAGATTCTGGCTTTGGAAGAAGTAGTAGTGACTACGGTATGTTCAGCAGAAGGTCACCCCCACCTTCCAGTGGAATGCAGGGATCAAGGGTCAGTCGAATGTACGAAGATTTCAGCAGAGATTCCTTCGACGATAGAAGGTTACTTATTATTACATTATCTCGTGATCTTAATATTATAACCATGTTATATTTACAGACCGGGAATGAGGGGACCATCACCTTCCAGGCGGTACGCTCCATACTAAGTGGGATCTATCAGCACTATTATAATAGTAAACTGTGAGAAATTTGAAATGTCATTTTAACCTGAGATTAATTGACAATGGGCTTTGCAAAATTTGTCCAAAATTTTCTATCATTGTACCCACTGCGTGTTTGTTTGAATGGCATTTCGTTTCATTAATTGTATTGAACCTATTAATTGTACTTTTTATTTTCTGATAATTAATTATAATGTAAATTGATTTTATATAAAAGGAATTTAATTTCAACCTATTGTAGAGTACAACAATTTTTTATATTTGCAACTGTAAATCACATTTTTAGAAAGTAGTATTAATTAATTAAAAGTAAGATTGAATAATTACTTTATTAATATTGTATTGTGACAACAGTAAAATAAATTTTTGTTCTAATTTAAAAACTTGTACAATTTATTTGCTTGTATGGATCTGGGAAAAATTCCATGTGCCGCCACTGCAATATATAAACGGAACGACCAACTTTGTTAGAGAAGGGGGAGGAGGAAATCGTATGCGCGCGCAATCATTTTGGCCATTTTGTCACAATATTAACCTTTTGTTGTGATGTGTCTATTGCGATGAATTATGTCGATGAAAATTAATTAGTGTGAACATTTATTGAACGCGGGTTATTTGTGCGATGTTACTAATAATACTAAAATTGTGTTGGGTTAATTAATGAAAAAAAGACGTCAAACGATCGTGAATGGTTTATGTTGGAACATTAAGTGCCGCCGGACGACAACCGTTGGGCGCTCGACTACTCAAAAGCTGTAATAATTTACGTCATATCTCGATTGTCACGTAAGTGATCATTTTGTTAATATTATTGTTAGTATCGCAAAGAGTGTGGTATTGTTATTTTTTGGTTGTTTAACGTGCATCGTAAGTGTAACCATCGAAAAAAACTCGTTAAATATGCGAGTGTTTAGTTAGTCCAAGATGGCTAACGACGGGATCTGCTTGGGCTTCGTGTGACTCGAAAGCGCGCGATTTCATGATTAAGCGGGAGTTCCGCGGTATTACATGTCGATTTATATTAAAAGATTTGATTTATGCGTGCACCGATGTTATTCTTCTGTAACGTAATCTATTTGTTTTACCAAATTTTATAACAAGCCGGCGATAAAACGTTAAAAGGCCTGGGTGCGGGATTGTTACATTTCATAGTCCAGGTGTCAATGTTTTCTGTTTTATTACAGTAACCGGCATGTGTGAACCCGAGGACGTTTCTCAAGAGGTTTGGTCGGGTTGGATTTTGGATGCCATACGGAAAATTCGTTCACAAAAACAACGTCCCAGTGTTGAACGTATTTGTCATGCCATACGCCAGCATCATAATTACCATGAAGAAGTTGTCTCCGAGCACTTGGAAGCTGCCGTCAAGGACGGCACGGTCCTCAAAGTCTTCAACAAGGGCCAAAGTTCTTACAAAGATCCCATGGGACTCCAGAATCGCACTCTTGTCATCGAAAAGGGAGGCGATATTACCAAAGTCATCGCCAAAGCCGTACGTGAACTGGGTCAGCGTGATGGATCCACGCTTAAATCCATCGAAAAATATGTCAGGCAATCACATACTGTCGTGGAAGGTGGAGAGGCCGACTTAAAAAATGCTCTTCGAATGGCAGCTAAACGTGCAGTCTCCAGAGGATTAATCATACCAGATGGAAAAGCATTCAAATACAACTACAACCACAGTCCAACTGCTAAAAAAAGGCAAGAATGTGCTACTCCAAAACGTGGAACTGCTTCTTCAGAAGACACCCCCAATTCACCAGCTAAGGTAAGCAACAATTCTTTTTTGTTTATTATTTTTTCTGTAATACGTTTCGGAATCGATACCATTTTCAGGTTTTTTTTTTTTTTTTTTTAATATGACAGATATGTCATTATCTGTAAACAGTAATTTGTGTGTGTTTTTTTATAACCAAAAGAAGGACTGTTACAAAGTTTCAAAATTAATACCATTTTCAGGTTACTTTTAGGAAAGTTTTGTATTTCATTTTTAATGTGATAAATCAAATATGACAAATTGGACGGTTTGAAACGCCACCAGTGTAGTAAAGATTATAAAGTATTGAACTTCCATTCAAGACATAGCGAGCTTCATGTTTTTATGTTACAGCTCAGTAACTGGTGTTGGCCTTTTTGCAAGAGTAAATACCAAGTACGAATCAATACAAAATGTTGAGCAAAGAAAGTAAAAGTTGTTATATTGCTTTACATAAGAAACATGCTAATTAAGATCACGTTTATATCTTTCTATTTGTTTGAAATTGATTTTATCGTCGATATTTTTATAGCTCAGAATTTTTCTGCTTTCACACATTTTCAAAAAATGTAGTATTTTAATTGTCTTGAAATAAATTAGAGTTTGTGTGGAGACGGAGTTACACACTTGATTTTACAAGTGTTACATTTTCAGCAAGTAGACATAATACATTCGAATTGTGAGGAAAATTGAATTTAGTGTCAACTTGAAATGAGTTATGTTCTTGCCTACATAATTTGCGTTAACAAATTGAAAATCATCTTGGTGCAAAAACCATAAATTAACCGCAAACTTCACAATATCGAGACCTTCATTCGTTATTATTTTGTTTATCTTGAATGTACCTTCATACGATTTGGTCTGAACAGGTTTCGTGCTTATTCATTTGGAACAAAAGCAAAGTGGTTGTTGATATTCTAATTATGCTGCGTGTAATGATCGGCGAAGTATTGGCTTTGTCCCACTAATTGACGAAATATGTTAGTTTCTCTTACAAAATTTAGAGATATAGAAATGAACAGCTACTTGCACAATACTTTTACTTATTAACATTTTACTCTTGGTCCATGTGTATGACTTATTCATTTTATGATAATTCTTCAGTAGCAGATGCGGAAAATATTGTAAGAATGACTTAGAAATTAACAAGATCAGTTTTACTCGAGAAACTTTTGAACGCGAAGTCGTAAATCTGCGGGCGCCATGAGGTTGTCGGGGGATGAATTCTTTTCCCCTGACTACTTCAACTTTACTGTAAATGCCATAATAGCAGTACATTTTTTAAACGTTTTCTGGAAACTTACATTAGTCATTTGTAACGCAAATTTCTATGATGCAATTTTCATGGTCTGGGTGGTTCAAGAACAGCGACGTGACTAACACAATAGTATCACGCCTTCCTCCCATTTTTTTTAAACTACCCGTTGTGTTTCACAAATTTTAAGATTGATAAGAATAACTTTTGATTTTCCTATGCTTTTGGAATGTCAGAATATTCCAAAACATACGTCAATGCTGTGCCCCCCCCCCCCGCACACTATGAAAAAGGCAATGGCAAACCAGTCCATCAACAGTTTAGCGTTCAAGTAGTGTTGATGAGAAGATAATAAAAATAAAGTGCGAATTATCAAGTTACATTATAATCTTTTCGCTATTAGTGCTGTGTCAGTTATTATGGTAGATCAAGTTTTGAGATCTAAACATACGAGCATTTTGGTGCAAAATCCAACCGAAAAATGCACCAAAATGCTTGTTTGTATTCCAAAACTTGACCTACCATAACTAATACAGTTATAGGTAACTTGGCTACCAAAATTTGATGAACCAATTTCAATTTTTTACTTTTAGACGTTGTTGGTCTAATATCCATAGAAACGACCGATTAGTAGTACCCTTGTTAACCAACTCCAATCGTTATCTCTCAGATCGTTAAAAACCGTCAAGTTCGGTTGACATTTAAAAATAAATGTAAATAATTGAATTACAATCTGTAATTTATTGTAGTCTGATTCAAGATTTGACTGGTAACGATTGAAGTTAATAATCCTGAATTTTCGAATCGGTACAGTTTGACACCCAATAATTCACATGATAAGTACTGTGTAAGTAAACTTGACACTTTTAACGAAATATAAAGTTAATAAATGGAAGTGTCTAGCTGCATTTACAACCTCAAAATAATTTAAGGACTAAAATAAGTTTTCCGAATATATCGCTTCTAATATATACCCGGATATTTCAATTTCCGCCGGGGTTACTTTCCGGAGAAGTGCGGTGTACATCGAAACAACGCAAATCGAATCACTTATATATTTCCTTAGAACCTGGATTCTCTTGAGTAACTTGCAAGATGCATACTGCGATTGCTTTGAACTTTTTATCAAATGCTTTATCATTTAACATGGATGTGGAAATAAATTCAAAATATTTTCAAGGTGCTTCTTTATAACGTTTAAAGTTCGATTCTACTACTATAATGGAGTTCTGTTATCGTATTTGTAACAAAAAGTGGACCATAATAATAATGTAGCAGACTTTAATGATTTGTATGTAAATATTTTGTTATAAAAGAATTATTTCAATGTCCCTAATTATAATTTTAAATCCATCGGAGAAGCTTGAACAAAGGCGAAATCATATCATGAATCATATTCAATCAATTACATATTATGCTTTTAATTAATAGTTAAACTTGTTTTAAAAAAATATTTTGATTAAATAAACATTAAACACGTTAATGTAGGAAGCGCGCCAATTTTTTTTTATAGCAAAATCATTTATAATTGCGTCCTGATCATGTTTGTTTTAGTAATTTGGTATTTAATTCTCATTATAGATAAATTGAAAGTTTTTGTTCTGACATGGTAGAACACTAAAGAAATTAACCTTCATCCGCTCACGAATGCGGCAAATTGGCCGCATTTTTTAATTTTCTCTCCCATTTCCTTCCAAAAATGTAATAAATTGTAATTTTATGTTAGAGTTCATAAGTCCTAAATAATGTAAATCATGCACTTTGAATGAAGAAAAACTTACGAAAACGATAAAAATCATATGATGATGATGATCGGAAGCGTTGAAGGCAGTGTTGAGTTAATCAGATCACTATGGGGATATCTAAAAGATACACTTGATCCTACAAAAAACTATTTAAGCAGTATCAACATATAGGTCTTTTTCTTAGGTCATCGTTTCTCAACCTGGGGGTCGTGAACGGGATCACCGAAACTGGGTCTCCAAACTCCGCGGTAAGGGGGCTCGAGAAGAAAAAATATAACTGCAGGAGGTCGCGAAGGATAAATATACCATTTTATTGGATTTTTAGGGGTTAATTACTGTTTCTGAGGGGGTCGCGAGTTTTTTGTTTGCTATTTTAGGGGGTCGTTAAACAAAAATGGTTGAGAAACGATGTCTGTTTCTATTTAACTATTATACAATACAATTCGCGTTCCATTTATGCATTTAGATTTCATGTGCGAACAATAACTATACCGGGTGACCGGCCGCCGATATGAACATAGGAAATTAACATGGGAAACTGATTTTTTTTCATTCCTGCTTCCCATCGTAACGGATAAGAATGAAAATGGTATCAATTTGAAGAGATTTTTATTCCGCTTCTAAAGATACCTAACAATTGATATTGTCTCCTTTAATTTCAGTTAAAATTTCACTAATAGATACAAAATAAGTAGCGCATTTAAAATTTTTTAATTGTTTTTGCTTGAAAACCAATAATTGGTTGTTGGAAATTATTGGTTTTCAAGCAAAAACAATTGCAATAAAATTCAAACAAGGCAACTAACAAATTTTTAAATGCGCTATTTTACATTTTATTACTGAGTTTTTAACAGTAATTAAAGAATAAAATATCAAAATATCTTTAGAAGCGGAATAAAATTCTCTTCAAATTGATACCATTTTCATTCTTATCCGTTATGATGGGAAGCAGGAATTAAATAAAAATCTATTTCCCATGTTAATTTCCTATGTTCACATCGGCGGCCGGTCACCCGATATACATTATTTATTGATGAAAATTGGAAGTTAATGATAGTTAATTTTTAATTACTCTTTATTGGTGCTTCCGTGATTGATATAAACGCATTTATAAAAGACGGCTAGCAAAGTTGAAGCTGAAATTCAAAATTTAATTAAGTAATTATTATACCTAGCTACTATTTTTAATATTAATCAATACCAAAAATATTTTGATTGTGTTATTATTATAAGTGAAATATGGCTAATAATGAACAACCCACAATTTACTACGAGTATAAAAATATTATTTACTTTTTTTGACGAAAATCAAATGTAAAATGCGTTCGGGTAATAAAAATAAACCTCGTTCTTTGTTTAAAATTGATTTGTACATTTTTTCGCTAAAACTGGATCAAATCGGCGATCTCACCATGAGATGAGACGTTTAATCCTGATTTGTGATTACGAATGAATTATCTTCATGTTGTTTCCAAATGAAACAGGCTTTGCTACTGTCAACGCTTCGAATCAGGCAGAACGTAGTGAAAATGAATGGAGAAGAATACGGAACCAAATCCCGTCGGTACAAAAGAAGTAAAAATTCTGATTATTGCACTTTTAAAAATAACTTTCAACTGAATATTTAACGGTACAAGGAAACCTGTGACTAAATTTTCTTCTCCAATCAAACATCATGGACATTTAAGTTTTGGATCAGTTATGCTCTTGACCGAAAATAGAAGAATGCTTTTTAAATCCTTAAATTTATTACATAATGAGCAGTTATGTGACTAGGGGGAATCATCCGCCGGACTGATATTATTTTTACTATAAATAAATTAATACACGGAAGCGTGCCCCTTTTTATTTAATAATTAATTTTGATTTTTAAATGGATAATGACCTTCCGACTATCTGTTGAAACTGAAACAGGAAAATGATTTGATAGTATTTTATCCTTTCAAAAATGTGGTTTCAGAGTACCACCCCCGATATTTCCCAGGACTGCCAAATGGTTCTTGGAAAGGGGACTAGTATGCATTTTACGATGAACTGATTAAATTTTGAGTTTTGATACAATGATCACGGACGTTGCTTGGAGCAAACCCTATGCTGTTGCTTTGAACGAACTCGCAGGTTTAAAAATTAGTAGTATTTGGGATTAAACAAGTAAATAAAAGAGTTACATTATATAAATAGTATACTACTTATCAAGATTTGAAAGTCGCGTTTACTGAATTATCAAACATAATTTGTGAATTAAGCCGCTCAGTTTCAAAAGGATCGTGTGAATTTTAAATTACTTTCCTATTAAAGAGTTCGCAAAATTCAGTAAGGTAAAAAATTAAATTGGACGATGGAATGGGTTTGATTAGTAACAAAACTAGAATAATTTTATAAGTTCAAGTAAATTTTTATGCTACCTTTCAGATGAATTATTTAACCCGCAATAAACAAAACAAAAAATTGAGAAAATAAATCATTCCGCTTACGAGATCATGACCGATGCATAGCGCTCTTTTAGACCAATGAGTTAACATTTTAGGAAATTGTAGCGGAAATAATTCACCTACAATGGCTCTCCTTGAAAATTTTTAATTAAATTTTATTAAATGTTAATTTTAAAAACCATTTTTTAAATACTAGTAAGTTGAACGACATACGCAGGTGTAACAAAAACTTGTTGGTGGGACTGGTTCTGTGGTTAACAATGAAGCAATGATCAAGAGTGTATTCGGTTTTTAGAAACACAAAATACATGAATTTGATCATTTTAATGAAATCATTTTGTAGTTTGTATTACACGGCAAGGACATAACATAGTTTTTATGAAATTTTGCCATCTTTATCTTGCCTATCTGTTGACAGATTGAAACTGTACGAAAAATGTATCGATAGGTATTGCAATCATTTTTAGGTGACATCAAAAATCGATTACTTAATAAATTTTTTATTTAAGTTTTAATTTAATTATAATTATTTTCTTTTAGTATACCTATACTTATCTGAGAGTTAGATTCGTAAAATACGTTGTTTTTTTTGTTTATAATAATTACTTACTTGGAGGGTCATAGTATAAAAAAAACAATTAATTTATATTTTACTTTTATCGTTAATTATTTATCTACTCTAACCCGCGTTAAGTAAATATCGAAATTTTAGTAGGTACCACTTCAAATATTAGTATTAGTAAATTGAAGTGCCTTTCAGATACGAAATACAAACAAATGTATAGATGAGTTCGTAGTTGCATGCGTATTTCCTCACCCAGTTTTATTTTAATAGTTGATTTAGAAATCGATGCGAAATTTGAATAATAAATACCAATTCTGTAATTATTATGAATTGTATAATTCGGAATAAAAACAGGTTGCCAGCCGGGAAAAAGTTTCCAGGTGAAACTTATCATGGTATTTTCTTGGCTTTCCGCTTAAACTGATAGTGTATCTAGCAGGATAAGATTTTTACACACATTTTTAGTCAATAGAAAAACAATCTGCATATTTTATCTAGTACCTAATATAAAAAAGGCAAGTGAATTGTGGAGTAGCAAAAATAGAAAAGAAAACAAAAGACTATGTGAATTTTAAACAAACTTGTTGAATAATTTAATTTTTTGTAATAAGCAAAAAAAACCTCGGCATGGTTAGTTTTTGTTACTGCAAGAAACTCGAAGCATTCAAAAATAAATTGCAACTTTTTTAACTCTAGGGTATTTTTATTTGATAAAAATAATAAATTGTGTTAGTTGACCATTATCAATATTAGAAATGTTTTTATATCGAGTATTTTCACTTATAAGTTCTAACAAATCGTTGTGATCGTTCTTTATTGATTTATACAGTAAATGGGTTTGTTTAAAGATTACGTCATACTTTCAAGTCAGGAATTTGTATTGGATTGCTGGAGAATCTTCTTTAAGAATCAAGACTTGAACTTTCACTTTCCCTGAAAGGTTTGTAACATAAAGTCTGAAACAAGGCAGAAAGTTTGTTTTCAATTTATCGTGATCGCAATAAATCCGATTTCAGAATGAGAAAAATTATTCTTCTTGTTTGTACCTCAATTGAGCCTCTTTGCTTACGAAACAGGTACCTATTTAAATACATCACGGGCAACCACCCCACATCGTAAAAAATCTAATGTAGGTTTTCGAAGCTCTTTTCTTTGTTTATCCACATTTAATTGGCGAAAGTCAAATTTATTATTGGTTCTAAGGTGGGCAGTGTGGCGCTTACAAAAAATTTGCATTGTTAATCATACAATTCCGGATGAAGCGTTCTAGATAAAACCGGAGTCATCCAAGTAGAATTTTAATTATAATAATAATATTGTAGGATTTAAAAAATGGATAAAAAATTCATTCGAATATATAAAAATTGACATTGTTGAATAATTAATAATTTTTATGACATACAAAGGTTTTTTTTCACTCATTAAAATTTTGTGGGTGGATTTCCCTGTCAGTTACATGTTGTAGTTGCTACCGTTTAAAAGTAATAAAAATCAACCATGTTTCTTATTAGTTATTTTATTGGCATTGGGGGAGGTATTTTTGGCACCCGTTTGATTCTTAAAAATGCCATTTAGAAAGATTGATGGTGCAGAAAAAATGTAAATCTCAGCAGGTTCCTTTTGAGTTTACCAATCATTTAGTTTGGGCGGAGTTTCAAACCACGTGCCGAATGAAAAATAGTGTCAGGAGGCAACACTAATCTGGATTAGTTTCAATTTTTTATTTTGATTTTTTAATTTAATTTAAAACAACTTGGCCAACGGCAACATTTTTTCCTCTTTTTTTTTACCTACTTTTTATGATTTATTGTGTGTTCCTGGCTTGTGAAAAGTATTTTGTAATTTTTGCGAATATTGAAATGTCAGGGCGGACTGATTATAAAATGTTGATCCAAAAGCAAGTTTACGCGGTGCTTTGCATTGATAGCCTTCGAGCGATTTGAAAATAAAATAATTTGCAAAAGAACGACAGTCATAAATATTTTGCTGTATTGATGGGTAAATCTTTTATATTCAAGTCGGTGGATTTTACTCAATGAATAGATTGTAACAAGGAATCCCAATCACGGCACAAATAATTTGGATGTGGCTAACAATATATAGATTAAAACTCACCAAGAATAGGTCTGCAATTCAACCTTTTCAATCCCTATGCACACTACATAAACTGTTAAATATTTAACGTTAAAAATATAAATATTACGTGCATATTCGAATAAATTTGGCAACTCCCCGACTCGGAATAGTCGCAAAAACAAAATATTCTTTATTTATTTTTTATATAATTTATATTTTTTTATAACTGTTTTTTTTCTTCATTTTCTTAATTTATATTAGATTTCCTCCCTTTCTCCAGTCACCGAAAAATCGCCTATGTGAGATGTCAAGTACGCGATTTAAAATTGCAGAAACGTCGCCCATCTGAGTTAGTTCCAATGTGACTAATTTCTTCTATAAAATATTTTTTATAATAACTATAAATCGACGCCCCCAACGAAGACTATAGTAACTCAGTAATTAGTTTTAATAAAAACGCAATTCAATATTTAAATATAGTCACTATAAATTGCATAATTGCATAATTTCTAAGGATCAGTGTCTACTATTGGTCGTCTCGAGTTGCTACAAAGTTACGATATTTTTCTAGGCAAATGCTTACCGATATAATAGATTTTTTTACTATAGTAACTCAAAAAATCAATTTTTTGAGTTACTATAGTTTTCGTTGGGGGCGTCGAAATAATCCCAAATTTTAATTTTTTTGCATCAAACTAGCATTTTTTACTTTCCCATTTACGCAGTAAAGGAAAGTATAACGATCGAGTCAAAAACCAACTTTGCGTAGGCACATCAGAATTTCGATTCAAAGGTATAATTTTAATCGTAAACAATTTTTGAAACAATGTCTGGATGTGTGTGTGGATATTGTTTCGGTTACGATTAAGACGACTTGAAATTTTGCATACTATTTTGAACAAACGGTGTAAACTGTAAAGAATTGATTAGATTTTGGTTGAAATCCCTCTACTGAAACTTCATTTATTTGAGTACTACGTATTTTTTAAAGACGCGCATGATTTGATTAACGAGATTCCATTCGTTTTAAAAATTCTTTTATAAAAAATGACAGATTATCTAAAATAAAGGCCGAAGGGGGAATTAAAATATTTACCTTTTTAAATGGGAAAGTCATGTGTTGTGTCACATCAAATTTTGTATAGCCTTTGTTTGACATTGACAGAAAATATTTCTAATAAAAAATTACTTCTTTCTACAATATACTTTTTTTTTATTTGATATTTAACATTTTGAAAAATAAAAGTTTGACGTGTTGGAAAGTCATCTTGCATCTTACAAATGTTCTTCTTACAAAAACCATTAGGACTGGCCTGGGTGGCTAACCAGCGCGCGATCACCCTCCGGTCAAATTAGAGCCAATTGAAATTGGGACCAAGTGGAAATAAGTAAAAAAAAAGCTTTAGGTGTACTCAATTTGGGGCCAACCATTAGTCAGTCCGGCTCTTGTAATCACCGGTCAATTTTGATAATTTTTTTTTGAATGAAAGTAGTGGATTAATGACGAAAGAGTATTTATCTAGATCCTAGATCTAGAAACACATAAATATTTGTTTTCCATTTGGTTAGGCCAATCACTACGATTGAAATGTCTTGAACGTATGCAACTTTTGGTGCAAAAGTTTGGTGTTGATTTGTTTGTCAATTCTTTTGGTTTCAACACGATCCTGTTAGGTATTCGAACGCGACCGCTATAAAGCATTTGTTTCATTTTTATTGAAAATTTATTTTGTTGCAGACTCCCGCTGCACTTCCAATATGTATGGAATGTTTGGGTACAGAAGCGAAAAACAAAAACGGAATATTTGAAAAATTAAGTTCTTGCACTGGGTGCGGTTCTTGTGTTCATATTAGTTGTGTCAAGTCTGGTCCAGAACTTGGTCTCCTGCTGGCAAAAGGAAACAAATGGTTTTGCGAAGATTGCAGGACGTGCGACGCATGTGGTAATTAGCACTTTCCGTTTTAATAATCTTGTTTAGAAAAAGAGAGAAAGACCATAAAATTATCTGTTTTCTTTTATAGGTAATGCAAATATTTCGACGTGTCTGTTGTGTTGTTGTAATTGCGAGAAAATTTTCCATATGGGATGTTTGGACCCACCTTCTGAACGTAAACCAAAATGTCCTTGGAGATGTAGGCACTGTTTATCACATCACGATAACGGCAAAAGTAAAAAATCAGAAGTAGGAAATAGTATGAAAAAGAAAATCGATAAAGTGCGGGAAAAAATTAAAGAAAAAAATAATAAAAAGTAAGGAATTTCGCGATAAATTATTTTGTGTTTTAAATTGAAACGTAATTGTATTTTTAGAGTAACAAAAGAATCTAGTGCAAATGTATCGTCAGGTTTAGCAACTCCGATAAGTTCAAAAGGTGGCAGTAGAAAGAATGGAGTTCCAAGTGACAGTGACTGCAGTGATCATGATGGTACGCCAATCCCTACCAATTCTTATCTCCATTCACCCAATTCTCAAACCTCTCCCATCAGCGATCGGCTTGAAACGTCGGATCGAATGTCAAAAGAAAAACAAAAATTCTTTCGACTCTCTGCGTTCAATGCAGATAAAAAACGTGATAAAAAAACAGCCAAAAGTGAAAATAATGAAGATGCAACAAGTAAAATGGAAAAAAAATCAATAGGTAAGGTAGCTCAAAGAGTGACGCAAAGTCGAGTATGTAAAAATGTTAAAAGCAAAGATGAGTCGACTAATTCTCTTAAAAAAGATACTCTAAATAAAAAAAATGGAGGTGTTGGTGCAAAAGTTGTAAAAAATAAACAAAACAATATTAAAAAGAAATCTAATAAAATGGAATCTGATTCAAATTGTGTTACCGAAATTAAAAAGCACAAAAGTCCCAATAGAAATAAAAAAGTTGCGCGTTCTAGTAGTGACAGTGGTAGTAGCGATCATGACATCGACTCGACTTCCAACTGCGACTCCGACTCATCTTTACAAGCATCCGAAACGTCAAGTTTGAACATAAAGCGTTCAAACATGATATTTGGTTCTTGTTTGGAAACCAAAACGTTTGGAACTGTGGCGGGCATCACCACCCACAATACGGATGACGTGTGGGGATTTGCTGCAGCGGCGGCCGAAGCAAAACAAAATGAGAGTAATAAAAACTCAGTGGACGAAATAAAGCAAGAAGATTTGAATAAGAGTGGCGAAAAGGGCAGACCAGGTTTTGGACAATTGAAAAATTTATTTGACGGATTGTCGCACCTGTTCGCCACGCCCATGTTAAATCGTTCCCGAAACACAAGTTCGCCTAATTATAACTTAACTAGACGAAAGAAGCAAAAAAGTGAAACCCAGAAAAACGACGATCAAAGCGAGGTTACGGAACAAGACGACATCCAACCAGAAAATGTTAACAATGTCGTCGAAGTCGAAGAGAACCTAACAAAAGATAAGGCTATAAAAATTGAAAAGAGCGATGAGATAGTAGAAACCAAGACTAAAAGTCGAAAAGAAATGTCGATTCGCAAAATCCCAAATCCTATCAAAGTCCCAGACATAACAGACGAACCCAAACAAATGATGACGCCTTCCAATTTGGTTAAGACGGCCGTCAATTCAAAACGGCACGAATTAGAGCGAAGAAAGTTACTTAAGAGCGAAGCTGGGTTGGTGGGTGCGGTGGGTTTCTCTCAAAAGGCTACTTTAGAGGACGTTCGAACGAAAAAACGTAATCTAATTGCTGAGGCTACACAGACAAATCATCCATTGTCGGTGCCGTCGAATTCCAACAATCAGACGGGTAAGATCCGCCTCCAAAACCGTACATTCTCCCACTTCCTTCTACCCTATTACTCGTTTTTTCCTTTCACGTCTGAAATATTAAACTACAAAATGATGAATTGTGTTAGATGTTTACAGGATTATGTATCTAAATCATGTAGCTTATATTTCAGGCTGATCAATTAGTACTAATATGGAGTGGACACAAAATTAATTGCTTATCCCTAACGTTCCAAATCCTCTTCCTGCATGTGTTTGGTATGTTTTGACTAAACCTCGGTGCAAATATTTTCCGTTTTGTTCTTATTGTTAACTGAAACTTTTTGCATAGGTTTGCACCTTATAAGATTTTACTTGTCTGATTGACTGGCCTTGTGGAATTGTTATGCTTATGTATCTGTTATTCTTAAAATCACTAAAACATTCTCACTCTATATTTGGGTTAGTTTTTCTTAAAACACCTACAACTTGCATGCTCAACTTTTTTTAACCCACGGAAAATTTCCTTAGTATAGACATGGCATAGAAGGTTTAGTTTCTTGGATGTGTGCTGTAAGTGAAGATTTGTGAAGACGGATGTTTCTCAATTTGATGAAGGTTTATTAGATTTGTTTTTTAATATTATTCTATTTTGCACTGCCACTTCATTTAGTCGGCTCAAATTAACATTTAGAGAGATCAAGAGTGTGTGTGAAATAATTCAATGTAGCTCAGTTTTGTAAATTTTATAATTCAGCCCAATAGCATTTGAAAATGGTTTTAAGTGCTGTTTCAACAGGTAGAAACTTTAATTATATAATGGCAACAAATAAAGTAGATAATATTCCAACATTAAAGTGATTCAACATAGGAACGACTGTAATATTAGTCACATCAAATGTTTGAGAATTGTAAAAACAAATGCAGTTGGTGTAAGCTATAATATATTATTGCTATATTAGGGTAGGTCAGGTTTTGGGATCCAAATAAACAAACATTTTGAATGCACCCTAAAGAGATTGCTAAACAGCAAATCATTTAGCAAAAATTTAGGATTATCTCAGATGTTAAACTATTAGTCCCATATTAAATGGTAAAGTGTTATAGTTTAAAATCTCTGGGTTATTTAAAAGAAGCTCCTGAATACCATGCTTACAATAAATACAGTAAGTGACTGATGCATATAGGTATATACCATAGAATGGGGTGAATTGGATCAATATTTTGATCGTCCATTCTTCCGCTTTAAGAAGTGATACCAGACTCTTCTTACAAATACTAGTACCTTCTTCAGAGAAGGGTCTGGTTTTGCTTTTCAAAGCGGAAGACTGGATGGATTCACCCCATTCTACTATCTAAACAAAAAGTAGCTTAATTCAAATCCACAAAAAGATGCACTTATTTGTTTAGATCTGAAAACCTGATCTACCTTAACAGTAATAAAATTATTGTTTATATATTGGCCTATGACTTCACACCAGTCATAATTAGTTCGGCATACGGCCTCGTATCTCATGTGTATTTTAGAATAACCATAAAATGTTCTTACCACTTTTTATTAGGATTAAAATGCTTAACATTTCACAAATGCACTGTAAATATAATTTTTCAAACGTTTTACTATTGAAAATGTTGAGAAGATTTGTTGGTATCATTTACTTATTATATTGAAGTTGATGATTGAAGCACAAAGCACAGATATAGTTTTAACCACGAGAGCTCGAATATTACCAATATCTCAAATCTCAATCTTTTAACTAGTTAATTTCAGTGTAGTAAAAAAAGAACTTTAGAGAACGAAATAATTTGTGAAATTCTTGATATGAAATTTTTAGTTCCAAAAGATGTTGAGTGCATTTTGTGATGATTATAAAATAGAGATAAGGTTAAAAAAAATTTAATGTTGAGGTGTGTAGTTATTGCTGCTCTTGGTGTGTGCAGATTCTTATTAAATATTCATACGTTGAATGAATGTGTCCCTTCCTTAAAATTTTTTAAAATTAAAATTCACTACAATGATTACTGGGGTTTACTGGGTTTAGAATTTCTAAAAACTTTTGTTAACACAAATTACACTTTTTAATTTTTCATAATATTCAGTTTGAAAAAAGCACAAAATACTAACAAATAAAATAAAATTTGACGTACATAAAGCATCAATTTTGTAAATTGTTTCAGGCCACTTTGCTACACCAACGTTACCGCCTGGTGTAACTCAAAAAGATGTTGAAATTTTTCACACTACCAGAGAACGGGCCAATACTATTACTACTACAGCCATTACAAACATAGCCATAGGACCAAGTGCCATTACAAATAATGACTCTTTCACTGGAAATTATACCTCACCCTCACAAATGATGGTTGCACAAGGCAGATGTCCGGCAGCAATCGAGTTTGGAATGTACGATATTCAAACTTGGTATTCGAGTCCGTTTCCGCAAGAATACGCACGCTTACCCAAATTGTTCTTGTGCGAATTTTGTCTCAAATATACGAAAAGTAAAGCCGTATTGGAGAGACATCAAGATAAATGTACATGGAGGCATCCACCGGGAACAGAAATTTATAGATGTGGTGACCTCTCCATGTTTGAAGTGGATGGAAATGTGAACAAAATTTATTGCCAGAATTTGTGTCTACTAGCAAAATTGTTTTTGGATCACAAAACGTTGTATTATGATGTCGAGCCATTTCTATTTTATGTTCTCACCAAAAATGACAAGAAGGGATGTCATTTGGTCGGATATTTTTCAAAAGAAAAGCATTGTCAACAGAAATACAACGTTTCCTGCATTATGACCATGCCCCAGTGTCAGAGGCAGGGTTTTGGAAGATTTTTAATCGAATTTAGTGAGTATTTTTTAACTTTCCCAGTTATTTTAATATTATTTTACTTATCAAGCTTTGAAAGTCCCATTTACTGAAAGAGTAGGCAGTTTATTTATGTTAATTTTAACTTAAAAAGAAAGTAATCTAATTTTATTTCAATAGGTTACTTGTTATCCAAAGAAGAAGGTCAACCAGGAACCCCAGAAAAACCACTTTCTGATTTAGGAAGAGTGTCTTATCACGCTTATTGGAAATCAGTTGTATTGGAATATTTAAGTAAACACAAAGACGAAAAAATCTGCCTTACGACAATAAGCAAAGAAACGGGAATGTATTGTCATGATATTGCAATTGCGCTGCATCTACTGAATTTCATAAAATCAACTCCTACAGACAATGGGGCTTCTAAGGCAGTTTTAAATGTAGATTGGAGATTGGTGGATAAGCACGCCGAAAGAGTTTCTAAATCAAAAACTCGAATACCCATCGATGCCGAATGTTTGCGTTGGACCCCACTGTTAAACACAATGGTTAATCCGTTCAGAGAAGATAAATCGGATTGTGAAAAAGATTCAAGTATAACTGAAACTGCTGATATAGTCGTTCCTATACCTGAAAAAATTATAATCGAAGCTCAACAAGGAGTCAAGACAAAGAAGGGCAGGAAACGTAAAATTTCAGTTGCACCAAAAACGCCAAAGACTCCTAAAGTAACACCAAAAAGTATCGCTAACGAAGAACCCGTTACTCCTATTGTTCCGGATGCTGAAATGGAAGTTACGTCCTCTGGTCGAAGAAGAACTCGACCTAGCAAGTTTAACGAAACCACTTATGCCGACGTCAAACAAAAACTGCACAATTCCGCAGAAATAGGAAAACGAAAACGCAAAGAATCCCACACCAGTGATAAGGATGAAGAGTGCAATAAGAAGAAAATCAAAGTAGAGCTGGACACTTCTTCGTTGGTCGAAACTGTTAAAGAAGAAACCAAAAACGAATTACCAGAAACGCCAAACGTTCGTGGAAGGCGCAGTCAAAATCGCGAGATATCTAACGAAAAGTTGCCGTCACAAAGGCGAGCGAAACGGAAAATTGAGACGAAAATTGACAATGACACCAAAATAGAAGAACCTCCCAAAGAAGAAATTGTGCCAGAATTGAAGCCAGTAGAGGAGATTCCAACTCCCATAGAAGTCAAACCGGTAACCCCACTTGTATTGCCTCAAGCTAAATCCAAACCTTTAAGAACAGTTAAAAGAAAGCGCGGTAAAGGGCGGGCCAAGCGAAATCAATTTGACAATAAAAAGCAACTGACACTATCAGAACTTCTCATGGGAAGGCTACAACAAAGCAGTGAAAGTGAATCTGTTATTTCGGAGAAATCAGATGACGATAGGCCATCGATACGCAATTCTGATTCGAAGCTGAAGGGTGATGAGACAAAACGAGATGAAGAAAAGGTTAGTTCTAGAAAGAGGAACAGTAAAATTGCGAGTGAAGAGGATTCTTCTGCAGAAGCAGACGATGAGATGGAAAATGATGAACGTGATGAACAAAAATCGATGAAGGAACGCAAGAGTCTGTCGCCCATCACGAAATACAAACTCAGTTCCAGTTTCTCTAAACAGGAAACCGCAAAAAGCATCTTGGATCGGCCAAAATCCATTGAAAAGGTGGTTGAAGAAAAGGTTCCTGAAGTTACTAATGAAACTAACCTTGAAAAGGGTAAAATGGAAGTTGTTACTGAAGCAGTACCCGAAAAAGTTGTGGAAAAGCAGCCTTCTCCAGGTTGTTCGACGTCTTCAGAATCCGAAACAGAAATTGATGGTCAAAAAATTAAAATCATAAGTCAACAGGAAGCGTTGGAATTATCTAAACAAACTCCCCTCGTGATAAACAACCCTGTAAAAGTGGAAGAGGCGCCAAAGGTTCAAGAAGTAATTTCAAAACCCAGTGATAATTTGAGTTCCAAAAAGGAAGCAGTGGTAGAAGCTGTCGTCGAAAAGCCAATCGAAAGGCCTGTCGAAATTGTGGAAGAAAGGGAAAAGAAAATTGAGGAAATTAATAACGCAATACAATCCAAAGTTGAACCTGCCCCAATCCAAAATTCAATCATCCAAAGTGAACCTAACAAAGATGTTGCTTTAAAGATGGAAGAATGTAGGATGCCGCAAGTAGAATATAAAGCTGAGGCTCCTCTTCCAATTGTTAGGATGGATGAGAACAAACCAAGAGAAGAGAAGACTAAAGTTTCCAAAGAACCTGTAATTGAAACTAAAGTGCCTATCATTGAACCAAAAATACAACATGCAGAATTATTGAAACCTAAAGAAGTACCAAAAGTGCTACCAAAACAAGAAACCATTCAACAGGTGGCGAAAATAGAAACCAAACATAAACTTGAATTGCCTGATGTTAGATACCAAAAACCACCAGAAGAGAAGCAGTTTGAAGCTAAGAAAGTTTGTCTTATGGAAAATTCTGAAAATCTTTTGGCAAAAACGGACTTTTCAATGGCAAATCCAAATTATCACATGACTCAGGCTCAGTATAATCAGTGGCAGTGGGATAGGTATGCATGGGAGAAAAGTATTTATTTTGATCCCACCAAACGCGATTACAGTGGTTATCCAATGCCCATTCATATTCCTCCTTTGGATGTGTTACCCAAACACAACATGGAGAAAGAAAAGCCACCAGTGAAAACAATTAGACATGAATCAAAACAAAGTAGTTCAAAAGTAAAAGAAACTAAGGACAAAATTTCGCCTAAGAAAACGGAAAAGATTGCTGAGAAAGCAATGGCTAAAACAAAATCTAATATGGAAGAAAGTCAAACTTATTCTAACATGAATAATCCTCATCACCGCATTTCAAATGAACCAATGAAGAATTCCTGTGCATCAAATAAGTTAAACAGTAATAATAATGCGACTATTGGTGATTTACATGGAAATGATAAATTTTTATCAAAAACAAAATCAAATGATAACTTGGACCACCACACAGATTCTTCAAATAAATTGGAAGATAATAACATGAATCATAATCACAATTCAGTTTCTGGTTTACTCAAACATACACCATCTACGCCTTCTGCTCCTGATATACCTTCAATGGGTGTGTACACACCAGATTCAACCACAAATTCAGTACACAGTCTTCACTATGGACAGTGTGATTTAGACGTTGGGCAATTAGGTTTGGAATCTCCCACATCAATATCCAGTGACATGGCATCGCAAAATTCGGTGGAATCGGCGCGCCCCCCATCAGTTCACACAATTTCACACAATCAACCTCAATCACAGCCTACATACGATTGTTCAGTACAACACAACATGCACCAAACAATAAGTCAGGTACAACAAAATATTGCTGTATCTGCTGCCAGTCCACAACAAAACAATTTGAATCAGCAGCAACAGCAACCACAACAACAAATTCCCATGCCAAGTGCCAGTCAGCACCAAAGCAGTTCGAGTAAGCGGCAAGTCCAACAGCAGAGGAATAGGTCAAACACACCTTCGAGTAAACAACACTCCAATGTTAGATCTACACCTCCTTCTCAACACGCCCCAGTTCAACAGAGGCAACAACAGAGAGCTACTCCACCTTCACACTTGCACATGCAAGTTAGCCCTACACAAAACCAACAACAGGTGAGTTGAGTGTAAAGCACGAAATTGAGTTGTAACTTTTTGTTATAAAGTTAGGCGCGCCTAATAAGAGGAGGGTTCCACATTAAAATTCACCAATTTGATCCATTATCACTGTAAATAATAATTAATAATTGTAAAAGTTAATATTCAGCTAATTTTGAGATAATTGATTTTGAAAATTTTTATTAAACGGACAGTGGAAATAACGTGCATGAATAGATTAAGAGCGCGCTGCAAATTTTGATGCAAAAACAATATTCGACAGATGGCGTGCCCTAAAATATTAATCTTCTATAGTTATCTTTTCACCAAAACAGAATTCTAATAATTTATAAAAGTCATATGAATAAGCGATAACTAAGCTAGGCAATAAGGAAGTTTGAACTTTCAAAGATAAATATTTTTAAATATATTCAATATTTTCACATGTGAATATCTTTTTGGAATATACTTGTAAATATGCAACATTGGAAGCTCAAATTTCCTTATTGCCTAGCTTAGTTATCGTTTATTCATATGACTTATAAATTATTAGAATTCTGTTTTGGTGAAAAGATAACTATAAAAGATTAATATTTTAGGGTACGCCATCTGTTGAAACATGTTTTTGCAACAAAATTTGCAGCGCGCTCTTAACGAGAATTCTGGTAGATTAGTAGACCTACTAATAGATATTAGGTTACTAGTGAAAATTTCGTTAATCCATTCATGCTCGTCATTTTTTGAAGTTCTAATTGTTATCTCTACTTATAGTATAATGGATCAAATGGGCGATTCCAATGTAAATGCTTATTTCTAAATTTTTCTTAGGTCCAACATAATGCTATGCAACAACAACAGCAATTGCAAGCTCATCTACAACATCACGTTATGCATCAAGGGTATGGACATACCCACCAATTGGGCGCATCTGGAATGCATCATAACCATCATCACCCAGTTATTAGTCAAGGAAATTACTTACCAGTGCCCCAAATGGCTGTTTCTTCTCAAGCCTTTTCTGCTCAGCCTCCTAGTACTTATGTAAGCGTACCGGCGATGACTACAGTGATACAACATCGCATGAGCGCTCAGCAAGGCAGTGGTTTGGGTAGTTTAGGACCCTCAACTTTGAGTGCTCACCAAAAACTGGGCCCGTCTCCCGCGTGCGCGGTAACGTCAGGCGGCAATTTTTACATTCAATCAAATCCACATTCTCACACCCCTTCGCCTATCGCAGTTTCTACAATCCAAAGCAACGTAACTCAAAATCCATCAGGCAATTCTAGTTGCAGTTTAGCTAAATTGCAACAACTGACCAATGGATTGGAGATGATACCTCCAGGCTCCTGTAACACTATGACCCCTCCGCCAACAGCAATGACTCTCACACCTCCACCTAGCATTCACCATCCACATGGAAACATGACGCCGCCTCCGAGCCACCAAATGATTCAAAATCAATCTGCTCGTAATTTAGCCACACCACCTTCCGCAATTCCTGCAAACCTTCAACAACAAGTGCTGGGTTACCATAAATATTACCAAACAAACATGAACGTTAATCAGTTAGGTGGAGCCGTGACTCCTCCTATTGCTCAAAATTTAGGTAGGTCCGGCCGAAATTCGACAAATGTAGCCGTTCAACACATGCAATCACCGCCCAGTCGCGTCAGTCCAAACGTCACCTTGAACCCCAACATTATGGCACAATACAACACGGCTGCTTTAAATGGTTACCGGATGGCGGCGCAACAAGCTCCCAGTGCAGTTGCCGGTTACATAACAAACACGGCGGCGAATTTCATCAACAACGCCCAAATACCAATGCAAATGGGCGTGATGAACATGTCACAGTCGCAGTATCAAGACCCGGCAGCTATTCAACGAGCAGCACAGCAAAACACAATGTACACTACTTACGGTTACATTAATGGCGGTTTAATGCAACCCTTGAATGGAACAATGAGACGCTAGTTAGAGTTTTAATAATTGTGATAAGTGACTTTTAAGATAAAAAGAGGACTGTGTAAAAAAATATTTTTAAGCGAGGCTGTGCTCGATTTGTTTTGTTGAAAATATGTTCCCACATGCAAAATGAACAAACTGTGATTTGAATTTTGATTATTTTTAAGATTGAATTGTTAAGAAAATGTTTTCAATGTTTATTTATTTTGTGCGTATGTAATGTCGCTTTTATATTAGGATGGAAACCTTTTATCGGTGGCGAGACCAATTATTGTCTTAAAATTAAAGTACAAACTAACCAGGACAAGTCAAGGAACTTGCGAGAGTGAATTTAGAGTTTTCCATCTCTGCCCAGTGCGTTTAGTTTTCTGTTTTGGTTGTATGAGTTTTATCACCGCAAAAGTTTTTATTATTATTATTTTTAATTCACATGTTTGTGTACCACGGACAACACAACACGGTGAACTTTGAGAATTGTTGTGTTTAATTTGTGTGGCTTTTGAAGTAAAACACAATAATTAACGTTAAGTGCTTAACGAGTTCCAAAGAATGATTTGAAGGATTTTGCGACACAAAAAGTTAGCCTTTTTTATAAAGAAATTCGGTAGATAAGATTAAAAGTAATAATATATTGGTAATGAAATGAAAGAAATGGTATTATTAGTTTATCTTCTTTAATAGTGTAAAGTATTTATTTAAATTTTTTATACCGTAATATTGTAAAATAGTGTGAATATGTAAAGTAAAAGAAACAAATATGACTTCTTTATCTTTTTATTATTTACTTGCAAAATATATTGTTGATTTGATGAGTTTTATTGAAAAACTTTTATTATTGTAAAAAATATCTATAATATTATACATAGGTACAACTAATTGAAAATATTTGCTATTTGATCTTGTACAGATTGTTAAGTGTTTGATGTTTTTATCACATAAAATATTTTAAGATTTGTATAGCACTGTGATTAGAATATTATATTGTTAGTTTGTTTCATTTTATTTGTGTTACGGTGAAATTTATATCCGTATGTATCAAATCTCATTTGTATTACAACAGTATGATATTAAAGACGTTAGTTTTTATTTTATTTCTTGATAGTTTCATTATTTGCTGGCAAATTGAGATAGTTCCATATGTGGATCCAGGTTTCAAGCACCTTGGTAGAAACTTTAGTGTACCATCAGAACAAAATTATAAATCCTATCGCCCAAGTGTATGCAAGTATTGCAGTGATATCTGACAGCTCAGGAGGAAAGGTAATGGTAAATAAGGGTCGGCGTCTTGCAGATGGATGACAAGACAAAAGAACTATTAATTGAATATTTTTACATGTACAAATAATATGATTTATTTACAGATTTGATTTATTTAAAGTTATGGTAGTACTAGGGAAAAAATGAGTGCAAAGAGAATGATTTTAAATTTATAATTTTATAATGTTTGTTTTGAATTTAATTTTGATTTCCTGCTAAATGTTGAAATTAATAAGTTGGTGTTTGTATTTGAATGGAGCATTTTTTATTGGTGTAATATTTTTGGTGAGTGGATTGTTAGGTGTGACGTGTTTGTAAAATTTGATGGTTTGATCCGTGATTACTGTGTGTAAAATCAGTTATCATTGAGACCTCGAGCAGACAGGTCGTGCATGAGAGGAGTCTCCAAATTAAATTAAAGTGGATACGAAAATAAATTCAGTGAGTGCTAACGATAGAGTGTGAGAGAGGAGTCTAGAGTAGCTCTTAAGGAAGAGTAAATTACCAAGTTATTTTTCAATGGGGATGAACTCAAAGTAGATTCAGCGGCGATCAGTGAGTGTGAACTCGGTCATTTATATAGGTAGTCCAGATTTCGCTTCCGTAAATACGAGGCAACGACAGCCCCCTTGTTGATCTGTTTCATAGAGTTAAAAGATTTGATATCCCAGCAACCTCTTGTTTCATTCTGCAGGACGTTCCTTTCTCACAAATTTGGAAAACCATCGCTTTCTCGACGGATTTTAATGTATTTTGACGAGAAAATTCGACTGACGCAGTTTATTACACAATATTAAAAATAAACTTTTACGGTCGAAGTTCAAATATTCGATTTTGAATTTTATAGCTTCCAAAGTGATTTTGGCCAACTTTGCGGCGTCCGGCTAAAAATCACTTTTTCGGATACTACGCATCCAGGTGCGTTATTTACAATGAAAAACAGGACTTGGAAAATTTTATTGGATTTTACAAAAACTTTTAAGCCCAAAAAGTCAAAGTTGGAAAACAATCGCTTTCTCGGCGGATTCAAATGCATTTTGACGAGAAAATTCGACTGACTCATAATTATTATGCCCTATAAATTATGCTTGCGAACTTAAATACAAAAAGATCTGAAAATCATAAATTAAAAATATTACCAAATTTTGTGTATTTTTAGTGCCAAAAAGACTAAAATCTGAAAATCTCGATTATCTCGAAAACCGTAAGAGATATCGCAAAAATAATGTATTTTACGATCGCCTATCGGAATACACCCGTTAAACCTATGCTTCCAAACTTAAAAAAGCAAGTGCTGAATGTCCTAAATTGAAAGAATTAAAAATCTTACCAAATTTTGTGTATTTTTAGTGCCAAAAAGACTAAAGTTGTAAAATGTCGATTATCTCGAAAACCGTAAGAGATATCGCAAAAATAATGAATTTTTCAAACCCCCAGGTGTTCCTCGTTAAAATACTTTAGAAGCCGTCGAGAAAGCAATTGTTTTCCAATTTTGATTTTTTGGTGAGAAAAAAATTAAAAAATGAAACCTCCTAGCTCTACACCCCCTATAAATTATATATGTCAACTAAATTACAAGAGCTGGATTCCCTAACTCAATAAAATTAAAAATTTGGGTATTTCTAGTGACAAAAATCAAACAATATGCGTTATTTCGAAAACTGTTAGAGATATCGCAAAAGTAATGATTTTTATCAATCCCCTAGAACAGCGTTTCTTAATGTTTTTTATCCGTGGAACCTTTTTTAATGTCCTATTTTGTCGTGGAACCCCTATTTTGAAAAAATATTTTCAGAATTAACCAAAAGTTCTTAAAATAACAGATAAACCGAACTTTTAAATTTTAATGAGATAAGTGAAATTGCTTTTTATTATTACAGAATAATATTAGGCTTTATTGATGAAAGTTGAATTCTCATGTCAGGTTCGGCATCAAGTCTGTTGCGGTATTTCGTTTTTGTCGATACATAATAAACGGAGAACCTCGTTTCACACATGTCTTCTTCTCTTCTTCATCAGCCTACCCTAATCCACTCCTGGACCATATGCCTCTCCAGTAATGGAGGTTTTGGCCATAACTCACCACGCTGGCCAAACGGGTTGGTGAGTAGTCCGCATATCAATTTTTGGACTATAGTTGTTTTACATCCAGTAGCAGCTTGCTAGGCTGACCTTCAGATGTGCCTATAGCCCTGTTTTTTGTTAACGGTGGCAATTCGTCAACTTAGGGGGACCGCCGGCTTAACGTGCCCTCCGAAGCACGGAGACTTGGTCATAAGAAAGTTTGACTCTCCCCAGGTTTGAATCCGGTACCCTGCATTCACATCCAACTGCGTTAGCTGTAAGGCAATGACCGTCTCTTGTCTCTCTTCACACATGTAAGTGGTTGCAAATGGTAAAAGTTGCAACACGGCCTTTTGTCACAATTGAGGATATTCATCTTTTGAACTGCACCAAAATTCCACTAATGGCATTGATTTAAACTTTTCTTGCAATGATGAATCAGATGTCATTTCAATAAAAGTTTCATATTCTTTTGCTGACATGGTTGAAGGTCGTGCATTGACCTGCTGTTCGTTTGGAAAATACAGATTAAATGCTTCACTCAATCCAGTAAGGTGCTGAATAATATCTTCAATGAATATCTCTTCTATTTCAACCCCTTCCTGTTCTGAAAAGCATTTTATTGTTGGAAAGCAATTAAATTCGTTGGAGCGCATACAAATTTTCCAAAATTCTATCCTTTGTATTCATTTCATTCTTCTTTGTAAAAATGTCGCTTAAATAGGCAATTTTAAGTAGCCAAATTTGATCAAGAAATCGATCTTTTAATTCAAAATTGTGTTCCACAAAAAAGGCAAAACCTCGTCCCTTAACTCAAAAATACGAGTTAGTATCTTTCCTGGAGAAAGAAGAGACACCTCTGCAAAATTTACTAAAATATTTTGTAAAAATAAAAAATACACTCTCGAAAATCGTAAGAGATATCACAAAGATAAGGAATTTTTTAAACCCCCTACATCCGACAGCCCCGGAAAATATACTAGGGACCAAATTTGGGTATTTTTGGTGCCAAAAAATAAAAATCAGAAAATCTCGATTAACTCGAAAACCGTAATAAATAGATATTATGAAGTATAAATTTTTTAAATCCCGTAGACTCCACACCGCCTTCAAAATATACTAGACACTGTTTCAATACGGAAGTTAATTTCAATCTTGGGCTTTGTGATACTGTTTTCAAACTTTTCAAATTTATTCGTTTTTAAGATTTGCGTTGAACAAAGAAAACCAATTTCTGGGCCAACTTAAATATTTTGTTTTTTTAGTTTCTTTGTTGTTTAAATATTTTACAAAAGTGATGTTGTAAACTACTATTTTTACATAATAAACCTTTAGAAAACTAAAATAGTTTTATTATTTTTGTGTTGAGTTAATATTTAAATTTTATTCTTGTTTTTATTTCATAAAAAAAAATCTGATGTGATACAACACATGACTTTCCCATTTTAAAATGTAAACAGTAGTAACAAATTAAATCTTTTGATTTCCTATCTGGTTCTTACCGTCATTCTGTAGGTGCAGGTTTGCTTTGTTTTCATTGATCCACTGATAAACGATTTTCAACCAACCATATAGAAACGAGAAATTGCGTTGAGACATGTTATCCATTATGTATTTCAAAAAAAAAAATTTTTGTTTCTTTTTCATTCAAGCAGGTTTAGTTTTTCCTACAACTACCAAATTAATCAATTTACAATCCACAACGAAACTATCAATGCAATTTATCACTAATATTAATTATTTAAAAATGTTTCGGCACTAATTACTTAAGCAAAAAGAGTTACGCGCAGGCAGGGTCTCTCAATTTCTCGCTCATCGTTAAATTTTATTGTTATAAGTTTTAAAATAATAATTATTGTAATGTTAATAGTAAATAAATTTTGTTCTCTCTCTCTCATTATGTATTTCGATTGACCATATAGTAATCTGCCATGTTTTATAAAAGATTTTTTGAGACGAAGGGAATCTCGTTAACCCACTCATGTGCGTTACTAAAAATCAACGAAACGTAATAAAAGAGGTTATTTACACCGTTTGTTCAAACTAATGTTTGAACAAACAAACCAAGAAAGAGGCGTTTTAAGATTATTATGTATCCCATTGTTATGACTTATAAAATAGTACTTATATTGCTTGTCGAGGAACATAAGTGCTATTTTTTGCTATATGCACAAGGTATAGACAACATATAGACATTAATAAATTTACGAAAGTAAAATAAAGCTTTATTACCTAATTTTATTTAATGGTGTAAAAAAGGTTAAGTACTAATTTACTTAGGTTTATGGAAAATTCAACAAATTAATTTTAAAAGTCAACAATTTCATTTACATCAAGCTTTAAATTCGGCAGTTCCTTCAAATGTACAACCAGATTGTTGTACAATTTGACATGCAGTCCAAATCCCACACTTAATACAAACATCAAATGACTGGCCAAGAACTAATTGAGCTAAAAATCCCCCAGCAAATGCATCACCAGCACCATTAGTATCAACCAATTTGTCCTCCTCCACTAACATAATAGGAAATTCGGTAATTTTTCCATCACGAGCTAAAATCACAGGGTTGTGACCTGTCGTAATTACACAAACTCGAGATCTACTTTCATTCTGCTTTGGTAATTGACTAATCTTAAGCGCTATTTCCTTTAAATCTTCAGTTTCTAAATTTTGCTCCTTTGAAAAAGTTAAAGCTTCCTGAAAAGTACAAAAAATTGGGTGGTGAAAATGTAGTTATTTTCAAATTTATTGTACTCACGTCTTCGTTTCCTATTAAAATATCGACGTAGGGCATAAGTTCCATTAAAGGTTCTTTGTAAAACTGTGATACGAAGCAGGCACTTAAATTCATGATGAAGTATCGCTGGTGAGACAATGCAAATTTGGCAATTTCTAGTGCGGATGGAGGATTTACAGTAAGGAAGAAACCCTGCAAGAAAATATTAAGGTGAGATAAACAGTAATTGGGCAATTAGTGATCCACTCCTATGCTGGCCACCCCAAATGTCGGTACTAATAATTATTGGAAAGCGTTTTTAATTGATTTAGAAATAAAAAATTACAATAATACTGCATCTTCTATTATGCTTTCCAATTTAGTAGCGCATTCTGATGATAATCTTTTGAACTACATCAGATGTTTCTAAAACTCTCATCAGGTTTGCGTATTTGACAATAACTCACTCTAACAATAAATAATTTTGTTTAAGGGGGCAGATCAATAGGGTCTGAGCTTGTGTCAAGTTCAATTCAAAAACGAATAATCGTAGAAAGCTGAAATTTTCAGGATATACGTAAAATATGATTTTACTTAACATAAGCTATTTTTTATTTAAAAAAAATTAATATAAAAAAAATTTTCTAGCCGTTTTCAATAAAATGCACTTTAGTTATAAATATAAAATAGCTCACGTTAAGTAAAATCATATTTTAGGTATATTCTGAAAATTTCAGCTTTCTACGATTATTCGTTTTTGAGTTGAACTTGACACAAAAAATGAAGCAATATACATGAAATTTCAAATTTTAACCAATCAGAAGTAAATATCAATAAAACATACCAATGAAATATCATAAAACAACTAGTGACATCTGTTGAATTTTATTATTTATTCCTATTGATCTAGGACCTTAACTAGTGATGACGTCATTATAGAACAAGGTTTGCAAAATTATATAGAAATTATTAAAAAACTTTTTCAATTAAAATTTTTTAAATAACAACAACAAAGTGAATTTGTGGCAACCCTGACGTAGATTGTTCTGCTTTGATAATTTAATACAGAAAAACATGGGGTCATAAGGGTATCATTTACTTCATACAAAGCATCTCATTATTATGTGTTACACCATAAAACTTTTATAGCGGTTTGCATAATTTTGAATAAACAAGGTTGGTACATAATAGCACGGTACAATCACATAGCAACAAATTATTATTGCAAACTTACCGAAATGTAATAATACTGAGCACTCTCGATCAACTTCTTATTTTCAGGTTTATGCAAATGATCGGAAGTAAAGTGATTTGCTGCCCCTAAATTTGCACACAACGATCTATGCTTTCCGGTAATAAGAACACCACATGTGCCCGTAGGCTGAGATTCGATGTATTGGTACTGAACGTTGACACCTGCATCTTGGGCATTATCCTCCAATATTTTAGCATATTTGTCTTCACCAACGGCGCCGAAAAACGTAGTAACGCGTGGTTTTTCCAAAATCCATTGCGCTATCCTAAGAGTGTTTTGCACACTCCCTCCGGCAATTAACTGAGCATTATATTTATCGATCAGTTCACCACACAGGGGCTTATGGGTTTCGTCAGCCAAAATTGCATTGTCAGCTTTCATGTCATACTTTTCTAATATTTTGTTATCCACATTTGCAGAAACATCCAACAGAGGATTTCCAATACCCAGCAGCAGACCTTCCCTATAAAGCAAGTTCACTTTACACCGAATAATTTTAAAGCAAAGTTTTCTTACCTTAAGTATGATTTGTCCATGTTTGTAAAATGTGAAGGTTATATGCGTCAGCAAATTACGTAAGTTAAAATGCTTCGAGTTTAAAAACCTTACTGGACATAACCTGCATAATATGCGGAAAAAGAACAAAATTTAAAAATGTTTGTATAGGGATTTTAGTTTTTTGAAAACAGTAAAATAGAACTCTAAATATTGTTCCGTACCTGTAGAAGTTTCAGGATATACAAACAAATATTTGTAATCCGGTATGGTCTAGTGGCTAGGATATCTGGCTTTCACCCAGGAGGCTCGGGTTCGATTCCCGGTACCGGAATTTTTTTTTAAATTTATTGCACTATCATTTTGAAAGATATTAGATTATTAGAAACTTTCTTTGTTTTTTACCCTTTCTTTAAAATAAGAACACTTTTTGGGGATAGCACGGTAACCCCGAATATAAATTTAAAAATTTCTGAAGTAAAGAATGATAGTAACCAGTCCAAAAAGCAAATATATAAAAAAAAAATAATAGTGGTAGCTCCGCCCACCCCAACTGGAATCTTAGAAAATGTGGATCTCTGAGATAGTTCAACTCATTAAAAAATATACCCCGAAGCCAACAAATATTATTGTGTTATTTGCTTGAGTACACTTCCACACAGCGTAGGAACAACTACGACAGCAGCGGTTCTTAGCCATAACATAACATTCGCATTACAGGGCATCAGTTGGAAGCAAGCTTCCTAGACTCGCCATCGAGTAAAGAAGTAATGGCTTTTGCCAATTAGTCCTAAAACAGTCCTAAACAGTTCTCAACTGGTGTGGATCGATTTAACCGTCCATGCTGAGATGTTAGATGGATTGTGAGGTGGAGACTTATCAGATAGATCTCGATTACTACATCGGTCATCAACAGTACGGATGTCCTCTGGAAGGCCGAAATTTAAGAAATTCGGTTCGGTTTGGTTCGCACTGCCCCCCTGATCGATGTGCCCCCCCCCCTTCTTAAGTGGGACACGGGCCCGAAGGTGTAGGTCTACTCATGCACGTTCCCTGCCACCTGCCCACTGCCAGATTAAGCCAGAGCGGTGCCGGCCGGTAGCAAATGTTGTAGCGGGGCCGCCATATTCTTTTGAACGACCTTTTTTTACCCCTTTTCTAACGAAAAACGCTATTTTTCCCAAGGCGGGAGAACATGGATCACCTCTTTTTACTACCCTTTCCTTATCATAAAACACTTTTCTGCCGGGCGCGGGGCTTGTAGCATTTGCTACTTCTGCTACACTGCAGAGTTTCTTAACCTGGGGTCCAGGGACCCCTAAGGGGTCCGTATAATGATCGACGGGGGTCCATGGCGAGCCTGCCCTAACATAATGTAATAATATAATAATTGGGTCCATCTCCTGATCTAATAAGCCTAAACCTTTTTTTTGTCGAAAAAAATTCAAAAAGATATGTCAAAGCATTTGGAAACACTTCAGAGCGCTTTCGAAGGATACTTTTGTCCAAAATAGTTAAATCAGGAAACATGGGTACAAAGTTCATTTTTGATTGACCTCGACAAAATTGACGACGAAGACCTCGGGAATGATGGATCTCATAGATTTGAGAACAAAAGAAGTGTTGCGAGCGGAATTTGACCCAAAAAACATTGTTGACTTTTGGTGTCATTTAGCTTACCCCCGACTTGTCAAACGAGCTATGTCAGTTCTGATTCCGTTTGCAATTACTTATCTTTGCGAGGCAGGATTTTCAAGTTTAGTATCAATAAAAACTAAGAAGCGGAATCGGTTAGAAGTCAAAAATGACATGCGCCTTGCGTTATCCAAAACGGCTCCTCAATTCGACGTTCTAATCCGGCATAAGCAGCAGCAACCGTCACACTAACTATGTGACTATATGTAAAGTTCGCAAACAATAAAACCTGGTAAAAGTAAAATTTTGTTTTTTTTATCTTTTCGGAAGGGGTCCATGGGCTTTTTGAAATTTTGAAAGGGGTCCATGACTACAAAAAGGTTAAGAAACCCTGTGCTACAGTGTTAAAAGGTCCAGCGGATATAATGTTTCCGAACATCAAAGGAGTCGGGTATTAGCCGAGGCTAAAATCGTTTATGGATTCAAGAAATCAATGGATTGAAGGTGTCAAAGTAAAAAACAATTTCGGTTTGTGGTCGTCAAGTGGCTTACTGCTTTGTTGCAGTTGGTAGGTTTTTTTGTAGTTTGCGGTGTGGTCATCATTGTATAGTTGAGGTAGGTTTTTAATTCCCCGGTCTGGTGCATTGGGCTGCAAGGTGGTTACCGGTGCACTTGACACATTTGTGCTGCAGGCGGAGAACCTTTAGCATCTAAAACATTGGGTGAATGGAAAGCTTCGTTTATACTTGAGTTCAACAGTAATATAAATGTTGTGAATTTTTTCCTCATTGATGATGGTATTGGCTTCAGGAGACCTAGTATGAATCGTTCCGGCGCGACCGATTTAGCAAGGAGGACAGTTCGCGCAAAAGTTCACCGAGACGCAGTAAACCGTGGCTAGCTTCATCAAGAAGTTTCATACGGAGGTATAACGTAGAGATTTCTGGTTAGAAAGCTGTTCTTGATAGCATTGGTGCGGCCTTAGGTGATCTGGTTCACCTATCTCTTGAGTGGTCGGGAAAATTAAAGGGGTTGATGACTATTTCATCGGAACATTTTGGAATGGAGATTTTGGAATCCATTTTTGTGTGGATGCGTTAGGTTTGTAGATTTCACAGAATGTAATGGTGGCCAAGGCAATGAATTTGTTTGGAGCTCAAACGTCGTCAGAAGTGGGGGAGAGCTTCCTCTTGCCGTTTACGTCGATTTTTGGGTTTGAAAGGTGGAGAGATATGTCGATACTGATGAAGATCAGAGCGTTGGTGCCAATTCCAATAATGACATTGAATCCTAAAGCGACTCCGAGCTGGTTGAATAACTTTTCTCATCAAGCTGCCATCCAAGCCAAATCCATGACACTCTCTCCACAAATTGACGACTCTACTGATAACTATGACCATATAACAAAAAAACGCCTATAAATATCTGTCGCTTATTGTTCCCGATAAAAAATAATCAGATGATGTTTGGTCTTCGGACTCACTGGGTGAGAGATGTGACTATCACACAGTGACGTAGCAACAGGTGGTGCGAGTGGTGCCGGGCACCAGGGCTCGGGCCCCGTGGGGGCCCGGTACACGGACAAAATTGATTTCTATTATTTACAGACATTTTTGTAAAAATTATCTATGAAAGTTTGCACATTGAACACAGCGAGGGCCCCAGGGCGGAGCGTCTGCACCGTGGGGCGGCGGCCTGAAGGAACGCCAAAATAAAGAAATATTTAAAAAAATTGAATAATGTAATTCATTCAGTAAATATTATAGCTATATTTACGAGGCAACGAATGACGAAGTTGCAACATCAAAATTTCATGAGGAATTTCTCGTTAAATAGTAACATTTTGTGAAAAATAGGTAGTATTTTCCAAAAAAAATCGCCTGCGGCGCTAAAAAACGCTGCTTTCCCCACCCCCATATGTGCCGGAGGTTGAATTATTTAGAGGGTGGCCTCAAAATTGAATTGCGCCTGATGCTTTATAAGTGCTAAATTTTCATTAGTCCCGGGCATGTCCCGGGGGACATTGTTATTTACATTTTTTGTTTATAATAAAATAATGAAGGGGGCCCGCTGTGGATCTTGCACCAGGGCCCGGTCTTGACTTGCTACGTCACTGCTATCACATGACTTTCCCATACGTTTATGTTTTTGGCCGCTCTATGATCGAGGCACATGTTTGTAGTGCACATGCATGGACGTTCTCAAGGAGGTTGGGGAGTTCTCTCCAATATTTTAGAATGTTGGGAAAAAGTTGGAAAAATCACTCAAAATTTGGTCAAGTTGATAAAAGCCGCTAAACCGACAATTAATAGGCAAAATTGATAATTACAAAAAATAAAATAATTTTTCCAAAATAAATCAGTGACATCTCGTTAATTCATTCCTGCGCGTCAGTTCCATTCTTGAGTTTCCGTGAACCGATTTCAACAAAAATGTAATCAGACCTCAATCATTGCTTCTCAATAATATAAAAGTACTACTAAATACATTAAAATTGCTTCTGAATTTTTCTTTTGTTTGGGAGCTAGAGTTCACACAACCATATATTTTTTATGTTTGGTCTCTTTTTACTCTTCGCACCTCAATGAATATGGAAATATGAAAAAAAACAATTTTTATTTATAAATACAAAAAAATCCTCCCCGGCGGGGAATCGAACCCCGGTCTCCCGCGTGACAGGCGGGGATACTGACCACTATACTACCGAGGACTTATATTTAAGCATCAAAATATCTGCTATTTACGAAAATTTTGTTAATATCATTTTAAGAAATATTTTTAGGGCTATTTTTTTTTTATTTAATGATAAATATTTTTTTTTCATTTGAAATCAAGTAATCGTTTACGGGTTCACTTAATTCCGATCTAATTTCATATAAATTTATTATAATGGCAACTTGTTATTATTTCAAAGTAATAATCATATTAAACAACAAAATTAGGTATTTTGTTTTATTTCAGTAAAAATAGTAATTAATATTATACTTTTCAATAAAATGTATTAGCTTCTTCCTTGTATTTATCAAATATCACAAATTTACCTACACGGGGGTGTAACTCAGTGGTAGAGTGTCTGCTTCGCATGCTGAAAGTCCTGGGTTCAAATCCCAGCTCCTCCACAACTTTTTTTTTACAATTTTTATCTAAAATAAGAATAAATTCTTTTTATCGGAACTTGAATGCTTCCAAATATATTTTGATGACACGACCGCAACATATCGTGGCGGTATCTCTGACCAGTATATCACATTTGGGCGCCGGCCGTTTGGACCCCAGCTGTCCCAATCTGTCGTAGGTGAATATGTTACCAAAATTGACTCTTCCGCATTACCGGAGGAGCATCACCACGTAAGAATTGCTCGTTTCTGCAAGTGCCCAAATGTTCTGGCACCCAAAAGTCCTGCTCCGGTCAGACATCCTCCCCCTTGAAGGACTGGACCACAAAACATACATTGACTGGACGAAAAAAGTTTTGGATCACAATTTGTTTATTAAAATAAAAATCACAAACTGAATAATACAATGCTAATTTGGTTCTTAAATAGCTACTGATAAACATATTTTAAAAATGCACTTTCAAAGTGCTGAGAGGAATTACTAGGGGCAACGCTTTCTGTATCAATAATTTCGTCGCCGGTTTGTAGTACACCATCCTGATCCACAACTGCCTCCATAACCACGGTGTTGATATCCTGATCTGGAGCTTCCACATATTCCAAGTAATCCACTTCTTTCGATGCCTCCTCAACATGCTCATCATCAGGATTTACAATTGAAAAGTGAGCAGCATTAATTAAAATGTCATCGGTATCGCCGTCGTACCTATAAAAACCCCAAATCCAGAGTTGATTTTCCATACACTTAATGTAACCTAAAACTTTTGCAAAGAAACTGTTAATTTCAATTTTCGGATGGTCTTCGATGTATTGCCAAGCACGCAAGACGTTCTTCTTCTGATAACTACTCAAATCCCTACCGAAAGTCTTTTTATCTGGTTTCGAGTACGTGGTTCTGAGAAAGTCTTCCAATTCGATCAACTTTTCTATTACATGCATTATGGTAACCTGGGTTTTCTGTAACTTTCCTTTCGAGAGAAGCAAAAAGTCGCGCAACTTTTTAAACGGTGCTATAACATTTTCGTTTATTCTGTTTTCGAGTTTATGCACACAGAACAGTTCGGGAGTGACGTTTAACATCCAAGCGACACGAATGTGATCGAATAACGGCCTCGCCAATTCGGAAATATTTAAATTTTTTGCTTCAACTTCGATGCTATTCAAACCATCCATGATTGTATTGACTGGTAGTAAAGGAAGCATGAGGAGCATGTGGTAGATGTTTCGGAAATATTGATTCGTTTCTAAATCTCGAGATAAATTTAACGAACAAATCTTTTTATATAAGTTTTGGGTGTAATAAAACACCGAACCTCCAATGTTACAGTCCGTGTAAGTTTCGGCTAAGGCGTAATACAAATTTGCTTCGTAGTCTGTTATTATTTCCAGTGGACGCAATTCCGGTGCCAGATGATCGTGCAAGTACGAAAAGATTTCTCTGAATATCAACTGCGTTTTCCTGTTCACCAGGGTGTACAAAATCGGGTAATACTGGAAAATTAATGATTTTAGTGATATATTTAATAAGTTTCAAATAAAAAGAGGTCTTACACTATCTTCTATCCAAACAAGTACGGTGATGAGTTGATACTTAAAATCTTCGTTGGTGTCGATTTTAAACGACGCATCAACGTACATAATGTGACTGCTTGAAACTTGCTGAATGATGTCTATGTTGCCAAATACTATAGCCATACTGCCTTCTTCTTCGACGAAAAATTTCTCTTGATAAAACTGTTGATTGTTGTGTGTGAAGTGCAATTTTTCAAAACAGTCATTTTCTACTGTTGCATAGAAGTCTTCAAATGTAGTTATGGTTTTCAATTTAAATGTCAATTGGTGCCGACAAATTTCGTTAATTACATTTCTTAATGGGACTATTTCTCTGATGGTGGCATCTCTAAAACAATATCACGAGGTTAGTATAAGCTATGGTCTTTACTATTCATAAAACTTACTGTTTGCATGCAGCTTCATAAATCCCACGAATGTTAAGATTCCTATCAGTTTGCATCTTTTTTCTCATTATACACAAAAACATTTGTTTCGTTTTGAGGTGTTCATCAGGTTTCTGATGATTGTGGGGTATTACAACATCTACCTTATCTTCAAATTTGGAATCGCCTAAAGATTTCTGTTGGGCATGTGACTGACAACTTGGAACTGTACACTTCAAATGCCTAAAAGTTCAAAAATGTAATTTTTATTTATAATAGTAATTGATTGTAATTTTTTTAAAGAAAATAACTAATTTAAAACAGTATAACAGAAGAAAGTAATATTATTAAAAGGAGACTGATTATCTCATAGCTATACATAGATAAGATTACCTAATTCAAAAATGTATTTAAAAATATATTTCAAATTACTTTATAAGTCATATAACAACCACATCTTTCCTTTGTCCATGAAAGTTTAGTCAATAGTCACTTTAAAAATGTTACGTAATGATTTGTAATCATGACTTGAGGCATTTCCTTGGTAAATAGATTTTATGGCTTAGAAGTCGTAAATTTAACGATAAAGTGGAGTCACCTCGAGTCGACGATTAGATCATGTACCGGGCACAGCCAGGAAATCCATAAATTGGGCTTCACACAAAGAAAATCAAAATTATGTAGACATATTCAGTTCCAGATTATTAAGTTCGGAAGCTGAAAAAACGTAAACGATTGAAAAATAGCTTAGTCTACACGTGTTCGTAAAATCATCGAATTTTTATGGTTTTAACAGATTTTCTCTCTCTCTCTCTCTCTCACTCGATTGACACGAAATAATAAAAGCTGATGATAGGAAAATTTGGATCGCTTGCCAGCTGGAGCTCGTTTCAGGCGACACTATGGGTAATGTCATACGATCGCAAAAATGCGGAATTGTAGTTTTCAACTTTTAAGTTAGGAGTTTTTGTCATCTAATAAATCACGTCGTCCAGTGGATCCCGTTTGATGAAAATACCTAAAGCAGCTGAGTTTACCACTGCCCGTAATGATCGATGTAAAATACAATCAAGTAGTGCTAATTGTTTTATGTACAGTGTTTCGAAATTTGTCATCATTGAGAAATTAGTGTGATTTGTGTTAAAATCATCATAACTTTAATTTGTTAATAATTAACTATCTAATTTTGGTAAAAATTCAATCATTTAATTGTCATAACTCATAAGTAAAGAACGGAATTATATGAAATTTCATATCGTTAAATAATCATTGTAGAACCTCCAATTCTTAAATCTGTTCGTTTTAGTGGTGTTTGGATTTAAAACAATACTAAAAAATATTCATATTTCATAATATTTCATTACTATTTTCATATTTGACTAATAATTCAATATTATATTAAAATACCAATATTTGCATCATATTTATTAATAAACTTCATATTTTCTTTAATAACTTAATGATTTTACCAAAAATTCATCTTTTAGTTTGTAATCTGAGCTTATTGTTTATTTTACTTCCCGGTCTAGACATTACTCTGCAAGATTTTTGCTAGAACAGTTTAAACTTTAAAGAAATCTTTGTTATAATCTAATAATTAGTAAGTCTTGATTTTCTTTGTGAGTAGAGAAGACATGTTAAATTTTTATCAAAATGCCTAAAGTTAGTAATGTACGTGAGTGGATTAAAGGATACAAATTTTATACCACCGATCAGCATTTCATTTGGGGGGGGGCACTTGTAAAAAGCCTTTTGTAAAATGTAAAATTTTCGGTGGTTCGCAATTAAATTGAATACATTTCACACATTTCGAGGGGGGGGAAGTGCGCCCAAGTGCCCCCCTGGCTACGGGCCTGCCACCGATGGTCAAGTCTAACTCAAATCAAAACTGGACTCAATTGCACAAGTACTACAAGGTAACTTTAATGTTACTCTGAAAAATCAAATACTGCCCAGTAACATCTTGTGATGTAGAGAGAAGCTTTTCTGCTTATAAAAACGTACTTACTAACGAGCGCCATCGCTTGCTTCCAGAAAATATTGAAAAAATGTTGGTAATTTATTGTAATAAATAAAAAATCAAAAAAAATCGTAATAAAAGTTTTGAATAAGTTTTAGTTGTTTAAATTTCATAAAAATGCATATATTACACATTTCCCTTCATATTCTTAAATTTTTTTTTTCATATTTTATGAAATATTTTTTAAGTTTTTTGTTCATATAATTCCGTTCTTTACTCATAAGATTATAAATTATTTTCTGAAGTTTTAATTAATCAATTGACGAAAAGAATAAATTATTTGGTCCATTTGAATTAATCGACTGCAAGATATCATATGCAGTAAAACTTCAATTATTTTATTAATTTAACGTATAAAAATTTAGTGTAATATTCTATAGTCAATTGATTAATAAACTATTGTAATCGATTTTTAAGTTAGTTTGTCATAATTTTAAGTATTTCAAGTAATTTTGCGTTTAGCCCAAACATTTCATATTTTTACAAAGGTAATTTTAATTGCAAGTAATTTTGCTAAGTGTAATTAGTAATTACTAATTCACCGAATATTTTACTATTTCATTATATGTGTTTATACCTAATTTTTGGATTTTATTTGCGACATTAGTCGTTTTTTTTTGTATAAAATAAAATAAAATTAAATATTATTTAAAAATGGCCCATGCATTTTATTTAAATGTAATCTTTGAATTCAATACATCGTTTGAATTTCTAGGAACATTTTAGCGTAGTAATATCAGCTACCAGAGGACAAAATAGCGGAGCGGATCTGTTGTGTTACAACAATTTTCTGAGTGCTCTCATTAAGGGTTGCGTTGCTAGGGTAATTTTTATTACAAGTATTCTATGTTTCATCTTGTTATGTATCATAAAGCCTGTACCCAGCATTCTGTTTGCTCCTTCACTCTTGAAGAAAGGACATAATCTACTTTCATTACTTCGTTATCGGGTTGCTTAGTCCCTGCAGCGCTAATATTGCAATATTGTATCTTTTCATTTGTTCAATCACTCTCTTGATCCCTCCTTCCTCGAATGCTCCCCTTACATTCCACGTACCAATATTTATCCATTCCTCTTTTCCAATCTGCTCGTTTTCTGTTTGTTTCATTCAATTTCACTTTATTCAATCTCAATGTTCTGTCTTCTCGCCAGTCCGTCATTCATTTCCTTTTGCGTGTTTGTTTTTTAGTTTTTTGCGCGGTTGGATCCCGTTCTACCGGTTTCTTTCTTATCAGCTTCCCATATCATCTCCTTTCCATCAACCACCATTTTCATGTATCCCACTCTCACCATTTTACCCTTCTCCCTCTCTGTTCTGGCTAATTCTCTTATATCTTTCATAATTCTTCTCTCTGAGGGGATTTGATCGCTATCTATAAATACTCTTCCACCCTTTAGTTTATGATTATTTCTTATAACCTTCATCTTATCATTGCAGGTGTTCGTTCTTTTGAAGCGCTTTTCTCCTATTCGATACACGCTTTTAATCCTGACCTCAATTTCCATACTCTCCTTACAAAAATCCATCACTCATATTTTTAGATCTTCCAGACCTTGTAAAGGAAAGTAAGTTAGTTGAACTTTGCAAAGAACAGGCAACAGGTAATCGGAAATCATACGAAATCGACAGAGTAATGACTCAGTAAAACAAGTGAGAATAAATCAAATAAATATTAACAACTATCAATGGGGGAGTCAGTCGTAAGTTGAGAGTAATAAGCTTTGCTTCTATGTGGTCATAGTCTACCATTGACCTTAAACCTATGTGTGAGACTGCACATAGGGCATAGAGGAAACTGTAAACTCATCAATCAACCCTCAGCCACAGGGCTGTAGTAGTCACACGGTGTTATGAGCATCTCCAAGACAAGATGCAGAAACTATTCATTAATTGTTGTTCATTAAAATATACTGTATGTTATGAAGTGCATATCTTTTATTTTAAATGAGAACATCCCCCAATTATTTAGGCACCAAGTGTTAACCCTAAGGGCCAGTTGTATAAAAGAGGGTTAACTCGGGGATCAGCTGATCCTGGTTCAAGAGCTGACCCAGGATCGCCGCAAGGTAGATAGATTACAAATAAACCTATCAAGTAAATCTATTTTACTTTACTATTTACTTGATAGGTTTATTTGTAATCTATCTACCTTACGGCGATCCTGGATCAGCTCTTGAACCAGGATCAGCTGATCCCCGAGTTAACCCTCTTTTATACAACTGGCCCTTAAACATCCCCCAACAATTTCGAAGTATTTAGGTATAGAAAAATACAAATTCTGTTTTATAATTATTTTAAATTTCTCCTGATCCAGTAACTGGGATCAACAGATAAACATTTGGTAAACGAAAAATCACACTATAGATTTTGACATAAAAAGTTAACATACTAACTATTTGGCAATTTTCCCAAAACGCTAAAACCGAGCTAAAACAAAACTATTTTCTCAAACTCACCTTATATTGGCTTTTAATAATCCAAATTCAAATAAATAACCATCAGCTTCCAAGAAAACCACGTCATTAATTGTTGACCGATACAAAGCAGGAAATTCACCCCAATCTGACTGAAACTTTTCGACTGGTCTAATTTTAACTCCTTTTGGTAATCGAATTTCTGACGAGGCAGAATTTGAAGATTCCTTTCTAGCAGAAATTGGAAGATTTGATTTTGCCGCTACCTTTTTAATTGCTGGGCACTTCTTTATCGTTATATCTGTATTCTCTTCCAAAGTGTTGATTACTTCTTCGAGCGTAGCTTCGTTACTTGAAGCTGACGTCGTTAAACATTCTAAAATTTTGTTATTTTGACCGTGTATTTCCTCCATATTTCTTTCTATATCGGCAAAATTATCAGGCACAGTTTTCTTTTGTCTCAATTCCTTCTCTATTTCTTGGTAATCCTCAGCATCGTCGCTTTCCCCAGAATCCCCACTCATGATAAAATCATTGCGAGTTTTTTCCGAATCTTCGTAAACAATTTCAAAATCCGAAGAAGTGACATCGAGTGTAGATTCCTCCAGATCATACAACTGCCCGTTTGCCAGAATTTTTACAAGTTTGTCCTTTGTGTCGGACTTTTTCTTTTTAGCACAATTTTGCTGATCGTTTTCGCTCAACAATTTCCTTTTTGTATTTTTTAAACCAACCAAAACGTCGTTTGTCGTCATACATTTTCTTCGAAAATTGTGAATAATTTTTAACACATCTAAGCACTTGTCGCATATTTTCTGGGATAAATTATTGTCTTCGAAGACGTTTATCGGATAAGCACATAACATAAACACTGAACCAATCGTAACGTTACTGTCATCCACGTGATCATAAATATTTGTTTCCACATTATTATTTGACATACAGGCTCGACAAACATCGTCCGGTGAGGTTTCTGAAACCAAAAATTTTGTCATGCATAAAATATAACATGTTTAGAGAATAACCACCTAATTGTACCCCCTTTCCATTATCTTCACTCCTGTTTTCTACGTTTTTGAGAGCCACATTTTCAGTTTCACATTCTACAATTTTAACATTTGTTTCTCCACCTGACCCGTCATCTTTCGATCCCGGAACGAACGGTTCGGGATTGTTGGGAATCGCACCCTGCTTTAGACGACTTAAAACTGTCTTGGCTAAAATTTCGTCGCAATATTAACCACAAAATTAAAATTGACTGCTTACCATCAAAACAAACGTCTTTCACGTCACTGGGATCAAAATGTGAAAAGCAAACGAAACTTTCGGCGGGCGTTTGCACATCATTTTGTAATTTTAAATTATTTAACCATTTCGCTTTGATTTCAATATCGCGGGGTAACGGCACGCCGTTTGAACCACTGCACTTTGGAACTATACAGCAAATAATGTTGTTCATTACGATATTTATGAAAACCGAACGGCTATATCATAAATATTCGTTTGGTTAAATAACCTTTATAACCGATGACAATTATGATAATCTACAAAAAATCGAGCAAACGATCGTGGAGCAAACAAACTTTCATTCATTTTTCATACCAATTTGTATTTGAGGTTTTGGATATTAACAATTTTAAAGCTTTTTTAAATTTTGAGATATTTTATAAATTGCAACAATTATTAATTATATTACAAAATTTGTATGGAAAACACACAAATTTAAAGGACAACGAAGTAATTTGCCAGTAGGTCAAATGATTACTGCAGTGGAGGTTCATAAGAACTAAAATGTACCGCCACGAATTTAAACACAATTTCTTGCAACAATAATGCATGTGCATTCATCGTAATTAGTTTTCATGTTAATTCTATAAACTTTAAATTGCAATAAGAAATTAATTTAAATGATTATGCATTGAAGATAAAAAATTGAAGAAAAAAATTAAGTAAAGCAAAAAGAAAGAAACCAAAAATTCAAATTAGTGGAGTGGCTAAACAGCTTCAAATCTACTTCTTGACTTGATTCAATGCTTGAATACGTGAATACGTTTGTGAAATAAAGAAAAAAATGTAACGAAAACCTCGATGTAACAGTATTTCAAATATTAGTCAATGATTTGTCAAATATTTAAACAAATAATTTGAAAAAACACAAATGATCAAACATTAATTTGTCAATTCTATGTTAATTATTTGTCAAATATTTGTAATTTTTGTTGTAAATATTTGACAAATAATTTACTAATAATTTTTGACAATTAACTGACAAATTGACAACTAACTGACAACTAGGGGGTTGGGGGGGGGCATGCCCCCAAAAAGATCCCAAAAATGATTCATTTTTATTAATGGTGATATTATGATGAATGGATTAGCTTAATATTCGCAAACCTTACCTCCTTAGTAAATGTCATTTATGTATTTCCACAGATATGTTATTTTGGTAAGTATGTAAGTATGTTAGTGGTTTTGAGTTTTCTGCAGATTTTACAAGTATTTAACGTATTTGACAACGTAATTTTTTTCTTCAAATAAAATTATTAGAAGACCTCCCCAAACTAGTTCTCTTCTTCTTCTTCTTTAACTATTTAGAGATCTATTGATCTGTTTATTTTCCATCATTTGATTTCTTGTGAAGTTGATTGCCAACTATCTTTCCATCTTTTAGGTGGTCTGCCCGGTGGACGTTGGCCTCCCCTCGGCTTGCCTTCAAGGGCGATGTGCGCTAGCCTGTTGTTGCCCATTCTTCCCACGTGAGCATACCAATAGCGTCTTCTCTGCCTTCCCCATCTGACGACGTCATCTATACCACATTCTAGCCGTATGTCGTCGTTCCTTACTCTGTCTCTCAGGGATTTGCCTGTTATGGATCTGAGTGTCTTCATCTCCGTGGTGCGCAACATACTCTTGGTCTTGTTCGTGTCCGCTCTGGTTTCAATACCGTAAGTCATCACAGGTCTCACACATGTCCTATATATTCTGACCTTGCTCTCGGTGTGCATGTACTTGTTGTTCCATACAATGTCTCTAAGACAGCCCGATAATGCAGCCGCCCTACCCACTTGACCTGTCAGCTCTCTTATTGGGTCGTGGTAGCTTGTTATGTCTACGCCGAGGTATCTGAACAACATTACCTGTTCTATCGCCTTATCTTCTACTACCAGTTTACATCTTATAGGATCTCTTGAGAAGGTCATAGTTTTTGTTTTCGTAATTGCTATGCTCATGTTGTACTTTTGAGTCGCCTGGTAAAATTTATAAAGCAATCTCTGCAGGTCGTCCTCTGTTTCAGCCATGAGTGTGGCATCGTCTGCATAGCACAACATGTCGATAGCTCCGTCACCTATTCTGTAACCCAGGTTTAACGAAGTGACTTCCTCAATGATCTTGTCCATTATTAGATTAAACAAGAATGGGCTTAAGCTGTCACCCTGTCGTATTCCACCCGGCGTCGCTATCTCCCGGGTTGTTTTGCCATCTACACGAATCTTGGTGGTATTTCCGCTATATATCTCTTGTATAACTTTAACGATTGTGGTCGGCACTTTCTTCTTTTTGAGTATGTCTATCCCTTAGATTTGGAAATAGTTCGACTAAATGCCTGGAAGAAATTAAAGAGAGGAAGAACTGCCTTATTTTGTGGGAAAACTTATGACCCGCAGGGTTTTAAGTATAAAACACATATGAGGCAGGCACTTTCCACTGAAATACACAATATCTGGCAAAAAAGATGGGATGAATATGAATTTGGTAGGGTAACCTATCAATTCTTACCCGAAGTCTCTATGAAACTCATTAACCCTCCGACTTTCAAAACTGCACAGTTACTAACAGGGCACGGGGAATTCAGAAAGTTTCTCCATCGATTGGGGAAGCTGGAAGATGGTACGTGTCGGGCATGTTCAAACCGTTTTGATCTTGCTCAACCGGTTTTGGATGATCCCATCCATAGACTGTTGGAGTGTGGATTGTATGATGATGAGAGAGCTGCGATAGAATGTTCCTACGGTGGAAAAACTCCAGTTAACTTATATGACTTATACAACCTTACTCCGACAGAGCTTTTGGATCCATTCATTGAACCTAAAAATACGGAAGTTGATGATAATCTCAACAATTCACAAACGGATAACTTAACTGATGATGATGACGTCTTTGGTTAATCATCAAAGACATGCTGTTTTATTAGATATGAAAATGGAATATTTTCTTTCTTCCACCCTGTACGTATTTTGGCTTCTTGACCCGAATTTTCTTGATTGACCTAAAAGATATTTACTTGAACAAATAAGACCTACAAATTACATGAAATACTTACCCATTTAGTTCCTTACAATACACATTTATGCGACGGCACCCATCTCTTAGGAACCAACCCTTCATGGCATTCCTTCCCCGGCGTATGCTGGTTTTTTTTATCTTCCCTTATTTTACTAAATAAAGATACTTCAAATGAGTATGTCTATTACATCGCTCACCTGAACCATGTCGAATGCTTTTGTCAGATCAATAAAGCAGGTATATGCTGTTTTGTTGAATTCGATTGCTTTTTCTTTGATCTGTCTTAATATAAATATTGCGTCGGTGGTAGATCTGTTATTTCGGAATCCCTGCTGCTCCTCTCTGTTAATTATGTATCGTTCGACAATTGTTCTCATACATCCTGTGAACAATTTCATGGTCGAGCACAATAGTGTAATTCCTCTATAGTTTTCAGGGTTGTTCTTTTGTCCCTTTTTGAAAATTGGAATAGTGATACTCTGATGCCATTCTCCCGGCATTACTGCCGTTCTCAATATCTTATTAAATAGCGACGTCAGGATTTGGACAAGTGTAGTGCCTCCATATTTTAAGAGCTCGTTTGGAATATTGTCCACCCCCGGCGATTTTCTATTTTTCATCCTTTTCAATCTTTCGATTATCTCTTCCTTCTGCATGATCACCTCTTCGTCTTCTTCATCTGTAGTCTGGTTCCGCAGACTCACCTTCTCTTCAGCACAGTATAGGTTTCTAAAGTACTCCTCCCATTTGTCTAATGTGATAGTATTGGTCTGCATGTACTCATTAACAGGTTTTTTTCTTCTTTTCAGCATTTTCCATATATTTCTTTGGGCGCCATATAAGTCGTACTCCATATCTTTTGTGAACTTGATCCAGTATTCTCTTTTTATGGTCTTTATTCTGGAGTTTACTCTATTTCTGATTTCGACATATGTTTTGTATTCTTCCTGTGATGGTGAGCTTTTATATCTTAAATAGCTGTTCCTCTTTTCTTCTGCGAGATCCTTTACTTCCGCCGTGAACCAAGACTTTGTGTTGTTCTGTGCATTCAAGTTAACCTTTCTAATTCCTATAGCTTCTTCTGCGCTCCTCTTTATGCTGTCCTTGATTGCGTTCCAGTGTTCTTCTACGCTACAGTTAGTGGTGTCGTACATCTCCAGCTTCTCATGTAATCTGGTTTTATATAATTCCTGGCAGCTTTCATGTATAAATGATTCGATATTATATCTTTCGGTATAAAGTGGTGATTTTTTTACTTTGCGGGGTTGCTTCATTCGCAGTTTGCCAAGAATAAGGTTATGGTCCGTTCCCAAATTAGCAGAAGTCAATGCCCGCACATCCAGGACCTGTGTCGGGATGATCGCTCTGTTTGTAATTATGAAGTCTATCATGGAAGTTTGCATTCTGGTATTATTAAATGTGACTTTGTGTTGTTCTTTGTGCGGAAAGTAGGTATTATTTATTCTCATCTCGTTTCTGGCGCAGAAATCAATTAGCATTTCACCATTTTCGTTAACAACATCTTCATTGAATTTCTGTTTGATTCCCGGTATTACTGAGTTACCTATGCGTGCATTTAGATCTCCTACAATTATTAATTTATGAGATTTATCTATTTTATCTATACTATCCTGTAGCTTTCTGTAAAAATCCTGTGACTCCTCTTTCGGCTTTGAGACATCTGGTGCGTATGTACTGATGATATGGTATATTGAATGGTCAATATTAAGTGTAACCCTTAGTATTCTGTCATTTACATATTCAATATCTTCTATGTTTGCACCGTATTTTTCATGTAGCAGAACGCCCACACCCGAATGCGCTCGCTCTTGCTTAGCTTTTCCGCTATACACCAGTATATAATTCTCAAATCTATCAGTTCCCTGGCCTTTCTTTTTCGTCTCTGCGAGTCCACATATATCTATTTTGTGCTTGTTCATTTCCAGGATGATCTCTTGATCCTTACCATTCCAAGTTGTAATATTCCAACAGGCTATTCTTGTGACGTCGTCTTTCCTTCTTTTCGCATACCAATCTCGTTTCTTCCTTATTCTCGCGTGGGTCGTCGTTGAGGTGATCCGTCCATCATCCGAGGCTGTGATTATGGTTCTGTGAGCATAAAGTAGTTTCACCACAGGCAGGGCGCTAACCTAACCTGCGAACCCTCCTCCTTTATCCGGGCTTGGGACCGGCAACGACAGTTTCTGAGCTACTCAATCCACCCATACACTGCCGAGGGCGGAGTTCCAAACTAGTTGCTCCGTTGTAAATATTTAACAAATAACTGACTAATATTCGAAGTAAGCTCGGTACGTAGTCCGACGAAGCAGTTAAGGGGGGGGTCATCGATCGGGAGCATCGCGGACCGAACAGAACAGAATTTCTTAGCTCGGCCTTCCAGAGGATATCCATACTGTTGGTGATCGAGGTAGTAATCGAGACCTGATCTGATTGGTTTCGCCTCACAATCTATCTCAGCATGGGCGGGATACAATAGGCTAGTTTGCTTCAGTGCAGGTGGATTAAATGAGCCACACCCGTTGAGAACTGTTTATATTTGAAGTACCGTTACTCGTTGCAAACATCGAGATTTTATATTTTACAGACGTATTCACGTCAAAATTTGACAAATAACTGATAAATATTTGGTAAGTAACTGACAAATTTTTGATAAATAATTGTCTTCGTATAGTGGAATTTATTTTTTTAGGATTTTAAACGATATTCTCGCTACCGACAGCTCACTCACTGACTACAAATTTATTTTTAAATAAGGACAAAGTTGAGCAATTTATTTATTATTAATAAAGTATTTGACAATTGGATTGGAAGAAAGCTGCTGTCACCTTCTATTGTGTAAACTTACCAGAGTACGAACTAAGTAAATTTTAATATATCCATATTGTGCAAATTGATGTGTTTTATCTGGTTTTTGCCACTATGTCCTTCCGCAGGACGATGGATACTGATGAGAGAGAGAGATCTGGTTTTTGCGTACAATTATTGATAACAGTGGGTATAATTTTATTTGGAGGTTTGTTTCATATTGTTTGGAGTAGAGTTTGGAGCACCATTAGGTTTGTTCGTTTGTATGAACTAACTTGAACTGGGTTATCTTTCGAGACAAAATACTCCCACCACAAAAGTTAGATAGTGTTCTAACTTGCACTGCCTACTCCTCCTATGGAGGTCGAGCAAGAAATTTATGTTTGGTCATGAACTGAGCAGCCAAATGAACACAGTACATTGCACTAACTTGAACCGAGCAAGTTAGTTCATACAAACGAACAAGCCTTTTGACTACGTTATGTCTCATTCAAATAATGTGTGTATTGTTTTTGTACAAGTATTATATTGTAATTATTTGAATTATGCCACGACCACGACTCCATTACTATTGTTATTCCATTAAGTCTGTTTGTTACCCATACAGAGTTTTACTTCAGAAGCTATTCCAGATTCACATTTTATTAATAAATAAATATAAAAAAAAAATAAAAATAAATCTTATTAATAAATAAAATAAATAAATTTCCAAGGGCTAGTCTAGACCAACATCGTGGCAGCACAAACTAGAAAGCCACCCCCTCCGGGCAATATTAAGTAAAAAAAAAATAATGGCACCGCGCCAATCTTCTTCAGGTGCGATAGACCGGTGGATGTATGTTGCTCGGTGCGAATGTAGGCTAGGAATGAAACAAATTAAATAATAAATAAAATAGGGTAAAAGCCAAGGTCATTTAAAAAATTTTTCGGAAACAATTATTACGTTTTGAAAACAAAGTTATGTAATCACACCGAAATCACTTTGACTTGACTAGGAGAAGTGCAAAAACGAAATTTCGTCCGGTCGGGTCCATGTTTGCAACGAAGGGGGGGTGTCAATTTGAAGCGTTCATCTGCTTACTATCTGTCAAAAGTAAATTAAATGCACGACGGCACTGGAACGTTCTCCCTCCACATCTACTGCGCAGAAATTTGGCTCCGCCTCATCAAGTCAAAGTGATTCAGTTTAAACGCGAAAATTGAACAATAAACATCCAAAACAGATTAAATATAAAGCTTTATTATTATTATTGAACAGGTTGTGGTTTTTAGATCCAATTGCCCCGAAGCTCTATGCTTTTGTAAATTGTAATTTGAAAAACAAAATCTCTCTAACAAGGGGAAGGCCAACTTTGGTCGTCACAGATCTGCACCACTATCTTTATATCTTTACAACCCAATTAGAACGTCACTTCATGAAAGTTTAACGACCCGCGGAATTCAGAAAATTTTGTGAAAATAATTTTTAAGGAGAAATGTAAAATTAAAGCATTGGTAGTTCAAATGCATTTAATTATTATTTCCTTCCTAAAAAATCAGTCGACAACTGCTCGACATAACCTTAGATTTACCCATTATTTTATTTATTAATTTGAGCATTATATCTTTGCTTTGTGATGTAACAGCTTGCAATCCTTTTTGTAACAGCACAAAGTTTACAAATACAACATGTAATAATGGTTACACGATAAAGGAAAAAAGAAATTTAAAAACTCATACTGGTGAGAAACCGTTTGCCTGTAAGATTTGTGACATAAATAATGCTTAATTTTGGTTTTACTGTATGCACATTGCATACAATCTGAATGCACACTTAAAGATATTGATAATCAAGAAGTGGAATGTGTCCAGAACGACGTTCAAATTATAATTACAATCAAAGTATTACTGATTGTGTTGTTTATATCGCAGTTATGGTATTATGAGTTTTTAAATGTCGTTTTAAATTTGATTTGTGTACACATTTTATAGGCACAAGACTCACAAGCACATGACCTTTCTCCTGTGTGAGTTCTTAAATGATCCTTTAAAGATGATTTTTGAGCACATTTTTATAGTCACAAATTTTACAGGCAAACGGTTTCTCACCAGTATGAGTTTTTAAATTTCTTTTTTCCTTTATCGTGTAACCATTATTACATGTTGTATTTGTAAACTTTGTGCTGTTACAAAAAGGATTGCAAGCTGTTACATCACAAAGCAAAGATATAATGCTCAAATTAATAAATAAAATAATGGGTAAATCTAAGGTTATGTCGAGCAGTTGTCGACTGATTTTTTAGGAAGGAAATAATAATTAAATGCATTTGAACTACCAATGCTTTAATTTTACATTTCTCCTTAAAGATTATTTTCACAAAATTTTCTGAATTCCGGGTCGTTAAACTTTCATGAAGTGACGTTCTAATTGGGTTGTAAAGATATAAAGATAGTGGTGCAGATCTGTGACGACCAAAGTTGGCCTTCCCCTTGTAAGATGTGAAGAAATGGTCTTGAAACCGGGGGATCTGGGTCCCAGTAAAAGGAAGTAACAACGACTTTTCAAAATTGATCAAGACCCAAATTTAATTCATGATAATACATATTTTGCTTACTTACGGATGCAAGTGATTCAACGTATCCTTATAGCCAATGTCCTAATATAGATATCCAAATGTCCACTATTTCTATAATCTCTACCAATCGTAAGCTTGGGTCACGGACTACGTCATCAAGATGCCGTACAATGTATGCGTGAGCATATCTTAAAGTTCTAGTATCATGCGACTGGGGTTTGGGTTATTTTATAGCATCCGGTTTTTTAATTAGTTACTGATAGTTATATTATAAAAGTACCCTTCCCGGTCAGGGGAAGATTTTTTCCGGAACATAAATTACATAATTCTTAATTTTATCTCATTTTGAAGTGAAGTTTATTTGCTAAGGTGAATAAACCCACTAAGGGTCTGGGTGGTACGGGCAATGGCGTAAATACCGGGGGGGGGGGGGCAGAGGGAGGAATGATTTCGGGCCAAATGCTTTAAGGACCCCCTTTCAAAAATCAAATTTTTTTAATCGCACACCTTTAAATCGAGGAGCCCGTCAAAGCTATTGCTCCCGTGCCCAAAATTTGATGTTACGCCACTGGACTCATTTGATGTGAGCCAACAAAAAAAACAACAAAGTTTGTTTTCCTATTATGATACATCATAAGTTGCAAAACCTTTTCTCTCTCTTCTCGTCATAAACGAAAAACTAAAAATAATTTTTTGTAAATAAATTAAATACCTGTGAGGTTCTTCACAAAAATACAAACCAAAAATGTTGGAATTTAAATTCTATTTACATTGTAATCCATTTCCACGTATAGGTGGAGTATGGGAAGCCGTAGTAAAAATAAATGAACGAATTCTAGCCTTCAATTGGTTCTAATTTCTGAAAAGTTTTTGATTAAGATAAAAAAGACAAATTAAAAAGTGTTTATTAATACTGATAAGAAGTAGATGAGGTATTTTAATAATAAAAAAACTACATAATAAATTAATCCATATATTATGACACATGAAATTCAGAAATATATTTTAGAAATTATCTGTGTATATTGTAACGTACCTATCAATAACTAAATATTTAGGCAACACACACAACTTATCTATTTTTTCTTATAATTATTATACAAGTTTCAACAGTAGATATTCCTACATATTTTGAGATCACAAAATATATATTTAATAACAAATTTAACAATTTTCGAATTATTTTTTGCAAGAAAGATGATTGAATCGTAAAAATATTGCTTTGAACTTTAAAATGGCAGTTACAATTTTTGTTTTTTGAAAAATACTGTCTAACTAATTTATTTGGTGTATTACAATATAATGCCCCACTCCATGAGATCTACCAAATAAATCAGTTTCGTTTCTTGCAAAAATATTAAAAAAATTTGTTTTCTTTTTTATAAATTTCGCATTCTTTATTTTTCAGTAGATAGGAATCATTAGCTGCCAATATATTTCAAAATAAAATGGTCAATTTAATAAATATCTTATATTACAAACCGAAAAAACCAGAATGTCTTTTGGCATAATTATTGTTGTGTTAAGAAAATTTTTGCGATAATTTCATTTTTGAAAAAGACCCGAAAAATTTGATTTTTCGAATATTTTCTAAAATTTCTTTGTAATAAACATCAGAAGTATTATCACATCACGTTCAGCAAAAACATATTTTAATAACATAAAAATTAGTCCAGACTTTCGCTTGTACAATAAAAAGGCGTTTGCGTAAAAATTAAGTAAGGGATTCCCCCGCTGGGCTTTTATAACGCTAGCCGCCCGTTACAGTTATTCTATTAGTGAATGTCGCGATTTGAGTATTACCTAATATAAGTCAGTGATTTGCGTAAGCCCTGCAGGGGAAGGGGTGGCAAAACGATTTTTAAATTTCTGAAACAAAATTAAAAAATATTTACAATACAAATATCTCCTAGTAGAAAATTTTACATAGAAATAAAATAGAAAATATATATATCATGCACCACCTCCGAGCAAGTTCCGTACAACTTTTATTAGTACAACCGAAAGTCCGTTTGTAGAATTTTTACAAAATTTAACGAAAGTAACTTTTTTCTCACAATTTAAGTTTTAAAAAAAATATTAATAGGTATCGAGAGAACGAAGAACATAATTAAAAATTATATAAATATTTAAACAAAGAAAATTAATATAACAATTAAACTACGGCGTCTAGATAAATATTTTAAAAATATTTTTTAAATTTATAAATTTAATTTTTGGCAAGACAATAGAATATCTGTACAGTACTTTATAAAAATTTGACTTTAGGTATCGTCCCGTTTATTTGTAAATTATAAATGCATTCTTAAAAATTTCTAGAAATTTTTGTATAAGTTAATATGAAATTGTTTAAAACTTCGTGTAAATATTAAATGTGATTGTTTTTTATTATTCCTGAGTCAATTTTTCTCGACCAACAAGATTTTCCATGTTTTTCTTTTATCTACAATTCAAAAATAACAATTAACACAGCGATAATTTGGACGTTGTACTATTGGGCGTTTATAAAAATATAAACTTTTAGTATTGCAAATCGCAAAATTTAAAAATTAATTTTCACGACTTTTGTTGTATAAATTTAAATAACTCTTACCTAATAAATGATTTCTAGGAAACCAAAAATGCAGCGGGGGTCGTCATTTCTTCAAAAACTTGCCCCCGCTCCGTATTGCGCCATCAAACATTACAACGTTGTAAAAATATTGAAGATTCAAAATTGCGTATAAGATAAAATTTGTACTTTTGTGGTGTTTTACCATTGGGATTCAAGGATTTCAAAAAAAAATTGTAAACTCGATTTTGGTGAAGGTTTTGAAAAATTAAACTGTCCAAAAAACGAAACGCAATTTATTAATTTTCAGTTAAAAAGGTTCACAAATTTGTCTGCACATTTGAAGGTCTGAAACAAAATTTTGCTGAACTAAAAAAAATGTATTTTCGAAAAAATAAAAAAAAAACTTGCTGAGGATAGAACCTGCTACCTACAACGCGCAAAAATTGCAAATTTGTACAACAAACGTTAAACAGACCTTCAAATTCACCTTAATTTTTGAGAAATTAAGAACATTTAAAAAATGATTGGGCGACTGGGCCTCAAAATTTTACAAAATAAAAAAAAACAATCTATATACATAACAATGTATTGGGAGGTTCATATTTTAAATAGTTAACCACATTTAAATTTATATTGTATTTTGTACTAAGATTACCATGCATTGGTGAAAAACGTTTAGGTACAATTTTTTACCAAAGTCCATTTTGGGCAGTAAGAGTGAAAACAACAACTAACACTATAAAAGTAAAAGAAAAACAATATGAAAAATGTTGTAAATAGCGGAAAACCTTGTTGGTGAAAGTGAACAAACAAAAAATTAAAAATGCATTTACGATTCAAAAAGCGCGAAATAGGAAAAACTTAAATATCATTTCTTTTTCATTTAACAGGCACTCGCGAATCATTCACACTAAATATTAAAAATTATATAATATTCTCAAGGTTATGTAACTATCATATAATATACCGAGTGCTACGTGCTGAGCACCACAGCTTTGTACTTCACAATTGATAAAAAATATTACTCTTATAACAATTTGAAAAATATAAATTAAAAACAAACATCGAATAACAAGAACAATTTTGAAAAATAATCTAACAATGTTTTTGTAAAACATAGAGCTCAAAAAATGTACAAAAGCGTAGTAAGTAAAATTAAAGATTTTAATAGCGAAAGTAGGAAGGAAGGTTTATTATTTAAGAAAAAGATAGATTCTATCTTTTTTCGAGCCCCACCGTTGGGCGCCAAATTGTAATTAATAAGTCTTTTTTCCTCGTTCAATTTGCGACCATCGTTCCTACAATCCTGTTAAAGAATAAAATTAAATTCGAATTGTAGTGCGCGTTTTTTTAAAACTATTTTTACTATTTTAAATAGCAATAATTACTATTTTATAATGTATGTACAAGTTGTAAATTTAAATAACATACTACAAAATTCGGTAATAAATAAATCAATCAGGCGCGTTTGGTGTTATTGCTCTTTGTTGTTCTAAATTTTCCGTATTTGTAGTAATAACGCTTTTCGCTGGTTTTTCTTCTACGTTTCTCACTTCATTACTTATAACTGTTATGGAAGAACTATTTATTTCACAAGAAGTTTCGTCGTTCGGCACATCTTCGACTTCGTGTTCGTTACTATCAGGTGATGGTAATTTTGGGCAGTGAGAATTGTCTTTGTTAATAACACCATTATAATTTAGACTTGTAGTTTTTGATATCGTCGTACTGTCTACATTTTTTAATTTAAATAATTGTTTTTCTAACTGAGAAACCTTTAATTCTAACTCTGATATTTTATTGTCTTTATGTCGACATTCTTGAATTGTAGTTTCGTGCTCTTTGGCAATATTTCTAAAAACATCTAAAATTCTATTTCTTATTTCGTCGTCAACGCCTTTTAACGATTCTTCAATCTTAAATAAATCCGTTTGTTTCTCTGACGTTTCGGAGGCACTGTCATCCGTGTCCGTCGACAATTCAATTTCCGAATTATACCTAGACAAATTTCCAGTACTTTGTACAACCGACACGGTCGAATCTATCACACTTTGCTGTTCTGGAGATCTTTTGAGAACACAATTCACTTGACTCGTTTCTACTTCTAATTGTTTTTCGTGCTTAATTACGCTGGTTTCTTTGAGCACTGGCGATAGTTCTTGCCGTTCACTTGGAAACTCTTCTTTCACTTGCACTTGCACTTCTTTACTTCCTAATAGTTCATTACTTTTACAATATCTAAATTTTTTTGGTGTTGGTGGTGCAAGAGCAACATTTGGTTGGTAACTCTGTTCAAATCGTCGTGTATCCGATAACGACACCACCCTCTCCGGATGCTGCAAAATCGGTGGATCAGCGTAACGATTTATTCCAATTCTAGGTTTATTATTATCTTTGAAATTGTGATGAGGTGGAAAGGGTTTAAATGCTGATAAATGATGGCGATTGGTAGCTTGCATATCGTGTAAATACTGAATGTACATTGGATCTATCCCTGCATACAATTGTTGCATACTAAACGACAATTTCGTCAACTCTTCCACTTTGTGCTTCTTCAAAGGTATCTCCAATCTTTCCGATTTAATCATATCGATATCGTGAAGAATCTGAAACAACAAAATTAAGGTCAATATTTGGTATAGCTAGGTACTATCAAATAAAACGACAAGACAAAACAACTCGCACGCACTTGGGCCACTTAATCGGGCCCTTTGTGCTTTGTACGACCTCCGAGTTCACCACAGCGTGTGGATGTCTGAGCTAAGTAATTGTAACTCAACCAGAGATTACATCACTCCACTGCTGTGGCTACACTTTTCAATAATTTGGGGAAACTTCCAAAACACGATCATTATACTCGCATGTTACTTCATTGGACTCGTCAAAAGAATAAAATTCATGTCCGGTAAATATTTACACAACCAAAACGATTCAAAATTGAGTAATAATTTATTTGTATTCCGACTGTAAGTGCACTGATAATTAGTTAACCTTCAAGGACGATCAAGAATTCATGAATTGGAAAAATCTATCGATGCACGTGATACGCAAGTTCCACTATTTATCGATTAAAATGTAAATTTTTACAAATACAATGCGGAAAATGCAGAATAAATAATTTATATTAGCAAAAGGAAACCTGGAAATTGTTTGTATTCGTGAGACGTAAACTGTTAAATTCATTCATTAATTGTAAATATTTAACGTACACTTGACATTCAACACAAAAATATTTAATTTTCTGTTTTGAAAAAAACGAAAAATTATATTTGCGCCTAGTTCTTATAAATAACATTGTTTTCATAACGCATGAAACGCTTCGAAAACCGTTTAAAAATTCTATCAAAATTTAAAATTCAAAGAGGAAGAATCAATTATCAACTCTAATTAATAGTAATAACTTCATGATCATTTGTTTAACTTAAATGGGTACACGATATCGTAACATTAACACATGATAATAAAGGTAATGCAGTTAATAACAGTTTTTGGACTAAATTCGAAATTAGTTTCATTAAGCAAATTGAGCGAAACCAGTCGTTAATTCACCCTTATTCGTTATAAAATGTAAATTTTAATGTTTTAATTAAATTGAGTGTTTTGAATTAACTTTTTTAATATTAAACAGATGAATAGATTTCGAAATGTATAGATTTACACGTTCAAGATTTAAAAGTAAGGTTTACGAATAAAAAAACGAGGTCTACATACAAAAAGTTCAACAGGAATACCTGACGCACTTAAATTTAATTACAAAATGTAATTTAATAAATAAAAAACCGGTTCAGTATTTCAGTAGTTAATTTCTATAATCCATTCATGAGCGTCACAGTAGCCTAATATAATGTTATATAGCCTACGTTACTCGCGAATAAAAAACTATCAATCAGTGAAAATTCCGTCAAAATCGTCTCAAAAAGAAATATAGGTAGTACATGTTAAATGCAAAGGCTCCTCTCTTTAGTAGTTGGAAAAAAAGAAGTGCGGTAACGCAATGCAAATACACATTTTCGACAAATCACAGGAGCAAATTTGCTAGACGCACGCACTTGGATGGGTGACCGATTTAAGAACATCGTCCAGTACACTCTGTACATGGTTAAAATCCTTTCCGGGTATGTTAGAGGGCCAAAACCTCTTATTATATGGCGATGTGTGTGTAAAACGTAAAGAAAGGGGTTAAATGCTCTTAAAAAGTCCACTCCAGTGCTCTCCATATTATGCAGAGTACGAAAAAATGGCAAAAACTGACCAAATTGTCGTATTTCAGAAGGAATATTAATCACCCATTCTTCAGAATCCGATCCCCTTAGAATAGCGAAACTTATCCTACAAAAAGTTCTTCAAGGCCGAACGGAAAATACTTCCCAAAGAAATAAGGTCAGATTATATCCGTGAGGAAGTGATAACCGCAGACTACCCAATCTGCCGTCCTTTCCCGAGTAAATATCACCAGAGCAAAAAGATCAAGGTAAACAAATCTTCGATCTTGGAAGTTCTTTTTTGCTGTTAACATACATACATTAAGACCGTTGTGGATCATCGCATATTATTACACAAGCAGCGCGTACTTGGAGACTCAGAAACAGTGGCGGCGTAAGGCGTTCGCGTCTTCCTAGCCCTAATAATCACAATTTTGAACCAAATTTGCAAAAGCAATTCTGGCTCCGGACACCTCCGTAGTTAGGGGTTACCTCCCAAACCCCTCGTCGGTCAACCTTATATTGGCCTCCGGCCAACAACGTGCCCGTCCCTTCAACCCTACATAATATAGAGGAGGAGAGGCCTTGATAATTTATTTTGCGTATTACAAAATTGGGTTAGCCGTCACTGCTCAAAAAGTAAAATTGCATATTTTATTTATAATAAAGTACAGAGGTTACACACATGGACCTTGTACTTGGTGATAAAACAAACTTAATAAAAAAAATGATAAAAAGACAAAATATAAAATTTTTTGTTAAAATGCCTCAATTTCGGGCAATAGTGGTTATTTTGCATCGTAATTTATCATTCGTCCGTTAAGCAGTAAATAACGCACTGCATCGACTCTGCTCGGTCGACTCGGCACGGTACATTCAGCATAGTATGAAAACCATATAATTAAATGCAGAATCATTGCATCGAATAATAATAATAGCCCGCTCGCACAAATCTGTTACAATTATTACTATTATAGCTGGAAAGCCCATCCACGGACGGGTGGCTAGCCGATGGATCTCTTCTTTAGCGGCTTATTACGGTCTTCATTTTAAAAAATGTAATTTCCCAACATTAACCTGAGCTCAACCGGCCAACGGATCTCATTTAACAGGTTTCATTAAAAAAGTAGTTCCCTAAGTACTGACAATTTTAATTAATTAATTAATTTTAATCGAATCACCATCTTATATTGCTGACTCAAGATGTGCTAGGTAACTGTGCTCCAATTGTGCAGATAAATTGTATTATTATTATTTATTTCAACACAATTAGTCCTTAGACCAGCAGTCTGGCGTAAATCAAACACGGATAGACTACAGAGCGGGAAACCGCGGTTCTAATCCTGATTGCGTCGGATATGTGCTGTGATCTAAGAAGTCCAAAATCGATCTGTGGACTATGGGGAAGGCAACGGGAAACCACCCCATTAACATTTCCCTAGTAAAGTCTTCCTGGCTTAGCCAAGAAGATCGCCTACGTCTAAAGAAGATATGGCACTAGAAGAAGTCCTTAAAAATAAAAGCATTCGAATTCAGAAGTTGCTGTAACCGTATAACCAAACGAGATACTCCAGACCCGCATAACCAGAAATCGAACCTGATACATTCACCTTATCAGTCGACCACTGTATTAGCACACTAATAAAAAAATGTACCTCTTGTATTATAAGCGCATAGGCGTTCCGCTATCTCTAATAAATACAGGGTTCGCAACTGATTTTAGCAAAAAAATAGAGACTTGGTCTCTATTTACACATTTAAAAATAGAGACCATTTAGAGACCATGGAGAACCAATTTCCATACAAAATTTAATGTTAAGCAGAAAATAGGTATTTATTTTTTGCTAATACAAAAATATGTAGAAGGTAATTTCAATTGATTATTATCGTTTAATTTTCCCTTCGCTGAGTTTTTATGTATTAAACTCGACGCATGCTGATTAATTTTAGCAAAACCCGCAGAAATTGAGAAAGCTTTACTACAAATCATACAAAACATCTTATCGTCGTTAAATTTTCGACCCCAAGATTCTACAACTTTGCCAGTAATATCTAGCTTTTTCAACCACTCAGTTTGAAATTTACACTTTCCCATTTTGTTATATTTTATTTTATTAAGAATTAAACAGAAGCTACGCACCTGAATAATTAGACTAGACTGGCGAAATACAAACCAAACTTGAAGAAATGATTTTGTTAGAATTCTGCAAATGAATGAGTTTGACTGACAAGGGGACACTACAGTTAGGTACCCACCAATCGTGATCCCAATTTTTTTGGCGATTCTATGAGCTAAAAAAATTGTCACTTTCTCGGCGTTTAGTCGAATGGCCCTTAGTTTTTGAGTTATGAATTTTTGAAAATACCATAGTGGGTTAACTGATATTACTGTTAGCTATTATTACAAGAAACCGTGGTTGTCTAACGGTTAAGAATTTGGAATGGTAATTCGCAGATCATTAATTTTTTAATTCCGATAATAAATTACATAATTTATAACAAAAAAATCTCAGGACCGATACGTTACAACTCCAATTATGCTAAACCTATGATAAAACCAGCCCATTTCAAAAATTCATAACTCAAAAACTAAGAGCCATTGGACTAAACGCCGAGAAAGTGATAATTTTTTTAACTCCTAGAATCACCAAAAAAATTGGGATCCCGATTAGTGGGTACCTCACTGTAGTGTCCCCTTGTGAGATAGAGAGCGCACAATAAATTACGAATATGAAATTCCTTTCTTTTCGTTATCTTACATGCATTAATGTGCAGAAAAACTACATGACGCCTCCACAAAGCAAATGATAAATCGACGTAATAAAAAAAGCATAGTAAAATTTTTGCATTTCATCAATAATTATGAATTATACTGTTTTTAAAATGCAAAATTTAGAGACTTTAGAGACCAAATAGGAAAAATAGAGACTTTTAGAGACTAGCATTGAAAAAAGAGACCAATGTCTAAAAAAGAGACCATTTGCGAACCCTGTAAATATGATTTCACTGTCCTGAATTCCAAACAAGTTTCTGATACGTTATTATGAAGTCACAAAGTTTTTTTAACTTGTCCATTAGTTCCGTTCCTCCTCATAACTTTCTCGTTGGTAATAAGCACTAGTAGGATACGTAACCGCGGTCTAAGGATCCGCATCTCAAATGCCTCACCCCATGTAGCCATATCTTATCTTATTTTGAGTGGTTAGTTCTCTGCTCCTTACAAAAATCATCCCTTTTATTTTTTACGTCTTCATCATAGACCCATCTCTCATTTATCACACCGTATCATTTTCAACATTTCATATCACACATTAGCCATTTGATTCCGTGATCCCACTATACCATGATTTGATTACATTATCAATTGTAGCTTGACGAAACGTTTGAATGATTTAAGATTTTATAACATCAACTTGGATTGCAGAAGATTGTATTTGTGTAATCGTGTGTTTAAATGGCTGTAGTTTTAATAAAGTTTTTTTGAAATATAATAAAATACACATTTTTATGCCTCATTTAAAACAAATTTTCCGCGGCACTCATCCGACAATATGGAGAAATTTTATAAAGTGATTCAGAAGTGGGGTTATGGGAAGCTTAGCCCACACTAGAAAATGATAGACATTTTTAAAAATGTCTAAAATATTCTAAAAAAAATTTGTTTCGCATAGACAAAAATTGAGTGGAATGGAACTTTTAATAGTATTTTAATAAAATAATGAATGCGTAAATAAAAAACATCATATGCACATAATATTGACTTAATGTACGTACGTGTGTGTAAATATGGTGGCTTTTGCATTTTGAATGATAAATATAAGAAGGATTTATGTCAACCTGGTGTAATTTCCTCCATTTGCAGATGAATTATTGATAAGCTTTTAATAGTTCTTTTTTTTTAATCGTTTAACACGCGACACTTTGGAACTGGATGGAATTGTATTTTGTATAAAGATGAGAAATAAAGCAGAAAAACTTGCGCCGGTAGCAATATTTCTACTAAATAGAGTCGAATTATAAAAAAATGCCTATACCAAGGAAACGTTAACAGATAAGTAAATTTTCCCTAACGTTCCCTTCTTTTAGGCAAACTGCCAAGTTTACACAACTTTCATTATTAACGGACAAATGCACTTGAGATAATCACAAAGGGAATAGAAAAATGATGTCTATTTAGTGTCAACGCTACCCTCTTTTTAAGTGCTTACAAATGTTTAAAATATGGGTGCAAATAAAGCCCTCCACGCATATCAAACCGTGTGTGGGTATTTATTAACTTGATTTTGATACTTAATCCTCGAAAAATTCACCCTCCTATCGCGAACCTTTATTTACATCTACTTTACACAATTGACACTCCAAAAAATAATCGCCAGTTTTGCGAGTATTTAAAACGTTATTCAAAAAAGATTACCTAGGGTAAAAATATGAACACGCCGACCCCACCTTTTGCTCCCTCGCTCTCATGTTTCAACAAACTCGTCACTTTTGACATTTAAGTTACCTGAAATTGTCTTTGCAATTATGTACTCGAGCTAAAATTGTGTACTATATTGAAGATTAAATTCAATGATATAATATTTATATACGTCGCATGTTTAATTCTAGGTGATGAATTCAACTCCAGGCAGTAAATGCTATGAACTTTTTCATTGCTAGCAAGATATGCCATAAAACTCGACGGAATAAAACTCGGTATAGCTGTGAATAGGCCCCTTTTCATTATTACTTCTCTCATTGAAGTTGCTTTGAATACTTCGTCTTCCCCTGTCAAGCCATCCCCAGAAATTCTTTTAGATTTAGAAGAATCCTCATACGCCTTTCACAAGTTCTCCGACGAACAAATATGCACACACAACATCAATCAGGGAAAACGACGTGCGAGATCATTACGTTTACAAAAAGCTATCCAGTAATAATCGAGCGAAAAGCCCTTGTTTTAAAAATTAATTAAGAGAAATACGCACAAAGAAAGTAAAACGTGAATTCAGCAATGTCAGCTCAAGTGTGAACTTAAATTCTGAGATTAACTACACTCCTGCAGGTTTTATTTCGCTTTTATACGAGCTCAATCTCATATCAGCCAGCCTTCAATGGCACGCATTTTCTATAGTACAACTCGACGAGTCGCAATTAAAAATTCCTTTTAGTGCGTAAAATCTGAAATCGAGTATTTCTTGTAATTGGAGAACCCTTTTGTAATTCCAGTTGGATGAATCAAAGTAGGCCTACCACAATGATAGAACTAGTGTTCTTCGGTTTCTGAGTTGGCAGCTTGATGAATTACATAAGGGTGTCACACCCTAGATAGGAAAACGAGGGTCCGTCTTTCTTTGCTCCCTTACTTTCTATCCCGCTGATTGCTGTGCGGCATAAGATTGATTTAATATACTTGTTCGCTGACCTATTTTCAATGCAGATTTTTCTTCTTTTCTCAAAAAGAAAAAAGGTTTCCAATTAGCACAAAAAAGTCGATTAAATTAAAACGAAACCACCGTTCTTTTAAAATAACCAATAGAATCCATTAACAGAACTTGTCGTAGCAGACTCGCAGAGAGAGACGTCTCGTAATATTCGATGACAGGTTGAAGCGTCTCTTTACGCGTCAATGAAAACTGAAGACAAAAAAAGATTCGTGTAAAAAACAGAATAATACATTATTTGAAAACGTTCGCAAGGATGCTGCTTGACAAGTGTGAGGTAAACTCTTCCAACGATTTTTCGGTCAATATATCATCAACCCTTCAGCAAATAAACTTGAAAAGCTATGGGCTGCACAGGGTGTAAAGATATTTCATTCAAAATTGCAAGGAGGGTATGCCAAAAACAGAAACAAGTCTCCAATTTGCTGGATTAATTATTTTGGCAAACCCGTAGTATCAATGTTTCCTCATCCTCAACATATATCTAATCCTAATTGAGATTTACCACAGAACTTCCCAAGTTTTCGGCTGGGTACGAAAATGAAAATTAGCATTTAAACATTCCTGGCTTTGAAAGATGCTATTATAGGCAGCCAAAAAAATAATAAATAATAATCTAGTACAAATCGTGTTCCAAAAAAGATAATAGTTACGTTTAACGGTAGATCCAGCGTATTTGATGAATACTAAATCATCAACTTCGTGTGTATTTATTTACTTTCATAATTGTAGCTTTGGAAGAAGTCTTGGGCGCAACAGTAAATCTAATAAATAAACTTTCTTTGTTACCATTAATCTTCCTAAAAGTGTGTAGATACGCGAGTGAATTACACCTTATAAATGTTGACATTATGCCCGAGGTTAACAACTTAGAAATGCTCGTCTTATTTTAAACTAAAATTATATTTGTGCTAACCAAACGCAAGAAAACATGGTCACAAACAATAGAATGAGATATTGTTTTGAATTATTCAACGGCAAAACCCATATTTAAATAAAATGGGGAAGAATGAGATGCATTATTCGATACTTAAATATATCCACTAAGGGGTTTTTCCTGGAACTATTTTTTTTGCAATCGTAAAATTTTGATTTTGTTTTGCTTTTGTTAGTTAATATTGTTAATGCGTATTGGAACCACACCAAAACCATTTATCACACTATTAATAAAGCAAACATTCCAAAATCGTATACGCTTTCATTTTTACATTGCTATATTATTTAATTCGGGTCATTACGCTAAAATTTAAATCATTTTCTTCTGCAAAATTGTTAAATAATGGGGGTAATTTAAGTTTTTCTATAAGAAAGTAGAATACTTTTCTTTCTTTGCACGGTCCAGGACATTATCTTTTTACAAAACCGAGAGAGACGGCAATTTTGGTCCTTCGAGCCGGAACACTCAGGAGGTAAATAACGATGAAATATAGAACAAACTTCTATTATGAAATATTTACGGTCAGACTAGTCGTACGGTTCGACTGTCAGCGGAAGTCTACGCCTTGCTTTCATAATATTATCTTTTTTTATCTAAAATGTATTATGATTGTATATGCGACGAAGAAGTTGATTAATTCGAAGTTCACATTAATTCTCTAGTATTTTCGTATTTATGAAAATAATCCGTTATTGTTATTATGCATATTGGCCAAAATAATTAATATATCTAACATACAATAAATAACTATTCAAATTGATCGATAAAAATTGTTTGGTGGCTAATTCGCGTTTTACATTAACAAAACGCCACCACACGGAATAATTTCAAACTCCATTCTGGACGTATCGTAACATGCAATCTCCGGTGTGTTTATGGGTATTTGGTGTATTATTTTGTGTAAATATAGTTTAAATTTAAAAAACACGATATGAAGTTAAGTAAAAGCTTGTAATTTATTGTATTTTAATTGTAATTACATTAACGCCATCACACGGAATAATTTCAAGTATAGTAATATCGCACCGCCGCGCCAGTTCAATAGGGTTGCAAGTGCAAAAGGAGTAATTGTTGAGAAATCAAGAAAACAGTTTTCATAGTTACTTAAATTTTTTTAAATATTGAACCATTTTTTAACACTGGTAATTACTATTTTATTATCTAGTCTTGAGTTACGTATGATTGCAAACAACTGCAATACAGCAATAACTAAAAACAGACCAATTTTGCACTTGCAACCCTATTGAACTGGCGGTGCGATATATCCAACAATAATGTAAAATCGCGGTAGGTGCAGTTTCACCCTCATTGGCATCAGGAATTTAGTAATGCTTTAAAACTTCCCGCAAACCTCATCCCGATATCGATGCTAATTCAGAACATATTAAGGATTGAAAACAATTTCGCCATAACGTCAAACAATTATGTACAAATTTTAATTTTCTACACACCAATAGATAACGTTTTTGTCTTTGTCTTCCTTCTTACATTTAGGTCTGAGACCTGCGTTCTAGCTTCCGTGTGTGTATCAAAGCCACTTATTGGTACATCTGATAGGTAGCCTGTGCTAGGCTAGCCTAGAGATGTGCCTGTGACCCTGATTTTTTTTTACCAACGATTGAAAATCTATTCAAAGGGACCAACAACTTTACATGCCCTCCGAAGCATGAAGACGATCATATGGAAGTTTAACCTGACCTCATAAACCTAACATTTCCAAGGATAATTCGCTTGTTCAACTAAAATTATTGCTTCATCAATTATGGAATTGGAATGGAATTTGCGCTAATTTGTTAGTCCGTTTAAACGGACGTTGTACACTAATGGGTTAAGGCCATTAGTTCCATTTTATCAGAAACTCCAATAGTTTGTCTGACATCTTCGCTTCATCTGCACGAGGACTTGTAAAACCTGGAATGATTTGACATTTGTCTTGTTTGATATAACCTCCAGGGGGGACAGTGTGACAGTCAAGGAATGATTCGCGTGGCATTCTGGCAAGACAATTCTAGCATCGTAATTCCATCATCAAACGAATATGTGTCGAAGTCGAAGGGAAATTCCAAATCCTAACCATTTCCAGGCACATAGGAGCACAAAAAAACTCCCCAATGTTACAATTCTGGAATTCATAACTATAACAATCCAATTTATCGGTCAAAATTACCAACAATTTATAGAATTTATTCAGTGCGTAATCAAGTTTGCAATGCGAGCCGTTAGGCGAGTATTGCAATAGCCTATAAGCTATGTAAAATCACATTTCCTAGCGAGATATTCCAATTAACAAAAATACATGATTACAATTTTATTGCATCGATTTATTAAAAGATAAAACCTAGAAATGTGGGCGACAGATCCAATTTCAATAAAAACTCACAAAGCTTTAATTTATAAATAAAATATTAAAAATCAAAATTAAAAATTTAATAACCGTTTTATAAAAACAAGTTATAAAATGATTTTATTCAAATAAAGCTTTTACTACTTGTTTTTGCAGTTTTTCATTTTATGTTTATAAAAATTAAGAACTATTGCAGACGGCGACAGACGGTTATTATCCCAATATGTGATAAAGTAAGTCAATAGAAACATTTATAACATTATAACTAAACCGCTTAAATACATTATTTTTGAATTATTTCAAATTTCAAGCTGTTTGAATTTTAATTGGAGATAAAACGTTGTACTTCAAATAAAATCAAGCGATGCCGCTATGTAATTGATATAAGACGAACTGAAAATATAAATTACACTTTAATATAACAATCACTGCCTGGTTGAATTATATCCACTCAAACGTTATGAAATCTGAACTTTCAGTTGCAATTGGAGATAAAATCGAATTTATGTTTTAAAATCGACTTTATCAATCACTTTTACTCTTATGGCCAAGATGACCAAACTTTTTGTTAAATTTTGCTATTGCGAAACTACAAAAACGTTCTAATTGTAGGGACAGAAGAATTTAAATGAAAAAATGTTCTAATGTTGAAAACTGAGAATTTTAAATGGTTATTATTGTTAATTAATCGGAGAATATTCATATTAATCACATTGGCCCAACAAAATCTGCGGCCATTATGTATAATCAACGTTGGTAAACTTATGTATATTATACATTATTTAGTTTTGGAACCACGAAAGTTTGAACATTCCTTAGCAAAAAACGTTAACAAGCAAAATTTAACATTCGTAAATGCATTAATAAGTTGACAAGAGACATCCTCCCTAAAAGCTGTCACGAACAATACATTTTGTTCGGTGAAAAGGAATAAACACAAAGTTTTCCATCTAAAAATTTGAATGGATTACCAAATTACTGAATACATTTCCATACAAGCAACAAACACTCGATCTCAAAATGAATGATAAAATGAAAGGGTAAATACTGGAAGATTCTAAATTTTTGAATCTTAGAAGCGGAAGCAAATATAAGAAAAGTTGTGCAATAAAAAAACCGTAAATAAGGTTTGTTTGAAAAAAACTTGAAAAAGTATATGTAGGCAGATATAAAAGAAAATAAAACTAACAAAAAACATAGAAGTTGAAGAAAAAAACATGTCGAGGGAAAAAATGATACAATTGAACAAAATTTGCATGCACGACGTTATCAATGTTTTCAAATTTTAAGATGACCATTGTTGAAGAAAACAACAACGATGTCAGTTTGTTTATTAAAAATTTAAAACAAAAAACGCAATTTGAACAAAGAGTTGCTTTTAGTTTGATTGAAAAGACACAATCGTATCCATTATGGTCCGACGATGTCAAAATAAGTCAAAAACATTAACGGAGAGGTAGAAAGTCGATAAATGTGTAAATGCGTAATTGTAAAATAGTTGTGTTTACGCAAAGAATACAAAAGTGGAAAATTAAAAATGAAATAAATGGTCGACCAAACAGTAATTTTTTTATAAATAATTCAAAGTTGGTTATCAATATTTTGGTCGACACCCTAACAAAACAGCCACCCAAATCGTAGCTACTGATTTTACTCCAAAGACAAAGGGATGATACCTTTGCGCAGGCTTACACTCCGTTATCGCAGTGCGGTGTCCGGCTAGCCGGAACCCAGACGGGGAATCCGACGTCTCTAACACCCCGACACTTACCCCTTCGATCCCCCACGCGCTCATAGCCCTACGCATTACTCTCCCTCTAGTAACGCACCCCTCACGCTTTATTCCCCGCTTTCTACCCACAAACGTTTTCAGGGCAAACACGCGCTTTCGTGCAATGGCTTTAACCCGATGTACCCTATTGCGATTCATGTGAAGTAGGTAATGTAATATAAAAAAAAGAGAAGAAAATAATGGGAATCGTAACGATTAGAAAAAAGTATTGTCCCTTCAACTGCATTGTGTATCGCAGGTCGGTGTATCGTCAATAAATTTCATGCATAAATTTATTTACAAACACTTGAAAAGGTAAGATTAACGTCTGCAATGTGTAGATAGTCTATTTACAGTTATTTTATTGCAGGTACTTGTTGAACAGTTTTATCTTAAGATATTTCCTCGATATTGTCAACAGATAATGTACTATTAACATAAATGTGTTTGTTCAATGCCGTTAATAATGCTATAAATTATTTAAAAGCTGTGATTAAATCGATACCAACAATCGATAGCCTTAATTTTATTTATTAAACTACTCCCTTGGCTAACACATCATTTATGATTCCTTTCCAATTCCAATTAGCCATATTAACATGCCTCGTCCAAAAGGGTCAAAAATTTCGTCGATATTTGAAAGCTTATTCATGGTATATGAAATAGTGGCATTAATAAAATTGTTGTGGCAAATTTTCTCTTCGAATGCTTCGAATGCCGACGCATACCTTTAACTGCGTCAGAGCCCAGGCAGTAGGCCAGACCTAGCGAGAGACAGAGACTGGATCGATTCTTCGAGCAAGGGTTGGGGATGAAGGATAAAGGGTATTTGGGACACTAAGGGGAGCGAAAAGTAAGAGGAAGACGCCTCTGGGCACAATCCATTCATACTAGCAGATAGGATAACCCGAGTCAGGAAAGAAGTAAAAGTTGGCGACGAACACGTTCCGTCATTTATTGAATTAAAAACATCCTTTGTTGACATTTTTTTTTTTTTAATTTGAAATTTACAAATAACCCAACTTTTGTTAAGAGATGACTGCGGAAGAAATACAATTATATTTTGAAATCTCGAATACTCCGCCAACCTATGATTATGAATTGTAAGAAGCCACGCTGATTTTTAACGGTACTACGTAACAATTGACTTGGGTTTTTCTCTGAAATACGCTTTACATGCAAAACATTCAATACTACTATAACTTTTATGCTACTACAGATCTACGCTTTAATAACAAAGAACCCATCAACCTTCGTTAACGGACGTGAACAGACACGGCCAACCGCAAGAGCAACAAAACAAAGAAAAAAAACCACAATCATAATATTCAACGGGCAGCTGAGCCAGTGCACTAGGTTGACCTTGCGTCCTCCTATGGTGCAGCTACCAGTGGTTTTCTTCCACATTGCAGTAATTATTTCTAGCATGACGAAACGCAGTCTGCTATGCATGTGTTAACATCCTGTATTTGTTCTTGTCCAACATCATACAGTCCAATGAGAAGAGATGAGAAAACATCTACACCTGAGATACATAATCTCCTATATTAACTTCGCAGCGACTTGTTCTTGAATGGAATATGGACAGAATTATTAATCTAAAGCGATGACGTTAACGCTTTTCACGACCGCTGCAATTATAATATTAAATCGTAACGCAAATTTTTTTTTCTTCCTTCCTACAACGGCGTAATAATGGTCACCCTGTACATAGCATACTGAAGGTGTTATCACACCGTAGGGAATCCGTTTCAGCTGAATCAATAAAATATAGGACACTTCTACACTGACTGCTTTACTTCCTATGTAAAAAGTTTAAAAATATCGAGGTTTTACCAAACCGAAATACAACCACATATAGAGAAAATTTAGAGAACACATGGGAAGCATTAATAAAGCTTACACCATTAAATTGAAACTAATGTTTCGCATTAAAAGATTATGAATGTAAGAAAATAAACGTTTAGATAACGTGTAGGAATCATTGCGAAAATGAGTAAAAAGGAAATGGAAGTATTTAATATAAATACGGGGAAAATGTTTGTGTAGGCCGAAAGATTTGCCAAAAGTATCGAAACGGTTTGAACATTAATATTTGAGGCTATGATTGGGAAATGGGATCAACCCTAAAAATTTACAACGTTAATATTTTTCGGGGCTTAATATAATAAAATTAAAAAAATTGTTGTGGAAGCTTTTTCAAATTGAGAGCTTTTCCAAATTATTTTATTTTATTTTATTAAACAAATTACAATATAAGGATATAGATTTTCTTCGGGCTTAGGGTATGGATGTAATCGTGAAAATTAACTTCCTCTTGAAGCGGGCAACGCCCTAACTCCAAATCTGGTAACTCTTCAATTTTTTTAGTCAAAAGGTGGAAATTCAAATTGTTATCTACATACTAGTCTACATATAGTTTAATATGGGTTCTGAAGCCTGACACCATAAATTCGACGAAGGATCTAACCCGGGAAATTACATTCATAACTGAACTCATTGTCCATCACACCAGACTGCATTTTTGATATACTGCATTATAAATTATACATATATTTCAGTGATGATTTACAATGGGATAAATTATAATAATTAACAATGTATTTTTCCACAGATATAATGAACAACAACAATAATAATAATGTTCAAATTCCTTGTTCCGTTTGTTTCTTCACCTGCATAAAAACATCATTTACATAGTCAAAATTAGACGAAGTAAAATCTTGATTTGCATTAAATTAATTTTAATTAAAAAAAATTAGCGAAGATGTACGGTTTGTTATTATACATACTTCAGATTTTGTTTGTGTAAATAAATACCAAGTTTTTAATTTAAATCATCTCGGTTTCGAGTCGTAATATTAAAAATTCTTGTATCAATACTACATGAGAAAATTCACTGTTACAGTAAAAGTATGAGAAATCTGTATACCAAAATAATAAAAACTTAACGTGAAATCCATACCACGGCGCAAATACATTTGTCTTCGGATAGGATTCGAATGCTGTACCTTTCGATCCAAAATCGATTACCCTACCCAGTAGTTCAACCATGAGAATTCGAGTTTTCTCTAATAACTCGATCTACTATACTGCCGTGCTAAACAAGAAGGCCATATCTCCAAATAGGCCGGTTCTGAAATGTCTCCAAATTTACATAATTTTTAATAACATACGATAAAAAATTTGATATTTACTACACGCGAAATGATAAAGTAACATACTTCAAAATTAAGTTTTAAATTTCAACTTTCTGCAATAAAAATTGAGGATGCTATTAATAATTATTTAAAAAATATCTCCTGAATCGGTATTTTGAGATAAGGCCTTCTTGGTTAACACGGCAGTATAAAACAGTCAAGAATATCAAAAATGTTTGAACAAAAAAATAATATATAAATAATCTTGATACCAATGGATCATTGGTGAACCACATCTGCAAACTATGTTCCTCTATTCCTGCGGGTCTTCTAAAACTCTTCTTTAATTTTTTTGATTTGATCGAACCATCTATTGTGTGATCGATCACTTAATTCTAAATTTTCCACCCATTCATATTAATGCGCAAAAGTATTGAATAGATACAGGATGATCTGTCCTTAGAGTTGTGCACTTTATTATGTTAGGATTTTGTTGCCCCTTGTTAGGATGGCACACTAATTTTTGTTTTCAGAATATCTTTAAACTACAAACACAACCACAACATTGCTACCGAAATAAATTGAATGCAAATTTGAACTAAATCGGGACTCATATTTGAGCAAATCTTCTACTTCCGAATTATTTGATAGTATTATCGTACATTAATTTTATTAATAATGTGAAATTTGCAGCTAGTCGTTTATTCCATGTTTTGAAACATGAGTAGCTACTGATATACCATCGATCACTTCTTCTATTTAGAAATTAACCTTGTAGTTGTTTGAAGTTGGGCTTCCCTTTTAGAACTATTTTTGCCATCTTCCGCATTCAATTCAAGAAGCGGTTCTATTCTCGTCATCCTAGATTCATACACTACATTCTAAGTAGATATTACATTGTTTATCTCGTTAAATTCTGCAGAAATAAACTGAAGTTAGAAATGTTATTTCAAAAATTCAAAACCTTGTTTATGTTGACAAGATTTACAATTTGAACTAATGAGTTGAAAATGTTGCTTTTTGGAATAATAATGGAAATATTGGAAATTTACCCCAAGGCCAATTAGAAACTTCGATGTTCTCGTCAGTGAACAGGTCTTGTTTCTGTTTTAGAAAAATCTTTTTAGAGTTCCTGGTTTTTGCGAATAACACATCAGATGTCTGCAATTTTCCAACTTCCATCGATCATTTACTGCTGTCAATTAGTTAGTCCACTAAACATTGAAAAATTTCATGACATCAATTTCTTTATTTCCAATTTTTCATAAACCGATATTTTTAGAAGATTCTTGATAAGACTAAAGACATAAGAATTTGTTTTCTCGAGGCTAATCGATTAAAAATTATGCTTGTTTTTTTATTCGCAAGTTACGTTCTTTATCTCGTTAGTGCTGGCTAATTGTTAATTAAATAACGACCGACCTTCAAACTGCAGTTTAAACTGTGACTATTAATATGGTTTATGTGCAAGGCTAATATTATGCGATCGTGTTGAACAATAAATTATATCAAGAACACGAAAATAAATAATTAAAAATAATTATCTGCCAAAAAAAAGCATAAAATATGGTTTTGATTAGTTAACGTTAAATTTATTTGGGAAAGATAAATTTTGGACACAAACATAGGAAAGTTGAAAAAATTTTCGCTCAACAAATAAATTACATCAGATAAAAAACTTGCGTCATCTCAATTTAGGCTTTTATGAGAACCGTAAACTTGGAAGAAGCACAATAATTTTCTATTAGAATTAGTCAAGTGTCGCAACTTTGCAGCTCTTTACCCGACACGCTTTATAAACCAACAAGCAAGACAGTTTATGGCAACATAAAAATTTTATAATGTCAAAATGGCCGACTTTAATTGCAACAACGCTAAAATGCTACATTCAGACAACTTCAGAAAAGACACACTAAACTAAAACTACATCGTAAATTGCAATACAATGTAATTTTGATAGTTGTGGAAATACTTCATCATCACGACACACAAAAGTAACGATCCAACATCCCCTGTTAGATACCTAGAGATATAAAAATTTTGAAGGTTAACAGCACCGGAATATCGTGAATAAAAAGCACGACAACCCACCCACCACCATATTATTATGCAGATATCCTGTCTAAAAAATAAAATTGTTTGATTTAAAACAATTTTAACTCGAATATGTGAAAATGCAATTAAGCTTCCTAGTTTTTTGAAACAGTCGATAATGAGAGCAAGTCAAAGATACGCATCATCCAAAGATGAGATGCAATACAAAAATAAAAGTCCCCCTCTTCTGCCAATCCCTTTTATCTACTCTATGGCTTCCTTTTGCGAGTTTCTTAGCTCCACTTGTACCCAAAGTTATATCACATCCAAACCCTAGCAATATTTAAACGCTTGCCAAAATGTAGCTCCTTTCTCAATTTTTGGGATCCCTCGTTTACTTTTTGGGAACAAACATAATCAGCATTTTGTTTCTCTTACTGCGATTACATCGAAAAGTGAAATGTTTGTGATAAGAAGAGGTCAAGCAACTCAAAATTATACAAACCATTCATTTGTGTATGTGGAAAGTACGATAAAAATGTTACGGATCACAACTCAGCGAGACTTGATTAAAAAGCATCCACAAGTTTGATAACTTCGATAAGAAATTAATTATGCATTTCATAAATCAAGCTTTTGGGAGACCAAACAGTTAAATAATGGTGGTGGGAGGTTTAAATTAGCTTGACCAACAATTAATTTCCGTTTTTTTGTGCAAAACGTCGGGCTATGAAACTTGAAAATGAAATAATAGAAAAATGTTCTTTGTTTAAATTATAAAGTTTATGGTGTGAAATGGATCGGTATTTGCACAGATGTTAAACTATATAAGGGACCAAACAAAGAGTTTACATTCAATTCAATAATGAACTCGAATTGAAGCCCTTTTATAAATCCACACATCCCCGGTCTTGAAAAGGTTAAACGTTTTTATCTTGCGAAATATTGGAGTGAGCTGAGAAGAACCCTTTGAAATTTTCGAGTAACATCACATCCAGTTCAAAATTCGTTATAGTACATTCAATTATTTTGTTAGTTGTGGTTATGAAATAATTTGTGAAATACGACCAATAATTAATCTTCCGTTTTTATTACGCACTTACTATGCAAACGTGGCTCGATTTGTCAACATCAAATGGAGTCAAAAAATTAGTTACGGCTATTAAGTTCACCCTATGGGCTTTAAATTTCTTCCCTGAACATTAATTTTGCTAATAACAACCGGATTTGTGTCATTTGTGTGACGGGTTTGTCAAGGGGTTTTAGAATTGCTGATGACACCTTGAATTTGTATAAAAGATACAAAGAAGCAGTTTCGTGCAAAATTCTTGCCCTTTCCTCATAAACAATTTAATGCGGAAAATTGAAGCATTGTAGGTACGATCAAAGCTAGAAAAGATTGATGATGCGTTTTCGTAGCGGCATTTTTTCGAGCGAGATATTCAGGTTTAGCTGATTACCAAGTTTTTTGAGTTTTTTAAGAGAACAAGTTGGAAATTTAAAACTTTACAAGAATGTTTGGCGTAAACTTCGGTGAGGCTTTCAAGTAACCTTGTGGGCAAATCACAAAAGAAATCCGACATATAGAACAAGAAGAATATATTTTTAAAAGAAAGAATTGAATCCTGATTCTTTAGAAGCAATAGGACAAATGTTTGAGATGAATGACGCATAAAAAAATTTAAGAGATCTGATCGCTTTAAAAGAAGTAGAACAAAGGGACAATTTTAAAGGTATGTATGTGGTTTTCTTATATTATGTAAACGCATATAAAGTACTTTTTTTTTATGTATTGCATACGAGATTTTTCGATTACGTAACTACAAGATAAGTCCAATGATAATTAAAAAACAATACGAAGTTCAAGATTTATTGATTTCACAAAAAACTAGCGTACATTGTATACGAGTATACGTATATTATTATGTCTACGCCCATATACCAAACAAAAAATTCAATACATTCCGAATCAAAATGTCAAATTAGTTTCACATTGTTGCATAATAAATTTATTCATCTTTCTTTTCTGCATAATTTAAATTATTATCATCTTTTGCACCCGCTCTTCCACTCCATTTGCTCATAACCAAATGATACGAAAAGTTTCCATTCGGAAACCAAAATTATCGAATGCATGCAATTCAAATTCATGAACGTAACATTGAACAAATGGAATTTTTAAAAATACCTCCAATCATAAAACCTCATTTCACACTTCCATTTTTCCTACATATCGTATATACGAGCTTTCAAGTTTTTCAAATTTTCCTAACCTTTTTTAAAAAATTGATTTATGAATTTTCTGTCAAGTTACGAATGCTCGAAATAATACGAATTGTACGAGTCAATATTTCAGTTTGAAAAAGAAAGTTTCGTGCGTTGTAATGTAATTTATATAGGACCGACCGGAAGACTCGATGTTAATCAATGAAAGCATTTTGCAGTATCAAGTATTAAAACTTTTTCACTTATCTAATCTAATAAATACGTGCATAGCATTTCCATCTTTGGCGACATATCTGATTAAAACCGCAATCCTACAATTTATGGCGTCCTTATCAAAATACCAATGATAAAGGGACGTATACGGTTGGATTTTGGTGTGAAAAATTTATTACTATTATAACGACGCATTGTTGGGGACATTGATCACTAAGATGATTTTTTCTGTTCCATAATTTTAAATCAGGGTAGGAGAAGCTACTTTTGAATAGTAGCTAATCTGTAGCTACTTTTGTATTTTTTTTATGTTACAGAGTAAAACCGTAAAAGTAGCTTGAAGTTACAAATTATTTTAGAAATGTAGCTAAACTACAGTTAATATTAGATATTTGCTTTAATCGTCTTTAAGCTAAGGCTTAAGCTATGCTTTACCGAAGCTAAGTTGCAAGCTATATTTCAAGTTAGCTTCTTCGTAGCTACCTTAGTTAATTGATTATAAGTTACGTTTTACTGCGTAAAAAGAAGTTAAATTATACGCTATTTTTAAAAGCAAAACAAGTTTTTCATATGGGGCGTAGCTAGGGACTTAGTCTCTCTTGAAATAAAAAAAAATTTTTTAATTAAGTAGATGTTATTTTCTTCAAAAAACTTTCTCTTTGACCTGGAGAGTACTCCGTACCCCACATCCCCGTTTCGCAATAATTTCTTCATATATCACACAGAACGTATTATAATTAGCTTCTCGAGGCTAACTATACCCCTGGTTTTAACTATTAATAATTTTTATTATAGTCATAAGCACGAGATCGCAAGTATGACTCAACCCAGTTTTTTTTCAATAACATATTCATACATATCGAAACATAAACGTAGTGCAAATAATAAAATATTCCGAAATTAAACGGTGCTTTTGTGACTAACCATTTCTTTATTTTTCTCCAATAAATCGAAAATGGTGCAAGATACAAAAAATGTTGAAGAGGTCGAAAACGTTCAACAGAGAAAGACAACAAACTACATAGCTAACTCAAAACATCAAATTTTGTACTTCAGCCGTTATTCCGTAACTACAGATATTCATAAAAACACGATAAAATGTTCTAATTAAAACAATATATTACAATTTATAATAATTAATATAATATTATAGTAATTTGATAAATTACAGATAAAATTAATTATAATTAATTTAAATTACATATATAATTTATTGTAATTAAAATATCAAATATCCTTTATAAATTATGTAGTGTAATTTTAGGATTTTAATTTTATAAAGATCCTTAATTTTATAAGAACTACTGTCAAGTTAAAACATAATCACACAATCATTTTAATAATGAAATACGTAACGGCTCTTATTATCAAAATTGACAGTTAACAATGTCTCGTCATCAGTGCTCGCTTGCAGAGCCAGAATATAAGCCGGGTTTACGACGACACGTAGTTGTCAAATGTCAATTATATGTCAATTTATCAATATTATTAACGAACAAGCATTCGTAGTATCACCGAATAGCATAAAGGAACTAATACATTTATAACTATTTTTATTCGTCCTAGGAAATTCGTCGTTTTTGCCGAAATAGGTTAAACCTTAGCTTCAAACGTAAAATAAATTACGTTAACGTCAATTTGATATTAATATTCATTCTTTTCTGTATTACGACAAGCTGCAGATCGTTCATTCAACCTGATAATACGAAAAAATGATTTTATAATGTTGTAACAGACTTTTTTGTAGGCAATTTAATTCCATGCAAAAAACAGACACGCGTGGCAGACCGACAATTGAACCAGAGTACGATTATTTTAAAGTCACGTGAATTTAAGATCAGTTCGATTAGGTTGTGCGTCAGCTTACTTCGATCCAATGACGTTAAAGCGCTTGAAGTTAGACCAGCCATGATACTCGAAGTGAATCAGTGGGGTGTGTGAATTCAAATTGAGATAACCTATTGATTCACTTTCAGTATCATAGATAGCCTATCTTCTAGGGGTTTTATGTTACAGGAGTAAATTGTATGGATCGAGTATTGTATGGTACTGCAACTAGTCGTACTTGATTGCATCCGCTATTTTTGGAATTTCAAATGAATGAATCTTAAAAATTGGTATTTAATCTAAAAAGTTTAGGGTCATAATGATACATAATGCATATTATCTTCTATTAGTGTATATCAAAACGTTTTGTTTATGCTTCTTTACTTTGTATAAAGAATAATAAAGGATTAGTCGGAATATATTTATTTTATTTGACCTGTATTACTATAATATTAGTATATTGATTATACGATTATAGACCACAGGTCTGAAGCAATTCGACTCCTAATGTAAAAGTTGTAACTTCAAACCCAGTCTACTCTCGAATCACTTGTGCCGTGGTTTGAAATTCACGTTAACCAGTGCATTCGTGGACACTTCCCTCAAAAACAGGTAAGTAGGGTACTAGTGGTCAATGTCACCCCGATTAAGAAGTTAAAAAGCTTTTTTGGACTAGCGCTTCCTTTTTCTTGATGAATCTCGATCATAGGTTCGTACGAGTAGCCTGCCACTGATCATCCTTTATGTTAATTTTTTAACCTTCACGCTTTGTCTAGCAGTGCATTAGGATGCCATTATAAATGCAAATAATGACTAAAACATCGACACAATACCGCCTCTTGTTAACAGCTATAAAAAAAAGTAACATACACGCACACTACAGGAAATTCGTTTCCTACATCAACTGCTTTAGGTTCATTATGCAAAAGTACAAAATGAATTCTGATTTGAATATCAAACAAGTAAATATTAGATGGTCGTTTAGTAAAAAAATGTAAGTGCACTTCGTTTCGGTTAAAAATTAAAAAACAATTGAATTAAAAATCAATCTGCCGGCGTACCACGAGGAGCTGACGAAATCAAATTCCAGTCCTTTCCCAATTCAAAATGGTAACTGCTAATTGATTGAATTTTTAAATGAGATTTAAAAATGCGACTGTATAATAAATTGGATTCAAATTTCATTTAGTGTAATGAAAAAAGTATAAGTGTTGGGATTAAATGAATTATAATATACCATATTATAATATAAAAAAAAATTGGGTTTGTTTTATTGCTCAGACGAATTTTTTTTATGGTTCAACGATTGCGCATATTTTGTATCCCACAAACCTACCCACTTGTGACCTCTTTTAAAAGAATGTTGTCGTACACATACATTTCCACGAATTGCGTTCAACATAATCGTATTTTAGGAATTCGCTTCCCCGAGATGAAAAAATTTAGCGAAATTCAATAATTATGCTAATGAAAACGTTGGAAGTGTTGCAAGTGAATAATAGAAAAGTGGTAATTCGATTGAAATGCAAGTCGAACGTGCACCGACGCTATCGTAGACTGCGAAGTAGTTAAATTCGGCAAGATAAAAGAAATATCTCGCATTTACATTATCATTGCTATTCTCGAGAGTCGCTTCGAAATACCAATCTATTAAATAATCAAAAATTAAACTCATCGTCAGTCATCGTAAGTCAATAATTTTTCCTACTTTGCATAAACTTTCATCGACATTCGCTCACCTGAATTTATGATTCGTGTTTGGATGAAAGTTAGGAACACTTAAAAGAAGTCTCACCTGAAACAAAAAAAAATCAAATTAGTCTCGAGAAAAACTGTATTTAATGTGGAGTATTTACAACAAAACTGACAAAACAATGCAAAAATGCTTCCTGTTAAAGTCTGTTATTAAGGTGTTTAATTTATCCGAAAAATTCTAAAGCACAACTAATTCGTGACTTGGAATGATACATAAATTTAAGTTAAAGCAGTTTTTGGTGGTTTCTAGAAACCCCAAGTTATCACGGTAGTCGTAAGTATCAGAAATCAATATCCATGTCAAGCTGTATAAAGACGCGTACCCTTTCGTAATGCCGAGTTTGCTGATTTCCGATTCTACTGAAAGCAAAAGTTGCTTTTCTAAATATAGAAACCAATAATATATACCCCAATTTGGAACGAATTTATCAAATGTATAATGAAAATTCAATTAAACTTGAACCAACAAACAATCACAAATATTATAAACCATTTACTTTTTAATTTTCACTGCAGCCTTTCGTCGGGGAGGGTGGAAGAAAAAATATGTCATGATTTTAAATTCAATTTGTTCCGGATGGATATCCCAAATACCTTCTTGAGATAGACTAAAAATACCAGCAGCTTCCGGAAAATTGGATATTAAAGAACTTAAGTACATAAAACGAAAATTAAAATTTTCCTGGACGGATTTTCCGGCGTGACGTGGCATATGCACGGGGTTCAAAATGTTTTCTAAGGCTTAGTAGTTCATAACGAGTGACGATTCAATAGATCTTACCCATCTCGGTCGTTAGTTCTTTTTACACCTGCTGCTCCAGGATCATCAAAAGGTATACTTATGAAAATCATGTCACTACGTGATGTTTGAAGAGGCAGCTCGGCGGTAGTTCTGTTTATTCGCAAAAAGATGAAATGATGGAAAAGTACACAAAGAAATGGAGAGCAATATCGTTCTTTCATAAAATCCCTTAAGTGATCCAGAAAAAATACTAAAATAATAAGGATCATGTTATTTATTGTACACTATGAAGTTGTCGAGTTCTATAATTGTCCCTTCGTTATCAAACCATGTAAAGTTGATTTTGCTAATCTTGTGAATTGACATAATTAGCGGCATATGTTCATAAAGTTCTCAAGGGTGAACGGGGTTGAAGGTTGCCACAGCGCCTGGCGTACCAGGGGATGGCCCGGTTTTGATGAGACGGGGCAAGACGCGTCGTACAGCGTCTGTACAGCAGTTCTCAACATTCTGAGAAGTGCGTAAATTGTTTATAACCCAGGGTGAAACAATTCGTCGAAAGGGTCGTTCTGAAATGTAACGAGGTTACCTCTAGAAAAAAATTCAATTCCCCAATATCCTAACGAGCACCATTGTCGCAGGTGCGTTGACAACGTGAAGCGTAGTTTAGTTGAAACTTGTTTGACAATTTGACTTAATTGAAACGTAAGTTTGGTAATAATTTTGGAAGGAATCTACGGTTTGGTTATAAAATTATGTGAAATATTCGGAATGTTATTTGAAATAAACAAAGTGATAGAAAGGGAAAAATGAAAGTTATTAAAAGTGAAATTGAGAAAAATTTTCAAGTACTGCTGGACGGCGCGACCACGACTATTGATTTGACGCAGACGACGCCGTACACCGTCGGCCGACGCGTAGCAGCCGCGCCACCCCCTCATGGCACACCACGATGTCCTACCACTTCACACTTCACTTGTTATGCAGCCCAGTTTGTTCCCAATTTGGTAAGAGCAAGTTTTCCAAAACACGGGGTCATTATGTCCACACAAGTGTAACTTTGCGTAAACAAAAAATTACGAAGGGATAAATTGGATATCGCGTTTACTTGGGCGTAAACTTGACCTTTCTGTTAGAATTTTATTTAACGTCAGCTTATTTAGATGGGTATTAAATGGAAGAAAATAGAGAAATGAGACGTGATCAAATTAATGCACCTATATGGCAATATTTTTTCTCTTCGAAATGCGTGTAATTCTGTAAGCAATTAAATCGTTGCTATTTAATTACAGAAGGAATAATATTTTATTACTACGTATAAGCCGTAAGCTGAGACAGTAAATTGGTAATTAATTCTTTGTTCTTATTGGATTGTTATTGAAACAAATGAAAGTAACGAATGCATCTCTTCCAATATACCTCTTCTTCCATATACCCTAAAACAACGTATTTTTAAATGAACAAGTATTTCCAGTTCTAACGATATCTCAACAAGAACAAATTGCATATCGATTTCTAATAAATTGTCTTTTGAATGACAGAAGAATGGCAAACGTTACTGGAACAAATCCCTAATACAAAGTTACCGAGTAACCAATCTGATATGAAAGCTCGAAATGGTCCGAATTTTGTTCTCAAAAAATTTCTCGATCGCTTTTATGCTGATAAGCGATTTTATACTGTTGATGTTGTTATTTGCGTCAAATTTATTTTTAGATGGAAAATTTGTTACGTAATTTGATTACACAATAAATAGATGAAAAAAAAGATTGGGTGGAAATTAACATTGTAACGACTACCGAAACCAACAGCGCATCTCATTAATACCGGCACGAGGAGAATTAAAATGCAAAAATGAAATGGCAAGAACTGTAAAACATAGAAGGAGTTAATAGTATAAATCTGCGGCACAAGCAAAACACATTTGTCATACAGGTACGAGTACCTGTGTATATAATAAGTTGGTTCAACGACCTGTTAAGACCGCGAATAACACAAGTTGAACCGTCTACAAGAAGTCTACTTGAGAATCTACCTGTTCCGTGTAGGAGGCGTACGGACATGAAGATGAAGTATATCAACCCAAAAACATTACCTTCTTCGTATTGTTTAGCTTCCTCGTCACATCACATCTTTCAAACTTTTTCCATCGAGTAAAATATTTTGGAGCTTTTTATTGCCACCAAATCAAAACATTTTTTTATTGTTTTATTTTGCTCTTCTCATAAATGGAATCACGATTTGAGAAAGATTGCACAATATTTTGAACCTTGCGAAAAGTTGAAATGGGTGTAGTAATGAAAAATTTACCATAAAAAATATTAAAGTTTTCCAATTTGGCTGTCTAGCAGTGCGTAATTTAGCTTACTTCATTTTGTTTACGACTCTTTAGACGCTTTCTTTTAAAACGTACCTACATAAAAGCATCAGTATCTTTTCATTCATTTTGGGTCATTGCCGGAGCAATTCGCTGAATAGGTAAGGGTAAATGAAGTAGATATAACAAAGACGGGAACTTTTTGCGAACGTCTTAATATTGGGGTGTGTGCTAAATTGAAATCGCTACAAGTGAAGAATGAATCGAGTTGTCGTCTGCCTAAATTGTCGCCGAAAGGAATTGAGATGAATGACTAAGTCGTCTAAATCTAAAGAAATCTCATCGATAGATTGTGGAAGAAAAATTTACCGAATTACCATTTCAAACAAATTTTTTACGCAGATCCAGTATTAAGTTTCCTCAAAAGAAAGATTAAAAAGAAATAAATTGGAAACTTGTTAATTGCAAAATGACAGAAGCCTGAAAGCAGGAAACTGATAATTTTTCATTTATGTAAAATATGTTTTCTAAATAAATTCAGTTATATTTGATTGAGTTAAGTACGTGAATGTATTCAAAAGCAATTAAATTTCAATGAATCGAAACTGTATGTGTACCCATTTTATATACTGGATAATATAAACCATGCAGTGAATACGGCCGGTAATAAAAGCTCAAACCTGTATTATTTTTACTTAACATTATGACCAATTAAAATCTATGTAAATTCAATAAAATCGTGTTATACTTTACGTTTATGCAATACGTACATAAAATATTTTATGGCAGGAGTGGATTCAGGCACTACGAGAAAGCTCCATAAATACTCAAGGTACATATTTATTACTCATGAAGGTGCAATATTCGCACAGAAAAGCTTTTTATTAAAATAATTCTTAAGCTGCCTTCTACGTTGGTAAGAATTATTGAATAAAATATGCATGGGAGAATGATAGAAGACGAACATACAGTTCAAACATTCGCTCGAAGTCGCGCGGTGAATATTCGTCAATGCACGAAGCAGAATATTCACTGCCGTTCGCGCTCGTCACGAATATTCGGCAATGTATTTCCGTGCCACTACCGAAAAATCGCAGATATACGCCGATTGGACAAGACAACCATACAGGGTCCGCCACACACATCGCCATTCAAGGTCGCGCGCTGCATATTTACAAAATTCAAAGTTATACCTCAAAACCTGCAGCGGCGTTGAATTAGAATAATTTACCAGTAAAATTTTCATTTATTAAAATGCCACGGTCATTATATTTCATTACATGGCACTTACCCACCAAATTTAACATGTAATTCATCGCTTCAGTTCTGTCATTCTTACAAACTTGGTTAATTCATTTGTTATGGGGCAACTGATGAAAATAACCCTACCAAAGTTCCTTGGAGTTTTAAAATAGTTAAACTATATGGTTATGCGGCCTAAGGGCCGCACTAAAGCTATTTCTAGGTTTAGTATTAATTAATAAACCAAAATTAAACTGTTTGCCTCACAAACCGAGTGTTACGAACAGATCTAGACATTTATTTTTATGATTTTTATAATTTAAAATGGATTTCTTTGTTACGTTAGTAATTCTATGAGTTAATTTTTGAAAGTGCAATTACCGCTTTGATTCGTCCAGCGCTAAATGAAAACATTTTTGATGTAGTATAGTTTGTGTTTCACATTTAAGAATTTCCATTTCAGCGGTTTATGAAGAAATTAATTTACAAGGTAAATTTATATGATAAATTCTACTATATAAAAATTAAAATTATACATAGATTAATCTGTAAATTTACATTATAAAACTCTATAATGCAACACGATTTTTTATAGTTATATTGATATTATGTATTGTGAGATTCGCCTGTGGCTCCGTTATAAGTACTAGTTATTAGAATAGAATATTCACGTTCATCGTGGCTCTCGAAGCTGAACATGAAAGCTAGTCGCTCTTGATTCTTGAACATCAAGAGGAACGTTATGGTAGGCGATGGTACAAACTTTGACCGAGTTGGATTAGATTCGCCACTCCTTTATTCCTTTCTCAACTACTATTCTGTCTTTCTTTCAATTAGCAATATCCACAAGGTCCTAGATGGAATTTAAACTAATATATATTATTCCAATTTTTCACGGGAAGTTTATGTTCTTCAGATGTCGTATGATCATGTCTTTTTTTAAATTTAGGTAAGACCTTGATCATATTTTTTTAATTATTCCTGTTTTATTTATTATTAAATACCTTCATTATCTCTATCTCTGGCTAACAATTAAAAATAAATTGACCTTCTAATATTTTGCTATCTACGATAAGAACATTATAAAGCTATTCTTCTTTATCGCAGACAAATTAATTTGTTATCAGTTATATTAACATCAGAAATTAAAAACACGTTTGCATATCAACAATTCTTTGCGAAATTTATTTTTAGACAAAAAGTTAATTATAAAAAAATATTGAAAGAATTTTTATTAAAAAAAAATAAAATCGCAACCACCTGGTTTATTAACTAATTAAATTTTCCAAAGCGAAGGGTAAAATTGCAGCAGCTAGTAAAGACCATAATGATACTAATATTTCCTTAATAAAGTTCGATATTTACATATAAATATAGGTATACTGAAAATTATTAGTGTTTTTGTAGAACATTTTGGGTTGGTCGAAGGGTGAAAATGATTGCAATTATGGTTCAGAATGAACGCTTGTGGGCTTTGGGAATTTTGATTTCATTAACGAAGCACCAAATCGAAAACATATGCCTTTTAAAATTAAATTAAAACCGAGAGTAGTAATTTATGTTGATACACGGAACGCACACGCGTATGAAAATGTGTGTGTAAACCTTTCATATAACAATAATACATAGCTGTATTTCAAATTATTCGTAATCTAAATAATTATAACTAAAATATTGATTAAACCTAGCGATGGCGTAGTAACAAAATTCACATTAAAATAAGCCACAAATATGCACTCTTTCCTAAAGCCGACACTGCGTTAACTTCAATTAATTTGTTTGTGAAGTGTCTAATTAAAACTGCATTCATAAAAATTCAAAAAAACAGTTATTTTCAATTTCCTCCTTAAAGCTGTAATTTTAGTTTAAAATATTAACTCCATGGAAAGTATGCTACATAAAACGTTGATTTTAAAAAATGGGAAATTAACTTCGAGTCAACGAAATGTGAAAAATAAATGTTAGGAACTTTTCTTCATCATTCCTACAAAAATTCACTTAAAAAACCAAAAAAGCTCGCTACATTAACCCACTTTAATCGAGAAAATATTTTAAAATCTTTTCGGCACGAATAATTTTAATTGCTTAGTTTTTACTTTAAAATATAAAAAATATCTGCAAAAATCTCAAGATTTGTACATTTTTGGCTTCCATAGCTTCTGGTAGCAATTCGTTTGATTAAGCTGTCAGCTTCGAATCTAATACGAGATTTGAGCTTTTATTAATCTATTGCATTAATTGATGGTATTCCGATGTAAATTATAGGACGATTACTTCTTGAATTATCCATTCTTTGTTTTTCTTGACGTGAAATTATTTTTTATTTATTATTATAGGTTGTCAATCGATTCAGTTAAAGGTATTCTTTATTCGAAATCGATGTTCAAGTAGGCATATAAATTTACAAGGACCAATTATGGTTTCTTACAAATCGATTGAATATAATGAATCATAGCAACAAACCAAAACAGTGATAAAATTACCATAGCAGGAATACCGTAAATGTTTAATTGCTATTGGAGCAAACAGAGTCGCGTGATATTTTCATTACAATGATACATAATAAATCACACTTTAATGTTATCCCTTGTAATAATAGATGAAACTAGTGCTAAAAAAATTTTTAGGGAACAATTTTAAGACCAAGGATGTTCTCATTTATTATTCATTTTACACAATAGACAAATTAGAAAACTTTGGCAAATGTAAAGGTTTAAGAGCTACTTAATTGGTTACTAACAATAGGATATGGATATATGGAGAAGTGCATTTTTTGTACTAGGTAACGAAGAATAGAGAGCCAAGTCATAAAATGGAATTTTACAGGAAAAAAATCTATTACGCTCATTAATTTATTTTCATATCGAATATTCAAATTATATAAGAAGATTTGTTGCTTCGTACCGTTCCAAACCTCTTCTTTACGTTTCAAATTTTCTTAATTATTTAAAGGTGGGTTCTGAGACAAATAATATTCTGTTTAAAATAATAATTAACAAAAAACCACTAAAAATAATTTAATTTATGTAGATGTTAATAAATTGTGTTTAAGAAAACATAAAACTGAGCAAGAAAAATGCCAAGCAATAAAAAAAAAATCAATAATGATGAAAAGGAAACTGTAGAGTGAACTTGAAAACATTTTAAAGAGCAATAACGAAAGTACACTATTTGAGTCGAGGAGCTGATCTGCTAACTAGTAATATTCATAATATCATAATACTACTCGTTATTCTTTATTGGAAAAAGTATTTGTTTTTCTTACACTTGTGTTTGGTTTCTCAATTTTTATTCTTTTTGTTACAAGGTTCTTTCTTTAATATCGACACATCACATATATTTTATGTTGTCCTAAACGGTTACTTTTGATGGGAATCTTGAATCTATTTATTCCAAATTTGTTTGTGAATGTGTGTATTTGTTAAATAAAAAAGCTTCCTCCCCATAACATGTTTTCGAGTCTCCCGTGTGTGCGCATAAAAATTTAACAAAGTTTGATAATTTGAAGCTTTAAATTTCAATTCGCGAGTGACAACTCCCCCAGTATACGAAAAATCTTATTCCAGTTTGTTTTAATATACAATGCAACAAATATACCTACCACAAAATCATATTCAAAACCGACATTATTATTAGAATATTTCTACATACAAATTTATGTATTACCTTGACACTTATCCAATAAGAAAAAGCATAATTTTTTAACGACCACGTTTGTGGCTATGCTATTTATGACCAGCTTAGAATCTATGGAATATTTTTTTCATTTCGTTGCAATTAACAAACTAAATTAAAACCATATGAGAAACCACTGGTTTTATAGCTTTTTTAGTGTTGTCAATGAGAGAACGAGAAATAAGCAGAAAATCTATAAAAATAAATCACCGAATTTGTGGCTTAAGGAGATTAAAAAAATGTAGCTGGTTAACTTTTAAGCCACCAAAAGATTTTAACATTCAAAAATATGTACAGTGGAGCTTCGATAATCCGAAGAAAATTTTTATTTTGTTCAATTTCATAATAAAACTGATTTGTTCGGGGTGGTTTCTTATGCAGTGGCGTCGCTAGGACTAATAAGTAGGCACCGATTTTTACATTCTATATAAAAGAAGCTGATACAGATGCTAACCAATAGGGCTGGGCGATTGTTAAATTTAACAATCGAAAATCGATTGTGTAAAAACAATCGATTATATCGATCAATCGATTAATCGGAAAATCGATTAATCGATTAATCAAACAATCGATTAATCGAAAACAATCGAATAATCGAACAATCGATTAATCGAAAACAATCGAACAATCGATTAATCAATTAATCGAAAACAATCGAATAATCGAACAATCGATTAATCGAAAACAATCGAATAATCGAACAATCGATTAATCGAAAACAATCGATTAATCGAACAATCGATTAATCGAACAATCGAACAATCGATTAATCGATTTTTCGATTAATCGATTATTTCAAAAATATTAATCGATCATCGATTAATCGATTAAATAATCGATTAATCGAAATAAATTCCCAGCCCTACTAACCAATTGCAAGGTTGCCTAAATTTAACGACAAATTTTGTAATAAAAATATTAAAAACTAGTGTGTATATAAAAGGGGTAATTTGCAGTATATTTTATTAAAGTTGGTTAGTTTTATGTGAGTAATTTCATAAAACCCCTAATAATGCAATAATAATTTAGCGACTAAAATGAGCTAGGAGTCGTAAATAAAAATTCTCACATTATAAAGTTGTACCCACACGTACCAACGGTATTGAAAGAACGACTTTGGTGTGTTGCAAGGTAGAATGTTTTTAACCATAATTCATTCAAGAGATAAATTTAAAGAAAAAAAAAGGACGTAAAACTTGCTTGCAAATCTTTACAAATTAATTCAGTCAAACAGACTAGAAGGTCTTAGCATTGTGTGCAATCTGCAGGTGCGTATCTCTGTAACGACCTCCACGTTCCATTAAAATAAAGATGGCTGTTTATGGGAAGCCAACGTGAAAGATAAAGATGAATAAGCAACGATCCTAGGAGAGAAAATGAAATTACCAAGTTAGTGTTTATGGTTATCCAACCACTAGCGACTTCCTGGATCTGATTTGATTTCCATTTTTGAAAGTGTATGTAGCTTCGGCTTCTGACCGCCATCTCCTACAGACTTGCAACCTACTCATTAACATAAATTAATTTAATTATAAGTTGCACATTTCCAACCGAATGTGGAGGTAAACAAATTGAATTATAGGTACACCGAGAGAATTGATTTTCGGAGTTTTAGTTGTAAAAGAGAATCGAACCTTGAAATTTGGTAGGTATTTATTGTAGTATGTACTAAATACGTAGTAGATAGTAATTACACTACAAATGATCAGAAAAAGTAGTGCTGGTTAATAATCACAATACACCCTCAAATATTTACACAAGTTGAATAATTTGGTAACTACGACAATGCCCTTACCACGTTTGATGAAAAATTAAACAATTGATTTCCACCCCACGCATGTTGTGTTATTCGTCGACACCCACATCCACGCGACATTTATATCTTTACAGTTAAAACGTAACACCGTTAAATTTCCCCCTTTGAATATCAATTTTTAATGCATTTGGAGTTTCAAAGTACACCATAATCTAAAAACAAAATTTGACAAAACTCGCGATCTAAAAACAACTTTCACGATCTAAATTCAACCGTTGTGGCCAAAATTAATTTGCAAATTCTCTTTCACTCCCACATGCATACTTAAATGTTTATCTATTGTATTTAGAACGTTAACCCTTTCTAAACCATTCAGAACATTTTATAGCAGAACGTTCATTTCGAACCTTTGGGTTTTACTATTTATTGCGGTTTTGGCAGCAATTTCCAAAAGCCTGCAACGAACAAAGATGTGGTGGGTGGTTCGTTCTTTATCCTGGACCTCGCAAAGAATTGTCAAAAGTTCGCGACGTGCAAGCTATCCGTGGTATGTATGCGTATAAAGAACACCATACCGAGGCGTAATGTAATTTCGTTGTGAAATCCGTTATAGAAGAGCTTCCTACTCACTCGCGAAGCGGTTTTGGATCAAGTCGTCTGAGATGCAAGTCTATGATGTCGTCCAAGAGACTCGTTTGGTAAGGTTCAAGGTCATACAAGAGGTCCATGGCTTACCATAAGAAACTTCACGCTTAGCAACTGCCTTTTTTACGTTAGCTTCTTCGCAAGAGCTTACAATATTAACCACCTGTATTTTTTTATACACTACAAACAAGTAATGAACTTTAATAAAAATAACCGAAATCGTACAAAACATAAATAAAATTATTATAGTAATAATAGAAAATTTTTACATCTATTATTTGTGCGTTAGCCTTGACTACTTACGATAAAATAATCTTTGAATGGTACATTGAATAGAACACGTGAAAATAATTAGTAATGTTGGATGAAATATATCAAAATTTGGATGTTGTGAATAATTAATTCATCAATTTCGACAACCAGTTAATGTTAATGTAAATTCCAGAATAAAAAAATAGAAACATAAAAGGAATTAAATGTACCCAACCAATGTGTTAAAAATAATAAATAACGCACCCAGCACGCAATATCGAAAAAACCAGTAGGAAATGTAAGGATCCCAGCAAAACGTTGAAAAATGTAATACAATGTTGGAAATTTGTAGGCTTCCAATACTTTAATTAATTGAGAATAATGAACAACGCGCAAATGTTTGTAATTAATTTAATTATAAAAGGTTTTGTCAAGTACCCAGCGAGAAATTTCAAAACATTTTCGCTGGATTCTAAAAAGTTGAATAAATTAATGGAAATCCAAACCTAATTAAAAACGGAGCTAATGTATTTGTTGTAAATAAACAACGTTGTAACGGATACTTGCACAGTATTCGTGCATAGAAAAAATTACTGTAATTTAATTCTAATGGAGGCAGAAACGATAAATTCTTGTAGCTTAAAGTAGCCCATAAGATGCTAGGGTTTGCAAGAATGCGAATGATTTGAAAATGTATCCATTTAACCTTGACGATTGGGTTGTGTAGGGATTTTAAAATTCCTTGCCAAGCAAAAATAGTGTCTTCGTGAATAATTTGCCGGTCATCAAAATAAAAACAATCATAAGCACGTGCCGAAATTGTATCAAAGTGCAAAACATTATCAAATAATTCGAGACGGTAATGATATTTAATGCTATTTGCACTGAACTAAATATACAAACAAAACGTGTTTTTTTTATACATTCTTAATTGTTATATCTAACGACAAACAATATACGTTAGCATTTTTCTGATAACAAAAATGGAAAAATAAAATTAAAAAATTTATACTGTCCTACTGATTTTCTCAGCAGAATGGAAGAAAGAGCCTATCCTACCCCTATGTACTGTTTTGCGCATTGAAGTGCTAGATAAAATGATTTTTTGCTCCGAGTCTTGAGGATAATTCAAAACCTATAAGTATCAATAAGCACATGTGCTGCACCTGGGAATCATGAATCAAGTTTAAAATTTATTAGAAGTGGAAACTTTTTCAAACAATCAGCTGCACATTTTTTAAAAATTGAAGGTTCCAAAAAATATCATTATTGGAATTTTACTAAAGTTAAAAAATGAATATGATTGTGAACAACGTTGTTCCAATGTAAATCTTATTTATATATGTTCAAATTCAAGTAATACTGAATTGGCCAATAATAATCAAGTTGTCAGAGGATAGCTATTTTTAATATTTAAAACGTCTTTCTCTGTTCTCAGCTTTTTGCCATTCCTATTTTTTTTTCTCATTTTTTTTTTCTCATTTTTCTCCTAGGGTTTCCATGTCATGCTTTGGTAATCTCACTTCCAACATTGTTTGAGCCATGCTAGCTGTTTTGCCACAATATCGTCTATTATGATATGTCATGCCATGTTCCAGTGTATAATTTCTCTTGGTTTCATCTGATCTCAGCTTTTTTCCACTAGCAGTCAGGATCACAACTGATTACTGTTTCCAAATAAGTATACTCTTCACACCCTAAGCTATAACTATCGTCCTCTAAGACCACTACTCCCATGCAAATGTGCTGCTTTTTTACATTCATTGTCAAACCCTTAATTTTCATATTCCTCAGCCAATTTTCTTGCTCTGTACTACAAGGACTTCATCTTTTGCAAAAACATGTTTATCCAGTACCTCCATATTCTTATAGTTACGTGTTCTAGGTTATGAGGAGAGGAAGTATCTTGCATTAGTTCTAACGAACTGTAAATTCTTCAATCAAAAATTATGTCCAGCTTTAATCCTAGATGTAAAAATGCACTTATTATAATGCTTTTTACCCTTACCATAGTTTCACTCAAAAAACACGTCGTCAGATACTTCAAACGTATGGTGGTCCTTATTCCAATGGAACGTCTTCTCCATTTGCACATTATTATTGGTTATTCTTATAAGGAAATCCAATAACTCTTAGGGTTTCACACATGAGTAGGTAATTTAATTAACTCTACAGAACTTCTGAGACGCCGTCTTTTTATTACTTCAAATGATTAACCAGCTCTATCTTAAGATCATTATAAGACATTGCAATTTTTATAATCATTTTTATTATGATTATTTTATTATAATTATTCATACAATGGTGGAAATCTTTAGATTTGGAATTATCATGATCTAATCTATATGTACCTACTAATTACAAATTTTTCATTGTTTGATCTTCTTTCATGTGTCTTATCTATAGGGTGTTTTTTAGCTGCATGAGAACTTTCAATAGGGATAACAATTGAATCAAGATTGCTATGGAAACAGTTTTTTGACATTTGTGTTTAGCAAGGTTTGGCATTTGATAATGCATAGATTGACCATTGAACAACGCTACCAAATTATAGAAATATATTTTAAAAATCAAAGCTCTGTTCGCCAAACTATAGAGCCCTTCGCCCATTTTATGTTAGACATTTTCGACCTTCTGAGCAAGCTATTCGTGCGGTGGTAGACAAATTTCGTACCACTTCTTCGTTGCGTGATATAAAAACACCAGCAAGACGAAATTATGTGCGTACCGAAGAAGCTATCAGTTCTGTGAGTGAAAGTGTGCAACAGGACCCAAACATTTCAATTCGCCATCGTGCTCAACAACTTGGGCTTTGTCCGTCCACTAAATGGAAAATTTTACGGAAAGATCTTCATTTACTACCTTATAAAATCCACTTGGTTCAAGAACTGAAGCCTGATGATCATCGATTGCGTCGAGAGTTCGCAGATTGGGCTCACAACCAATTGGAAGTGGATCCATTTTTTTACCGTAAAATTTTGTTCAGTGACGAGGCACATTTCTGTTTAAATGGGTATGTGAACAAACAAAATTGCCGTATGTGGAGTGAGGCCAATCCGGGACATTATCTTGAGACTCCATTGCATCCATTAAATTTGACTGTTTGGTGTGGAATACACGCCAACGCCATCATTGGTCCATATGTCTTTCGAAATCAGGAAGGAGCTACCGTTACGGTGAATGGTGTGAGATATCGACACATGCTCAATACATTTTTGTTTCCAAAACTTCAAGAGCTAAACATTGACAACTTATGGTTCCAACAGGATGGTGCTACGTGCCACACAGCCAACGAAACCATCAATTTATTGAAAGGACAATTTGGTGACAACATTATTTCAAAATGTGGTCCTATCGATTGGCCTCCAAGATCGTGTGATTTGACACCTCCAGATTATTTTCTGTGGGGGTATGTTAAATCCATGGTTTATGCTAACAAACGAACAACTCTAGAAGCATTGGAGGCTAATATTCAGCAAGCCATTTATGGAATAAAGCCAGAAATATTGGAAAAAGTGGTCAAAAATTGGACTGAACGGATGCGCTTCGTAACCATTAGTCTTGGTGGTCACATGCCGGAAGTCATGTTCAAATCATAAATGCCTTTAACTGTACTTTCATAAAAAAATTATAACCAAAACATTCCGTCAGGTTTTTAATGTTTTATTTCATTTTGAAGTTCTCATGCAGCTAAAAAAACACCCTATAGTTTCCATCCTTCCTATGTTTATAGCAGGGGTGGCTAACTCGCGGCCCGTCTGGAACATTTTTCCGGCCCGCGAGATTCAGTTTTTCACTCAAAAAAAAAATGTCTATAGTGTATCTAATTCTAATTATAGGGATATATAATTTTATATGTGGCCCGCAAGATCATTTGGATTGACCACTTTAATTATTTAAAAGCTTGAATTCTATAATTATTCCATTCTCATGGTATTGATTATAAATAGATAAGCAGCTGTTCTGGAACGATGTTGGTCCTCTTTAATTATTATTGATAGGATCAGATTAGCACACATGTGGTGGATTAGATTCTTGTAATTTTATGGAAACGATTTGACTCTGTTTTCGATTTATTAAAATTGAAGATTTGTTCCAATCAGGTCACAAAGTACTTGTGTAACTTCTTGATTTTAAGTGAATTTATCTTTTTAGATTACACGTTAAATGCTGGAACATTGCTAAGCGGCGTTCACAATGAAGTGGGGTTTTGCCTTGCTTCGGTATAGAAAGCTAGCAATAGCCAATCAAGATGAACGATTATTTAAACATAGAAAAGGATAGAAGAAAATGCTTTGATCTAATTGGTGCTTGTCAGTTTTCTACCGACGCATGGTAAGACCCCACTTCATTGTGAACGCCGCTTTAGCTTACGATATTACTTAATAATTGGATTGCAAGGACCTTAATTCGCTTCTAATTTAAATCTTCACCACAGCTGTGATTTTGCATTTTATTTTGATAAAATATGGGCATCTTCTGTTTCTCTTTTATTTGAGGAATTTACAACAGAATTAACCTATAAATAACATCTCCATTTAACGCTGATACTAAGGTAGTCCTCTCAATATCCAGAGGAAAGGGGGGTACCATTGAAAGTGACTACTTGGAATCCTCTATGTCGGATAATAAATAGAAAATTTTCCATTGCACATTGTAGCACTACATTTATAACGTCGTAACCGAGTGATTATGTTGTTTCATAATAATGCAACAAATTGAACCTCTTCAAAAACTTAAAAATACTTTTTCAAGTGAACCAAGATAATCAATCCCACATAGTATATTAATTTACCCTGTAGAAGTGTAGAGTAATTAAGGTCACTTCATTTTAAAAGTTGTCGGATTTAAATGGAAACTAATCAATATAGTGCTTATGGGGATTCGTATTCGATGAAAACTTTGTAACATTCACCCTGGTAAAACCGATCCGAGCTTTATGAATGTTCCCCGTACCTATAAGTATGTATATAGAACGAATAATAGAGGACGATGAATTTTTGATTATATTTTGATCAAATTCCTAATTATGATAAAAATTTGGACAATAATTGATGGGGTGTAATTTAAAATTAAAATAGAATTTAAAATATGCGAACAATAAATATGTTAATACATTTAAACAGATACATAAACAAATGGTAAATAGGACACTTCCATTCCATCCATAAAATGAAAATCTTTAATAAAGAAGATTAAAAATTCAAAAAGCGCACATCAAATATTTAAAAAGCACAACTCGACGTGCTCAGAATTGCTTCATAAGTATTCATAATTAAAGCACATTTTACTTAAAAGAACATTTACGATGGTTTCCACTATATTCAAGATTAAAACCCATAAAACTTAATTAACAAAATTTCCAGACAATGGTTAGCATATTCCAGTATACAAATCTAATACAGAGAAAAATTGGTTCCACTTCAGATTACCGAATAAAATAAATAATGTGTAAATAAACTAAAAATATGCAGGCGCCATATTTGCCCCAAGCTACAGACATCTTAAACAACATCATTGAAAAAACCACTACCTTCTTTCTATGCACGCATTTGCATCATTGAGAAATGAGTTCATCTAACGCAACCATAAACTACTTTTTCGGTCCATCAAGTAAAATATGCAGAATAACTATCCCCTCTTCTGAAAAGGTTAACCGAATATATTTTATTGGTGACGCTATACTTCATGTGAGAAATTTTTGTTAATACTTTAATTGCGTTGCTTTAGGGTCCAACGAAAACCGGAAAATAATTTTTAACGATTACGTACATGCAAGCAATAAACAGTTAAAATTCTATCTACATTTATTTTTCAACCTTCGAAATTTATAAATTCTTCGTTTAAATAAATATCAAAATTTTCCTTGAACTTGAAAGGAAATTATAAATTTATAGGATTACTTAATTTGTGTATTTGGAGCTTATGCCAATTTACTCATGTCATTTCAAAGAAAAACACATCAAAATTTCAAATGTTGCCAAAAATTTCGATACTCTTATAATTATCTAAGCACATCCATTAACAAAAAATGTATCGATCTAAAGGAATTTATTTATCGATGCCAAAATCTTAAATTTTAGGAAATTGATTAATCATTTTCTTTCTGAAAATTGTATAAAAAAAAGTTGGAACGGATGTACAATTTTAAAAGTATTCTTATGCGAAAATTTTGTTGAAAACATATTTTGATTTTATAATTTAATATGCTCTTACTCGGAATCCAGTTTTTGGGCGAGTGGAAAGTCCTTCTCCGATTTTTAAATTTGATTTTCTCTATTTTTGAGGAAGTGTCAAATTGGGAAACCCTCGTCTTGCATATTTGTGCAAAATCAGTTTACTTACAGTTTTTCCACATCAAAAATGATAAAGATGCATTGATTGAATATTTGGCTTACCTGAAACAAAATAATTTTATTAATATCGTTTGAATTACACAATCGGTGATTGATTATCGAATGTAATTTTAAAACTATACTTCGCTGAATGAAGTTTTTAAATTAAGCACGTAATTATAGCCAAGTACTAAGTAGCTACGTGTGTAATTAGTTTACCCTATACCTGTCCCAATATTATTCGAAGAGATAATTTATAAAGGAATCCAACCTTGCCATTCGAGATACGGTTATGGCAAACTGCCAAAAACATTTTGGCAAACTAAATTACCTTTTAAGAAAACTTTCAGTTTTGAATTATATTTTTCCAGCTAATTATTAGGAATGACTAAACCTCATGAATAAAATAATTTCCAAATTGTTTTTGATAATGAACAAAACTTTAGCATTTAAATTTTAAAATGTTAAAGCTACCTAACACGAAGTGTCTGTTTTAATACCTTCACGAAGAGTATAATAAAACCCACAACTTTATTCAATATCAGTAGCTTAACCAACCATATTTAACGTTCCTAACATATTTAATATGGTAGCAAAACCAACTTGTTATAAAACAATAAATGTTTACTCAACTAAATTAAACTAAGCTGCGTACATTTTGACATTGAAGGGTCTGCCAAAAGTTAATGATATTCGGAGACCGTTTGGTGTCTATTTTCTTTAAACTTATGTCCCAAAATATTGCAAAATAAATGTCTCAATTGATAACAAACATTGGATGTTACAAGTGAAATTGAAAAGAATTTCTATTTGAAACATTAATATAGGATTCATTGGATTATTTCATGTTTGCATCCCCAAAAATATTTTCAAAGCTCAATAAGTAGCAAGATTTGTTTTCCTAGCAAATATACAAGATTATTTATACCAGATACCAACAAGTTACATACGTTGCTGTACAAAAGTTGCGAAACAAAAAGACCATTTCTATTTTAGCCAGAAAATACCTATGATGCACAATTTATATTTATCCAAAACGATAAAAATTAATACCTTCTTTAATTACTTACAACTACACGAACACGAGGAAATATATTGGTTTCCTGTATCTTTTCGACTACAAAACACGAATTTGATAAGTCAAACCAATGTGGGCACGTTTTCTTCACGATAAGGAGTGTCACCAAAACTTCATAAACATACAAATTGCTACCGATTTCAAAGCCATAAAAAGACGTGATAAAGAAATACCTAGAGAAATTCTGGAAAATGTTTTTCTAAAACGCGATTTACTGGAGGAAACCTTAATTTAGCTCCCTCCAATCGTTTAGCCGCCGCTAGTGATCACCCCAAAGAGAGGAAAACATTGTGTAGTATCTATTGAAAATGTTTGATCATTCGTGACGAGCAAAAAAATCATTCGAATTAGTACCTTGAAATTACGTCGTTATTAACATGAAGACAAACGAGAGAGAATATTGAATTATATAAATACCATAGATAGAATCTCAAAGTATGTTTAAATTATATGGTTAACTAATGCAAATGCTGGAGTTGTTTGTCTGCATATCAAGATGGTTTATTTTATGTATGTACATCAATGGATACTTAACAAGTTAACATACACAATTTTGCATAGTTCTTAGAACACGTGTATGATTATATTAAAAAAAAGTTTTTCTAATGAGATTATTATTCTATAGTATAGGTCAGACAACTAACGCACGCAACCGATTATTTTAGATGCTATATGACGGTAAAGTTTGATAAAGCCGAGTTCAGTGGGTTAGAACAAAAAACAATTAGCGAAAAGATTTAAAAATTTTATGTACATTTTATACTATACAATATTATTATGTACATACATACATACTTAATTGCGTCGTTGCCTACAAGGTAGGCAGAAACTATGCTTATACCTAACCTCACTAGCTCCCTCGTATCATGTCATACACCCAATTTTAATTTTTTCGTTCGTCCCCTATTTTACAAATTCCTCTACAACATTCAATCATACCTTAATGGTGATCGTTCATCTGTAAAAGAAACATCCAGCTCGAAAAACATAATTTTTGCACAAAAATGAAAGCTTAAACCCATGAAATTTGTATGCATAATTCATGCAATCTTTGTATATTACATAATGAAATAAAACTGTTAATTTAATATGAGTGAAGGAAACACAATTCCAATTGTTTTGGAAGCATATGATGGATAAAATTCAGCTAATTGGTGGTTTCTTGTATATTAATGTGCCTTGTGCCCCACAAAACTGAAAAGCTTCATTATCATTTAATCATTTATTTATTATTCCAACGGGTGAACCCAGTTACTACAGGAAGTGAAAACCAAATCACAACAAAGTATGAAATGTATAATATTTTATATAAATATTGGAAAAGAAAGTATAATCGGCAGCATTGTTAGTATCATTCACTCCAATGCAGCTATTATAAAATCATAATGGAAGCTATGCAGTACTGCATGTGGTTGTCAAATTACCACAATCAAAGATCTTGACTATTCGCCAACCATACATAACCTTGTAATCAAGAAATAACAGGGTACCCAGGTTTAAACCTTGAGATACTCCTGACGTGCAATAAATGAATTCCATTATGCTTTCTAACTTAAGTAAGAATGCATTAGTCCTTTTGGACGATAATGTCATCCAAATAATAATAATAAATTTTTGGGGTCCACAGATTTATCTATTGACAAGTATTTTATAAACAACAGATGTACTTGCATTATGTTTATCAGGAGCAACACTCCTATGTGTCCATTGTAATGTACTTGACAACAATGATATGCTGCCATGTGAACGTCAAGCCAGCGTCAATATTTTTTATCCAATTAGAGCACTTCGTTTGGATATATTCACCTGAGACTTTTCCTGTTGATCTATAGTCCAATTTTATTTAATACACAAGCGGATATCATAGTGATAATACAGTCACACTACATTACAATCTTGTCAGATTTGTTTATCTTGTATCTGCCCAAACGATGTTTTAATAACTCGTTATCATTTTGGAATTCCTCGACAACCTTGGACCAATTAATTAAAGGTACCATTATCGTGCGTTCTGAGAGAAGCTGGCGTTACATCATTAATCATTTGTTTTCGAGATTATATTTCGTAGCGGACGTTGAGAGCAGGAATAATCATATGGCACAGATTTCTAGATTTTCTTGGGCAAAGCAACTACTAGCACTTTGAGTTCCAAATGAAGTCTGCCCTATTCTCATTACTGCTGTAGGATTATCAATTCTTGCTGCCTTGTATAATAA